>CM053026.1:173321721-173921721 GCA_028564925.1 Lithobates sylvaticus
AATTTTAATATTAATAGTTAATTTTAGTTAGGACTTAACTGAAATATTGAATAATACTGCTTTTTATTCCTTTCCTGCATGGTGCTATAAGAACACAATAACAATGTAAGATATAAGAAGACAATAAAAATCCATACTGTGGATTCAGTTGAAATTTAAACTAAATAAAATTGACCTTTTGCTAGAACTGACAATTTTCTTCTTTGTTGCACACACAAGGAAACACAGAGGAGTTTTTATTGATTGCTCTGAAGCAATGTAGTTTTGCCCTTACTGGTACTGGATTTACAATTATACCTAGAAGCCGAATTATTGACTGCTTAGTATTACTACGCAGACATGACATTTTTCAGTAGGTGAAAAAAACATACTATAAAACAGCTGTTTTAAGATCCTTTGTTCTGTATATAACTGTGTTGACTACATTCCAGTCAAAATGTAATATAGAACCTTATAATGTATATTTAAAACATGGCCTACCCAATCAGCTTTTGAGATTTAGAGATTTTTTATCAAGCATTGTTGTACTGTGCCCATATACCCAGATCCCTTTAGTTGGCAATCTGATGATCCTTAAACACACTCACTAATCATGGTGGAAGGTACACTGCAGGTTCTTTTCTGCATTTCACATAGAGCCTGATGTAGGAAAATGATTACAGTAAGTAGTTTAACCTCTTTGTGCCTAATGATAAAACAAATCTAAATGTCTAAGCACATTTTTTAAACTTTGACATGTGTTAGTAAATCTGTACATATCATCACAACTACTTTGTGCATCCAGGTGGATTATACTGCATTTTTTTGTTCAGGACAAATTGGGCTTTCTTTTGGTTGTAAATGCTAATGGATACCTCCTGTTTTTTTTTTTTTTTTTATATTATTATCAAAGGAAAACTGGCCCAAAAGAGTAAACAAATATATTTTTGTTTTTAAATTTAGCCGTACATTTATTGCTACTACCATACCCTTCCCCCAAGAACAACCCAAATTCAATTGTTCTGCTCCTGACAATCACAGCAATACCACATATGTGTATGTTCGTTGTTGTTTGTACTCATAGCACAACCCAAAATCAATAGTGGCCATTTTGTTTTTTGTATCCTACCTGAAACACATTTACAAAAAATCCTGTCAAGAAAAAATACTGACCCTGACCTTTGACCCTGAATTTGACCTGGTCCTGATCTTGACCCAAACACTAATCCTGGCACTGATCTTGATCAAACCTTGATTTAGGTATTTTTTTGTATTTTTTAAAATTAAATATTATCGTTATTTATTTATTTGTACACACACTTTTTTTTCTCTGCAAGGAGAAAGAGAGATACTAAGTATCTCTTTCCTCCATTCACAGAGAAAGAAAACAATCAGAGGCTATCATAGTGATCAGATGACATGGAATCAATTGTGTAGGATCCCATGTACACATGGAATTTATATTGGTGTGGCGCTGCCAATAATAGCATACTGTGAAAATCTCAAACAATGTGATAATCTATAAGGCACCTTCCTATTTTGGCTGCGCTAAGTAAACATCCTGATATGTGATTTGAAATAAATGAGCTGTGTGTAAAATTATTAAAACTATAAACCACCTCCACCCCTTAGGAGTCCTTTTGGGGTAAGTATTGGAAAACACAAGAACAAAATGAGAGAAAAAAATCAAAACAAAAAGAGAACCAAAAAAATCCCCAAAAGGTCAACTAACACATTTCCCTCCTTAGGGGTACCAACAATATTCGCAAAGATATGCATAAAATAAAATAACAAAAGCTAGTGCTGCTAATAAAGTGCTATAGTGCTAGTATTACTTATAGAAATTTAACTTAATTTATGGGTAAATGAATAAAAATATGACTGCTGTCTATATGTGCACCAAATCGAGTGTGTTTGTAAAATTGGATATATGCAACTAATGAATATCAATATATGTACAGTATATTATGCCTGTTTCACTATGACACATGTAGTGTCTAGTATGTCTGATTTAAATTTTAATATTGAATACATTTTGTATTTTTTAAGAATACTGTTACCAACATTATTTGGCACAACTCATCAAAGTCCTATGGACGAACAATTTCCTGTAGGTTTTTATATAAATATAACTTCATTCAGGGGTAAATTAATAAAAAATTGAGTGCATTTATAAAACATACATAATCCATATTAGTATACAACATGTAAAAAAAACATAAAACAACATAAAAAAATCTTTGAAAACTGTGCATCTGGTGCTCTTTAATCACTTCAGCCCCGGACCAATTGGCAGCCAAAGGACCAGGCCCCTTTTTGCGATTCGGCACTGCGTTGCTTTAACTGACAATTGCGCGGTCGTGCGACGTGGCTCCAAAACAAAATTGGCGTCCTTTTTTTCCCACAAATAGAGCTTTCTTTTGGTGGTATTTGATCGCCCCTGCGGTTTTTATTTTTTGCGCTATAAACAAAAATAGAGCGACAATTTTGAAAAAAATGCAATATTTTTTGCTTTTTGCTATAATAAATATCCCCAAAAAATATATAAAAAAACTTTTTTTCCCTCAGTTTAGGCCGATAGGTATACTTCTACATATTTTTGGTAAAAAAAATCGCAATTAGCGATTATTGATTGGTTTGCGCAAAAGTTATAGCGTTTACAAAATAGGGGATAGTTTTACAGCATTTTTATTAATATTTTTTTTTACTAGTAATGGCGGCGATCAGCGATTTTTATTGTGACTGCGACATTACGGCAGACACATCGGACATTTTTGACACATTTTTGGGACCATTGTCATTTATACAGCAATCAATGCTATTTAAATGCATGGATTCCTGTATAAATGACAGTTGTAGTGAAAGAGTTAACCACTAGGGGGAGGGGAGGGGTTATGGGCTCTGACGTGTGTGTGTTTTTTTTACATTAGGGGGCGGGGCTGACGTCCGGTGACCGGGAACAGCCAATCAATGACAGGCAGCGTAGGAAGCGCGGGGAGAGGTTTGTTTACACAAACCTCTCCCCGTTCTTCAGCTCCGTAACCCGATCGCGGGACACCAGCGGCGATCGGGTCCGCTGGTCCCGCGGCCGGGGTCACGGAGCTCCCGACCGGGTCGCGCGCGCGCGCGCCGCTGGCAGGCATTTAAAGGGCCACGTACAGGTACGTGGTTTTGCCTGCCCGTGCCATTCTGTAGACGTATATCTACATGGGGCGGTCGGGAAGCGGTTAACAAGTGTCATGCTAAAACCTTATTGTGTGCAAAATGCTTCCACTTGTGCTCCCCCTCCAGGACTGCACTCACTGGAATGAATGACTCCTCAGGGGGTTAGAAGGCACTGTTTATATACACCTTCGGGTCTTTAACAATAGCATAGATTCCTCCCCTTTTCTTTCTTCGGTCTTCTATACTCTCATCAGTTTTGTATATATTTAGTCTAAATTTGTATCTGACCACATCTGCGAATCAAGTGGTTGTTCCAGCTGCTCAGGGGTACGTTTTGTTTGTCCCCTTGGGGATTTTGTGGGACCAGCA
Source organism: Lithobates sylvaticus (assembly GCA_028564925.1). NCBI lineage: Eukaryota > Metazoa > Chordata > Amphibia > Anura > Ranidae > Lithobates > Lithobates sylvaticus. Next base: position 173,325,235 of record CM053026.1, read on the forward strand.
TCGGTTTGTGTGTGGGGGAGGGGTCATAGGGCCTTGAGGTGACATGTCTAATGTGGTCCTGCATATTAAACATATGTGCATTGATTGAGCTATATAACTAACTCTTTGCTTTTTATATTTTCATAGACTCATTCTTTATTGGTACAAAATCACCCATTGACCCTGAAGAAGCCATTGTATGGCGAAACATGTCGGTCAGCTCTCTCTAACAGCCCTATTGTACCCAGGATCTATATAACTACTATAGACCCTTTTTATCTAGCCTCTGTCTATTTTGTATATACCTGGTCCCCCAGTCATCTCCGAGTCCCTTGCCCTCCCATTGCTTGCTAGGGTATTGATATGACTGGCGGACCAATCCCAATGCATCCTCCCTCTCAATATTGTATGTATATTGTACTTGGCGTCTGTCTTGTTTTGTTTTTCTAAATCGATTGTTAATAAACTACTTTGTTAAAATTTCTTCTCAAAAAGTTGCAAGTGCTACTTTTGTTCATTACCGCTATAGTCCCCTATCCCTATCTCTGCCCTTCCACCTACCATTTAATCCGGGACGAGGTATAACTTAACTAGAGCTCTCCAAGCCCTCCTCTCCACTCTCATCAGTAATGGGCTCATGCAGAGTAAATGGACAGAGGCAATCCTCATAGTGTGAATCAGTATACTTTATTCAAAAGGTATTTAAAAATTGCACTTACAATCATGCGGGAAGTATGACGCATATAAAAACATTGTGTCCGGGACACCCTGTGTTTCACGGACTGGAACCGGAAGTAACTCAATGACGCAAGAAGCTCCGCCTTATGCAGTTCATTGATGTGACATCATCAGGAGCAGCGCCATCTTGCCTTACCCATCTCTATATATACCATATGGTTACCAGGCAACTGGACCATAACAATCAGTGGCCATCTTAGATATGTCATTATGGATTGTCTTACCTCCATAGACGCTGTTTAAACATGCGGTTACTAAGCAATCAGGTTGAAAATATAAGTGGCTATCTTGTACATGCCATATATGGTTACCAAGCAACCGGACTACAACCATATACGGCCATTTTAAGAGTGTCATTAGTGATTATCAAACCTGCTTAGAGACTACTTGTATTTAAACAAGCAGGCGGTTACTAAGCAACCAGACAACAACAATAAGCAGTCAACTGAACTCTATCATCAATATCATTAATATAACTTAACCTCAATGGATGCCAATTAAACACACTATCAGTTACTTAAGCAACTGGATAACTAATAATGGTGATTCAATATATAAATGGTGATTGCCTGGTAACCATAGGTCTCGGTTATTTGTACAATACATATAAAACCAAACCCATAAAAGAGAAGAAACAAATCCGTTAAAATTTAACATTCTTATACTAAAAGGATATGTACTATAAAATAAAGTTAAACTATATGGACAACGGAAAAAAGAACAGCGCTAGCAAATATTAACAAACAGTGTAACAATATACAAATCTGTTGGTGTGTGTAGTGGTGAGACTACAATAATAAACCACAATAATACGAATATTCCCACTAATTGCATATAAGTGATGAAATGAATTATGTGCCAACAAAAAAAAAAAAAAAAGTCCAGCAAAGTAGAAGACCCCTTCTTGGACTGGACTCACCCAGATGCAGAGGCTGTGACTATGAAATCAAGCAGAGAGACTGTAATCTGAGTCCATGGGACATATGATGTGAAGCTGGCTGGTGGTTCAGGATGACCCGGATATCTGGGGGCTTACTACTGGTGCCATCTCCATGGGTCTTGCAGGTTAATGCCTCAAAGGAAAGGAATGCTATATGGTGAAATACTGTTGCAATGAGAGATACATGCGCGCAATGCTCTACTCACAGAGTTTAAACGAAGGTAGGCTTATCAGAGGGACTTCCGTGAATGCCGCTGGATAGGCGTGCGTTCCACGGAGGCAGGATGTGACGTCGGTGGTTGTGTTTGGCCGGAAATTTGACGTCATTTCCGGCCAAACACAACCACCGACGTCACATCCTGCCTCCGTGGAACGCACGCCTATCCAGCGGCATTCACGGAAGTCCCTCTGATAAGCCTGCCTTCGTTTAAACTCTGTGAGTAGCGCATTGCGCGCATGTATCTCTCATTGCAACAGTATTTCACCATATAGCATTCCTTTCCTTTGAGGCATTAACCTGCAAGACCCATGGAGATGGCACCAGTAGTAAGCCCCCAGATATCCGGGTCATCCTGAACCACCAGCCAGCTTCACATCATATGTCCCATGGACTCAGATTACAGTCTCTCTGCTTGATTTCATAGTCACAGCCTCTGCATCTGGGTGAGTCCAGTCCAAGAAGGGGTCTTCTACTTTGCTGGACTTTTTTTTTTTTCTTATTTTTGTTGGCACATAATTCATTTCATCACTTATATGCAATTAGTGGGAATATTCGTATTATTGTGGTTTATTATTGTAGTCTCACCACTACACACACCAACAGATTTGTATATTGTTACACTGTTTGTTAATATTTGCTAGCGCTGTTCTTTTTTCCGTTGTCCATATTTTAGAAGTTGTAGCACTTCCATTACAGCAGCTGCAATCTGTTAACACATTTGCACTATATTTTACTAGCACTATTTTTTTATTTATTTTTCTCCAGTGCCAGTTTTTGTCGTTTTTATAAAGTTAAACTATAGGCAAACAAACTCCTCCAAATACATTAGGAAAATGTTGGTCCCTACAGTAAATGTAATCTGGATAAGCTTCCGTTTAAATTATGCGGTAGTACTCTTATTAGACCCTAATCAGAGACCCAAAGGTGTCTAGTAAGGTAAGTCCCTATGAGGGATATTTTACTAGAACTCAAATAAAAAATTTGAGATTTGGCAATTAAGGTCTATATCTATATTGAGGCCTCCTGGGTACAAAGTACCCAGTTTATAAATCCACCTAGTTTCAATTTGGGAACTTTAATCTTCATATTATTGTCCCTCCAGTATCCCTTTACTCTATCGATCCCATAGAAAATCATTCCTGAGAGGTCCCGATGGTGAATCTCCCTAAAATGCATTGACAGGCAATTTTTTTCCAACCTTTTTTTGATGTTACTAATATATTCCCTAATTCTAGTAGAGAGCTGTCTAGTGGTTCTGCCCCAACCGGCACTGCCCCAACCGGCAAGTATACTCAATAATGTAGGTGATGTGTGTGCTGGAACAGGTAATCATCTCTGTGGATCGAAACACCCCTTTCCTTTTGGATTGGACCTGGCTGACCCTACATGATATGCATTTCTGGCATTTATAAAACCATTAAAGTTGGTAAAGAGACTTGTTTCCTTAGGAGGATATATTACATTGTGTACTAAATGGTTTCTTAATTCGGGAGCTTTTTCTATATGAACTTTGGTCGGTTGGGGATTTTTTTTTTATAAAGTCCTGTCTTTTTTAGGATAGGCCAGTGTTTTCTTACAGTTTGTTCCAGTGTTTTCTTACAATTTGTTCCAGTGTCTTGTATTGTCTATTAAAACCCATAATAAAAGGCATCTCTGAACTTCTGATATCATCAGTCTCCTTCTTCTTGTCCATCAATAAAGAATTTGTGTCCATATTCTTCACCTTTTTCCTCAAGATTTCTAATTGTTCTTTCTGGTATCCCTTCTCCTTAAATCTTTGTACACATATGTTGGCATGTTCATCAAAATCACTCAAATGGTGCCAAAGAGAGCCAATCAGTTTCATATTTGTTTTAGAAGCTTTAGACCATATTTAAACAATATTGTGTTATGATAATGTGCATAAAACATGCATTGTCGTACTGCACATAATTGGACAAATCATACTGCAGTGTGTTGTGTTGTCATTCATTTTCATTACAACCACAGTGGACCTGCTGTTCAGTGCACCAAAGCACACACATGTAAACCATTTGTGTATTATAGTGTGTTGATAATAAATATGGTGCAAATTCAGTTAAAGGTCCATTCTACATTGCAAAGACACTGTACTATTAAATAATGTTCTACAAATGAGTTTTAGTGGCATGGTCAGGGGTCAGGTTCAGAGACCAGTAGCTATGGCAGTAGAGAGGCTCCCATTGACCAGCAAATGTTAGTGTCTGAGGATTAAGCCTCGTACACGCGATCATGTTTTCAGACGGGAAATGTGTGATGACAGGCTGTTGGCGGAAAATCAGACCATGTGTATGCTTCATCGGACAATTGTTGTCGGATTTTCCATGGACAAATGTTGGATAGCAAGTTTTAAAATTTTCCACGGACAAATGTCTGTTGGATTTTTCCGAGACTTCCTTGCCCCTAGCGTTCGTAATGGAGAATTAACATTTGTGACGTGGCAAATTATGAAATCTCGAAATTCAGCGCACATTCTCTTCTTCTTTAATGGGATAATGATGAAGCTGCTTTGCTGGTGATACTGATGGAGTTATTGCAAACAAAGTTTGGCCCAAATTCTTTGTAACAGTCTAGGGGCGTGTATATTGCCTGCAAGTTCCCAAGAAGTCTCCTCTGCTGAGTATCCTTTCCATTTAATGAGAAAATAAGTTGTCCTACCACTCCAGGATGGCTTCTACTTCGAACTATGTTTCATCTCCCACTGCAACTGGAGGCGGTGGAACTTCTCTCCCTGGAAATGGACTAGAAATAGCAGATTTAAGCAGAGAAACATGGAACACAGGATGAATTTTATAAGAACTTCAAAGGCCACTGGGTTAACTTCTCTTTTTATCTCAAATGGGCCGATAAATTTTAGTTCCAACTTGCGAGAAAGGGGCAAGGAAGTCTGAGATCTGCCGAAGAGAGCCATACTTTAAAGTTTCATATAGCTCTCTTGGGCTTTTGCATGGTTACTTGGAGGGTTTGGTAGTTAGCCTGGATGGAATTTATCTTGTCTTGAACTGCTGGGACTGAGGATTCCGGAATAACATTAGGCAGAAATGAAGGATGGAATCCATAATTAGCCCAGAAAGGTAACTGGTTAGTGGTTGTTAAGGATGAGCCCGGTGTTCGATTCGAACCCATGTTCGAATCGAGCACCGGGTGTTCGCTCGCTCGGCGAGCCCAGAACTATTGGGGCTGCTCGCATCAAATTCGTGTGATGCGAGCCGCCCCGCAATGCATTGCGGCCCGCACAGTGCAATGCTGGCTGATGATTGGCCAACATGCACTGTGACCCCGCATGCTTGGCCAATCACAGCGCCGGCAGCGAGGAGAGTCATAATTGGCTACAGGCAGGATGCCTGTAGCCAATTATAGCTCAGGGGCTTTAGTACACGCCCCACGGTATAAGAGCCCGCCACGCCGGCGGCCTCGCATATTATCTTTCAGTCAGTGTCAGCGTGTCAGTGTGCTGCTGACTGCTGACAACAATATGTGCTCTATTTCTGGGGATATGTGTGTGCATGCTGTTAGAACAGCATTGCAGTATCACATCTGGGGGGTGTCTATAGGTGGCCTGTGAAGGGGGCAGGTTTCCTGTGCTTAGAACTTTCCCTGCAAAAAAGTGTAATTTTTGCAGGAAAAAAGCTATTTAAAATCACTCGCGGCTAATGAATTGATGGCTCCTGTAACACAGAGAACTGTCATTCATTAATAAAAAACAAAAAAAAAAGCGTAGGGGTCCTCCCAAATTCAATAACCAGGCCCTTCAGGTCTGGGATGGATATTAAGGGGAACCCCAGCCAAAAAAAAAAAAAAAAATGGCGTAGGGTCCCCCTCAAAATCCATACCAGACCCTTGAGGTCTGGTATGGATTTTAAGGGGAACCCTAGCCAAAAAAAATGGCGTGGGGTCCCCCTCAAAATCCATACCAGACCCTTATCCGAGCACGCAACCTGGCAGGCCGCAGGAAAAGAGGGGGGGGCGAGAGCGCCCCCCCCTCTCGCCTGAACCGTACCAGGCCACATGCCCTCAACATTGGGAGGATGCTTTGGGAGTCTAAGACCCCTAAAGCACCTTGTCCCCATGTTGATGAGGACAAGGGCCTCTTCCCCACAACCGTGCCCGGTGGTTGTGGGGGTCTGCGGGCGGGGGGCTTATCGGAATCTGGAAGCCCCCTTTAACAAGGGGACCCCCAGATCCCACCCCCCCGTGTGAAATGGTAAGGGGGTACCCCTACCATTTCACCAAAAAAGTGGCAAAAATTGTAAAAATGACAGGAGACGGTCTTTGACAATTCCTTTATTAAAATCTTCTTTCTTCTTTCTTCATCCTTCGGTTTCTTCATCTTCTCCTTCCTTCATCTTCTTCCATCTTCTTCTTCCATTTTCTTCTTCCTCCGATCCGCTTCTTCTTGCGCTGGTCTTCTCGTCCTTCTCGTCCGGCATCTTCTTCCGTCTGCGTCGGCGTCGGCGTCGGTGTCGGTGTCTCTGTCTCTTCTTGGGCCGCTCCGCGCAATGGGAGGCTCCCGCTGTGTGAGGCTCCGCTCCGTCTGACAGGTCTTTTATAATGGAGGGCACCTGGTGACCCCGCCCCCTCTGACGCACAGGGACGTCATGGGGAATTCCATGATGGCTTTCCCCATGACGTCAGAGGGGGGCGGGGTCACCAGGTGCCCTCCGTTTTAAAAGACCTGTCAGATGGAGCGGAGCCTCACACAGCGGGAGCCTCCCATTGTGCGGAGGGCCCAAGAAGAGACAGAGACACCGACACCGACGCAGACGGAAGAAGATGCCGGACGAGAAGGACGAGAAGACCAGCGCAAGAAGAAGCGGATCGGAGGAAGAAGAAAATGGAAGAAGAAGATGGAAGAAGATGAAGGAAGGAGAAGATGAAGAAACCGAAGGATGAAGAAAGAAGAAAGAAGATTTTAATAAAGGAATTGTCAAAGACTGTCTCCTGTCATTTTTACCATTTTTGCCACTTTTTTGGTGAAATGGTAGGGGTACTTTTGTACCCCCTTACCATTTCACACAGGGGGGGGGCGGGATCTGGGGGTCCCCTTGTTAAAGGGGGCTTCCAGATTCCGATAAGCCCCCCGCCCGCAGACCCCCACAACCACCGGCCAGGGTTGTGGGGAAGAGGCCCTTGTCCTCATCAACATGGGGACAAGGTGCTTTAGGGGTCTTAGACCCCCAAAGCATCCTCCCAATGTTGAGGGCATGTGGCCTGGTATGGTTCAGGCGAGAGGGGGGGGGCGCTCTCGTCCCCCCTCTTTTCCTGCGGCCTGCCAGGTTGCGTGCTCGGATAAGGGTCTGGTATGGATTTTGAGGGGGACCCCACGCCATTTTTTTTGGCTAGGGTTCCCCTTAAAATCCATACCAGACCTCAAGGGTCTGGTATGGATTTTGAGGGGGACCCTACGCCATTTTTTTTTTTTTTTTTTTGGCTGGGGTTTCCCTTAATATCCATCCCAGACCTGAAGGGCCTGGTTATTGAATTTGGGGGGACCCCTACGCTTTTATTTTTTTTCATTTTTTTTATTTTTTATCAATGACTTTTTTTTTATGAATGAGTTTCAATGAATCACTGTTCTCTGTGTTACGGGAGCCGTGAATTAACATTAGCCGCGAGTGATTTTAAATAGCTTTTTTACTTTCAAAAATGACACTTTGCGCAGAGACAGTTCTAAACACGGGAAACATGCGCCCCTTTACAGGCATACTATAGACACCCCCCAGGTACGAAATTTAAAGGAATATTACACTTTTATTGTTTCAATTTAAGCATTATTAAAATCACTGCTCCTGAAAAAACGGCCGTTTTTAAAAAAAAAATTTTGCATTGATACATGTCCCCTGGGGCAGGACCCAGGTCCCCAAACACTTTTTATGACATTAACATGCATATTAGCCTTTAAAATGAGCACTTTTAATTTCGAACGTTCGCATCCATTATACCTAATAGGGTTCTAAAGCTCGCACGGACTTTAGGTCCGTTCGCGGGTTCTGGTGCGAGCCGAACGGGGGGGTGTTCGGCTCATCCCTAGTGGTTGTATGTACTGAATTATTGTATGCAAACTCCTCACACAGGAGTAGAGAGCTCCAATTGTCCTGGGAAAAAGAGCAGAAACAACGTAAGTATTGTTCTAGGGTTTGATTAGTTCTTTCGGCTTGGCCGTTGCTTGGAGGGCGATAAGCTGAAGATAGGCATAATTCAATTGACAGAATTTTGTAGAGCTCTCTCCAGAATCTGGAGGTAAATTGTACCCCTCTATCGGACACAATGTAGTCAGGTAGGCCATGTAGTCTGACTATCTCCTTTATAAAAAATGTTGCTGTGTCCGTAGCAGATGGTGTACCTATCATGGGCAGAAAGTGTGCCATTTTGGACACACTGTCCACCACTACAGGGATAGTTGTGAATTTTTCTGAGGGAGGTAACTCCACCATGAAGTCTATAGATATTTTTCTCCATAGTTGTTCCGGAACTGGCAGTGGTCATAACAAGCCCCAATATTTAACGTTGGATCCCTTATTTGGCTGGCAGATAGTGCAGGAGTTAACATACTCCCTACAGTCAGGTTTCAAAGTAGGCCACCAGAAAGACCATTGGATAAGTTTCGTTGTTTTTCGCACCCCAAAGTGGCCAGCAAGTTGGTGATCATGGAATGTCTTTCAGACCTGGATTCTGGCTTGCTGCTGAACAAAGGTTTTTATCTTGGTGCCAAAGGAACCCTTCCTGGTTCCTTAAGGAGGATGCCTCTGATTCCGTGCACTGGAAGGAAGCCTGTTTGAGTGAAGTCTTCAGATCAGGTTGGATTAAGAGAAAGTTTTGTGGTGACAAGATTGTGCTGGGAGCTGTCTCTTCAGGAGTATCGGGAAACATCCGGGAAAGAGCGTCATCTTTCCCATTCTTGGACCCAGGGTGGTAGGTGATGTGGAAGTTGAATCTAGAAAAGAACAGAGCCCATCGAGCTTGTCGGAGTCTTAGATGTTTAGCAGTGCAAAGGTATTCTAGGTTCCTGTGATCTGTAAAAATCATAACAAGGTGAGTAGCACCTTCAAGAAGGTATCTCCAATCTCCCAATGCTGTTTTAATGGCCAATAGTTCTCTATTAACCCACATCATAATTCCTCTCCGGCTGGCTCATTTACCGCGAGGAGAAGGCCACGGGGTGAAGTAAAGACTTGGATTCCTGGCGCTGTGATAGTACTGCCCCTGTAAGCAAAGCAGAATCAGGGTGTTGTAGAATTGGTGCAGAGATGAATAAAGTTTTAGTTTGTCAAAAGTGGATTGTGCTTCTGGAGACCACTGGAAACGAGCATGCAGGTGGGTTATTGGGTTATAGGTGAGATGATGGCCGAAAAGTTCTTTATAAATCTCCTATAAAAATTTGCGAAGCCCACAAATCTTTTCACACCATTGCACATTTTGTGGGTCCATAGCTTCCCCATCAGTGGAGATCATCAGCCCTAGAAACTGATTTGATTTTTTTCTCAAAATCACACTTCTCCGCTTTTACGTAAAGTCCATGCTTCCTTAAAGTGTGCAATACTGTCTTCACATGGTTCTATGAAGCTCCAAGGTAGCCGAGAATATGAGGATGTCATCCAGGTAGATGATAACAAAGTACTCTAGATATTCCTAGAAAACATCACTCACAAAATGTTGGAACGTGGCTGGGGCGTTACAGAGTCCGAATGGCATCACTAAATACTCCAAATGTCCGAACTGTGTTCTGAACACTGTTTTCCATTCATCGCCCTCTCGGATGCGGACAAGATTGTAGGCCTCCCATAGGTCGAGTTTGGTAAACATCTGGGTAGTACGGAACCTCTGAAAGAGTTCAGGGACTAAAGGAAGTGGGTAGCGAATTTTGATAGTGATTTTATTGAGTTCCCTGTAGTCCACACATGGTCTCAAAGTCTTGGCCCCGGCAGGATAGGAAGAAGGATGGATGAAGCCTTTTTCTAGATTCTGATCTATGCATTGCCGTAAAGTTCCTAGCTCCATCTTGGAAAGGGGGAACATGCACCCAAACGGGATTTTGGCCCCTGGGAGCAATTCAATCGGACAGTCATATGGGTGATGGGGTGGTAGAACATCAGCTTTTCTTTTATCAAAGATATCCAGGAACTCCTGGTATGCTGGTAGTACACTCTGTCTATTGGTGGTTGCAGGCTGAACTGTCAGGCAACTGATGGCCCCTTTGGGTTTGGGAACAAGGCATTGCTGATGGCAGTAGGGAGAGGTGAATAGAACTTCCTTCTTGATCCAATTAATCTGAGGGTTATGTGCCTGTATCCAAGGAATTCCCAAGATCACTGGAAACATAGGTGAACACAGGATGTCAAAGTATATGTATTTCTGATGGCCATCATGAATGGAAACAAGGACCAGAACTAGTCATTGAGCGGTCTGCCAGATGAACTTCCAGTCTCTGTTTTTATTTGGAGAAGGGGTAAACCAAGGTTCTTTGCCAGGGTCAAATCCAGAAAGCAGCTACATGCCCCAGAATCAATTATGGCCACCAAGGCATTTCAATATACTGCAGTAAATGTACACTAAGGCACCCCAATACACTGCAGTAAACGTGCACTAACGCACATAAATATACTGTAGTAAACGTGTAGTAATGCATCTCAATATACTGCAGCACATGTGCACTAACGCACCTCAGTACACATGCAGTAACGCAGTTCAATATACTGCAGTAAACAGGCACTAACACATGTCAATATACCGCACTAAACGTGCACTAACGCACCTCAATATATTGCAGTAAACTTGCCCTGGAACACTAAACTGTCACTAAAGTAAAAATGAATGGTCGCACTACACTCACACTGCACTATCACTATATTCACACTAAACTGACACTCTACACTCACAATAAAATCACAATATGACACTTTAGCACACTGACTTGCTAGTAGCAATGAACAGAGCCCTGTTCTATCTGGCTCTACTCCAAAATCACACTGCAAATGGCTGACGAGGGAAGGATCCATTTATAGAGGGGGATGGGTCTATGAGCAATTAGCCATGATTGGGCACATTCATCATTACATTCTCCAATCATGGCTCTAACAGTATTCTTTACCCTGATTGGGCAAATACTTCATTGCTTCAGCCAATCAGGGCTTCCAATGCACTGTGTGGCATGCAGTGGATTGTGGGCCCAACAAACAGTCGAACGCTCCGACAATTTGGGTGTTCACCGAATGAGCAAACAGCCAATGTTCGGCCCAAATTCATGCTCAGGCCGAACCGTTCGTCCAACAATAATGATATGGTCCTGCCTTTAAAATCAGAACATAGACAATAGGTGATTTATTGGCTTGAAATTACATAGATTAATATGTCTTACTGCATAAAGTAATTCCATGTAAATTGTAATTCAAAACACTATAATGCAATAAAGTATTTCCCACTTTAATTTTATATTATTCAGGTGCCCAAAATAATGCATTGCAAGTGGTCTGCCCCATGATCAGGCAGACATGTGTGTATCACAGGCATAATGTAGAAAATTAAGAAAACCTAGAGAACCATTTAAAATAATATACAGTAACTGCACAAACTAGACACAACTGAAAATAAATCTTGAAACCCAACCATCTTCCAACATTAGAATTACAAGAATAACATCCTTGCTTCTCATTTTTTGGACCATCCAAACATGATATGTAAATGACCTCTTCAGTTTATTAATGCTTTTTGCACATCAAGCTCAGAAGTATAGATCTATAAGTCCTTTAACTATACTCATTAGGAGTATCAAGGTCAGAACAGACAACACAGGCCAGTATACAATTATTCAAAATTATTCATTATTATTAGATATTATTTAAAAGCATGATCCACAAGCAAGCACAAGAATCATATTCACAAACGGCATCAAATATCATACAGGTAGGTCAGTATGAGTAGCAAGCAAGAGCAGGTTTACAAGCATGTGGAGGCCCTGCCAGTATATTTCTCAGGTATGGAATAGCTTGTGTGTATGCCTGGGTAAGCATGTGCATAGGACATGCTTGCAACTCAACCTGGAGAATATCTTGCATACAAACCGATGACCTACAGAGATTCTGCAGTATAAGTTACCAGTAAATAATAATGTAATTGCTTTATAAACACGGTCTGCCAAAAAATTTATTTTTTAGTAACTGGATGTATATTTTAAAAGTTACAAATTGTTCATCGCCTTTTTGCTGTTTAAATCTATATTTTTTGGGATGGCTACCTTTATTTGTAATGTACATTACCCAAGATATAACATGATGCATACAGTATTAAATATGTTTCTGAAGTTGAATTTTTTAGCATAATTGGTAAAATTCTGTTTGATTGTCACAATTTTCTACGGGAAGAAAGCTAACACAAAAAAAAGAGCATGTAGCTGACTAGACAAGTGGCATATATTATAAAGCATTCACTAAACATTCACTGCAGGTGAATCAAACACTTCAATGTAAAACCCATATACCAGAAAAATACACCTTTGTGAGGTAAAATTAAAATACTCACAGTTAAAATGTTTTACTATCCTATACTCAGTATCTAAGTGCTACATCATTTAAAAATCATTTAGTCTCTTGAAATAGCTTAAGTTGAAATTTTGTAGTAGCCGTTGCATTCTGTGCCCAATTATAATTACAAAGAGTAAGAATTCTAAAGAAGACATGGTTTATATAAACATGTGTTTCACCTGACCTTTAATCTTCTAGAACAAGCAGGAAAATGTTCCAAGGATGTGGGTTTGTTGCTGTCTAGAGACTGATAAACCTAAATAAAGGCACATTCAACTGCAATTTCACTAAAGCTTCTAGTACTAACATTTTATTTTTTTATATTTTTGCTTTAACAAGTTTTTTTTTAATCTTTTTTTCAACATCATCTTGGAATACAGTACTGTAAACCTAAAATATTTATGTCCAACTTAGCACTCTTTTGTCTATAATACAAACAATTGTTTCATGTTTGAGGCATAAGAAATGTAAAAAAAATATATATTTTTAAATATTTATAATTCATTGACTTATTTAAACACTTCAAAACCAGACACATCCCCCCTCTTCCTGTCCAGGCCATTTTGTCAGATTTCAGCAATGTCAAACTTGGCAATTATTCAGTCATACAACACTGTACCCAAATTACATTTTTATAATTTTTTTAGATAGATATAGTAGATAGAGCATTCTTTTGTCAGTATTGAATTACCATTGTTTTTTTTTTTTTTTGCTATAATTTATGTTTTAAAAATTGAGAATTAATAATCTTTCTTCATTCATTTAAGCCAAATGTATTTTCCTACATTTCTTTGGTAAAAATAATCTAAATCGGTGTATATTATTTAGTCTAAAAATAATAGTGTCGATAAACTATTGTATATGTATTTGAAAATAAATAGATCCTAAAGTACTGGCAGCCTATCTCATTTCTTAAAGCCCTAAAATGGCCTATAAATTATGCATCTGATTTCCTTACTAACTATCACATTTTTGGAGGCCCTGGAGCACCAGGACAGTGGAAACACCCACAAAATGACCACATTTTAGGAAGCAAACATCCAAAGGTTTTTGATAAATGGCATGGTGAGTACTTAAGCTTTTGAAAAATACATAATGAAAAAGAAAATTAATTTTTTTACACAAAGTTATCAATTAATAAGATATTTCTAGCACACAGCACAGGAATTACACCCCAAAATATATTCTACTACTCTTTGCGCTGATATCAGATGTGTGAGATTTTTTCACCACATAGAGAAGTCCAAAATTTCCAGAAGCACCTTCAGGCTTTCAAGGAGCATAAATTAAGCATTTAATTTACTGGCAATCTATCACATTTTTGGAAGTCTTGGAGCACCAGCACAGTAGAAACACTGACACTGGACTAAGGGAAAATGGAGACAGCTGCGGGACTACACCAAAATGGCTCCCAAACTTTTTACATTGGGCTCTAGTGATTATATATTGATCATACAGGCTATTTAAGGGGGCTTATTGTTTAACGTCAGCTTACTAGCTTCACCTAAAGATGTGCATTGGCATGAAATGCATACGGGCGGGGCTATCATGACGCCATCTCCGATCTAGAATTGGGCGACTTTCTAAGCTACATGTGTTGAGCACTTTCTCCCCATACAGTGGCAAAGTGGCATTCTCACTCCACCGAGTGGTGCAGTGTTACAGCTTCAGTGGGAAGACAAAGAGTGGATGGATGGATGAAGCTTGGATGGCCATTGAGAGATGCTGATCTGTGTTGTTTAAAAAACATGCTATTAGCTTCAGCTTTTGGAGTCGGTGAGTGTGGTTTTAGTCACAAGCGATGGTCTTTTTTTCCCTCTGGATAGTGAAAGTCACATTGGGACAAGCAAGATACTTATCAGGACTTCTTATTTTTTTCCTACTTTCTTTATACTAATGGACTTTTTTTTATTTTTTTTAAGTAACATCTTACCTTTAATATGTTAAGATGCTGAATTTTGTTGTATTGAATGCTTTTGAGGTATTTCTGTATATTTACCCTGTTGTTAGCTGCCTTATTATTTGTAGTTTTTGTAGTCTAAGCTGTGTCTTTTTATATACAATTTTTATGTACAAATCTAAAACCTGCAGGATTGGCCCCCTAACTATAGTTTCAGTGAACCAGAACCTCATCCCACATTTTTCTGATCAACCCAGCAGGCTGAAGGATAAAAACAGATCACAGGGGGCTTGCTAGCCACGGACCAGGATGGCAGTGTGAGAGAGGAGCTCCTGGACACAGGGACCCACAGCGACACAAAGCAGCTTACCAGGGGACGATCAAACCACCTCACCTGGATGAACTACACCCACTCACCCAGATGGCGATGCCTAGGAAGAGGAAGGAGCATAGGAAGCCACAGAAGCTGACCAAATACTTCACACAGCAACAGCATGGAGCTAGGCATTATGGCCCTGGCTCATCCTCTACCCCAGCCCATAGCAATCACTCCCTATCACCTAAATCGGCACCCAGCAGCAAAAATAGTGGGTCTCCCAGGACCCCCCGATCCTACCCTAACACACCTCAATGATCCAGCCCTGCTAAGGCTAAATTTAGGATGAATGGTCTCGAATGCAGTCCGATGGCTGGGCTGGACATTGACTCTGGGGAGGATACCAGGGAGCTCCCTGATAGAATTGAAGAATTCCCCACCATGAATCAGCCTGTTATAGACACTGTGTTGAAAGATATGCTTTTATCACTGCGGAGCACACTTCAGGCTGACATGATGTCCTGTATGCAAAAATTCCATAAAGATATACAAGTGGTAGAATCCAGGGTAGACCACATTGAAACTAAAATGGGAGAGTTTGCATCCACAATAAACAACCTAATTGATGCCCATGGTGGGAAAGAGGAGGAGATGGAGTGGCTTAAATAAAAAATGACAGATATGGAAGACAGAAACAGAGGAGGAACAATATGAAAATTAGAGGTATCCCCGAGTCCATCCAACAGAGAGACTTGCGGGCTTACGTTACAACTCTTTTCAAAGAAATCAGGGACATCTAACTGTGCTTGATGTCACCATAGGCAGGGTACATTGCCTACCCAAAACAGCCTACCCCCCTGATCACACACCGAGAGATATGATTCTGCGCCTGCATTTCTACCATGCCAAAGAAAAATTAATGGCAGCAAGGCGCACCAAAGATCCCTTTCCGCCACAGTACCATAATCTACAATTTTATGCAGATTTATCCCAATATACTCTCCAAAAAAGAAAGAGTCTTACCACTAAAGCACTTTGAAATCACAAGTTAAACTACAGGTGGGGGTACTAAACAAAACTCACCATTACCAAAGAAGGGAACACTTACAGTGGTGTGAAAAAGTGTTTGCCCCCTTCCTCATTTCCTGTTCCTTCGCATGTTTGTCACACTTAAGTGTTTCGGAACATCAAACCAATTTAAACAATAGTCAAGGACAACACAAGTAAACACAAAATGCAATTTGTAGGTGTTTATTATTAAAGGTCAAAAAAAAATCCAAACCATCATGGCCCTGTGTGAAAAAGTGATTGCCCCCCTTGTTAAAACATACTATAACTGTGGTTGTCCACACCTGAGTTCATTTTCTTTAGCCACACCCAGGCCTGATTATTGCCACACCTGTTCACAATCAAGGCATCACTTAAATAGGAGCTGCTTGACACAGTAAGGTCCACCAGAAGATCCTTAAAAGCTACACATCATGCCGAGACCCAAAGAAATTCAGGAACAATTGAGAAAGAAAGTAATTGAGATCTATCAGTCTGGAAAGGGTTATAAAGCCATTTCCAAAGCTTTGGGAATCCAGCGAACCACAGTGAGAGCCATTATCCACAAATGGCGAAGACATGGAACAGTGGTGAACCTTCCCAGGAGTGGCCGGCCGCCCAAAATTACCCCAAGAGCGCAGCGACGACTCATCCAAGAGGTCACAAAAGACCCCACAACAACGTCCAAGGAACTGCAGGCCTCACTTGCCTCAGTTAAGGTCAGCGTTCATGCCTCCACCATCAGGAAAAGACTGGGCAAAAATGGCCTGCATGGCAGAGTTCCAAGGAGAAAACCACTGCTGAGCAAAAAGAACATCAAAGCTCGTCTCAATTTCTCCACAACACATCTTGATGATCCCCAAGACTTTTGGGAAAACATTCTGTGGACCGATGAGACAAAAGTGGAACTCTTTGGAAGGCTGGCGTAGAAGGAACACTGCATTTCAGAAAAAGAACATTATACCAACAGTAAAATATGGTGGTGGTAGTGTGATGGTCTGGGGCTGTTTTGCTGCTTCAGGACCTGGAAGACTTGCCGTGATAAAAGGAACTATGAATTCTGCTGTCTACCAAGAGATCCTGAAGGAGAATGTCCGACCATCTGTTCGTGTACTCAAGCTGAAACGAACTTGGGTTCTGCAGCAGGACAATGATCCTAAACACACCAGCAAGTCCACCACCGAATGGCTGAAGAAAAACAAAATGAAGACTTTGGAGTGGCCTAGCCAAAGTCCTGACCTGAATCCTATTGAGATGTTGTGGTATGACCTTGAAAAGGCCGTTCATGCTCGAAAACCCTCTAATGTAACTGAATTAGGACAATTCTGCAAAGATGAGTGGGCCAGGACGCTGTAAAAGCCTCATTGCACGTTATCGCAAACGCTTGGTTGCAGTTGTTGCTGCTAAGGGTGGCCCAACCAGTTATTAGGTTTAGGGGACAATCACTTTTTCACACAGGGCCATGATGGTTTGGATTTTTTTTCACCTTTAATAATAAACACCTTCATTTACAAATTGCATTTTGTGTTTACTTGTGTTGTCCTTGACTATTGTTTAAATTGGTTTGATGTTCCGAAACACTTAAGTGTGACAAACATGCAAAGGAACAGGAAATGAGGAAGAGGGCAAACACTTTTTCACACCACTGTACATAGTGGACTCAGAATGGAGAGTGGTTACTACTAAAAACTACAAGAAACACGCATAAGCCTGATAAGCAGAGAATGTGACAAGTAGTCCCTGTGGAGACGGAAGACTCTCTCTGGCACAAAGTTACCCCTCTAAATCTGAGCAGCAATTTGCTGCATCCAGGTACACAGTATCCAAAATAGACTTGGACAGTCAGTCCAGAATGGTTAAACCTTTCCAGATATCTGTACACCAGTTGTTCATAATGACCTTCTTTTGTTTTTTTTTTCTTCCTTACTGTTCTTCCTTCCGTTTCACCACAGTTACTCCTTATTAAATTACCAAAGCTTCCCAGCCACAGCACAACAAATCCCTTGTGATCAACTATCAAGCCGGAGACTTTGCCAAAGCACTTCTAAGATCCATCACAAAGGTACAGGAACAATTCTCCAACACCACTACACAGCATGATCAAGCTGCAATACGAGTACCATGATACATTCTTATAAACAATATCTCCACAAGAAGTGCAATGCTAACTTTGACCACTGAGGGGAACCCTTTCCACACAAACAGCATTTCAACAGAAAGACATACCAGTCAATCATTCCCAATCCATCCACATGGGGATGACATATCTATCTATTAACATGAGAGGCCTCAACCACCCAGCTAAAAGGAAATCCATGTGGAACGAAGCCCTACAATTTAAAAGCGATGTTCTGTGTGCATAAGAAATGCATTTCTGTGACTCAGCACAACCCAAATGTTCCAGAACTTTCCCTATATTTTTACGGCCAATGCAGATACCAAGGAACGAGGAGTCCTCACTGCAATTAGAGACACTGTATCATTCCAACTTCATGAAAAAATTAAGGACTCACGAGGAAGATATCTAATTTTAATATGTGATATTTACTCCCTCACATATGCAATTGCCAATATCTACACCCCAAACTCCCATCAGATTCGCTTCCTCAATAAACTACTAAAAAAAATACACACTCACTAAAGAGGATCCTTGTTAATTTGCAGAGATTTAAATTTTGTCCCAGACAAGTCCATGGACTCAACCACATCACCAACACGTGTGGGGTCTCCGCTTCTACGTCTAATACATCACAACATCACAATGACGTTGCTTTAATTTCAGTGAAAGAGACTTCACCATTTTTTCCACATCACACAGGTCCTACTTCTGCATAGACCTTTTTCTCATGGATCAAGGTCTTCTGACAAAAACAACCAAGACAACGATCAATACAATCACATGGTCAGACCATGCGTCAGTGACTCTGACAATTGCAGACTCCCTATCTTCTGCAGCTTTCCCAATATGGAGAGCAAACCCACTTCTTCTACAAAGGGAGGACACCAAAAAGACACTGGAAAAACATCTAAATGAATACTTTACGGACAATGAGCCATCTGTAAATGACCATTTTACCTTATGGAACACTCAGAAAGCGTTCATGGGTGGTGTTTTTGATAAAGATAGAGGCGGGAGTAACAAGGCAGAGGCTGCTGAAAGAATTTAAAGAGCAAATTCACAAACTAGAAACCCAAAATAAACAGAACCCTTCATCATCCACTTCCCAAAAATTGACGCAGCTCTGATATGATCTCAAACTACATCTTCTGGAGAACTTTGAAAAGTTCCCCAGAAGATTAAAAAATACTCATTATACCAGTGGCAACAGAGCAGGGAAAATTTTAACAAATCCGTGGCTGTAGATACAAAACTAAAATTCCATTTATAATTTATCCTCTCACCAAGACAAACGCTACCACCCTAAAGATATAGCAGATGCTTTCAGACACTATTACGAATCCCTATACAACCTAGCAAAGGATCCACATACCCACCAACCCAAACTTTCTAGCCAAATAATATCTTCCCCAGCTAACATCAGAATAATTGCGACGATTAAACTCACCCTTTGACTCTACAGAAGTAACCAGAGCAATTGACTCACTGCCACTCAACAAATCCCCTGGAACAAATGGATACATAGGGGAATATTATAAAACTTTCTAACAGATACTAACGCCTTATTTAGTCTGCATATACAATGCTGCTACTGCATCTTCCTCTTTCCCTGCAGAAATGCTTAAAACTCTCATAATAACGATACCCAAGCCAGGGAAAAACCCATCCACTCTGCAGAATTTTAGGCCTATTTCACTTCTTAATAACGACCTAAAATGATATGCACAACTCATAGCCTTATTACTCCTAGATATTCTCCCTGAAATCATTCATCCAGACCAATCTGGGTTCACCAGGGGACGCCAGACCTCAGATGCCATTAGATACCTGATAAACATCATCCACCTAGCAAAACTATGCGGATCACCTTCTCTGCTTATAGCACTGGACACTGAGAAAGCGTTTGACCACATACACTGGGGATACTTGGCCAAGGTTCTGGCGGCTTTTGGCTTCACAGGCCCAATCTTCTCAGCAATCATGGCTCTATATACATGCCCCTCGGCCTAGCTTTATACCTCTGGAGCCTTCTCAATCCCATTTAATATTATGAATGGGACTCGTCAGGGGTGTCCATTATCACCATATCAACCTGCTGATGGAGCCTCTGGCGAGTCACATTCGCAGCCACCCCTACATTACAGGTTTTCAGACTCACAACTCATCGCATACCATTAGCTTTTTTGCAGATGATGTAATTTTAATGCTCATAGATGTGGAAAAATCCCAGGCTTCGGTACACCAAACACTGAAAATGTTTAACCAACTTTCCTATTACAAAGTGAATGAGACCAAATCCTACATACTAGGACTGAACATCCCTCCAAATATCCAACTGAAGCTTACAAAATGATACCTTTACACTTGGGATAGTGGGGGCATAAAATACCTAGGCATCACCTTAACATCAAAAACGGAATATCTATGCAAAGTCAACTACGCCAAATTCATAGATAAATTAAGTACAAAACTCCAAGACCTATCGAAGGTAGAACTCTCCTGGTCAGGTCGCCTAGCAGCCTTTAAAATGATTCTCCTACGCCAATTTATATATCTATTCCGCACACTCCCTATTCCTAAACCCAATTTCTTTCTTGCAACAGCCCAATCATTGATTAATAAATACTTATGGCAAGGAAAGAAAACAAGATGTGCCTTCTCTAAATTGGTTTCAACCAGAAAGGCAGGAGGAGTGGGAATGGTAATGTTAAGGATTACTATACGGCCTCAATCTTAGCTCAACTTAAAACATGGTTCACTCAATCCAAAGATACTAGATGGGAAGAACTGGAACGCTCCCAAACACAGGGAAATAATTTATATTACTTCCTACTCACAAGCCAATACAAAAACCCACAGGGTACTTCGCTATCCCCCACTGTAGTAGCCTCTCTCCAGGCTTGGAACATACTAATAACTACCCCCTCACAGAACTCCAAAACGATGGCACTACAATTACCGCTGCAAAGCTTACCCATAATCATACCCAACTTAAATATAAACAGATGGGTGACAAAAGGGATAAAGAATGTAGAAGACTTAATGATAGGACCAGCACCCAAAACCTTTAGATCCCTACAAATAGAATTTGGTTTAGATAACTTTGAACATTATACTTATTTACAAGTAACCCACTTCATCAACTCCAACCGAAAACAGTACTATGACTACCATGGGAGATAGTCTAATTCTATTCCAACCCTACTACTAAGGTCAAAGTTGTATCTATGTTTTACATGCTGCTCAATAAAAAAGACATATTCACTAAAACTTCCAATATATTAGCATGGCATAGCAGCTATACCCCTGAACAATGGCAAAAGGCACTCAGCGTCACATATGCGGTGACTAAAAGCATGAACCTGTGGTTACTGACCCAAAAAATCTTACTTAGATGGTACCTAACTCCTTACAGAATTTCACGATTCTCCCAAAACACCCCTGCGACCTGTTGGAGGAACTGCGGGGAGATAGGCACATTATACCATACACTTTGGTCTTGTCCGACCATAACCAATTTTTGGACAACAAAAAAAAACAAAGATAGGAGAGCGCCTCTGAGTTAAAGTGTTTTAATCAATAATCAAAAGGAAGTAATAAACAGGTACATGTCAAAATGCAAGAAAGCTCTATACGAGTCAGTCCTTAACAGGGACATGTAGCTGTTATCAGAAGCATGTCTCCAGGAGCCTGCAATTCCATGCCACGATAGCCACAGGGAGCCGGGGGGAGACCAACTGTGTCCCTACAGAGGAAAGCAACGATCGGCTCGTGGAAACTGCCTGTGATGTCAGCAAGTAGGGGAAACATAATGCGTTTCAGAGCATGCGCGAAGTCCGTGCTCATGCTCTGAAACGCGTTGTGTTTCCCCTACTTGCTGACGTCACACGCAGTTTCCATGAGCCGATTCACTTCACTCCAGAGAAGAGCAGCTCTTTGTGACAGTGAATACATCATCCTGATTCATCTTCTCAGCTTGCACATCTATTACTAATTATTGTTGACTGGACATCTCCCACATACTAAGTATTATGGATTTTTTTGATTGGACATTTTCTATATATTTATTTATTATTTATTAATTATTGTGGTATTATCGTGGATTTATCCTATTACCATTATTGCTTTTGTTATTAGCAATTATCTGATTGGGTGATATTACATCAGTGCTCTGAGCGCCAGCATTTGTGGTAATTTTTGGACGCTATTTTTGCAACAGTATCTAGACTGCTCATACAAATCCTAAATATTAAAATACCATTGACGCCAGACTCTTATCATTAACTATTGAATCAGTGCCAATAGAACAATAGCTATCCATATTCTTCTAAGTGCAAGACTAGTGCTAGTACGCCATTGGAGGGACCAGGAAGCCCCTTCTATCCAAGAAGTGATAACAACAACCCACACACACGCCGCATATGAGATGCTGTTTGCCTCCACGCAAGGTAAACACAAAGAGGCTAGCTTTCGATGGAAAAATTGGTCAGAACGGTATACAAATTTCTCCAGAAATTAATCTTACCCCAAATAGGAGATATGTTCTACTTATAATGACTGTGATGAATAGTTATGTTTATGTTTGTTTGCATTATGCTCTTTAAACACAACCCAACTTTGAAAGTTAAATATTTCTTCCCTTTTATACATATCCCTAACCCCAAGTGTTAATACTACGGTTTAATAAGGACACAAGCACATTCCATGATTAGACTGAGCAAAGGTCCAAATGATAAGTAAATGCAATATGATTAATGGTATCATTCTAAATGTATGTGTGCTACAAAACAAGTGTTATGCCAAACATCCTTCACTAATCTTTCTCTTCTGTATTACCACTATAAAAATACCAATAAAGAAATATTGAAATTAAAAAACAGATCACTGTACTAACACGAGTGATGTTAGTGCAGTGATCTTCACTGCTGTGCCCTTGTGTTCTGACAGGGGGACTGCCTCCCCCCTGCCAGAACATACTGACCAGTGCTTGTTGCCATAGGCTATGAGCGCTTATCAGCTGCTAGTCAAATTCTGTTTTTCCACATGCCGGTTCAACAGAAGCCATTGTGAGGCTAGCTTCTGTCAGACAGGCAGCTGTGAACGTTGGCTGAATGTCTGACAGTTCCTGGTGAACTGGCTGAAATTCGGATCATTGCATATCCAGCTTTAGGCAGCTTGGTGAATATGGCAGGCTACAATCTTGTTTTTCAGCAGAATTATATAATACTATTGCCATAAAAAAGTAGTGACTACTGGATAACTTTTCTTTTTAACTCTTACTAAAAATAAAATGGGATCATTTTTATAACATTCTAAATAGAAAAGTCAACAGCATTATGAAATTACATTATGCACCCATTTTGTTGCTAATTTTGCAGAGTACACAGCAACCATTGTTACTACTGAGAATCCAAACCACCCTCTTCCTCAGTGTGTCATCATTTTGTTTGTGATGGCTAAGCTGGTCCCAGGTTGCTACTAGCCTGCACCTGTTGCTAATTTTGGCGCCAAGAAAGCTGTTTAAGCTGGTCAGCTGCACAAAGCCAGTGCTGTTTTGTCTACAGCATTACCTGTGAAACTGTGATCTGTGACTTCATGCCTGACTTCCCCTTGCTGACCTGTTTTACTTTAACCTGCTCCTGATATCTGCCTGTACTAACCCCAGCTTGCACCTATGCTTCTACCTGCTCTTTCTTTTCCTGACCTGCTTGTCCATTTCTGACACCAATCTGAATCATGATCTTGGTTCTGCTAATACTATTGTACCTCATCCGATCAAAAGTTCCTGACCTGGCTTTCCTGACTTTGCACCAGCCTGAGTTTCTGTGAGACAATTACCATCAGCCTGAAGTCTCTCAGACAATGCTCCTATCTACACACTTGCCTGATGCCACAGCTGATGTATCTGTCTACTACTGTATTTGTCTGCTGATCCTGTGGTTTTCACATACTGCAGCGGTGTTCCTGCTTGCTATCCCTTTTTCCAGTCTCCTGCCCGACATCATCTGAGGTGATTCTGAGGGGAAGCAACACAGCACTGACTGGTCCAGAAACACCTGTCTTATGTTCAAACATCTTGCTAGAACTACGAGACACTCATGCCACTCTGTGCCCTTGCACCACATGTTTACCTTACCAGGAAACTGGACCCAGAAGTGTAACAGAGGGCTTCCTCATCTTTTCAGGCTCTTCTACCAGGTACCTGACACTGGCCTAGCTTTGATATCCTACTAATTGCTTGGAAGAAAAATTCAGGAATGATTAACTTGTTAACCATTCCTGCTTTAAAGTGAACCTGTGCCTAGACTATGTACATTACAGTATAACCATATTCTGAAAAAGGGGTAAATGTACTTTTAAGCCAGTTCATATATAGCAATTTGGGATTGTGGGTGGAATCGCCATGATTCCAAATCTCACTGCAATGCTGGAAAAATGCAGCATGGGTGTTTGTGTGGCATTCATTTTTAATGGCACCAAAACACGGTTTAGTTTTGTTGTGATTGCCGTGTGCCAATTACTGAAAAACAACACTGTGTTTTGGCGCCATTAAAAATACATCACAAGAAGCTTTAAAAATTATTGATGGAAATCCCTAATTGTAAACAGGATCTGAAAGGCTCTCACCTCTGTAGCTACAGGCAACAGAGGCACTAAAAACACAGCTGCTTTGCCCTTTATTTTCTCTGAAGAGCAGAATCTTGGCTGAATGCATGCCATGTAATGTAAACAACCACTAGAAACCAATTGAAACTACATTTTTCTTTTAGAGTCTTTGCTGAAATATTTGAGGATGCATGATATCAAAATGCATGCGGTTAGAGAGGTCAGGGATGGTCTAATCTAAAGAGACGTTGGCTAGATTGCAAATATGTGAGTGCAAATGACCATATATAGTGTATATGTGAATACATTAACAAATCCGTACACTTATTGTTAATATCATAAACAAAATAAATGTATATACACAATTTTAAAAGTCATTATAATACTGAATAATTATAAAGGAAAAAAATCTCCCAATCCACTTCTTCCTTTCACCACATGTGCTTAAAGTCCTGCATGCTTTTTCAGATTTCCAGTGGCCCACTTAAATTACACGTTCCACATAATATAAGGTGGGGCTCCCCCAGATAACTTTGGGCCATCGGGACCCTCACCGCTTTTGTAATTACTCCTTTGCTTAGTGTACACCTGGAATCCACCCCATCCTCTCCAATTTTGCCAGCATAGATAACCCAGAATAGGATAACAATACTGCGATAATTATGCAATACATTTAATAAAAGATTAGCTATTTAAAGATATATGCCAGTAAACTCACATTTTCGTGTGCCATAGGGTGGCACTCACTGTTAAAAGCCTGTTTGTTTACAATCATTGCCGCGGCTCGTCTCTCTGAGCTGGCGTGCATTCCATCTGAGCTGGACCTGACGTCAGTATAGCACCCATATATTCTGCCACTAGTTAGAACGCCGGAGGGCATCATCAAAAATGAGTGTACTGATTTGTTAATGTATTCACATATGCACTGTATATGGTAATTTTCACTCACATATTTGCAATCTAGCCAGCGCCTCAACATAAAGATTACTAAAATATTTTGGGCATAAACCTGAAATTAATGGAAGCACCTGATTGGAAAGCACTCAAAATAATTGTTTAATAAGGGGCACCATTTTTTTTATTATGATTTTTTTCTATTGTTTTAAAGAGATACTATAATTTTGCTCAAGCAAGGCAAAATGACAAAGGCTCTGGAAACGGCTTTGGCTGACCCCAATATAATATACTGTCCTGCAGTCCAAATTAGGAGCGAGCAGCCTAGGATGACAATGCTTATTCTCCATAGGGTAAAGTTGCTTATTTCTGTCCTAGGGTAACATTGCTTATACTAGTTAAGCAATGTTACTCTAGTACAGGAAGTGTTGCTGGCAGGATCACAGATGAGAATAAAGGAAAAAGCCTGAAAAAAATAAAAATTATTGCAGTTTCCACATCCAAGCACTAGTAAACTGTAATACATAAAATATTTGTTCTTGGTTTATATGCACCTTGATGGATAAGGGGCTATAAGCATCTACAAGTTTTGAAGGTGCCCTTGGGAGGTAAGATCACAAGTCTGCATTGTTTCTTTCTGCTCGGTAAGTGAAAAATGAGCCATGGCACATTTCAGTTAACCTACATTCTTTTGTAAATTAACTTGCACTACATGCTTTATACATTTTCCGTGTTCACTGTTACATTACTGTTTTAGTAAAAATATTGCCTGGGTTACAAGTATATCTTTTGGATAATATATATATATATATATATATATATATAATTTACCAAAGCTATTGTGAACTTTAGTAATATTGTAATAACCATGTTTACAATTGGCTTAATGGATTATGGCAATAAATGTTTTATTTTCTGCATTCCTTATAAATGTTTTCAACATCAAGTGCAGGCATACAGAAGGTTAAATGTTTCTTTCTTTAGCACACATAGCCCCCAGCACAGAGCAATCTTTGGCAGTCAGCCAACCAATCTCTGCTTCCTAATAAAGCTCTGATTCCATCTGCTTCTGCAGTGCAATATATTCCACTTCAGGTCAAAAGCAAAGAGCCAGCAGTATTAACATTACACTAATCTGTAAAGACATTTTCACTAGGCTAGATAGGTTAATGTTACACACAGCTTTTAAAGCTTCACGGATAAGGAACAGAAGTAATTGTCACGGGAAAATATGCAGTGCTTGGCTTTTGATAAGTCTCTCAAATGACAATAGCTTTTGTACTTGCCAAAAAAATAAACAATAAGCTAAGAGAGTTAGCAGTTCTTTTTCAAAAGGCAGCAGAGATTTAAGCAGTTGTTAATTTGAAAAACTAAATAGTAAGGTTTTTTTTTGTTCTTTTTCTTTTTTCTCTATAATATATTTTATGTCTTATATGATACACACAATCGTATAATGGTTTCCTGATATGTAATTGTAAACAACAGAATACCTATTTGCATATTTATTATGCATGTGTTAAAATAGCGGTATGAGCTATTGTCAGAAATATGTTAGTAATAAAACAGGAAGTACATTTTATGAAATGTTCATTGATATTTTTGTGTGTGTGTGTAAATTTCAGAACATCATGACCTGGCTTTCAACCCCTATAAATAGATAAAACCGTCCTATTTCACAATCATATTTTTTAAATATAAACCATTGTAAAACGAAAAAAAATATATAAAAGGAAGCTAAAGCACTTTTTAATGTTATAGTCCTACATGCAGCTACTGTTTGGAAATACAGCTCAGTAAGCAGTTAAACAATTATTATGCTGTGTACTATGCAATAAACAACACTGTGAACTAATTTAGTACAATTTATAACAGGCGATTGTTCCCTTATTGTAAATATTAATATTTTTGAGACTATTCCCAGTCAAAAGATTGCTTGTGTAGATTTCAAATAATTTCTTTTTTCATGATATACCTTTTTTTTTCTTTACAGCATATTAGAAATCACAACACATTAATGTGAAAAGCCCTAGGCATAACAAAAGCCATTAAGAAATACATATTGAAAGCCATCATGTATAAAAATTCAATTTAGATTGCTTCATTTTCTTTACAGCTGCAAAAGGAAAAAAATATTTGGTCTCTAATGAGCCATCTGAAAACTTACAGATTTAAGAAGCATGTTATTATTTTAATGCAGTGTGGTATAGTTAGGCTAATGTACTTTTTATCAAATGCTTTTTAGATGAAAGAAAGATAATTGTTGGGAGATTAGCATTGACATACTTACTTTAATATAGTTCTAACATTTTCTTCTTCATTACTCTGTTTCTTTGTACTAAGCATGACATGCAGTAATTGTTTTAAACTATTGACATTTCATTACAAATACAATATATTTTCAAAGCTCTGTCAAAAGTATAGCAAGTCAAGAGTACATTAGAATAAAAGTAAAAGTTTTGTTAAATTAAATTTTTTCCAATATATTTAACAGTTTTGTGTATATTAGTGTGTGTTTAAGTGGTGTTCCCAAAAAACAGGAAAAATATTAACAGCAGAAACATGTACATGCACAGTTAAACCATTATATATGCTTTATTTTTATAAATTCTACTATACAAATAACCTTCTCTTGAAAAAACATCTTCCAAGGTACTGATGTGTCTATAAATACAAAGATAAACATTTTTGGGGCTGGAGTATTTTCTGTCACACTCTATGGATGTGAAAGAATGACAATAAAGACGTAAGATAGGACATTTTTGTTGACTTTGTACTTTGTTGTTGGTGAAGAATTATAGAAATACCATGGACAGCAGATAAAACAAATAAAAAGATCCTTCAACAAATCAAGCCCAACCTTTCATTAGAAGCATAGATGACTAGGCTGAAGGTGTCTTATATTCTACATAGTATGACAAGAAGGTGGATAACAAAGCATTTTCAGTGCATGATTCTAAACATTGATGTAACCAGTTACTTGTAATTTTTTATGGACATTCATGACTAGGTGCATTGTGTATTTAATTTACCATGTGTACCATTAAAGTCATATTTAGAAAGCAGTGCATATGGCATTTACCAAAAATCTACAGGTGGCTAATCATTCCTTGTAAATTTAAACACATACATCAGGAAGATTCACCTTCAGTAAATATTTAGTGAATGTTACATTCACTGCTGAATAAATGTACCTGTTTGATAAGTAGATATTTGGTGCTTGACATGTTTCTTTAAAAACAAACTCCAAGCAGAACCGAGAATACCATTTAGTCCAGTTATACCAGTTATATACGTGTAGCTCTATCATTGCACAGTTATGCCCTGTACACACGGTAGGATATTCAGATGGCAAAAGTCAGATCGGATTATGTTGTCTGAAAATCCGATTGTGTATGGGCTCTAGCGGGCTTTTTCCATCGGAATTTCCGACAGAAACAATTTGAGGTCAGGATCTCAAATTTTCCGACAACAAAAAATCTGATCTGACTTTTTCCGATCGTGTGTAGAGAATTCCGACGCACAAAGTGCCAAGCATGCTCAGATCAAATTACGAGACCAAAGCTATTGGCTACTAGCCTCTACGTAGTTCCGTCATACGCAATGAACGTCACCACGTTTGGAATGATCGGATTTTCCAACAACTTTGTCCGACCGTGTGTATGCAACACCAGTTTCGGACAAAATCCATTGGAAAAAATCCAACGGATTTTGTGGTCGAAATTTCCGACCGTGTGTACGGGGGCTTAGGCGTCTCTTTAAAGTTATTGTTGTCCTTTGAACCTGTGTAAACTTGAAGATCAAGTCAACACCGAATTGGGACATTCAGAATCCAACTTTTCAGTTTGTGCTTTCACTCAGTTGGGTATGTAGTAACAAGTAGGACCTTTGTGTGAAAAAAAAAACTGTCATTGGGCAGTTTCATTCTTAATAAAATCTTGGAAAAAGCATTCCTGTCCTTGGATGTCTTTAAACATTTTTTTGCAGGAATTGAAATGTGGGAGGAATACCCAAAATGTGGCAATAGTTCCCTAGCTGACATTCCATGAATGAATACTCACACTTCCCTTCATTGATTGGTGAGCGTGAACTTCAATGGCAAATCTTGGTGAAGTCTAGGGGTACATCCTGTTAGTAAATTTTGGTTATTGCCTGGTGTAAAGATCCAACAAGGTGGTAGATCATGGTGGCTGGTGTGAGGATTCAGCAAGGCAGCGTACATACCTTCCATAACACATCACACCACCCTGCCTACCCTGCTTATGGTAGTTATTCTTTCCAGAAAAAAGTAAGAGCTCTGGAAAATCTAATAATGATTTGGGGTATAAGGAAAAATTTAACTACTGAGAATTTTAGGGACTGATATATCTACTTATACACCTGAGATTTCACTTTCCTTAAGATAAAAACCCTTGGAAAAAGCTTACAGTT
Organism: Lithobates sylvaticus; assembly: GCA_028564925.1. Classification (NCBI taxonomy): domain Eukaryota; kingdom Metazoa; phylum Chordata; class Amphibia; order Anura; family Ranidae; genus Lithobates; species Lithobates sylvaticus. Next base: position 173,354,957 of record CM053026.1, read on the forward strand.
GTACCATGACAGGACAGTTTGACCAAGTTACTCTTTCATGAGAGAAATAGGGGTACTGGCATTCCTTGTTTTCCTAGGTTAGTTCTATATTTTATACATTATTTCATATCATCATTTATACAGCATTTCTGATAAAGAATCTGAGTAAGAGCTTGAAGTAAAGCTGTTAAAGAAAGAATTAAGTAATGACAGAAACTTGTAATTCCTCAGGACAGTCCTGGCAAGTGTTTGATGTGATTTACTAAAACTTTTTTTTTTTTTTTTTTTTGTCAAAGCTCAATTGAACAAGCTGACGTTAGAACCTGATTGTCTAACATGCACAACTGTACCAGATTTTTCACTCTCCAGTTTTAGTAAATTTACCCCAATGCACATTTAACCAAATATATAGTTACTGCAGCATGGATGAGCAAAACGCTGATTGTAAATGATCTCCTTGTAAAACAACCCATTCAGTTTAAATTAGAAATGAAAGGCAAAACATGTGTGCATAGATTAAAAAAAAGACCTTTATAAATACCTTTTTTCCCCTTTTTATAAGTGATCACATTCTCTCTGTTCTCAGCTGCATAAGATCTGGGAGGAGGAGACACAACAGCACACTGCGCTTCCCAGTGAAAGGCTGTGCAGGGGAGGTGTGTGAGGACAAGTCTGATTATTGGAGGAGAGCAGGCTAAGTTCCCAGCACAGCAAGAGAACCAACCAAGGTTTGCTCTCTTGCTTAGTGTGGTCAGTTTTTAATAGGAAAACAATGGGACCGGCAGGAACAGCAGGTATTTCACACAAAGGAAACAATACACAGAGGACAGGATAGAGCTTGATCTATTTTGCAAAGAAGAATGGGAAAAAATGTCACTCTCTAGATGTGCAAAGCTGGTAGGGACATACCCAAAAAGACTTGCAGCTTCAATTGCAGCGAAAGGTGGTACTACAAAGTATTGACTTAGGGGGGCTGGAAGGGGCACAATGTACCCCTTACCAATTCACATAGGGGGGTAGGATCTGGGGGTCCCCCTGGACTTGTTTGTCCAGATTCCGATAAGCCCCCGCCCGCAGACCCGCACAACCTTTGGGCAAGGGTTGTGGGGATGAGGGCCTTGTTCCCATCAACATGAGGACATGATGCTTTGAGGGGTCACAGACCCCCAAAGCATCCTCCCCATGTTGAGAGCATGTGGCCTGGTACGGTTCAGGAGGGGGGGCGCTCTCTCATCCCCCCTCTTTTCCTGCAGCCTGCCAGCTTGTGTGCACGAATAAAGGGTCTGGTATGCATTTTTAGGGGGGAACTTCACGCCATTTTTTTTAAAATTTGACGCAGGGTTATTAATATCCATACTAGACCTAAAGGGCCTGGTAATTGAATTTGGGGGGACCCCCACGCATTTTTTTTTATCAATGACTTTCAATGACTGTTCTCTGTATTGCCGGGAGCCGACAATTCATTATAGCCGCGAGTGCTTTTAAATTACTTTTTTTCCTTCAGAAAGTGTGCAGGGACAGTTCTAAGCAAGGGAAACAAGCGCTACTTTACAGGCATACTATACACACCCCCTAAAGTATAAAACACCGCTCAAGTCTGCAGACTCACAAGAAAGGTAGTGTCCACCCTGATTAGGTTCAGCTGGTGCTGGCTCTGCTCGTAATAGAGGAGGAAAAAAAAGGTCTGGATGGCCGCACTTCAGCAAAGCTTCTTTATTGTCGGTAGATAAAATCCAAAAATATACACACCCCCTAGGTATGAAATTTAAACAAATATTTCACTTTTATTGTTTCCCTTTAAGCATTATTAAAATCATTGCTCCCGAAAAAAACTGCTGTTTTTAAAACTTTTTTTTGCATTGATACATATCCCCTGGGGCAGGACCCATGTCCCCAAACACTTTTTATGACAATAACTTGCATATAAGCCTTTAAAATGAGCACTTTAGATTTTTCATGTTCGAGTCCCATAGACTTTAACGGTGTTCGGATGTTTGAACAAATTTATTGCCTGTTCGCATGTTCTGAAGCGAACCGAACTGGGGGGTGTGCGACTCATCCTTAGTTGTTACTATAGAACACCTCCACTTGATGTTCCTATAGAACACCTTCACACTGCACCCTGCATTTTGGACTCTGAGGAGCGTCCATTTGTGTTCCATCAGCACTATTTGCACTTTTGCATACGGACTTATTTATTTATTAATTTATGTGTCATTTATATATTTATTTCTTTATTCACGGCTAGCCCAAAGACTTGTTTCCAGTTAGCCACCTGAGCTATTTGCTCTACACATTGACACTTGATTATTCCATAATTTTAGTTTTTGCTCTTTACTACTGCAATTTTTTGCTTTATGGTTATTTGTACTTTATTTTTCACATATTGCGTACTGTCAATGCAATTTTATGAACATGATTTTATCCACTGAGGAGCGCAACACCAATTACTAATTGATTTACTTACTATATACAGTACACAACCCATTTGGTAGAAAATGTCTGGGAAAATGTCTGGGCACTCAATATCATTTTCTGACCTGTCCAGAACAGACAACTTGGAGAACAGGGAAAACAACAGTGTGCAAAGATAGGATTTTACCTTAAATTGTCTCTTCTCACCAAGTCTTTATGGTAACTGATCAGTAAGGTGTGATGAGTAACTTGATCTCTCGTGATGTTGGACAAATAGTTTTTTTTGTTGTTGTTTTTTTTTTACAAATTTATCAATTGTGTATGAAAGTAAGAGTTTAAACTGTGTTAAATATATAGCCATATTTGGGGGCGTGGTCTTGCACTAGAGTGGACGTGTCTCCCTTGAGCTCCGGCGCCGACACTGATTTATCACATCTAATTAGCACGCAGACCTCTTTTAACCACCTTTAATGACGAAGAGGAGAACGAACAAGTCCCTGCCTAAAAAGGGATCCTCCAACGGCTCAATTAAGCGGTTTATGTCCGCAGAACCACCGGAGTCGGAGGAACAGGATGGCCTAGGCCGCTCTCCATGAGGCGCGCTTTCAGCCTCAGGCTCCGCCTCCCGGAGCAGGCCCGATCGCAGGCATCTCTCACCTACCTCATCCGCGGGCTCGGAAGGAGAGGAACACTCCCTCAGGCATTCGGGCATTGCTTCCCTGGTAGGAGACTTACCGACCAAGGCTGACTTGGCTTCTATGTTGCTGGGCCTTGAGCGTGTTATTAAGAAGGAAGTTTCGGCGGTGCGCTCTGACTTATCTCAGGTCCTCCTCCGTGTAGAGGAGTCGGAGCAGCGCCTCGACCGCCACGCGACGGCCATTAGAGCCCTGCAATCTACCACCTGCCAACTCGCGATCACTCACAGGATGGCCCTCTACAAGTTGGAGGACCAGGAGAACCGGAACAGGTGCAATAACGTCAGGATCCGTGGCCTACCCGAAGCTACAGGTGATGATGACCTGCTCCCCTCCGTCCGAGGTATTTTCAACGGCCTGCTCGGCCGCGCGGCGAACACCCCCTTGAAAATCGATAGAGTCCACAGAGCCCTGCGACCTCGAGCTGCTACCGCAGACATGCCAAGAGATGTCATCTGCAGGGTCCACTTCCCTGAGAAGGAGCTGATTATGCAGAAAGCAAGGGACACGGCCCCGCTGGACTTTGATGGCGCCACGCTTTCTTTCTACCCGGATCTGGCCAAAGAAACCCTGGACAGACGCAGGGCCCTGCGCCCGCTTACAGAAGCCCTTCGCTCGGCCTCCATTAGATATAGATGGGGCTTCCCGGCCGCCCTGATTGCTCAAGCGGACGGTAAAACGGCAATCTTTCGGTTCCCAGAGGACCTTGAGAAATTCTGCCGTGACTTGAACATACCTCCGCCGGACCTCCCTGGCTGGCAAGACGTGCTGCCACCTCTACCTGCGACCTACGAGCCACAATGGCACAAAGTGGAGCGAAAACGTCGGCCCTCTCCCGCCAACTCCTCCGCTCCCCCTGACTGAGCCCGGGACTACCTGTTCAGCTTCTGCTATCCTCTTCTTCGGATGATGCCGGAGTGCCGGCTTTCTCCCCACAAGTTTTCTATGCTAGACACCCGGATGGGCTAGCAACCACACAGTTTTTTTGTTTATTCTTAACCTAAACTTTTGCCTTTTGCTAGATTATGAGGCTGTTGCCTCTCGACACGGCTTACCCCCAGAGACTTGAACACGGAGTTTCGGGGTGACCCCTACTACCATCTTCCGCAGCACGGCCGTGCTTGTTGTGATCCCAGCATTGGACTTCCTTACCTGGTGATGTGGTAGGCCTGGGCCTTGAGCCATATGTTAAACCTTAAATGCTTGGCCAAGTTCTGATGTTGATATGCTCTCATATTGTTGCCGTAGTGATGGCCTCCTCCACAATCTCCCCACCGTGGTTGAAGTAATGTTCGTGTGTTGTTTTTTTTTTCCCCCACAGGTCTGCTGACTTCTGTCGGCACCGGGACACCGGGACACCACTCTACCCATTTAGGTGGTCTGTGTCCCGATGCGTCGGCTCCCCCACCCCCCCTATGCCAGTGTCCATCTGGCACGGCGCCCTCACCCCTCTGACCCCTCGGGATCGGGGGATGTGGTGGTGCCGTGCGGGATGCGTACTCTGCCTTTGCACTGCACAGTTATACGGGCCTATCTGACTATTCTAGATGAACGGTCTTTAGTGTGTCTTTTAGTCTTTTATGTTTTGTCTTTCTTCTCTCCCCCTCTGACCCCTTTGCTTTTTTCTTCTCTGCCTTCCTTCCTCTCTCCCCCCTCTCCCCTCCGCACCCCCCCTGTCTTAACTTCCCACGGTTCTGCCTGGATACAATTCCTATATGGTCTACATGTGTGTTTTACTGTGAGCGCGGTTCACCCCTTGGAGTTACCATGGCCCGGGTAAAATTAATTTCTTTTAATGTTAGGGGATTGCATGCCCCTGGGAAGAGACACTCCTTTACAGGGACCTTGACCGTTTGAAAGGTGACGTTGTCTTCCTGCAGGAGACCCACCTTACACATACCACCTCAGTCAAACTATTTTCTCCCCTGTACCCCACGTGGTACTACAGTCTATCTGACTTACATAAAACCAAGGGTATGCCCATCGGGCTCCGTAAGGGAACCGTGTTCACTCTGGAATCTATGCTAAGTGACCCTGCAGGGCGCTTTCTGTTCTTGAGGGGTACCCAGGGCAGTATGCCCTGCACTCTGGCTAACCTATACTCACCCAACAAGGGTCAAGCTAGCTTTATCGCTACTACGCTTAGGAAACTGCGTGACTTCTCCGGTGGGTGCGTTCTCCTTGCAGGCGACTTGAACACATCCCTGGAACCGACTCTGGATACCTCCAGAGGCGGTTCAGCTATGTCGCATAGAAGGTTAAAGTACATCCGCAAGAAACTTCATGACTCCCAACTCATGGACGCTTGGAGGATTATGCACCCACGGGAACGCGATTTCACGCACTATTCCTCAGTACACCAAACCTACTCTAGGATTGACCTTATTCTAATTGACCACCAACATCTCCCCCTATTAGTTAACTCTGCAGTGGAAACATCACCTATTTCAGACCACATACCCATATCCCTTACCATTAGAGTCCACTCCCTACCCCTCAAACCAGTGAACTGGAAACTGAATGACAGTCTCATTACCGACGAGCTAGATATGAAAATGATAGGAGAGGAACTGACACACTATTTTAGAGACAATATGACCCCTGACATCTCCCCAGGTACTCTATGGGAAGCCCATAAGGCCCACATAAGAGGGAAACTAATCGAACTTGGCACCAGGAAAAAAAGGGAACGTACACATAAACAGACCACATTACTCACTGAAATAAAACGACTTGAACAACTTCACAAGGCCAACCAATCTTTAGCACTTTTGCATACCCTCACTGAAAAAAGAGAGGAATTGAAATCCCTGCTACATCTTGAGCACAAACAGCGCATGCGCCTGGTTGCCCAGCAATTTTATGAGTGGGGCGATAGGCCCAGTAAGCTTCTTGCTCGCTCACTTAAGCAGCGTAAAGCAGCTTTGTTTATAGCCAGAATCCGGAACCCCGCGGCAGCTTTGGTACATGATACACCGAAGATTGCCAAGGAGTTCAGAGAATTTTACCAATGCCTCTACCATGTTCAGCACTCCATGACTGACAAGAATGCTACACAACGTATCAGGGACTACCTGCTCAGCTCCAACCTACCTAGCCTCCCCCCTGAGACTCTGTCGACGCTTGAGGGTGAGCTTACCCCGGCTGAGCTGCATCGAGCTCTGAAGGCCATGGCAAACGGTAAGGCTCCGGGCCCTGATGGGTCCGGGCCCTGATGCCCTCCGCCCTGAGACCATACACGCTCATATCACAGTCATTCCCAAAAGTGGGAAGGACCCAACTTGTTGTGGGAGCTATCGCCCAATTTCACTCTTGAATATAGATGCCAAGATTTATGCCAAAGCCATCGCAAACCGCCTGCTCCCTTTGATTCCTAAATGGGTATCACGGGACCAGACTGGTTTTATACCAGGAAGGGAGGCTCAGGATAACTCTCTTCGCACCCTATCCCTGATAGCTCATGCCCGCGGGGACTCCCAGCCCACCCTTCTGCTGTCCACCGACGCCGAGAAAGCGTTCGATAGGGTGGACTGGGAGTTCCTCATGGCAACACTGGCACACCTAGGTATTAACCCCCCCTGCTTCATCAAATTGAGGCTCTTTATAAAGGCCCGACAGCCCAACTCAGTGACTCATTCACGCTACATAATGGCACGCGCCAAGGGTGCCCCCTCTCCCCTATTCTATTCGTGCTCTCACTGGAACTCTTCCTATCCAAGATTAGACAGAATTCCAGCATACATGGTATAGTGGTCGGCCATACGGAACATAAATACGCTGCGTACGCAGATGACATCCTATTTTACATCCGACAGCCCCTCATAACCCTTCCTAATCTTATGTCCGAGTTTACGTTGTTTAGTGAGATCTCCAACTTCAAAATTAATATGGCAAAGTCGGAGATTTTGAACTTGACTGTTCCCCCCCTTATTGTCACTCGCCTTAGGCAATCCTTCCCCTTCACCTGGCAGGCAAAACATATGAAGTACCTGGGTATCCAGCTTACCCCCAACCCAGCAGCCCTCTTTCGCACAAATTTTATACCATTGCTCAATACACTACGCTCAGACCTGCAGAAGTGGTCACAGCTTGCACACTCTTGGTTGGGTCGAGTTGGGGTGATAAAGATGAACCTACTGCCCAGGGTATTGTTTCTGCTGCAAATTATTCCATATAGTATCCCGATTGGGTTTTTCTCAATATTAAACTCTTTGACATCTAGATATGTTTGGAATAGGAAAAAACCCAGGCTCCCCAGGTCTCTCCTTATTAGATCCAAAAGAGAGGGTGGTCTCGCCCTACCGGACTTTAGCTTATACTACCGAGCTATTATATTGGCCAAGCTCTCTGATTGGAAATACCATAAAGACACCAAACTGTGGGTGGCATTGGAAATGGACCTTTGCGGGCATGGGCGTCCGCAGATAGAGGCAAGGGGGGTCAAGTGCCCCCCCCTGGAATCGGCAAGGTGTCTGCACACACACACACTGGTGTCCACGAGCAGTCCTTGCAGGCAAGGCAGGGAGGAGAGGCGGCACCAGATTGTGAGCTGCACTATGCTCATAAGACCAGGGCCGCTGATAGGGGGGGACCCACCGGTCCTTCTGTACGGGGCCCGCGCACACACAGGGGCCCGGACAGGGAGGCAGATCGGTGCGGATTGACAAATACAGAAAGAATTCATCTAGCAGCTGAAAGCCGATTTCTCTCCCTCCTGTCGGTTTTCAGCTGCTAGATACATCTGAAAGCAGCGCTGCCTGTGTTCCTCTAGACTAGGAACACAGATGTGCCAGGACACTGAGAGCGGAGGAAGTGCCGGTGGATATGTAATTTAAGGCCCCTTAAGACACAGGCACTTAAGACACAGGCACCTCTGAGAACTGCCCAGGGGTCCTTAGTGCATGGGGGGGCCTAGAAGTTTCCTCCCACTGCTCCCTGCGGTCCTCTTGTTACAAGTTCCCCTCGCTTTGGCTGGCTCTTTTCTACAGGTCAGTGCTGTAATGTGTCTTGTGTCCAGCTGCCCTAATGTCTCTCTCCCTCCTGGCATCTTCCTCCCCACCTCAGCCACTATCTCGTCCTGCTTTCCTTTCATCCTCACACAGGTCACCCATCAGTCTCTGCCTGTCACACGGCTCTTCTCCCACATGTTAACCCTCTCTGCTTGCTAATTTTCAGCCTAGTCTCCAGCCATCCACACATTCTTTTCCTGACACTTTACAAACAATAGTCCCTCACTCCCCTCCCAGTCTTCTTCTCTGCAGACACTTCACCTTCACACAGGTGTGTGCCCCCCACCCACCATCACACAGGTGTGTGCCCCCCACCTTCACACAGGTGTGTGCCCCCCACCCACCTTCACACAGGTGTGTGCCCCCCACCTTCACACAGGTACCACCCCCCACCTTCACACAGGTGTGTGCCCCCCACCTTCACACAGGTGTATGCCCCCCACCTTCACACAGGTGTGTGCCCCCCACCTTCACACAGGTACCACCCCCCCACCTTCACACAGGTGTATGCCCCCCACCTTCACACAGGTGTATGCCCCCCCCCCCCCACATACACAACACTATAACTTGCTGGAATTCCCCAGCCTGCACACCCCCAACACTGAATCTTTAATAGTTAATGGAATCTCACCCTCCGCACCTCCCTGACAGACATCCTATTTGCTTTTATTATACTGTAGCTATTCCTCACAGCCAACAGTATTCCCCATGCCCATCCCTCTCCAGTCCCCTCCACCCCCATCTAATCCTTTTTTTATCCCTATACAGACCAGAATTCCCCCTGTCTCACTCCAGTTCTCCTCTACCCATCCCCTACCCACCTCCACCCCCCTCCTCGTTCTCCATTCCCCCCTTCTTTTTTTCAGGGTTTTGGAAGAACCCCAAATTGGAGCATCCAATTACTGCTGCTGCTTGTGTGGGTGGGATGTGTACTGCGCCAATCCCTGCTGACCCTCCTCTCCTATTCATCCTATGTGATTGGCACAGTACACATCCCACCCACACAAGCAGCAGCAGTAATAAGATGTTCCGCCTTGGAGTTCTTCCTTAACCCCTGCAGAGCACCAGAAGAAAGCCAAAAACTCTGGAGGGGAAAGTAGAGGGGGAGTTGCTCTTCCATTTGTAGATTTAGCCCAGTGTTAGCCCTGCCAGAATCTGTGATGTCAGCTTCCCTGCACAGCACTTCTTAAGAAGACCATATCTGTGTAATACGTTACTGCCCCTACACTGTACCCTATACTGTACCGTCCTGCCCCCTGTACTGTGTCCACTTACCCTCCCCTGTAATGTACCCTCCTAACCACTGTACTGTGCCCTCCTGCCCTCCCCCCCCCCGTACTGTACCTTCCTGTCCCACTTCTTCTGTGGCTCCCTGTACTGTACACTCCTAACTGCTGTACCGTGCCATCCTGCCCCCCCCCCCTGACTGTACCCTCCTGTTCCCCCCATAAGTTTGTAAGTTATGTTGTGTTTGTGTCCACTAATGATGATTTTTGTGTATTTTCATTGAAAATATTGTTTTGATATTTTTTAGGGGGGCCCTGTCAGGTAAGTTAATATCATCTTTATGCTATTGTGCCCATATAACTGCTATTGAGGCACACCAGCATCTATATGGGGACAAAAGCAGCTATATGGGCACAACAGCATAAAGATGCTATTGTGTCCATACGGATTTTAAAATCTCCACTGTCTTAAGCCAATGCTGCACCATGCAGGTGTATTTTTTATTTATTTTTTGTAATTGATTGATTGCCTAATTGTATGTTTATTTATACCTTCACTTGCTGTGGTCGCTCGCAGCATATTTTGCATGGTTTTGCATGTGGCTCAGATCACCACGGCAAAACCAGGTACACTCTCTACCCCAAAAAGTGCCAAATGTGGCAGTGGAAGGGGGGTGGGTGCAAACAAGTGGTGCTTCCCCTTTTGGGTGGAGCTCTACTTTAACACTGCCACAAGCCACCAATAGGGAGGGTAGATTGAAAGTAGAATTCCAGCTTGTGCTAGCCTTAAAAACTGCCCCCCGTCCCCTTACCCCTAACACCTATGCAGACTAACCTATTTTCAGACTGTTCCAATCTGGTCATGTTATCTCACCTGTGTGATCCAGCAGCGTATGCAGGGGAGAGGAGGGAGCACCAATAACAACTGTGACATGGGAACCTATGGGTGATATCACCTCATCAGGCTTTATCAGCCGTCGCCAAGCGCTTTCTCCCCTGCAGCCGCTGTTGACTGACACAGGTAAGATCACACGGCCAGACCTTAAAATGATGCCCCCCCTTGAAAAAAGTTCTGCGGACGCCCATGCTTGCGGGTCTGAACTTTCAACATATATGTGGATACCGAAGAAGTTCAGGTCCCTAGCCCCTACCACCTCTCCACTCACCCGGTCCTCACTCATGATATGGGACTCTCTGTGCAAAACTCAGGAGTGGAGCTACAACTCCCCTTTACTCCCCCTACTGGGTCACAACTACTTCCCCCCGGGCAACATGGTATCTAGCATCCAAAATTGGTACCTGGGGTTGAAAACCCTCTTGCATCAAGTTACCTCCTCCACAGAGATACTTCCGCTGTCCGCCTTACTCACAGCAACTCCCATCTCCTTTATGGACCAGTGGAAACATCATCAACTCACTGCCTTTGTCCAATCCCTCCCAAAACCCCTCAGGTCACTCGATGAACTGACACCTCTGGAACTGGCTTTCTCTGAACCACAAGCTATTGAGAAACCCATCTCTTAATTTTATCAGGCACTAATCTCTCTACACTCAAGCGGTAACCCCGCATTCGTCCGCAACTGGGAACTGGACCTCCACAAGGATTTGTCACCTGAACAAAAGAGCAACACGCTAATACTGACGCACACCTCCTCTGGAGCCTCTAAAATGGCAGAGGTTAACTGCAAGCTCTTGACCAGATGGCACTATACTCCCGTCCTATTGCACAAGTTGTTTCCACAAACCTCACCCCTTTGCTGGAGGGAGTGTGGAGAGAGGGCGACTCATGCCCACATTTGGTGGTACTGTCCTAGGTTACGCCCCTATTGGTTAACAATCCTTTACTGGATTAAGGAAATACAAGGCTTTGAAGTTCCTAATGACCCTTGGTATGTGTTATTCCACTGTAAAGGCAAACCAGTCGGTCCCTACAAACGATCAGCAACTCCCCATTTACTCAATGCGGCCAAATCTCTCATACCAAAATTTTGGAAGACAAGGACCATACCGTCCTTGCGTCAATGGTTAACGAAAGTAGATTACGTTTACCGTATGGAAGACATGACCCTCGCACTAAAGCCCCATACACAAGGTCGGATTTTACGATGGATTCTGTCCTATCAGACAATGTTGTCGGAAATTCCGACCGTGTGTAGGCACCATCGGACAGTTTCCATCAGATTGTCCGACGGACAAAGTCCTATCTCCTGCTGGATAGATTTTTTGACAACAAAGTCCGATCACACCAAATCCGATCGTGTGTAGCGAATTCCGACGGACAAAGTGCTACGCATGCTCAGATCACATTACAAGACCAAAGCTATTGGCTACTAGCCTCTACGTAGTCCCGTCGTAGGCAACAAACGTCACAACGTTCAGAATGATCGGATTTTCCGACAACTTTGTCCGACCGTGTGTACGCAAAACCAACATCGGACAAAGTATGACGGACATGATCCGACGGACCTGGTCCTCGGATAATCCGAGCATGTGTATGGGGCTTTAGAGGTAAAGCCGACCTGGCGAAAAAGATCTGGACTGGCTGGTTTGCCTTCAAATACTCCTCCGCTTATGCGGAAATTATGTCCTAACCCATGTGAGTAGCTATATTAGATTGACTACTATTTAATATATGTGCGCCATTTTTACTTAACTGATCCAGGCAGAACCTCCCCTCCCCCCCTCCCACTAATTTCTAATTTCTTACTCGCCACTTCTCTCCCCCCCCACTCTCACTCTCTTCTTATGCTCTTCTTTTCTGCGTTTCTCTATTTATTCTTACTGAAATTTGAAGGAAGGTGTACCCATTTTCAGACCCTTACCGAGATGTGATGCCCTTTGTTTTGATGTATAACACTGTTGAGTGTAATGTTACATGTTTTTGTATACTGTACTGTGTATATGTTTTATTCCTTGTACGCTCTTCCTTCTTTCTAATAAAAATTGATTAAACAAAAAAATATATATAGCCATATTTCAGGTGCTTGAAAGAGTAAAAATGTAATCTAGCAACCAACAGCATTTGGATAGAGACTATGGGGGTTGAAGTTTACTAATTGTTTAATTGTGTGTAGTGCTTGAATAGGAACTTATATAAGGGCACACACAGCCACCCCAGGTTAGAATAATATCTAGGTGGAAGTGCAGTGAAGGGTTTTGGTCCAGATGTATCTGCTGGTGTGTGTTAAATTTCCCAACGTCTATTTCATGTGACAAGGTTGCCAAAGAGAAATTCAAAGAGTAAATTGGTGGGGAGTATTGTGTGAGGTAAACTATCATTAAGTCCCTAGGACTGGTTACAGGTTTAGTAGGCGAGTGAATATAGAATAGCCTCATGACAAATACAAAGCACGGATATGTGCGTTCCCCAAGTGTGGAAAATTGGCCATGTTCTGAATTTATTAAAGGCTAGACACTCTGAAAGGTAGAATAACTCTTTAGCACTCTCTGTTACAGATCATTCTGCTATTCAAACTCTCTTATTGCATAAGAATAGAAGAAAGAGCTTTATAATAACCAATTATTGGGGGACCCCTGTTTGTGCTCTGATTGTTAAGAAGGTGCCACTGGTACAATTTTAGGAGTTGGGGTAGAATTTTTGTTTGTGGGCTTTCTTGTGCATCATCTTTAGAAGAGGCTTCCTTCTGGGACGACAGCCATGCAGACCAATTTGAAGCAGTGTGTGGCGTATGGTCTGAGCACTGACAGGCTCAACCCACCCACCCCACCCCTTCAACCTCTGCAGCAATGCTGGCAGCTCTCATATGTCTATTTCCCAAAGACAACTTCTGGATATGACGCTGAGCACATGCACTCAACTTCTTTGGTCGACCATGGCAAGGCCTGTTCTGAGTGGAACCTGTCCTGTTAAACTGCTGTATGGTCTTGGACACCATGCTGCAGCTCAGTTTCAGGGTCTTGACAATCTCCTTTTAGCCTAGGCCATCTTTATGTAGAGCAACAATTATTTTTTTCAGATGCTCAGAGAGTTCTTTGTAACGAGGTTCCATGTTGAACTTCCAGTGACCGGTATGAGAGAGTGAGAGTGATAACACCAAATGTAACACACCTGCTCCCCGTTCACACCTGAGACCTTGTAACTAGACATGTGCGATTAGTTTCGTACGAATTCGTAATTCGTACGAATTTTTCGAAATTCGTACGAATTTTTCGAAATTCGTACGAATTTTTCGAAAATTCGTACGAATTTTTCGAAATTCGTACGAATTTACGAATCTGTAGTACGAATTTTTTCGAATACGAATTCCGTACGGAATACGAAATTCCGTTTACGAATTTCGTCGCCGAATTTATTCGAATCCGACTACCAAATATCGAATTTCAACTAATATGAAAGAAAATATTATAGCGGATATAACGAATGATTCAAATGAATTTGAATGAATTCGAATGGATTCGAATGAATTCGAATGACAAAGTGTCATTTTTGCAGGAAAAATTCCGTTTACGAATTTCAGCTTCAAATTATTCGAATCCAACTACCAATATTGAATTTCAACTAATTCGAAAGAAATTATTATAGCAGATATAATGAATGAATTTGAATGAATTCGAATGATTAGAATGACAAAGTGTAATTTTTGCAGAAAAAAAAGCTATTTAAAATCACTCGCGGCTATTGCCGGCAAATGAATTGTCGGCTCCGTAACACAGAGAACAGTCATTCATTGATATAAAAAAAAAAAGCGTAGGGGTCCCCCCCAAAATATCCATACCAGACCCTTCAGGTCTGGGATGGATTTTAAGGGGAACCCCGGCCAAAAAAAAAAAAATGGCGTGAGGTCCCCCTCAAAATCCATACCAGACCCTTATCCGAGCACGCAACCTGGCAGGCCGCAGGAAAAGAGGGGGGGACGAGAGCGCCCCCCCTCCCACCTGAACCGTACCAGGCCACATGCCCTCAACATTGGGAGGATGCTTTGGGGGTCTGAGTCCCCCAAAGCACCTTTTCCCCATGTTGATGAGGACAAGGGCCTCATCCCCACAACCCTGGCCGGTGGTTGTGGGGGTCTGCGGGCGGGGGGCTTATCAGAATCTGGAAGCCCCCTTTAACAAGATCTCACAAAAAAAATATCTCTAACAAGAATTTAACAATTTCTCTTTGGCAGATCCCGCCCCCCCCCCCTGTGTGAAATGGTAAGGGGGTACAAGGGGGTGCAAAAGTACCCCTACCATTTCACCAAAAAAAGTGTCAAGAATGGTAAAAATGACAGGAGACGGTCTTTGACAATTCCTTTATTAAAATCTTCTTTCTTCTGGTCTTCCTTTCTTCATCCTTCGGTTTCTTCATCTTCTCCTTCCGGCATCTTCTTCCATCTTCTTCTTCCTCTGATCCGCTTCTTCTCGCTCCGGTCTTTTCGTCCTTCTCGTCCGGCATCGGCGTCTCTTCTGGGCCGCTCCTCGCAATGGGAGGCTCCCGCTGTGTGAGGCTTTGCTCCGGCTGACAGGTCTTTTATAACGGAGGGCACCTGGTAACCCCGCCCCCTCTGACGCATAGGCACGTCATGGGGACTTCCCTATGGATTTCCCCATGATGTCAGAGGGGGGCGGGGTCACCAGGTGCCCTCCGTTATAAAAGACCTGTCAGACAGAGCGAAGCCTCACACAGCGGGAGCCTCCCATTGCGAGGAGCGGCCCAGAAGAGACGCCGATGCCGGATGAGAAGGACCAGAAGACCGGAGATAGAAGAAGCGGATCGGAGGAAGAAGAAGATGGAAGAATATGGAAGAAGATGCCGGAAGGAGAAGATGAAGAAACCGAAGGATGAAGAAAGGAAGACCAGAAGAAAGAAGAAAGAAGATTTTAATAAAGGAATTGTCAAAGACCGTCTCCTGTCATTTTTACGATTTTGTCACCTTTTTTGGTGAAATGGTAGGGGTACTTTTGTACCCCCTTACCATTTCACACAGGGGGGGGCGGGATCTGGGGGTCCCCTTGTTAAAGGGGGCTTCCAGATTCCGATAAGCCCCCCGCCCGCAGACCCCCACAACCACCAGCCAGGGTTGTGGGGATGAGGCCCTTGTCCTCATCAACATGGGGACAAGGTGCTTTGGGGGGGACCCCAAAGCACCCTCCCAATGTTGAGGGCATGTGGCCTGGTATGGTTCAGGAGGGAGGGGGGCCGCTCTCGTCCCCCCCTCTTTTCCTGCGGCCTGCCAGGCTGCGTGCTCGGATAAGGGTCTGGTATGGATTTTGAGGGGGACCCCACGCCATTTTTTTTGGGCTGGGGTCCCCTTAAAATCCATCCCAGACCTCAAGGGTCTGGGATGGATATTTAGGGGGACCCCACGCCATTTTTTTTTTTTTGGCTGGGGTTCCCCTTAATATCCATAGCAGACCTGAAGGGCCTGGTTATTGAATTTGGGGGGACCCCCACGCTTTTTTTTATCAATGACTTCAATGAATGACTGTTCTCTGTGTTACGGATCCGACAATTCATTTGCCGGCAATAGCCGCAAGTGATTTTAAATAGCTTTTTTTCCTGCAAAAATGACACTGTGCAGGAACAGTTCTCTATATTAGATATACTGAATCTCAAATGCATTCAAAGCATTCAAAGCATTCGTTATATCCGCTATTATAATTTCTTTCATATTAGTTGAAATTAGATATTTGGTAGTTGTTGTATTCGAATTGTTCTCTGTGTTATGGGAACCGGCAATTAGCCGCGAGTGATTTTAAATAGCTTTTTTTTCCTGCAAAAATGACACTTTGTACAGAGACAGTTCTAAGCACGGGAAACATGCCCCTCCCCCTTCATAGGCATACTATAGAGTATATAGTATATAGAAGGGGGCGCATGTTTCCTGTGCTTAGAACTGTCTCTGTACAAAGTGTCATTTTTGCAGGAAAAAAAAGCTATTTAAAATCACTCGCGGCTATTGCCGGCAAATGAATTGTCGGATTCGTAACACAGAGAACAGTCATTCATTGAAGTCATTGATAAAAAAAAGCGTGGGGGTCCCCCCAAATTCAATAACCAGGCCCTTCAGGTCTGCTATGGATATTAAGGGGAACCCCAGCCAAAAAAAAAATAAAATGACGTAGGGTTCCCCTAAATATCCATACCAGACCCTTATGGAAGAAGATGCCAGAAGGAGAAGATGAAGAAACCGAAGGATGAAGAAAGGAAGACCAGAAAGAAGAAAGAAGATTTTAATAAAGGAATTGTCAAAGACTGTCTCCTGTCATTTTTACAATTTTTGACACTTTTTTGGTGAAATGGTAGGGGTACTTTTGTACCCCCTTACCATTTCACACCCCAAAGCATCCTCCCAATGTTGAGGGCATGTGGCCTGGTACGGTTCAGGTGGGAGGGGGGCCGCTCTCACCCCCCTCTTTTCCTGCGGCCTGCCAGGTTGCGTGCTCGGATAAGGGTCTGGTATGGATTTTGAGGGGGACCCCACGCCATTTTTTTTGGCTGGGGTTCCCCTTAATATCCATACCAGACTTGAAGGGCCTGGTTATTGAATTTGGGGGGACCCCCACACTTTTTTTTTTATCAATGAATGACTGTTCTCTGTGTTACGGAGCCGACATTTCATTAGCCGCGAGTGATTTTAAATAGCTTTTTTTTCCTGCAAAAATGACACTTTGTGCAGGAACAGTTCTCTATATTAGATATACTGAATCTCAAATTCATTCGAAGCATTCGAAGCATTCGTTATATCCGCTATTATAATTTCTTTCATATTAGTTGAAATTCGATATTTGTAGTTGGATTTACTAACAATTCGTAACTATTCATAGCGATTCGTAACGATTCGTAACTTGAAATTGAAATTCAATATTTGTAGTTGGATTCGAATTGTTCTCTGTTACGAGAACCGACAATTCATTAGCCGCGTTAATGATTCGTAACGATTCGTAACTTGGAATGGAAATTCGTACACGAATTACTAATTACGATTTTTTTTATATACGAAACGGGATGAAACAAAACAAATTTTTTGACAGTTTCCATGTCTACTTGTAACACTTAAGAGTCACATGACACTGGGGAGGAAAAATGGCTAATTGGGCCCATTTTGGACATTTTCACTTAGGGGTGTAATGACTTTTGTTGCCAGCGGTTTAGACATTAATGGCCGTGTGTTGAGTAATTTTGAGGGGACAGCAAATTTACACTGTCATACAAGCTGTACACTCACTACTTTACACTGTAGCAAAGTGTCATTTCTTCAGTGTTGTCACATGAATATATATAATAAAATATTTACAAAACTGTGAGGGGTGTACTCACTTTTGTGAGCTACTGTATGCTAGACTGTATATATATATATATATATATATATATATATATATATATATTGATACACCGCCTGAAGTATATTATATATTGTACACCGCCAAATGCACTGTGTATATAGGCTACACTGAATGCAGAGTATATATATATAGATATATATATACAGTATATATGACATACACTGCCTGCACTAACTAACCTGCCTGCCTAATCTAGCTCAATCGCTCTCTCTCGTCCACGCCAACACTACACATGGCTGCCGTAGGAAGCAGCAGTCTTATATAGTGTGGGGCGTGGACTTAAGCCTCGTACACACGATCAGATTTTACGACAGTAATTGTGTGATGACAGGCTGTTGGCGAAAAATCCGACTGTTTGTACACTCCATCGGACAATTGTTCTCGGATTTTCCATGGACAAATGTTCGATGGCAGGCTTTAAAATTTTCTGCGGACAAATGTCTGTTGTTGGATTTTCAGATCGTGTGTACACAAGTTCGTCAGACAAAGTACAAACACGCATGCTCGGAAGAAAGAATGAGCCAGAAGCAGTCTGTCTTGTAAACTAGCAATCGTAATGCAGAATTAACATTCATGACATGGCGAATTATGAAATCTCGAAATGCAGCACACATTCTTGTCTTCTTTAATGCAATAATAATGAAGCTGCTTTGATGGTGATACTGATGGAGTTCTGCCAAGCATATTTTAAAATGCTTTTATTTTCTAGTGATATCAAGAATAATATTATTATGCTTGTTTTTTTTTTTGGGCAAGTTACCACAACACCATTATCCCATAGTTTTTAAGACCAAAGATACAACTAACTAATTCTGAAAATCATCCGGATTATTCTTCTAGAGTTCCCACAGCAAAGGCATATGACATAATTGGTCCCGATTAATAAAACAACCAATTTTTGGTCCAAGAAATCCTCCTCCTCCTGTTCCTCGACTGGACTTGGGTCAAAGCAATAACTCCAAGGCCAATATAAATAATATCTTATCTCCTCCGATTCCACAACATGTCTGGTTGATGAACGGCTGCTCAGAAACAAAACTGAAAAGCACGAAATGAAAAGCGCAAAATGAAAAGCGCAAAATGAAAAGCGCGAATCAACACTCACCAAACTTCTACTAACACGAAATTAGCAGAAGGCACCTGACAATTGAGCTGCAGATGGGCATTGAGGCTGAAAATGAGCATTAATCATGCTGTATGAGGCTGAAAATGGGCATTAATCAGGCTGCATCGATGGCAGATGGGCTGCAGATGGGCATTGATCAGGCTACATTGAGGCTGCAGATGGGCATTGATCAGGCTGCATTGAGGCTGCAGATGGGCATTGATCAGGCTGCATTGATGGGAGATGGGCTGCAGATGGGCACTAATCAGGCTGCATTGATGGTCATTGACCCTTATTTTGCTTCAAAGTAGTTTGTTTAAAAAATATGTTTTTTTCCTGAAACGTCCCTCTTAAAATGAAAGTGCCTGTTAAAAGCATGTGCGTGTTATATGCCAATAAATAATGTAATTTAAAGTTTGGTTAAGTGATTCTTTAAAACTGTATAAAGGTGACTCCACAGTGCTTCAGAGGCAATGTCCCTATAATAGTCCCAATGGCCCTATAATGTCCCATCTGTATGATTTCTTAGAAAGCTTTACATTTAAAAGAGAAGTAAAGGAATCATTTTTTTTGCAGGTTTATACTTACCTTGGTGGATGCAGCATCGGCCTAAAGCTGCATCTGCCCCCTCATCTTCATTGAGAACCGAGTGATCAAACACTACCGATTGCTCGGTTCTCACAGCTCCCGAGCAGAGAGCTGCTGACTGTCATCATCAGCTTTCCACTCTGCTCCTCTACGCTCATTGAAGCGTTGAGCTGTGGAGGGGGGGCAGCCATCTCAGGCTCTCAACGGCTCGCTGAGAGGGCGAGACGGGTATCAGTCCAGGCACCTGGTAGGTCCAGACTTCCATTGCTGGGATGACGTGGTGCCCGTACTGATTTCTGTGATGTCAGCAGAGAGCGGACTTCAGCCTGCTCTCTGCTGAAAATGGGTCACGAGTGCAAAACAAATTGCATTCCTGTGATCCATAGGAGAAGCCTAGCCAAACAAGCTTTGGCTGGACTTCTCATTTAATGCACTGTTAATTTCTGTTTTGTTTTGTTTTTTACAGAATGGCTACAATCAGAAAATAAAGCAATAATTTTGCAGTTCTAATAGTTGTATTTAGCTTCCTCAGCACTGAGTTTGGAAAAACTCAAAATGCTTTTCTCAGAAAAAAATATTGTTAAATTGCTTGCAATATACCAAGTAATTTTATATAACAAGGGTAAACATGTAAGCACTTTCCATTCATTTTCTGTAACTTGGGAATCGGGAAGTAAATCTATTTTCTTTGACTATGACCAGACTAATGAAGATCATATCTGATTTGCTTATATTTTTTTTAACATTGAAGTTAAAAGAGAAAAAGAAAAATATGTTGTTGAATTTAGCTTTCATTTAAGTTAAGTCATATTATTATGAACATGCATTCTGTTATGCTTATTATTACAAGTATAAAAGTATTTTTCAAACTTAATTTAATAACTCAAGCCTTTTATCCCAGAACTAGTATATTTTCCATGCCATAGATTAGCATAAACACATGCTTCTTTGGCAGTATTAACCTTAAAGCTTAATTCCAGCCAAACAGAAAAATACACTGATGAAATACAATGTATGAGAGCTGTTTTACCACCAAAAAGATTTGTTTTTCTGTTCACCAATACACAGCTTTGCTGCAGTTTCACTTTCACTTACTGGCCTTCTCCCCACCCCAGACTTTGACTGGACAGCAGTGGCGGTGCACCCATTAAGGGCGCATGGGCGCTGCCCCCTCTCTCCAGCCACCCCCTCTGTGTAGTATGGATAGATTCATGCATTTCATGAATGTCCTGGCATTTTTATTTGCTATGTTATGAACAAATTGTAAGGCAAACTTTTTTTTTACAGTTTTAGTAAAAAAAAATAGTTGTTATTAAATACCACCAAAAGAGAGCTCTATGGGGGAGATTTATTAAAACTGGAGCTCTCAGAATCTGGTGCAGCTGTGCATGGTAGCCAATCAGCTTCTAACTTCAGTTTGTTCAATTAAGCTTTGACAAAAATAACATGGAAGCGTATTGGTTTCTATGCAGAGCTGCACCAGAGTGAAACCAGTTTTACTAAATCCCATCTGTCTAAAAAAATGTTGTCAAAGTCAGTCAAACCAGCACAAGAAACTGAAAAATAAATGTGTATTACAGGCTGCTATATAAGAGATTAATAATTACAGAGCTACATGTATGTGCCATTCAAATGGGACAGTTTTAAAAGGACAAATATCAAATAGTCTACAATGAGATAATCTTCTTTGGAAATAATCAAAACACGAGGCTGTAGCTCAATCTATCTCATCACCATAAACAACCCCTGCGCTCTTCTCTGATGTGGAGCTCTTCCCATTTTTGGGTATCTACTCCTTGTGGATGCTTGCCAAAAACTGCCCACTAATCGATGGGTACCTAGCTGTCATTAGCTACAACAGATCCATAGACAATGCATCATAGTATGGAAAAGTAAATAAAGCTTTCTATGTTACTGAACAACATAGATATACAGTATATGGCTTTACCACCAGTTCAGCAAGTATTATTATTATTATTATTATTATTATTATTATTATTATACAGAATTTATATAGTGCAAACAATTTACACTTTCAAGATTACAGAAAACAAAAAAATGGCGTCTGCAAAAGTTTGGGCACCCTGCAGAATTTAAAGCATGCACTGCACCCTTTGCAAAGCTGAGACCTGCCAGTGTCATGGATTGTTCTCAATCATCATCTGGGAAGACCAGGTGATGTCAATCTCAAAGGTTTTAAATGGCCAGACTCATCTGACCTTTCCCCAACAATCAGCACCATGGGTTCTTCTAAGCAGAAAAATAGTTGCCGCTCACAAAGCTGGAGAAGGCTATAAGAAGATAGCAAAGGGTTTTCAGATGTCAATATCCTCTGTTCGGAATGTGATTAAGAAATGGCAGTCATCAGGAACAGTGGAAGTTAAAGCAAGATCTGGAAGACCAAGAAAAATATCAGACAGAACAGCTCGCAGGATCGTGAGAAAAGCAATTCAAAACCCACGTTTGACTGCACGATCCCTCCAGAAAGATCTGGCAGACACTGGAGTTGTGGTACACTATTCCACTATAAAGAGATACTTGTACAAATATGGTCTTCATGGAAGAGTCATCAGAAGAAAACCTCTACTACGTCAAAAATCAGCGTTTGAACTTTGCAAATGAACATATAGACAAGCCTGAGGCATTTTGGAAAGGTCGGCAAATGTGTTCACAAAGATATAATGCCACATCCAGAAATTGTAAACCAAAAGAATAAATACCCCATAACTGACTTTTGAGGCATTAATATCTATACAAAAAAAGTATGAAAGAATGTTTGCAGTATTACAAAATATTTATTTGACAAAACATTTTAAAAACATGGTCACTTAAGACAAAACATGGTTGGTATTTATACAAATCTGTGTTTTAAAACACCAATGTAGCAGTACACAGTCAAATGTGATCATTCACCCGACGCGTTTCATTCTTTCCTCAGGGGTGATCTCCAGGAAACACACATGTGCATCTATAACATTATTAAAAATATGCAATAATAGTAAACATTATTTCAGAAAGTACATATGTATCTATAAAAAGTATAATTTTTGTATATTAGATGCACTTACATGTGCTGAGGTGGTGTCCCACATGAAACATTCGATAATATAAAAAACAGAGAGAGATTGTGTTTCATAAGCCAATTTTGGTCACCCCACAGAGGTGATTGTCTCGATGTTGGACAAACATCGGGAAGCCAGGGATGACGGGCCTCCCCTCCCCCAAACAGGAATTCCCCAGGACAGGTCAGACAGGAGCACTGATGCCAACAAATGGAAGGACAGCCTAAGTGCAAAGGATAAGTGTAATATATATATATATATATACATATATATATATATATATATATATATATATTTATATACAAAAGTAAACATATATGCCCTGTTATTGAACCTAAACTATAAACAAAGCCATGCAAATTAGTACCTGAATAGTGCGTTAATCCAAGATGGGGGCGCTAGTATTTATAGAGGTCATATGGATTACCAATATCTATATAGTAAGCAAAAATTAGCTTGAGTAAATAGATGCACTGATACATTAATCAGTTAAAGTATAAAAGGTAAGGATGCTTAAATATAGTGAGTAGATGAACTTCACATGGCAAATAGAACATCATTTCAGAAGTTTAAAGTAAATCGTTACCTTCAGAGAGATTGGAGAAGCACACAGTGCCCTGAAATCCAGCTACTGTGGAGCAGATGCCATAACTGGACTGCCGTGTGCTTATAACTACTTCCTAATTGCATAATTGACACAGCTAACTGATGTCAGCTGTGTCACGATGTAAGACTGCCTCCCTAAAGGCCTCCTGAGCTGCACGTGTACCGCTCTACCCTCTACGATGTCAGCACAGCGGAACAGCGAGCTGCACGCGCAGCCCACTGACACACAAAGCTTCACCGGCGGACTGCGCATGACACTGGGGAGGGAAAATGGCTAATTGGGCCCAATTTGGACATTTTCACTTAGGGGTGTATCCACTTTTGTTGCCAGCGGTTTAGTCATTAATAGCTGTGTGTTGAGTTATTTTGAGGGGACAGCAAATTTATACTGTTATACAAGCTGTACACTGACTACTTTATATTGTAGCAATGCGTAATTTCTTCAGTGTTGTCACATGAAAAGATATAATAAAATATTTAGAAAAATGTAAGGGGTGTACTTGCTTTTGTGAGATACTGTATATATATATATATATATATATATATATATATATATATATATGGAAGGCCAACATGGTGGCCTGAATTTATGGAAGGAGCCCGGGGTGGTATTTAACCGGCCCACTCGCCTGTGGTCTTTGTCGGTTTCCCGTGCGCGATATACTACGTCACTAAGCCGACTACTCGATTCGTTAGCATTCGTGAGTTCCGTCTCCAGACGTCTTGTAGTTTGTTCCCGTTCGAGGTTTTTTGTACATCGTACCTGGCTCGGCTGCCGCAGGTAGGGGTCTCGTTTGACCTTCATTTCACTTATGATCGTTAGTTATCTTGTCACGAATCTCGTTGTCCAACATGTACGAGTCATTCGTTAGTACCCGTACGTAGCACTCGCACCGCTATCTGCATAAACAGTAGCCGGTCGCTCACGCATTACCACTGATTCGGAATCAGTCGCAGTAGCATTTCACCACTTCCCTCAAACTCGTTGTCGCTCACGAACTCTGACACAACGATTCGTATCCCCGGCATAGCTGAAAACTATCACATTTCAGCCATTTCACCATTTCATGGTCACGTACCAACACGCCAGTTCGAATCTAACCACTTCCGATTCGTCCCGGTGTGTCCCAGCAGTCGGGTCCCATTTCAATACATGCTCCAGGGTGCGGTCGTTTCTAGTCGCAATTTTTTCGACTCACCGGTCGAAAAACACCTCTGTCATGGCAATCGTTCCACTGTCACGTATCACGTCCCGATTCGAGTCTAGTCGCACCCCGGTGCCTCGATTCGTACCGATGCGCCTCAGGTGCTCCCAGGCCCCATTTCATTACGTGCTCCAGAGTCCGGTCGCTATCAGTCGAAAAAAGTTTTAGGCTGACCGGTCGGCGTCTCTGTCACAAGAAACATTTCACCTCACGAATCACGCCTCGATTTGAAACCGGTCGCACCCTCGTGTACCGGTTTCGCCTCCGACGTACCCCAGGTTTTGTCGGCCCCATTTCAGCAACCACTTCTGAGTCTGCCCGTTGTCGGTCGCAAAGCTCGACTGACCGCTACGCACCTCAGACATATAGAATGGTTCCCTTCATTTCTCACTGTCACAGACCGCACTCCGCTTCGAATCCAGTGGCACTGTGCACCGATTCATTCCGATGTGCCCCGGACGTCCGTTGGCCTCATTTCAGTACATGCTCCAGAAGTCTTGTTCGTTGGCAGTCGCAGTTGCGGCTCGACCGTTTCGTACTTCTGTCATGCCAATCAGTTCGCTGTCACACAACACGTCCCGATTCGAATCCAAGGGCATCCACCATGCATCGATTCGTCTCAACGTACCCGAGTCGAATTTGCCTCATTTCATTCCGATTCTCGATCTGTATCACTCAGTAGTCACACTCATAACGACACTTTGCGCCCACGACGTGGCACAAACATTTCTCATTTCACTTCACATGGAACTGGCATGGAACTGGCACAAAAAAAAAAGAAACGTAAAAATATATATATATACACGTAAAAAAATAAAAAATAAAAAAAAGAGATAGACGGGGGACACGCCCCACGAGGCACACCCAAGTATCTTTTAGTCTCCCTGATGCCGCGTACACACGAAGGGACTATCCCGCGGGATTATCCGCTGGACCGAAGTCCAAAGGATAATCCCCTCGTGTGTGGGCGCCGGCGGACTTTTTGGCGCCAAAGTCCGGCGGACTTTTTGGCGCCAAAGTTTTAAGTTTGGTTTTAAAATTATCCGCTGGACTTGGCAGTCCGGCGGACACTCCCGCCGTTAGTAGGCAAGTCCGCGGGACTTTTGAAAATGAACGGACTTGCCGCTCATCGGCAAGTCCGTTCATTTAGCACATGACTTCAGGTTACGTAGCTAGCGTAGGCAGTAAATGCCGCCGCGCTGGCTCCGTAAGCTGGCATGGATTTAAAGGGACTCCCCACGCCGAAAAAACGGCGTGGGGGTTCCCCCAAATCCATGTCAGACCCTCATCCGAGCACGCAGCCTGGCAGGCCAGGAAAGGGGTGGGGACGAACGAGCGCCCCCCCTCCTGAGCCGTACCAGGCCGCGTGCCCTCAACATGGGGGGTGCCCTGGGGAAAGGGGGGCCGTGCGGCCCCCCCACCCCAAAGCACCTTGTCCCCATGTTGATGAGGACAAGGGCCTCTTCCCGACAACCCTGGCCGTTGGTTGTCGGGGTCTGCGGGCGGGGGCTTATCGGCATCTGGGAGCACCCTTTAATAAGGGGGCCCCCAGATACCGGCCCCCCACCCTATGTGAATGAGTATGGGGTACGATGTACCCCTACCCATTCACCTAAGGTGTAAAATGTAAAGTACAAAAACACACACACTTTTGAAAAAATATTTTATTGCACTGCTCCGGGGGTCTTCTTCCGTCTTGGGGGTCTTCTCGCCGGACTCCTCCGCTCTCTTCTGCTCTTTTACCTAGCTCTTTTACCGAGCGGGGGAAGTCCGGCTACCTTCTTCATCGTCGCCGCCGTCGTCTGGGGGTCTCGATCCGCCTTCGGGGGTCTTCCGGGGGTCTCTTCTGTTCTTGCGGCGGTCGTCGTCTTCCGCGCCGCCGGCGCCTTCTCCTTCTTCTTGTCCTTCTTGTTCTTCTTCTTCTTCCGATGTTGACCCGACGCTCTCTCTGCCCGGAATGCCTGTGCCGCGCTGCGCTGGGACTTATATAGGGGCATGGGGACAGGGTCACATGTTCATGTCACATGGTGACCCCGCCCCCTTGCGATGTCACAGTCCCAGCATCCTCCGGGACTGTGACAACACAATTTGCGTTAACATTTGGGATGTCCTATGGTTAGGAGTCTATCTTGACTCACACCCCACCCCCTCACTAGCCACCTTCCAGCTCGTACAAGGATTCACAGCGGGCTTCCACACCGGCCTTGTCTCCCTGCCCCACACTACCTACGAGTGTAAAAATCTCAAGTCAGCGGCCACCGACGAGCAAGCCGTAGATGAACTACTCCTAGCCGAGCTAGAGCGAGGTTTCATCATAGGTCCCTTCACACAACCCCCCTTCAACACCTGGAGAGTCAGCCCTATTGGGCTTGTCAAGGGCAAGTTCTCAAATAAAGTTTGTTTGGCGTACGACCTGTCTGCGCCTCATTCTTGCCACATCCCCGGCCTCAACTCCCTGATTCCCTCCGATGAGTTCTCCTTGAAGTACGCCTCTGTCGACATGGCAATCCAGGCCATCCTCAAAGCAGGCACAGGTGCCTGGCTGTCCAAAGCCGACATCTCAGGTGCCTTCAAACATCTGCCGATTCACCCGTCCCTTTGGTGTTGGCACGGTATCAAGTGGAGAGACAGGTACTACTTCGCTACCAAGCTCACGTTTGGCTCCAAAAGTAGCCCCTGGCTCTTCGACACTTTCGCTCAATCCGTCACCTGGATTCTCCTACACAAGGCCCAATGCACAGAAGTCATCCACTACCTGGATGACTTCTTACTAATAGAGCAGCCCAACGTGTCACCAGTAGACCTCGACAAGTTGAGAGTCGTCTTCCAGAACATCAATGTCCCCATAGCCGAGCATAAGGTCGACGGACCCACACACTCCATCACCTTCCTCTGAGTTGTCTTGGACACTTGCTCCATGCAGACCAGTCTCCCCCTCGACAAGTTGACTCGCATCAGGGCAGTTCTTCAGGACCCGCACGAAAGGGTGCACAAGACGACAGCTCCAGTCACTACTTGGCATGCTCAACTTTGCCATGCGGATCATTCCTCAAGGTCGTTCCTTCGTCTCACGGCTCTTAGTCTACCTGTCACAGGCACAAGACCCCGATCAGATTCTCAACCTGGACGCCGTGGCCATAGCAGACCTAGCGATGTGGGAAGAGTTCCTTTCCTCATGGAACGGAATATCCATGTTCATCCCGACCATCTCGCCCCTCTCACCACAAGTGGTGACAGATGCCGCGGCCTCCACGGGCTTCGCAGCCATTTTTGGCCTCCATTGGTTCGCTGGCCCTTGGCCTCCGCAGATTCTCTCAATCCCTGGGTTCAGCCGGACTTCCCCCCTTTTCGAGCTCTACCCAATGGTGGCAGCCGCCAAACTTTGGGGTCACAACTGGACCGGTCAGACGGTAAACTTCACGACGGACAACCAGGCCACGGCAGACATCGTTAACAAAGGCAGGTCCAAGTCACTCTCGGTGATGTCCTTCTTACGCAGGCTGGTCCAACTGTCGCTACAGCTCCAGTTCAACATCCATTGCTCTTACATCCCAGGTAAATACAACTTGGCAGCAGACGCGCTGTCACGCTTTAACTTCGTCTCCTTCTTCCGGCAGATCCCAGAAGCCGACCGGGTGTCCGCCCCTATCCCCGCTTGGTCTCAGCTGACCCTAGACTAGACCGACACCTACGTGGGGCCACCCAGCTCATCAACCAGTCCCTGTCTCACAACACACTCAAAGCCTACCATGCAGCCTGGGACACGTTCAACAAGTTCCTAGCTACCAACGCCGTGTCGACACCAACAGACACCAGGCACATTCTGGCCTTCGTTTCACATTGCCACACACACAGTTAAACCTGTCCTACAACACTATCCGGCTGTACCTAGCCGGCGTACAGCACTTTCTGGCTCTCCAAGATCCCACTTGACCATCTGTCTTCTCGTCCCACGCCGTTCGAGCCGTCCTATGCGGCGTCCAGAAACAGCAACCAGCAAGCAGAACCAAACGTCACCCCATTACGAGTGCCATCTTCCTCGAGATGTCCGCCGTACTCGCCGGTTCCCCTTTTGGTGTCCTCAATAGCCAGGTAATACAAGCTGCTATCTACCTGGCCTACTACGGGTTCCTACGTCCCAGCGAATTCACCTGTAACAGCTCGACCAGCCAAGTCCTGCGCAGACGCCACCTAGTTCGCCTTCAAGACCACTTCGTGCTCCACCTCAGCGTCTCCAAGACACAGCAAGCTGGCCACGGGGTGGACATCCATCTATAAAGAACTGGCAATTCCTGGTGCCCAGTGGCCGTGCTCAATCGCCTGCTCTCACTCCTGCCAGAACAAAGGGACACCGATCCCCTTCTACCTTTCCCAGTCAAACCCCTAAGCACCTGCCAGTTCATGACACATGTAAGGATTCTCCTCCGCAACCTACGCCTCAACCCCAGCAAATACTCCGGTCACTCTTTCCGGATCGGAGACGCCTCAACCGCCTCACGGCATGGGGTCCCAGACCACATCATCCAGAGACTCGGCAGATGGAAGTCAGTCTGCTTCACACGGTACATACCTGACCCACAGGTGGAAATGTCACGGGCCTTTGCCCAACTCACGCAGTGAACGGTTCCAAAATTAATAAACATCTTCAAACCCTACCTCAGTTTTTGCCCCCTTATTTTGGCATACCGTCCATTAGACCAAGGCACACTTCAGGTCCCCCTTTTCATGTTGTAGATCTTATGGTAAGTTATCCCTCTTCAGACACGTATCGGCCATAGGGCTTCAACCATAAGTGGAAGGCCAACATGGTGGCCTGAATTTATGGGCGGAGCCCAGGGTGGTATTTAAAAGACCACTCACCTGTGGTCTTTATCGGTTTCCGGTGCGCGATACCCACGCTCCCATTCCCCTTTTAAGGGCATTCCTCACAACATTACCCTCATCAACACTCATTTCTAATCAGGGTATGCCCCCTTATTTTGGCATACCGTCCATTAGACCAAGGCACACTTCAGGTCCCCCCTTTTCATGTTGTAGATCTTATGGTAAGTTATCCCTCTTCAGACACGTATCGGCCATAGGGCTTCAATCATAAATATATATATATAAAAACTATATTACCAAAAGTATTGGGATGCCACATGAACTTTAATGGCATCCCAGTCTTAGTCCGTAGAGTTCAATATTGAGTTGGCCCACCCTTTGCAGCTATAACAGCTTCAACTCTTCTGGGAAGGCTGTCCACAAGGTTTAGGAGTGTGTCTATGGGAATATTTGACCATTGTTCCAGAAGTGCATTTGTGAGGTCAGGCACTGATAAGGAGGAGAAGGCCTGACTTGCAGTCTCCGCTTTAAATCATCTTAAAGGTGTTCTATCGGGTTAAGGTCAGGACTCTGTGCAGGCCAGTCAAGTTCCTTCATCCCAAACTCGCTCATCCATGTCTTTATGGACCTTGTTTGTGCACTGGTGCACAGTCATGTTGGAACAGGAAGGGGACATACCCAAACTGTTCCCACAAAGTTGGGAGCATGAAATTGTCCAAAATGTCTTGGTATGCAAACGCATTAAGAGATCCCTTCACTGGAACTAAGGGGCCAAGCCCAACCCCTGAAAAACAACCCCACTTCATAATACCCCCTCCACCAAATGATTTTAAATTCAGCTATATTTAATTACAATCCAACTCCAGGCAATTTTTTTCCATGCAGTGGGGCTGTGCCTGCACTGAATAGGTTAACTGCTCATTTTGTCTAGGGTTGTACACAGCCTATGCTCAACTTTTGATCCTCCATAAAACAGTGCTTCACAGTGTCCAGCAGTGGACTGGTCCTGATGTCTTCACATCCAGAACTGGTCTATGGTCCTGATGATGTCAGCAACAGTCCACCGCACAAGACTGCTGGACTGCGGGGGGCAGGAGCCAAAGGGACTGGTCTTGTGCTGGGTGGATGGGAGGATTAGGTGAGTATATCTTGGCTCTCCGTACTCCTAGACAAAAATGCATAGCCCCACTGCATGGGGAAAAATTGCCATAAAAAAATTGAGCTCAGCTTTAAGCTTTGACAAAAAATCTGGAAGCCGATTGCTTTTCATGCAGAGTTGCAACAGATTTTGCACTTTCCAGTTTTAGTAAATCAAGATCTGTGCATTCCGTGTCATGCACATAGGTGTGTACACAAGGTATGCCACCCGCTGTGCTTTAAGGCCAGGCTGGTGACTGGGGACAGATCTCAGGGTCAGGGCTCAGCAGGCTTAGCCCACAGGGTAAGCAGTGTGGAGAGGTCTCCGATCATCAGCCTCTGGGGGGAAGCCGCAGCAGCCGGCCGTACACACACAGATCCTTCACACTGATCCCTCTGTTCTCCGCCTTGCATGTCCTCTTCTCTCTCTCCAATCCTGGGTGGCAGCCAAAAGGAACACAAGGGTGGGGACAGCAACTTTCACTCATCCTGTATGGGGGGAGGCACAGACACTGTCACTCTAGCTGTATGGAGAAATGAGGGGCGGGACCAGGACCTGTTATTCAGCTTGTATGGAGAGCAGTTGGTGGGGTGTCACTGCACAGGGCTGTTATTGAGCTGGTGAGCACTACAGGGGCCCATATACATCACTCTAAAGAGGTCTTATACATCCCCATTTATCACTATAGAGAGGCTATAAACATTATACAAATACGTACAGTTGTGCTCATAAGTTTACATAGAATGTATGATTTCTTGGCCATTTTTCAGAGAATATGAGTGATAACACAAAAACTTTTCTTTCACTCATGGTTAGTGTTTGGCTGAAGCCATTTATTATCCATCAACTGTGTTTACTCTTTTTAAATTATAATCACAACAGAAACTACCCCAAATGACCCTGATCAAAAGTTGACATACCCTTGACTCCTGACAGACCCTTGCATCTTTCATCCAGTGCTGCACTGATGTTTCTGGATTCTGAGTCATGGGGAAAGCAAAAGAATTGTCAAAGGATCTGCAGGAAAAGGTAGTTGAACTGTATAAAACAGGAAAGGGATATAAAAAGATTTCCAAGGAATTGGGAATGCCAATCAGCAGTGTTCAAACTCTAATCAAGAAGTGGAACATGAGGGGTTCTGTTGAAACCAAACCATGGTCAGGTAGACCAACTCAAATTTCAGCCACAACTGCCAGAAAAATTGTTCGGGA
Source organism: Lithobates sylvaticus (assembly GCA_028564925.1). Classification (NCBI taxonomy): domain Eukaryota; kingdom Metazoa; phylum Chordata; class Amphibia; order Anura; family Ranidae; genus Lithobates; species Lithobates sylvaticus. The sequence goes on from CM053026.1 coordinate 173,386,309, forward strand.
TGCAAAGAAAAAACCCCACAAATAACTTCAGGTGAAATACAGGACTCTCTAAGCACATGTAGTGTGGTCGTTTCAAGATGCACAATACGGAGGCACTTGAAGAAAGATGGGCTGCATGGTCGAGTTGCCAGAAGAAAGCCATTACTACGCAAAAGCCATAAAGTATCCTACTTACAATACGCCAAACAGCACAGAGACAAGCCTCAAACCTCCAAAGTCATTTGGAGTGATGAGACCAAAATGTAGCTTTTAGCTTTTAGCTTTTTTGGCCACAACCATAAACGCTTCATTTGGAGAGGAGTCAACAAGGCCTATTGTGCCTACTGTGAAATACGGAGGTATTACAGGAACTGGAGGCTTTTTGACAGGAGGAATGGGCAGCTTTACCATCTGAGAATATAAAGAGCCTCATCCACAAATACCACAAAACTGTCATTGATGTTAAAGGGAGCAATAAGCGGTATTAAGAACTGGGGTATGTAAACTTTTGATCAGGGTCATTTGGGTAGTTTCTGTTGTGATTATGATTTAAAAAGAGTAAACCCAGTTGAATGATAATAATTGGCTTCAGCCAAATACTAACCATGAGTGAAAGAAAAGTTTTTGTGTTATCATTCATATTCTCTGAAAAATGGCCAAGAAATCATAAATTCTGCCAGGGTATGTAAACTTATGAGCAACACGGTACACACTATACATATACATCATAATAATAGGAGTACAGGAGGACTGCAGAGATTATTATGGGGGTTTACATATATTACTTTAGGGAAGATATATATATATATATATATATATATATATATATATATATATATCAATATATATATATCGATATATATATATATAAAAATATAAGTAAACTGATGTAGAGTCTTGCCCAAGGTTCTGGAACACTGCTGAGGAGTCTGGAAAGGCTGCAGTGTCCTTCTGTGGCCACATAGAGGGAGTAGCTGGTATGGATGCAGCTGAGAGACAGCGCACTGAAGTGAAGGGTATGATGCCAGCCACTGAAAATGGTAAGACTGTTTCAGTTTGTGGGACTGAACTTAGTGAAATGGGAGTGTGTCCAGCGGGGGGGTCCGCAGTGCAAATGGACATAGACTTTCTCCAGTGTGCTATCCGGAGCAGTGGGGAGGCACATGGTGAAGCCCAGCGGATAGCAATGTTAAAGACTCAAATGGACATGGGGACTATGCATGTGCCTGCTATAATCCAGCAGAGTGCTGGAGAAGTTGAACTAGGGGTGACCAAAACTGTTCTTGTGCCATGTTCCCTAGTGATAGGTGCTGCAGAGTTGCCCAGGGAAACTTCAGAGGAGCTTACCGTGATGGAGCCGAGAGTTTCCCAGGTCAGCTATGGAGCTGCCCAAGGGGGAAAGAGTTCCCCTTTAAAAAGGAAGACTGAGTCACACAGTGAGAGTGTGTGGGCAATAGTAGCAACCCCAGAGCAGGTAGGGCAAAAACCTGTATTACAGCCTGCCTTGTCAAATGACGTGTCATCCCAAGGGAATATGTATAGAAAAATGACACAGGTGAAATTTTGGCTAGTGAATCCCAGGTTCCTGTGGAGCCTTCTAGAGCAGGTGCTGCGCTACCAATGATGGGAGTAGGATATCTTTCATGACAACAAGGGCAGGATTGTCCATGGAAGTCTCATGGGGTCTCCATGTGTTGGAGCAACAATGTCCTGGATGGTTGTGGTGCTACTCTGGTTAAGATCCAAGGTATAAAGGTTTAAGGGGGTGAATACATTATAGTGAGGGTGCTGCATGCAATAGTACTGGGGTTCAACATATATTACTGTAGAAGTGCAGATCTTTGTCTAATGCCACGTACACACGATCAGAATTCTCATTGTAAAAGCCTTGGATGGTTTTTCAGACGGAATTCTGACGAAATTCCACTTAAGCTTGTGTTGCCTACACACGGTCACACCAAATTCCGACCGTCAAGAATGCAGTGACGTACAACACTACAACGAGCCACGAAAATGAAGTTCAATGCTTCCGAGCATGCGTCAAATTGTTTCCGAGCATGCGTCGGAATTTTGCACGCCGGCATTGCCACAGACGATCAGAATTTCCGATAGAAACTTTTTCCGTCTGAACAATTGAGAACATGCTCTCAAACTTTTGTTGGCAGAAATTCGGCCAGCAAAATTCCGATGGAGCATACACATGGTCGCATTTTCCAATGAAAAGTTCTCATCGGTCTTTTGCTGGCTGAATTTCCGATCGTGTGAACGTGGCATTAGAGTGTATAATAAGAGTAATATTATAGTTTGATGCATGCATTTAAATTGCCATTTTACACACACACACACACACACACACACACACACACACACACACACACACACACACGTGTACTTGAGATTTGGGGTGCACACCCTAATGCAATAGTCTGCACACACCCAAGGTCATGCATGTGCATGGCTGTCAAAATGAGAGCTTTAGCTATGTATGTTTGTTTTAGTTTGTTTATTGTGGGAATAATTGAGCAGTACCAAATGTTCTACCATATAAGTTTAACTTTTTTTTTTCAACATGAAATCAAGCAAAATAATGTTGTACTACATTTGCTGGTGTACATACTAATTTGGGTACGTTTCCATATGTTAAAATTAACACTAAAGTATTCAAAAAATATTAATTCTAGTTTAAATAAGGTACAAATGTTTTTTTGGCCACTATTATTTTTTCTTGATTTCCAATTGTTATTAGTTATAAACAGGTTTCTTTTGCTTTTTATTTAATTGCAAGTTTTTTAATATAACAGAAAATGACAAAGGTGCCTCTATGATGTTAATGAAATTGTATTTAATCTATCGCATAACACTAGCTATAATCTCGTGTGCACACATACGATTACTCAAATAAGTGTAATTTGTAATACTGATTAATTAGTACATGATTTGTCAAGACCTTTATTGATCTTTTTCTTCTTCTTTTTTTATTAATAAAGCAACGTGTGTAGCCTAATCAGGCATTGCTACTGAGACTTGTGTCTGTTTTATGAAAAAAATGACACATCTTATGTACTAGTCATTTTAATACCTGCAGTATATGTGCAGTATTAATTATCCTCCTGACTGATGGCCTATTTTTAACACAGTCGTTTGCTAGGCAGGTTCTGCTCTGTAGGTCATGGATGAGTTACCGCCTTGAATTATATTAAAGAGAAGATCTTTCATAGCAGTGCTTCTGTGACAGCAACTGTCCCACTAAGTCAATTGCACTGCGATGTGCTATGTAAGATACACACATATTTCCATAGTGATTGAGGACTGGATTTTCCTTGACATAAAAGCATTGAGAAAGGAAGCATGTTAAATGATGTGTGACCATTTGCCACTGAGCAACACACATGCCTGCACAGCAGTGGTGAAATTAATAGCCATAACACTTGTTGGTGAAAAGACTGAACTGTACAATTATTTTGCAGAGTGGATAGCTGAAGAAGCTTAACTGGGAATAAAAAGTATATAAACATGATATTTTATGTCAATTGCATATCGTTTGACACCTTTGAAAATAAATATTCTTCCACTGGATCAAAGCTAAATAATCATATTATAAAATACCATTCTAGCACGGCTGCAATACTGAAGCACAGCGCAGTGCAGGTACAGTATATAATCCTGTAATAGAAGTGCTAGACTAAAAGATACCAATTGCTTTTGATGATCCATTTATTTGTATGAGTTGTTCTATTCAATGCTTACATTTCACATGTGCTTCAACATTTATACAACTGGTCACATTTTGTTGTAATAGATGTAAACATGCAAGAATGTGAATTATTAATGTAAAACATATTTACCACTTAAACCAAGCAAAGCAGTCTCTGCCCTAAACTTAAAATTCAATTCTTATAACCAAGGCGTTGAAGAGAAAAAAAGGCAAGATTTTAGTCAGTGTTCGCAACACAGCAGCTGTGCCAGTGAGGATGCCAGCCAGAACACTGTTAGGGAAGGTCAGCCCAGCCACCCCAGTCTTGGCTTGTGACTTAACGGGAGAGCATGCCAGAGAGATTCCCCAGGAAGAGTTCTGCCCGAAAAACACACCTCTTACACCTGCCTGGATGGAAAGGGCTAAAGCCCAACTGCTAAGATTGAGGACAGCTTTCTCTAAAAGTGAGTTTGATGTGGGGCTGGCGAAGAGTGCAACCCACCGAATTTGGTTGGAGGAAGACAAGCCCTTTCGGGAAAGAGTCATGCGGATCCCACTGGGGGACCTTGAAGACTTGAGGGAACAGCTAGCTGAACTAAAAAGGACGGGCATCATCAGAGAGTCCCGGAGTCCTTACGCCTCTCCAAACGTGGTGGACTATGCATCGATTATAGGACCCTGAACCGGAGGACCATTCCTGATCAGTATACAACACCTCGGATAGAGGATGCCTTGCAGAGCCTGTCCGGGGGCGAAGTGGTTCAGTGTGCTGGACCTAAGGAGGTCGTACTATCAGATCCCCATGTGCCCCGAAGTTAGAGAGAAGACCGCTTTTATCACCCATGTGGGCTTCTTTGAGTCCAACCGGATGCCGCAAGGCCTGTCTGGAGCCGCAGCAACTTTCCAGAGGTTGATGGAAAAGACAGTGGGCGACATGAACCTGATTGAGGTACTGGTCTACCTGGATGACGTCATAGTGTTTGGAAGAACGTTGGAGGAACACGAAGAACGACTGGAGAAGTTCCTGAAGAGACTTCACGATGAAGGCCTGAAGCTCTCTATGTAAAAATGCCAGTTCTACCAACCCTCAATGAATTACCTGGGACACATTGTGTCTGAAGAGGGAGTGGCAACTGATCCTGAGAAGTTAGAAGCTGTCACTTCTTAGCCCAGGCCCACCAACGTGACAGATCCTTCCTAGGGTTCTGCTCGTACTACAGGAGGTTCGTGGAAGGGTTCGCAAAAATAACTCACCCACTCACCGAGCTTTTAAAGAACCAGGAAGAAACTGGTGTAGACCCAGATCAGGCGGGGAAGCAAAAGGAAGGGCCCAGGAAGAAAAAAGAGTCCATCCAGGACCAATGGACTCCAAATTGGGAGGAAGCCTTCAGACAATTAAAGTGGAGCCTTACCACTGCTCCGGTTTTGGCCTGTGCAGATCCCGCCAAACCCTACGAGTTACATGTAGATGCCAGCCGAGACGGACTAGGAGGAGTGCTCTACCAAGAGTATCATGGGGATCTGCGGCCCATCACCTATGTGAGCATAAGTTTAATTCCTGCCAAAAGAAACTATCCGACTCACAAGCTTGAATTTCTGGCTCTGAAGTGGGCAGTGGTGGACAAGCTGAAGGACTACCTTTACGGGGCTGAATTCATAGTCAAGACGGACAACAACCCCCTCACATACTTGCTCACCACCGCAAAGCTGGACGCCACTGGCCACAGGTGGTTGGCTGATCTCTCGGCATTTACCTCCAGCCTGAAGTACAGACCAGGGGTTGGTAACTGGACTCAACTTACCCCTGAAGGGGTAAGAGCCCTTTGTGAAGGAGCAAGCCAGCATGGAAAAGGTGGGGCCAGAGCTGAAGAAGTGGGAGTGTCCTCCATGGGAGTACCCCGGTGCTACTGTAACGTCTCCCAGATTGTACAAGAGGGTCTCCCCAAGCTATCCAGAAAAGATCTCATGAGAGATCAGGAGGAAGATCCACTGTGTGGGCTAGTACTGAAGGCATTGGAGCACCAACAGTCTGATGTGCTACAGGAGAGCCCCAGGAAATAAGCCCGGCTGCTACTGAAGGAATGGGATTGGTTGCAGTTGCAACAAGGGGTGGTCTACTGAAGGGGCCCCTCTGATGATTTGGGAGCCGAGAGGACTCTTCACCTTGTAAGGGACAGGTTCTACTGGCTTCACATAAGGAAAGAAGTGGAGAGTTATTGTCATTTCTGCCTCAGGTGCATACATTGAAAGACTTTGCCCCAGAGGGCTGCCCCAATGGGCCATTTGGAGAGACAAGGGCCAATGGACCTGGTCTGCATAGACTTTCTCTGTCTGGAATCCGACCTAAGTGGGCAAGGGGACAGCTTAGTGGTTACAGATCACTTCACCCGATATGCCCAAGAGTTCCCTACCAGAGACCAGCAAGCAACCACAGTAGCAAAGACTCTCTAGGAAAAGTTCTTCGTCCATTATGGTTTACCTCAACGGATACATTCGGACCAAGGAAGAGACTTTGAGAGCACCCTGATAAAAGGACTATTGGATCTATTAGGCATACAAAAGTCCAGGACTACTCCCTACCACCCACAAGGGGACCCTCAACCCAAAAGTTTCAACAGGACTCTCCTGAACATGTTGGGGACTTTAACTGCAGAACAGAAACCCCATTGGAGTAGACACATCACCGCACTGGTTCATGCCTACAATAGTACCAAAAATGACGCTACTGGGGATTCACCTTACAGACTAATGTTCGGCCGTGAAGCCAGACTACCAGTAGATCTAGCATTTGGGACCTCCTTGGACCACACATCAGAGACCTCCCATTGAGGTTATGTGGACAGACTGCGGAGGAACTTGAAAATAGCTTATGAGCAGGCTCATGCCACCTCGAACTCCAGGGAAAATAGGAACAACAGGGAACTAAGAATAAGAGTTCAGGACCTCCAACCAGGTGACCGCGTCCTACTAAGGAATCTGGGCATCCCAGGCAAACATAAGTTGGCTGATCGCTGGAGATCACAGCCATATGTTGTGTGCAGGAAGCTCCCAGGGCTCCCAGTGTATGAAATCAAGCCAGAAGGAAACACTGGGCCAGTAAAGACATGGCAACAGAATCATCTCTTACCCCTCACAGAATCGGTCAGGATAAATAGAGATGAGGAACTCCCTTCTACGTTCACTGCTATGCGCAGACCAGTGACTAGGTCTCAGCCTGCACCCTCTTTAGATGCGGATGAAGAAATGGAGACAAGTTGGCTGTGGCCGCCGGAGGCGTCAGAGACAGATGCTGATATCTCCCCAAAAGTAGGAGGAGATAATAATGGGACTCTTAGGGCAGAGGCCCCAGAATTTGTGCCGACAACTCATCACACAGAGGAGCCAAGTACCCCTGTTTACTCTCCATCCTTAGCTCCTGTGAGGAGGGATAAAGACATTTGTCCAAAGGGAGTGGATACCCCAAGAATGCAAAGAACAAAGAGAGACATTCACCCACCGTGGAGACTGACTTATGATACATTGGGCGAATGCTCTGAAGCATCTCAGTTGGTTAGCAAAAGAAACCCTGAACTGCCTGATCCCTCTACTCCTGATTCAGTGAGGGACAACCCCAACTCACGCACATCTGTACCAGACACAGTAGTATCAGCTGTGAGTGCACAGGACAGCTCGCCATCACATGACAATTGGTGGGAAGCTCCTCTGTCTGTATTGTATGACCATATAGAGGCTAAAATACAGGATAGAGTTAACATTTTGAACCTCTTTGGGCACCAAAAAGACAAAGTAGGGGGAGTGTGTAGCGCTGGCATCCTCGCTTATTGATGTGTGTTTGCAGGTAATAATCAGAAGTCTATGGACATTTCTATGGCACCATCTTGCAGCCAAATACTGGTATATAACTTAAATGATTATTGCTTTGAAAAGCACAAAATACTAATACAGGAAGTGACTGCTTTTTTACATGAGAAGGTTTGCCTTTTTTACCCAAGATGCTTGATGACCTACCCAGGGACACCCTCTCTGGCAGTGCATGCTGGGTAGGACATAAAAGGAACCCAAGCGGCCATTTAAGGTTTCTTGGGATCGCATGGGCTGCCTGTGAGGACCTGTGAGCATACCTCCCGGAGAAAGCGGTCTACAGCCATTGCGGAGCGCAACCCTGCTTGGTTGTGCGAGTGACCTGACAGTGCCAGAGAGACAGTCACTGGATTGGAGAGATCCAGAGACACTCATTTGAGCATCGGAGGACCGGACTCACCCAGCGGAGCGGAACAGAGCGACGGGGCCAGTTGACTGAGAAGCAAGCTGCAGTCACCGGACCAAAGCTACTATACGGAGCTCTGATCCAGTTGGTGAGCGAGTCACGGCCCACAGTTTGTTTACTTTTACACTCAGTCAGACTCACATACAAGCCTCACTGGAATTCATAGTTCCACAGAGGAGGAGCGTAGTCACTGACACTGAGCAGGCTTGAGGCCTATCTACTTTGGCATCTCAAACCTTGTAATATAATTACTGAAGTTACACCAGGAGCATCTCTACCTCAACTTAACTTTATTTAACCCCTGGATTACAAATCACAGGGAATTAATTTAGCTAGCGAAGAAAAGAAGATCAAAAACCAAGTACTCTAAGTGAGATCTCATGTGTAGCTATAAAAGTAGGGGGAGCTCCCGTGTATCTATATTGTTTTTGCAATTGTTGCATTGAAATACATTGTGCTGTTGTCCTGTGTTGGGATGACAGTACAATTACTGTAATCACCTTTTTTTTTATATATTCTCAGTAAAATATATTTTGGTTAAGCATCCAGTTGTGTGGAATACTGTTTTCTCCCAGCAGGTGGAGCCAGTGAATCCTGAGTGTACAATACAGGTACATTGTATTATATTGTATTGTATTGCATTGCACCACAGCTGTGCCAAGGGGACTGAGCCAAGTTAGTGGGGTTTATTGTTAGAGTGCAGGCCCAAAATAAACCAGCAGCTCCTTCGGGGGTCAGTGCTACATTCCAATAGTATGTCTAGGTTTATTTGGTCAATTAAGTCCACTGTATTATTCTCCTCAAAGAGGGTAGTTAAATCGCGGAAGGTTTTAAACTCCCTCATACTACATCTCTTTCCCCCCCATTTTTTTGCTGGTTGCTTCTCAGTGTGACTCCTTGTAAGTCACATAAGGGCGGATTATTCTCCCTTGGAGTGCAGGTGACACAAATGCACAGGATTATCTCATTATGTACTGTTGTATGTTTATACATCTTTGTAGAAATGTGAATGGTGTTACACACCTCTGACCAGAGGTCATATTTTAAATGTTTATGTGTCTATGCTACGTTTCCATTTTTTCAAATAAGAACCCTTTTTAAACATTCCTTTAACGATTGTATTTCTGCTGCGGAAAACCCCACTGGGGGAGACTTTCCCATATTGTAATGCATGTCTCATATCTGAATTCTTGCTCTGGTATCTCCTGGTATCAGAAGAAGGCTGTGGAGGCTATCAGAGCAAAAAATCAGATAAAATAAACTGCCATTTTTTTTATATTCTAAACATATTTATTTTTTGGGTTTTACACCTAGGGACAAGCATATTATTTCCATGAAAAGAAAAATAAATAGATATTTTGGGCTCCATTCACAAAGTGGAATCTACCGCTTTAAGATCTGCTGTAAAATACATCTTAGCTTTTTTTTTTTTTTTGCTTTTTTGCAATTCACGAAAAAAAGGTTATAAAACATCACATGCGATATTTCATCAAAATTTGCGGAATTTATCTCATGAAACTGGGTGGTCTTTTATCTCATGATGTGATATCCAGTGGGATGGATAAAGTGGATACAGTGGAAAGGTATTAGAACACCTGACAATTTGTATTGCTGTCTGTGTCCCCATTGGGGAGATTCACCCTCTCTATTGTTATTATTTCTCCTTATCACTGAAGGTGGAAGGAAAATAAATTCCCACATTTTGGGTTAACATCAGAACACTAATAGTGTTGAAATCTCCCTGATGGGACACAGTTGGAAAGAAAAATGACAGTGGTTCTAGCCAACCCTTACTCTACCCCAAATGAAAAATAAAGTTTTGTGTTTAGTTACAATTTAAAGTCTTTTTTTTTTGCTGTGATATTAGGTGAATTTGTTGCTATATCACCGAACATGTCTGTTGTATCTGGTTAGACAATAGCCATTGGGGGAGATTTACTAAAACTGGAGTCCAGAGAATCTGGTGCAGTTATTCATAGTAACCAATCAGCTTCTAAATTCAGCTTGTTTAAGCTTTGACAATAACACCTAGTAGCCGATTGGATACTAGGCACAGCTGCACAAGATTCCCTGTGCTCTACTTTTAGAAATTCTCCCCATTGTAATTTTCTGATGTTCTTGAAAGTCTCACTAAGGTATCCATGTGTCAAGTCTTCAAATTGATGATACCCCTCCCCTAAGAGCTCAAGTTCCACACCTTTGTAAGAATGCTTATCTATGCCTAATCCACTTCTGTCTTGCAAAAATTAAATTCCAAGATATATCTAAAAATAATTGTAATAAAGTAAAGTATTCCCACTACATATGACATATGTTCTACCAACGGATTAGACCATTGTTATATGCATGTACACTATATTGTCAAAAGTATTGGGACATCTGCTTGTACACACACATGAACTTTAATGGCATCTCAGTCTTAAGGCCCATACACACGATATGAAAATCAGAAGTAACATTTTTGTTTAATTAGTACGGTTATCATACGAAAAAAAATCATAAGCAGAAGACTACGCATGCTCAGAAACGAAAGAATACATACAAAACTAGTCAACACATTACGTTACTTCTGAAGTTTTATTTTGTCATACGAGAATTTTCGTATGGTTAGTAACCTCTTCACTTTCGACATGAGACTAGCATGCAAAAAAAACAGGCGTTCGGTCATCCAAAAATCTGTATACGAGACTTTAGTCCGTAGACTTCAATATTGATTTGGCCCACCGTTTGACAGCTTTAACCCTTCTGGGAAGTCTGTCCACAAAGTTTAGGAGTGTGTCCATGGGAATGTTTGACCATTCTTCCAGAAGAGCATTTGTGAGGTCAGGCACTAATGTAGGACGAGAAGGCCTGACTAGAAGGCTCAGCTCTAATTCATCCCAAAGGTGTTCTATTGGGTTGAGGTCAGGACTTTGTGCAGGCCAGTCAAGTTTCTCCACCCCAAATTCACTCATCCATGTCTTTATGGACCTGGTTTGTGCACTGGTGCGCAGTCATGTTGGAACAGGAAGAGACTATCCCAAACTGTTCCCACAAAGTTGGGAGCAGGAAATTGTCCAAAATGTCTTGGTATGCTGATGCCTAAAAGTTCCCTTCACTTGAACTAAGGGGCCAAGCCCAACCGCTGAAAAACAACCCCACATGATAATCCCCCCTCTACCAAATGATTTGGACAAGTGCACAAAGCAAGGTCCACAAAGACAAGGATGAGTGAATTTGGGGTGGAGGAACTTGATTGGCCTGCACAGAGTCCTGACCTCAACCTGATAGAACACCTTTAGGATGAATTAGAGCAGGGGACTGCGAGCCAGGCCTTCTCGTCCAACATTAGTGCCTGACCTCACAAATGCGGTTCTGAAAGAATGGTCAAACATTCCCATAGACACACTCCTAAACCTTGTGGACAGTCTTCATAGAAGAGTTGAGGCTGTTATAGCTGCAAAGGCTTAATATTGAACCCAACAGATTAAGACTGGGGTGCCATTAAGGGGCATATGCATGTAAAGGCAAGCATCCCAATACTTTTGACAATATAGTGTACATTGCATTATGTTTGGAGTGATTGAGAAGTTTATGCAGCTAATTATATATATGCTTGTATATTCACACAAAAAAGTGTATAAAATCTGGTGAAATGACAGGAGAAAATAGATATATTTCACTACAATCCTGTAAATGCAGTTTTGTTTCCCTATGGGATAGTGCATTGAGGTCAGCTTGTAAGAGAGATGCTGTAAGGACATTATTTGACTATATATCTTGGAGTCTTCTGCAAAAATCAAATGGTACTTTTAATCCCAAACTCTATATAATTTATAAACATGTTAAAATGAACCTCCTTGAGTTCTATGATAAACTTTCTCATTAATATGTATTCTTCCACCACAGCCCATTTAATCACTTCAGGACATATGTCAGATAATATCCCTATTTTAAAAGGAATACCTCAAGGTTGTCCCTTGTCACCACTATTGTTTAATTTTGCTATAGAGCCCTTATCTAGGTTTATAAATGATTCACCCAATTTATCAGGCATCAAAATATGTGATATATCATTAAAAATAGTACTGTTTCCAGATGACATTCTGATTTTTACTTCTAACCCAACCAAAGATACGCCACTATCAAAATCCATCTTCAATATCTTTCAAAGCATGTGCTGGGTTTAAAATGGTTTTCCAAAAGCAAAATTATGCCTTTAAATTTATTAAAATCAAAATGATGGGCCTCTGTTTCTCCATCTAGAATAGCTTTTTAACAAATCACTTATCTAGGGATAAAAATAGGAAGGGAATCTTGATCATTATACTTTTTGAATTATCAGCAACTAAAGTCAGCACAGCACCCTTTAACCCTTTAGAGTAATTATACGAAATACGAAATTTCGGCATTTCGGATTAACAGAATTGTGACTGGTGTTTCAGAGGAAGTCAGCACAGCACAGGAATGGTGGTAACCCCTCATAATGGGCACAGCGGGTGTACACTCAGACCCGGGAACTCAGCACAGGGATGGTGGGAACCCCTCATAATGGACACAGCAGGGTTTCAGAACTTGGAACTCAGCACACACAGGGATGGTGGGGACCCCTCATAATGATAAATTCCTCATGATGAACATTCGTAATTGTTACGAAAAGTTAACAAACCTAAAAGTTAAAAACCCAGGAAGTCAGCACAGCACAGGAATGATGGGAACCCCTCATAATGATAAATTCATCATAACGAACTTTAGTTATTGTTACGAAAAATTACCGAAACTAAAGGTTAAAAACCCAGGAAGTCAGCACAGCACAGGGATGGTGGGAGCCCCTCATAATGATGAATGCATCTAACTTTTGTTATTTTACCGTAAAGTTTATCAAAATTCATATTTCGTACGAATTCAAATTGAATTTCGTACACAAATTACGAAATACGATTTTTTTTTCCATACAAAACAGAACGAAACACAACAATTTTTTTGAAGGCACCATGTCTAGCATCTGTCGATGTCCTAACAACGAGTAAGTCATCCCTGCCTGGCTCATTCAACTGTCAACTGGGTATTGCCAAATGGCAGCTGACTGACTCTATCGCAAGGATAGAGAGGGTAAAAAAGGGGGGTATGCCTATATATCAAGAATAATGTACAAGTGAATGTGAGAGATGACATCACTAAGGGAGCTCTAGAGGGGAGATGGAATCCTTATGGGTAGAGCTCCAAAGGGATAAAACTAAGGGGAAAATTAGAAAGCATTAATTGGGATAAAATATTAGGAACAAAGAACATGGAGGAGAGATGGATTTGCTTTAAGAGCATATTAAATAAGGGGATCAGCCAATGCATCCCATTGGGTAATAAATTTAAAAGAGCGAACAAAAGTCCTGGATGGCTTAACTCCAACGTAAAAATGCATATGAAAACAAAGGAGAAGGCCTTCAAAAAATACAAGGTTGAGGGATCATCATCAGCATTCAGCCTGGGTTCACACCTATGCGAATTTGCAGCGGCCTACCACGCTGCGAATTCGCAGGACATTTCAAAATACATTGATTTTAATGAGGCATGTTCACATATCTCTGGTGCATGCGCACTGCGCATTGCAGAAAAACCGTGTGCGATTTTTGGGCAGTGTGGTGCGGCTCAGGTGCGAATTCAGGCCCATTATCTTCTATGGGAGCGCATCTGATTCGCAGCTGGCTTGCGTTGTGAACAAAAATTCGCAACTCATTGTACTACTTCTGAGGGGAAGTCCACACCAAATAAAAAAAAAAAAAAACGGCATGGATTCCCCCTCCAGGAGCATACCAGGCCCTTAGGTCTGGTATGGATTTTAAGGGTAACCCCCTACGCCGAAAAAATGGCGTGGGGGTCCCCCAAAATCCATACCAGACCCTTAACCGAGCACGCAACCTGGCAGGTCCGGAAAGGGGGTGGGGACGAGCGAGTGCCCCACCTCTCCTGAACCGTACCAGGCCGCATGCCCTCAACATGGGGGTGGGTGCTTTGGGGAAGGGGGCGCCCTGCGGCCCCCCCACCCCAAAGCTCTTTGTCCCCATGTTGATGAGGACAAGGGCCTCTTCCCGACAACCATGGCCATTGGTTGTCGGGGTCTGCAAACGGTGGGGCTTATCGGAATCCGGGAGCCCCCTTTAATAAGGGGGCCCCCAGATCCCGGCCCCCCCCACCCTATGTGAATGAGTATGGGGTACGATGTACCCCTACCCATTCACCTAAGGTGTAAAAGTGTAAATAAAAAAAACACACAATTTTGAAAAATATTTTATTGCACTGCTCCGGGGGTCTTCTTCCGTCTTGGGGGGTCTTCTTGCCGGACTCCTCCGCTCTCTTCTGCTCTTTTACCTAGCTCTTTCGCGAGCGGAGGAGCCCGGCTTTCTTCTTCGTCGTCGCCGCCGTAGTCTGGGGGTCTCGTTCCGCCTTCGGGGGTCTTCCGGGGTCTCTTCTGTTCTTGCCGCTGTCGCCGCCTTCTGCGTCGTCTTCTTCCTGCTCTTCTTCTTTCGATGTTGACTCGTCGCTCTCTCTGGCCGGAATGGCAGAGACACGCTGTGTTGTGACTTATATAGGGACAATGGGCGGGGTCACATGCTCATGTCACATGGTGACCCCGCCCACATATGATGTCACAGTCCCAGCATCCCCTGGGAAAAAATTGTGTGTTTTTTTATTTACACTTTTACACCTTAGGTGAATGGGTAGGGGTACATCGTACCCCATACTCATTCACATAGGGTGGGGGGCCGGGATCTGGGGGCCCCCTTATTAAAGGGGGCTCCCGGATTCCGATAAGCCCCCCGCCCGCAGAGGCCGACAACCAATGGCCAGGGTTGTCGGGAAGAGGCCCTTGTCCTCATCAACATGGGGACAAGGTGCTTTGGGGTGGGGGGCCGCAGGGTGCCTCCTTCCCCAAAGCACCAACCCCATGTTGAGGGCATGCGGCCTGGTACGGTTTAGGAGGGGGGGCGCTCGCTTGTCCCCATCCCTTTTCCTGACCCGCCAGGCTGCGTGCTCAGATAAGGGTCTGGTATGGATTTTGGGGGGATCCCCACGCTGTTTTTTTTTGGCGTAGGGGGTTACCCTTAAAATCCATACCAGACCTAAGGGCCTGGTATGCTCCTGGAAGGGGAATCCATGCTGTTTTTTTTTTTTTTTATTTGGCGTGGACTTCCCCCTCAGAAGTAGTACAATGAGTTGCGAATTTATGTTCGCAGCTGATTCGCACCTAAAACGCTGACAAACCGCTGAACAACTGACATTTTAGTACGCAGTCACGCTGGACATTAAATTTGCACCGCACTGGTGTGAACCCACGCTCAGACTTTATAAAGAATGCATCAAGAAATGTAAGGGCGCAATAAGGACGGCTAAGATAGAACATGAAAGACACGTAGCGGAGGAGAGCAAAAAAAATCCTAAGAAATTCTTTAAGTATGTAAACAGTAAAAAAGGGAGGACAGACCATATTGGCCCCATACAAATGAGGAAGGACATCTGGTTACAAAGGATGGGGAGATGGCGAAGGTATTGAATTTATTCTTCTCCTCAGTCTTCACAAGGAAATCGGGGGGCTTCAGTAACCAAAACTGAAGTGTTTATCCTCATGACACATCACAGGAAGAACCTCCATGGTTAACAGAGGACAGAATTTAAATTAGACTTGGGAAACTTTACATTAACTTAACATTAATAAATCACTGGGACCAGATGACTTGCACCGAGGGTATTCAGGGAACTCAGTCAAGTAATTGCCAGACCATTGTTCCTAATTTTTACCGACAGTCTACTGACTGGAATGGTACCAGCTTGGAGAAAAGCCAATGTAGCACCAATATTTAAAAATGGCCCAAAATACATCCCTGGGAATTACAGACCAGTTAGCCTAACATCAATAGTATGTCAACTCTTGGAGGGGATGATAAGGGACTATATACAAGATTTTAGTAATGAGAATGGTATCATTAGCAGTAATCAGCATGAAGAATTGTTCTTGCCAAACCAATCTATTAACCTTCTATGAGGAGGAGAGTTGTCATCTAGGCCTGTGGGTCCTAGTAGATAATAGGCTCAGCAATGGCATGCAATGCCAAGCTGCTGCTAACAAAGCAAACAGAATATTGGCATGCATTAAAAAGGGGATCAATTCCAGAGATAAAACAATAATTCTCCCACTCTAAAAGACTCTGGTCTGGCCGCACCTTGAGTATGCTGTCCAGTTCTGGGCACCAGTCCTTAGGAAATCAAAGCTAATAAAGGGTCTGGAGGATATTAGTTATGAGGAAAGGTTGTGAGCACTGAACTTATTCTCTCTGGAGAAGAGATGCTTGAGAAGGGATATGATTTCAATATACAAATACCATACTGGTGACCCCACAATAGGGTTAAAACTTTTTAGCAGAAGGGAGTTTAACAAGACTCGTGGCCACTCATTAAAGTTTGAAGAAAAGAGGTTTAGCCCTAAACTATATAGAGGGTTCTTTACTGTAAGAGCGGCAAGGATGTGAAATTTCCTTCCACAGGCGGTGGCCTCACCGGGGGGGGGCATTGATAGTTTCAAGAAACTATTAGATAAGCACCAGAACGACCGCAACATCCAGGGATATACAATGTAATACTGACATATAATCACACACATAGGTTGGACTTGATGGACTTGTGTCTTTTTTCAACCTCACCTACTATGTAACTATTTAACTATGTAACTATGACTGTAAGCAAACAGTAGGGATAGTGTAAAAAAAACAGCATGAAGTCCCCCCAAAATCATCCATACCATGTTTTTTTCTTTTTAATGGATTGGCAGCCATCTGGAATCATGGTTGATATGGATCTGCAATGCTGGATGACATGACTGACAGTGAATTTACACATTTACACATTTTATACCAAAGGACTTGTTTGTGTGTGTTTACTATTGACTTATTTTTTTGTGAATGAGTAGGGGTTCTATGTATTCCTCACTTATTCATGGGGGGATCTAAGGGTCCCCTATTTTTAAAGGAGGCTTCCAGATTCCGATAAGGTCTCTGCCTTCAGACCTCCATTTACAACAAGGTCAGGGTTGTGTGGAAGAGACACTTGTCCTCATCAAGGTGTTCCCCCTGGAAATGAATTTCCCCTATGTTGAGGGCATGTAGACTGGTATGGCTCAGGAAGGGGGTGTGCACACTTATCCTTCCCTCTCCTGGCCACCCAGCTTGCATGCTCCGATAAAGATCTGGTATAGCTTTTGAAGGACCTCAAACATTTTTTTGTTTTTTTGTGTGAGGTTCCCCCTTAAACTCCATACCAGATTTAAATGGTATTGAATTTGGTGGGGGGCTCTTCGCCGTTGTACTTAATCAACATATCTGGATACCCACATCCATCAGTACACTTCCATCTTTTAGTAAAATAAATGGGACTTTCCAAGGCACCAAAAATAACTTCTACCTGTACCTGTACATCTATTTTCATTAGTATTTTCAGTATTATGTCTTATAGATGACTTTGTGAACATTATTGTTAATTGACATATTATTTTGTAAATAGCACAGAAAGGGATTACAGATACAGTGAGGAAAAAAAGTGTTTGACCCCCTGCTGATTTTTTATGTTTGCCCACTGACAAAGAAATGATTAGTCTATAATTGTAATGGTAGGTTTATTTTATCAGTGAGAGACCGAATAACAACAAAAAAATCCAGAAAAACGCATAAAAAAAGCTATAAATTTATTTGCATTCTAATTAGTGAAATACGTATTTGACCTCTTCGCAAAACATGACTTAGTACTTGGTGGCAAAACCCTTTTTGGCAATCACAGAGGTCAGACGTTTCTTGTAGTTGGCCACCAGGTTTGCACACATCTCAGGAGGAATTTTGTCCCACTCCTCTTTGCAAATCCTCTCCAAGTCATTAAGGTTTTGAGGCTGACGTTTGGTAACTCGAACCTTCATCTCCCTCCACATATTGTCTATGGAATTAAGGTCTTGGGACTGGCTAGGCCACTGCAGGACCTTAATTTGGTTCTTCTTGAGCCTTTGTTGCCTTGGCCGTGTGTTTTGGGTCATTGTCATGCTGGAATACCCATCCACTACCCACTTTCAATGTCCTGGCTGAGGGATTGATGTTCTGACCCAAGATTTGATGGTACATGACCCTGTCCATCGTCCCTTTGATGCAATGAAGTTGTCCTGTCCCCAAAGCATATTGTTTCCACCTCCAAGTTTGACGGTGGGGATAGTGTTCTTGAGGTCATAGGCAGCATTCTTCCTTCAAACACAGCGAGTTGAGTTGATGCCAAAGAGCTCAATTTTGGTGTCACCTGACCACAACACTTTTACCCTGTTCTCATCTGAATTATTCAAATGTTCATTAGCAAACTTCAGACGGGCCTGTACATGTGCTTTCTTGAGCAGGGAACCTTGCGGGCACTGCAGAATTTCAGTCCTTCATGGCGTAGTGTGTTACTATTTGTTTTATTGGTCTTGAGATCATTGACAAGATTCCCCCGTGTAGTTCTGGGCTGATTCCTCACCATTCTCATGATCATTGCAACTCCATGAGGTGAGATCTTGCATGGAGCCCCAGACCGAGGGAGATTGACAGTTATTTTGTGTTTCTTCCATTTGCGAATAATCACACCAACTGTCATCCTCTCACCAAGCTGCTTGGCAAGGGTCTTGTAGCCCATTCCAGCCTTGTGTAGGTCTACAATCTTGTCCCTGACATCCTTGGACAGCTCTTTGGTCTTGACCATGGTGGAGAGATTGTAATCTGATTGATTGCTTCTGTGGACAGATGTCTTTTTATACAGGCAACAAGCTGAGAATAGGAGCACTCCCTTTAAGAGAGTGCTCCTAATCACAGCTCTATACCTGTATGGAAAACACTTGGGAGCTAGAAATCTTACTGATTAATAGGGGATCGGATACTTATTTCACTCATTAAAATGCAAATCAATTTATAACTTTTTTGAAATGTGTTTTCTGGATATTTTTATTGTTATTCTGTCTCTCACAGTTAAAATAAACCTACCATTAACATTATAGACTGATCACTTCTTTGTCAGTGGGCAAACATACAAAATCAGCAGAGGATTAAATACTTTTTTCCCTCACTGTATATATATACATCATGTGATTCAATATACGGTATGTATTTTATAGGTTATTTTATATTGTAGATTGGTCACTATTTCTCCTGATGAATTTGGGTTTTTCAAGCAAAGTCTTTTCTCTATTCACCATCTCCCAGTGTTGTTATAATAAATTCATGCACTCAGGGTGAATGTAAGACAATACTTGTAAAGATATAACAATAATTGAATTACAACATGGTGTACAATGAAATGTGAGCAGGAAGGTGTATCAAAGATTTTATATTGTGTGGTGTATATTTTTAAGGAAGTTCGTAAATGAAAATTTTATGGAAATACCAGTACATATACTGAAAAAATGATGGTGTCTTGAAAAGTCCCATTAATTTTACTAGAAGTTGGAATTGTTTATTTACATTTAACTGTCATCCAGGAATCCCCAACTGACAGTTGAATGTGCCAGATGGGAATTACTCACTAGTTGTTAGGATGCTGGGGCATGCCGGCTCCCTGACAACCAGAAATAAAACTGTCAATAATACCACTGCTATATGTTTCGCTTCACATTTCAGCTAGAGGTTTATTTTGCGGAACATCCATTCATTCAGTGGTTCACACAGGGATCTGGATTAATGCTCTTAGCCTATAGTATTAGACTATTCTCTCTATTGGTGAATAACTCTGATGGTCAAGTGTTTTTAGCTTTTTTCTCTTGACTGAATGTCAGTGAATGTTACATTCAACGAAGTGAAAGGCAACAGGTAAACTATTACACACATGATACAAACATTACAGGTCTAATGCTTTGTACACACGGTCGGACATTCCGACCACAAAATCTGTCGGATTTTTTCAGACAGATTTTGTCCACAACTTGTGTTGTAGCACAAACATGGTCGGACAAAGTTGTCGGAAAATCCGATCATTCCGAATGAGGTGACGTACAACATGTACGACGGGACTATGTAGAGGCCAGTAGCAAATATCTTTCGTCTCCAAATTTCTTCTGAGCATGCGTGGCACTTTGTGCGTCGGAATTCTCTACACACGATCGGAAAAAGTCTGATCGGATTTTGTTGTCGGAAAATTTTAGATCCTGCTCTCAGAAAATCCTGCTCTCAGAAAATCCTGCTCTGTGACAGAAAAAGCCCGCTAGAGCCCACACACAATCGGATTTTCCGAAAACATAATCCGATCAGACTTTACATTATTTGGTATGTATGAATGTTGAGACAGATGCATCTCAATTTTGTTTATAAATAGATCTCTAAAATATGATGTGTTGCAGGTATGTGCATGGTTTTAAAATGTGGGTGTATTTTATACTCGTTTGAGTGGCATCTGCAAATAATTTTCAACTTATATATACAGACACTGTGTGTTATTGTTGCAATCTTATAATAATTTTAATAATTTAAAATAGGCTCTTTTCCCATTGGAGTGATAAACACTAGGCTAGCTCTAAATATAAGTAAGTGAACTGATAAAAAGGAGAAAAAGGTTTATCAAAAACAGTCACTGATGAAGATCCATAAATCTGTCCAAAGTCAGGTGTGATGAATTAGGAGCGCAGAGAGAGAGCACGCAGAGGCGATTCACATGGAACCCAATGTGCGTTTGTGTTTATTGGGGAACTTAAGTGTACAGGAAGGGTGGCAGTAGGACACAACAAATAGTCCACAGGGTGACAATGTATCACAATACTGATAATGGGTCTATGGAATGGCAAAAGGGTACAGCAATGGGGAAACACAAATAGTCCACAGGGTGACCAGAAGGTACAGCAAGGCTTGATTAATCCTCAGGATGGCAATACGAGACAGTGAAGGGGAAAATTGTCCACAGGTAAACCAGAAGAAAAAGCAAGGGTTAAATGATCCTCAACATGGCCATATGACTGATCTGGGATGAAATAACATAAAGTGGGGCGATGACCGTGCTCAAAATAGGGGTCAGCCACACATCGGACACAGCATCCACAAAGCCATCTTGGGAAAAAACAGCCTCAGGATAGAAAAGACAAAAAGCAGAGTGCAGGGTAATGTGAACAATCCACAATGAAAGCGTGAGAAAGGGGCTATTTTGGCCAGAAATGCGTTGTCTTTTTTCCCTGATCCCTGTCCCAGACAGCTGTGTCTATTTGTAGAGTGCTTCTTCTCTGCCTCTCTTGTGCCTGTGTCCCAGGCAGCACTCTCTGCACACTGCATTAGCCAGCAGTCTGTCATTTAACAGTCTCAGCTGTTTTTACACCACTGAGCTGTGTGCAGATCCTGCTTTTCCTCTTCACCTACACCTGCCTACCTGAGACTTTCTGTGAGCTGGTGATCATATCCTTTTACCAAGCAGGATTCTGCTATTTTTACATGTAAGGGAATGTTGTTCTTATTTTTAATAAAGTGGATTTGGTATGCTTACATCGCCCTGTGTTCTACTTTTTGTCTTTCTGAAACTCATCTTCCTGAGAGTTTTTTTCATTTACCATCCTAATGTCCATTTAATGCTGAAAATGTCACATATTTTCTAAAAATCTTCTTTCTAATTATTGTCATGAGGTAAAAAATGATGTCCAGAAATATGAAGAATAAACAAATTCATTTCAACATATGGATTTAAAATCTGAGAAAACTCAGTAAGAAAAATAGCACAATGACAAAAAGGTTAATTCCCAAAATAATCAGATATGATAACCATAATAATTTCAAACAGATCTTCATTTGATTCTGTTTTATAATTTTCTAGCTCTTTAATTAATATTGTAGCTCATATGTCCCCTTTCAATTTTTTTTTCATTAATTTATTTGGAGGATGGTGTGATACTGTGTTCAGAAATTAGATTTCCTTATCTTTACCAGGTTATCATAGTTAATTTAAATGACTGAGTGAAAAGGTGAAATGCTTGCAAGGCAAGAAATATCTGAGAACTGATGAGATTATTTCTTGGAAACTCTGTCTTAGTCATAATTGTGTTAATGTTTAAAAAGGAGGTTAAATATGTCACTAACACTGAATTCATCAGCATATCTATAAAAGACTAAATCTCTATGGGAAGCCAAAGTTTCCTATGAATAGGGTTTTAAAATATGGCTAAGATATGAGATGCAATCAGAACCTCAAAGGAAAACAGAATTAGAAGCAAATATGCTACTGGTGATAAGAGTTGTGATTGGAATGTAGATATGTGTAACTTTATTTGCAGAAATGAACTCCTAAACTGAGAGGGGAGACATAGGTAGAAACATAAATATTAGGATTCCTACTTATCCTTTAGTCTATGAAGGCAGCCTTTTTATACATTATTTAAATAAATAAACCACATTAAAAATAATTTTTTTTTTTTCCATAAAGATTTTATTGAGAAAAACAGTTACAAGTCACAGGTAATGGGTCACATAGACAACGCTATACCGAACAACTACTGGTTTAAATGCAAAACATCGAATACCATACATGAAGCAACAAAACAAGAGTCAGCCAAGTACTATGTGTACCCTGCAGGGCATGGAGAAAGGAATAGAATGGTGGGCAGCAGCCCACAGACATCACAATGCACTTTAGGGAGGTGCGGCAAGTCGGGTGAGGCAGGTGTATACCAGAGGACACCTGCAACCCCAAAGGTACTCAGAGAGTAATGAGAAACAAGAAGGGGAAGGATGGGGGAGGAGAAGCCAGGGGGTGAGGGGGGGAAGGGGAAAAGCAGGGGAGCAAGATGGGGGGGAGGACAGAAGAAGAGGGGAGGACGGGGAGGGGATAGGAGGGGAGATAAGAAGGGAGGGGGAGGGGGGGTGGGATGACCCTCGCCCACATTCCACACAGACGGAGTGAGGGGGGCCTCAAGGATAGTCAAGCTTACCTAGGGGGAGGGGATGTGGCGTTTGTAGTCTGGGGTGGTCATAAAGTGAATCCAGCAAGCCCAAGTGAGCGTGAACTTCTCCATCCTCTCCTGGGCTATATGGATCAATTCTTCCATGTCTCTGATCTTAGATATGCCACCTAACCACTCTCGGATAGTCGGAGGGAGGTTCGAGCGCCAGTGCCTAGGGATGCATAGCCTAGCTGCGTTTACCATGTGCATGGCAAGAGATTTATAGTATGTTTTCCTGGAGAGGGAGGTATGGTGCAGCAGGTATTGCGCAGGTGTAAAGTCGAGCGTGTAGGTGGTGACCGAGGAGATTAAGGTGTGAACATCCCTCCAGAAGGGTTGGATGTTGGGACATTCCCACCAAATATGAATCATTGTTCCCACTGCGGAGTTACACCTCCAGCAAACATTGGGGATGGTGGGGGAAAATTTGTGCAGGCGGGAGGGGGTTCTGTAACACCTTGTGAGTATTTTATAACCGTTCTCCTGGATGGCGACGTTCACCGACCCTCCATGGACATACTCATGCACCCTAGTCCAGTCAGTAGGTGTCAGGGAAGTTTGCAAGTCTTTGTTCCAGGAAGCTTGTGAGGGAGTGGGGGTCAAGTCAGGGGAGTCCTGTAGTAGGGCATAAAAGAATGAGATTAAATGCTGTTGAGGGGTCTTGCGGCTGCAAAGGGTTTCAAAGGGAGTGAGTGGCTTAGACCAGTGAGCCTGGGTGCTGTAGGTGGTCAGAAAGTTACAGATTTGTCTGTATGTCCAGAAGGAAAAGGCGGGATTGTTGGTAAGACTTCGTAGGACACTTAGGGAGATCAACTTCCCTCCTGGGAAGAATTGGAATGCAAGGACGTCATCAAACGGCCATTCGCGTTTGAGGAAGTTGGTGGAATCCCCTGGGGGGAAGTCAGGGTTGCATCTTAGAGGCGTTAATGGGCCTGGGGTCGAGGTAAGGGGTATGTCGGGGGAAGTCTTCTTAAATACCTGTAAAGAGGTTTGGATAAGGGGGTGTGAAGACAGCCCCTGCGGCCAGCATTTCGGAGGGAGCCACGGGAGAAGTCGCAGGGGAATGGAAGAGAAGGTGTTCTCGAGATCAACCCAGACTTTTTGCGGGGCATGTATGTTCCAGTCTGCGATCCTTGTGAGATGGCAGGCCCAAAAATACTTCCGTAGGTCTGGGAGAGCAATGCCCCCTTTGGGCTTGGACATGGTGAGGCGGGTGTACTTGATCCTGGGGGGGGTGTCTTTCCAAATAAATGAGGAGCAGATTTTCCTATAGGTTGAGAAGAATCCCGGGGGCAGGGCAATCGGGACAGTTTGGATCAGGTACAGGAGACGGGGTAATATAATCATCTTAATTAGGGCAGCCCGGCCAAACCACGAGATGTTGAGAGACATCCATTCCTTGAGGTAGGTTTGGGCTTTAAGCAGTGCTGCGTGGAAGTTAGCAGAGTATAGGTCTGAAAGGAGAGGTGTGATCCGTACACCTAGGTATGTGATCGCTGACCTTTCCCAGTGAAATGGGAAGGCCTCTTGGCAGTGGGCGACTTCTCGCATGGGGAGCGTGACGTTTAAGGCTTGCGATTTGGAATGGTTAATTTTTAGATTCGAGAGTTCCCCAAAAGAATGTAGATCTTTAAGAAGAGACGGCAGGGAAGTGCGTGGGGACATCAGGGACAACAGGATGTCGTCTGCAAAGGCCGAGACCTTAAAGGTCCTACCCTGCACTGTAAGGCCTCGAATGTCCTGGTTACTCCTAAGTTTGTTCAGGAGAGGTTCCAGAGTGAGGATGTAGATAAGAGGGGACAGGGGGCATCCCTGACGTGTGCCGTTAGTGATGGGGAAGGCGTTTGACAGGTGGCCGTTCACACGGACCGCCGCAGAGGGACCCGAGTAAAGCGCCATTACAGCGGTCATCATGTTCTCTCGTAAGCCAAGGGCCCCCAGAGCTGCCCGCATGTAGTCCCAGGCCACTCTGTCAAACGCCTTCTCCGCATCGAGAGAGAGAAAAAAGCCTTGAGAGTTGGATGTGGAGAGCCAGTGGTGAAGGTTTAGGGTGCGTATGGTATTGTCTCTGGCTTCTCGACCCGGGACAAAGCCTACTTGGTCTGGGCAGATAAGGTCAGGTATAAGGGGTAGCAGCCTATTGGCCAGGATCTTTGCATATAGCTTAATGTCCACATTCAAGAGGGAAATTGGCCTATAATTGGCTACTAAAAGGGGGTCTTTGTTATCCTTGGGGATCACAGATATATGGGCGGACAACATTCTACTTGGGTCAGCTCGGGGATTCAGTAAGGCATTAAAAGTGCGAATTAAGTGCGGGGATAGGACCTCAGAAAAGGATTTATAGTATTGAAGTGAGTAACCATCTGGACCTGGACTTTTGCCCACTTTCATTTGTTTTAAGGCCAGCTCCAATTCTGCTAGAGAAAATCGTTCTTCTAAAAGAGAAGCTTGTTGCTGGGAGATGGGTGTAGGGCTGTATTTAGCTAAAAAATCTGCAATAGCCGCCTGTCGGGCCTTATCGGAGGCCTGGGAGGAACGGTCTGGGTAAAGGTTATAGAGTTTGGAATAGAAGCTTTCAAACTCTTTGGCTATATCCTCATTCTTGGTTAATAGGGAACCTTCAGAATTGCGAATGCTATGAACCGTAGAGGAGAGTTTGGCTGATTGGACTGACCGTGCAAGGATGCGACCACATTTGTTGCCGTGTTCGTAGAAGACCCTTTGGCCAAGAATGTAGCGTCTTTTGGTGCGTTTACCCAACTCCTCCGCTAGGAGAGAGCGGGCTTGAATGAGTTCTTGGAGAGTGAGTTGGGCCTGATCTTGTTTGTGGGCTTTTTCAAGCCTACTGATTTGGTCCAGTAGAGCCTTAATCTGCTGTTGATGGGTTTTCTTAGCTTGTGCATTTAGGGTCAGCAATTCCCCTCTGATGACGCACTTGTGAGCTTCCCAAATAGAGATGGGGGACATGTCAGGGTCGCAGTTTTCTTGAAAGTATAGCCGGATGCGGGTGTGGATGCGCTCCAGGGCCAGTGGATCCTTAATCAGGGAGGGGTTAAAGCGCCAGATCTTTGTTTTGGCAAGTGTTTCGGGGAAAGTCAAAGTAACCGAGATGGGGTGATGGTCCGACAAGTACATTGGCTCAATGGTAGACTGTCTCAGAAGGGAAAGGTCCGTTTGCGTCAAGAAGAAGAAGTCAATTCGGGAGTATTTTTGGTGGGGGGCGGAGAAGAAGGTGTAGTCTTTCGTCGAGGGGAATAGAGTGCGCCATGCGTCATGGAGGGTCAGGTCTTGGAGTTGTGCTTTAATTTGGCGCAGAGCCCTGTAGGGCAGGGAGGACGTCCCTGTGGAAGTGTCCAATAGGGGGTTCAGAGGGACGTTAAAGTCGCCACCCAGGAGAACCAGTCCCTCACGGAATGTAGATAGGAGTGAGCACATTTTTCGAAAAAATGAGACTTGGTGTGCATTGGGGCAGTAGATATTTGCCACAGTTATTGGCTTGGAGGCATATAGGCCTTTAAGGAAGACGAACCTCCCCTCCGGATCTATGAGGGAGTCTGTTAATTGAAAGTCAGTGTGCTTCGAAATCAAGATGGAGACCCCTTTTGTCTTGGCAGCAGGGTTGGTGGCATGGAAGGCGGAGCGGTAGAAGTGGTTGGAGAGTTTTGGGACAGAGTCGGATCTGAAGTGGGTTTCTTGCAGGAAAAGGAAATGTGCCCTGAGTTTAGTCAGGGAGGCCAGGACCTGTGATCTTTTTTCTGGTACATTGAGACCTTTCACATTTAGTGAAACACATTTCAACGTCAAGGGGGTCTTAGTTGTGGGCTTATTTGGCATAGTTGCAGAAGGTACTATGTCAGGGGTAGAGGTCTAAGAAGAGTACTGTGGCCGTGCAGGGATGTATAGGGGCGAGGGACACCCCAGGGGGATAAGGGAAAAGGAAAGAAAGGGGGGGGGGGAGGGGTAGAGGGAGAGATACGAGGGAAGAGGTGGTTGGGGTGAGAATAGAGACTACAGGTAGAAGAGGAGGGGTCGTGAGGGGGGGTGCAGAAGGGGAAGGTATAGGGGGGGCCGTAGACCAGAGGTGAGAGTAGCTCAGCTATTCACCTGGAGGGGGACAAAAAGGAGAGAGCCTGGTAGGTCAGCGTGGTCTCACAGAGACTGCTGTGTGGGGGAAGTGTGAGGAACAGAAACCACAGAGTGGCTGCGATCCGGGGAACTGCAGGGAGAAGGAAGCGAGAGGGGGGTCCCACCAACGTTGGGATCATCCCCAGAGGAGCAGGGAGCCTACCATGGGGCAGTAGTGGATCCTAATGGAGTCAAGAATTATTACATCGTGAATTGAGAGATATATGCAGTGAGCAATACGGAATTGAAAAAGCAAGAAAGGGAGGACAAAAAAACAAAACTTGGCATATCAGAGTCATTAACATTAGACAACATGAACATTTTCCTCAGTTTGCATAGAGAGATACATCTCGTGAGTAACCACCAAGGGGCACAGGAAATAAAAGGATAACACCATTCCCATTGGGGATAGGGGGTACCGGGTATCCCCTGGGCACGAGGACAATTTGAAGTGGGGGGGGGGAGGGGGGGATGAGGAGGAGGGGAAAAGGGGAGGGGGAAGGGAGGTAGGGGGGATGGGGAGGGGAGGGAGAGGTGGGGAGAAGGGAGGGGAGGAGGGGAGTGGGGGGGTAGGGGGAAAAAAAAAAAAAAAAAAAAAAAAAAAAAAAAGGGGGGGGGGGGGGGAGAAGGAGGGAAAAAAAAAGGGGGGGAGGGGAAAGGGGAAGGAAGGGGAGGGAGTACCCGGTGGGGTGGGAGGGGTCCTGGCCATTAGGGGTACTAGGTTGGGGTGCGGAAGCTGGCACTGAGAGGAACGGTAAATAACAAGAAGTCCCCTCAAAAAAAAAATAAGAAAAATAGTTAGATAAGTACCTGCCAGGAGCGGACAGGGTATGGATACCTTGTGCGGTTCAATTAAATATACATGTGGACGTTACCCATATGACGCCCAGTAGGCTACTCAGGGCCGAATAGGATATAGCCAAGTCAGGTGGCATATGCTGAGGCAGGGAGTCCAGGGGGTAGTAAATCCGGTAGTCCGGACGGTAGACTCAGGGAGTGGAGCCCCTGGGTGGACAAGGACTGGGCCCCTCAAGTCCCATTGCGGCTGGCGAGAGGTAGGTACGGATGGTCGAATCTTCGAGCAGTAGGGGGGTCTCCGTGTGTGGCTGGCTGGCAGGAGTGGCTGGAAGTCAGCTTCAGGAGGTGGGTAGGCGATACTCCTGTTCCAGGCAAACGTCTCAAGCACTTCCACGTGGATGTACGCCATCGGTGCACAGGGCAGCCAGATCAGGAAAGTCCCGGAGCTGGGATAGGATCGGGAGTCATTGGAAACTGTGAAGAAGGCCGGATAGCGTCTTTATATCAGGGCGGAGCGGGTAGAGGATAGTTTGCAGCCCGGGCAGCGTTTCGCAAGGGGATCTGGCTGCAGCGTGGGGCAATACAGGGGGTGGTAGCCCATCCCAACGATGGGTCTTGTGTGAGTGCTGCCGGGGTCGCGGGATTATCCGTGGGCAGCTCATGGCCAGGACCAGCCAGGGTGATGTGAGAACAGGGGCTGAAGGTAGGTACTGGAGTCTCATACTGGGTGGGGAGTGGTGAATCAGGAAGGGGTTAGAGGGTAGCTTACTCACGAGCTGCAGGCAGGTGCTGGAGGAGGGTGGATTCAGTCTTCCATCGCATCTCTTCTAGTCGGAGGAGGTGAGAATTCCGGGTTCCCGTGGTGCAGGTCTCTGCGGGAGGAACGAGCGTCCGGCGACATGGGACCAGGTCTGCGTCTGCGGGACCTCTGTCGGGCGGCCTTTGGAGACGGGTTGAGGGAGACAGGGAGCCATGGTTCTGAGGGGAAGTATATGGCATACCACTCCGGAAGCTCAATGTTGGGTAGGTCGAGCTGGGCACAGAAGTCACGAAGGTCCTCAGGGGTGCGGAGGAGAGCCGAGCGCCCTCTAGTGGAGGCGGATAGGCCAAATGGAAACTTCCACCTGTATTGGATGTTTCTGGCGCGAAGCGTGTCAAGGAGCGGTTTCAGGGCTCTCCTGTTTTGAAGGGTAATTTGGGAGAGGTCCTGAAACAGTTTTACTTCTGTCCCATTAAAGATAATGCGGCCTCTAGCTCTCGCCTTCCTTAGAATTTCTTCCTTCAGGGGGAAGCTGACGATACAGCAGATAACGTCCCTGGGCGGTTCGTTGTCTCGGGGAGGGGGGCGAAGGGCACGATGAGCCCGCTCCATGTCAATGGGGGAGTCGGCTGGGCGCTCAATCAAGTCATTGAAAATGGCGCAGAGCGTCTGCTGTATTGCGCCCGGGTCAATGGTTTCGGGGATCCCCCGTACCCTGATGTTGTGCCTTCTCCCCCTGTTATCCAAGTCCTCCACATGGCGATGAAGTTCAAAAACTTGTGAGAGTTGTGCATCATAAGCAGATTGAACTTGGCGGATGGCCGCCGCGTGGGTCTGGGTGGTTTGCTCCACTCCGTCGATGCGATGGGCCACCGCCTGGAGGTCGGACTTCAGGTCAGCTATAGCCGCTGTGACAGTGCTTTTTATGTCCATGGCGACCTTTTCCAGGTCGAAGAGGCTGGGTGGTGCAGTCCCGCTGTGGGAAGGTGGTGCGGGGCCAGGCATCTCGCCCGGGGGTCCGTCAGGAAAGGCCGCGGCTTGGGCCTGTGCCGCCGCGTGGGCTTGTTGTTTCTGGGACCGGAAAATCTCCGGTATGTTCCTTCCCAGGTGCGCGTGGGGTTCTTTGGGAGCACGGGGAGTGGAGGAGCTCCTGGTGGACCGGTGCATATCCAGGTAAGAGGGTAGGCTCCCAGCTAGGCAAGATTCCTGTCCCCGGATCACAGGAGCTCAGGAGTTATGCGGCCATCTAGGTCTCCGTCCAGGCCACGCCCCCCCACATTAAAAATAATTAATCATATATATTTTCTGCACAAAAAAATGCATAATATTTTATTTTATTTTATTTTTAAGGCCTATATTTAATATATACTTTATTTAATTTTCCATATGTATACAATGTTGGTTTTGCAATGGGCTAGCTAAAAAAAAAAGCACATTAGTAGAAATCTGGATGTGGCTGCCTTTATCTGACTGAAACTTCCAAAGGAACAGTCCAATAAGGAATGAAATTCACTTATGTTTGTAAACTACACATTGAATTGGTAAATTTTGTACACAACAGGCTTTTCTCAACAACTGGAAGGAACACAATGGGAAACATGTGAAAAGGAGCTAAAAGCATTACCTGCTGAGTAAAAAGAAAAATAATTATATACAATATTTCATGTTTATCAAACTAAAACTATTTTTGCATTTCTTGTGTTTAGGCTTGGC
This sequence comes from Lithobates sylvaticus, assembly GCA_028564925.1. Classification (NCBI taxonomy): domain Eukaryota; kingdom Metazoa; phylum Chordata; class Amphibia; order Anura; family Ranidae; genus Lithobates; species Lithobates sylvaticus. The sequence continues at coordinate 173,416,586 of CM053026.1, forward strand.
CATAATACAAAAGTAAGTATATACAACACACCTATTCATTCCCATAAGCACATTTCAGGGGCTGAAATTTCAATGATAAACTCAAAATGAATCCCAAATCAGGGAACACTAATCTTGAATGTCAATGAAAGGATAAGCAAAAGTATGAAAAAAAGAAAAAGAAGAAAAATTCTTTACAGTTTTATGACAACGTTTTTTTTAACAGCTTGAAGTCATCAGAGTATGCAACAGGTGTCAGTAAATGGAAAATATATGAGGGACAATTACAGGTACTGAATGTGTACAAATAAAAAAAAATATCCTACTTAAATTCCTAATATTTCATCACAATAAAATGGTCTTTGTCAATTCAGAGCAAGAGGTTTTCTTTATTTCCACCTCCTAACAACAGTAGCAGACAATATACTGTATTTTTACCTTTCCTTTACTCCCTTGTTGCTCTATTCAGTGATGGAAGCTAAGTACACTTAAGACACCACTTAAGACATCACCAACATTTGGACAAGGTGCTTTGCCAGAGAGCCTCCCTTACAAGGTACCCACTGCATATTTAGTAAATGTAGCCTGATATTTAGATAATGAATATATCTGTTAACCTCAGCACCACACCTCCGACAAAATATAGTATAGAAAGATAATGAGTACATGGGACTTCAATGGTGCTAATCCTCTACCCTAGGAAGAAATCACATACTCATATAAAAAAGCATTATTTTATTTCAAAATATTATTATATAAAAGCAGGACAGTCAGTCCTATAAAAAACATTTCAGATACATTTTAAGTAATAATAGCAACAACAGCCCCATACACCTACCCATAATTATATTCAATTACATATACAGTGGGTGGTAAATCCAATGGATTGAAAACGATAATGGTAAAGACACAATAGGAATATCCCAATGCGTTTTGCAAGTTGAGCTTCTTCAGGGGTTCAGGGGTGCAGCTAATAAGAAAAAATTGCAGCAATTATAAATTAAAGAAACAAATACAGTAAACATGGCAAATATATGCATATTGTAGTTACAGTTATATGCAGTTAATTTACTCACAGCTATATAGTTAATTCAAAACATAATACACTCCTTCCAGTGAGAGTAAAGACCCATGGAAAACAGACATCAATGTAAGTACAGGTTATGGGAAAGGCAGGGGAGCCTAGAGCCAGTGAATGACATATAGGGGAGGCATAGACTATCCAACCCATATGAGTGGTGGTGCCTATAACAAATCAAAAATGTATATACACACAGGTGTGAAAAAGTGTTTGCCCCCTTCCTCATTTCCTGTTCCTTTGCATGTTTGTCACACTTAAGTGTTTCGGAACATCAAACCAATTTAAACAATAGTCAAGGACAACACAAGTAAACACAAAATGCAATTTGTAAATGAAGGTGTTTATTATTAAAGGTGAAAAAAAATCCAAACCATCATGGCCCTGTGTGAAAAAGTGATTGCCCCCTAAACCTAATAACTGGTTGGGCCACCCTTAGCAGCAACAACTGCAACCAAGCGTTTGCGATAACGTGCAATGAGGCTTTTACAGCATCCTGGAGGAATTTTGGCCCACTCATCTTTGCAGAATTGTCTTAATTCAGTTACATTAGAGGGTTTTCGAGCATGAACGGCCTTTTTAAGGTCATACCACAACATCTCAATAGGATTCAGGTCAGGACTTTGGCTAGGCCCCTCCAAAGTCTTCATTTTGTTTTTCTTCAGCCATTCGGTGGTGGACTTGCTGGTGTGTTTAGGATCATTGTCCTGCTGCAGAACCCAAGTTCATTTCAGCTTGAGTACACGAACAGATGGTCGGACATTCTCCTTCAGGATCTCTTGGTAGACAGCAGAATTCATAGTTCCTTTTATCACGGCAAGTCTTCCAGGTCCTGAAGCAGCAAAACAGCCCCAGACCATCACACTACCACCACCATATTTTACTGTTGGTATAATGTTCTTTTTCTGAAATGCAGTGTTCCTTCTACGCCAGATATACTTGGACACACACCTTCCAAAGAGTTCCACTTTTGTCTCATCGGTCCACAGAATGTTGTCCCAAAAGTCTTGGGGATCATCAAGATGTGTTGTGGAGAAATTGAGACGAGCTTTGATGTTCTTTTTGCTCAGCAGTGGTTTTCTCCTTGGAACTCTGCCATGCAGGCCATTTTTGCCCAGTCTTTTCCTGATGGTGGAGGCATGAACGCTGACCTTAACTGAGGCAAGTGAGGCCTGCAGTTCCTTGGACGTTGTTGTGGGGTCTTTTGTGACCTCGTGGATGAGTCGTCGCTGCGCTCTTGGGGTAATTTTGGGCGGCCGGCCACTCCTGGGAAGGTTCACCACTGTTCCATGTCTTCGCCATTTGTGGATAATGGCTCTCACTGTGGTTCGCTGGATTCCCAAAGCTTTGGAAATGGCTTTATAACCCTTTCCAGACTGATAGATCTCAATTACTTTCTTTCTCAATTGTTCCTGAATTTCTTTGGGTCTCGGCATGATGTGTAGCTTTTAAGGATCTTCTGGTGGACCTTACTGTGTCAAGCAGCTCCTATTTAAGTGATGCCTTGATTGTGAACAGGTGTGACAATAATCAGGCCTGGGTGTGGCTAGAGAAATTGAACTCAGGTGTGGACAACCACAGTTATAGTATGTTTTAACAAGGGGGGCAATCACTTTTTCAAACAGGGCCATGATGGTTTGGATTTTTTTTCACCTTTAATAATAAACACCTTATTTACAAATTGCATTTTGTGTTTACTTGTGTTATCCTTGACTATTGTTTAAATTGGTTTGATGTTCCGAAACACTTAAGTGTGACAAACATGCAAAGGAACAGGAAATGAGGAAGGGGGCAAACACTTTTTCACACCACTGTATATAGTTCATTCAAAACATAATACACTCCTTCCAGTGAGAGTAAAGACCCATGGAAAACAGACATCAATGTAAGTACAGGTTATGGGAAAAGCAGGGGAGCCTAGAGCCAGTGAATGACATATAGGGGAGGCATAGACTATCCAACCCATATGAGTGGTGGTGCCTATAACAAATCAAAAATGGGTATATACACACAGTGCACCACTTCACATCAAGTTAGGTAGGGCAAACTATTTTAATTAATCAGACATGGCAACAAACAGGTAAGTTCCTGTACTTAAAATGCAAACAGATCAGGTGACAAGGGTAGCCTGTTCAGGCGATTCCAAGAAATCTACAAATAATCAATATATAAGAGGATACACTATTTAGCCTCAAAGATCAAACAGGTCATAAAAATATAGCCCAACACAACTTATAACATCTAACCCATATTAGAAGATGACAGATTACTTGAGATGTAATTAGAAGAAAAGGCCACAAACACCCTTTACTTCACCTACACAAGGAGCGACACAGACAGCTAAATCTCCTGGGCTATATTTGGTGGACCTATTTTAGACCTTTGTCCAAAAGGTGCTATATGATATCAGACACCTTGCAGACAAACCCATGGGTGCTGTGAATCTTGCATATTGCACACAGGCTTTGTTAAACTTAAAAAAACAACCATAATATTAAAATAAAATCGTCCGACACAGGGGTAACATGTTTACAATGAATTGCTCCCAATACGCCATGATGTATTTAATTCAAAAAAATCCAGACTGGTATAGGCATATTCCTGAACGTAAGATCGTTTTCTTTCAGGCAGAATTCCAAGACATCATTGGTAGAGCATATACTAAGGGCAATTTTGATAAAAAAACACCTATAAATTCTTGAATATCAAACACCCCATCACTCCTATGTTTTATTCATTACCAAAAATTCATAAGGATCTTCATGACCCTCCTGGTCGACCTATAGTATCTGGTTCATCCAGTTTAACCAATAGAAGGGGGAAAAAATATATACAATCCTATATGTAATCCCATACCCACAGTTGATCCAAAGAAAGGTAAAAAAAAAACACTAAAGCATGATCCAATTTGCTCCATCAGGGGAAAAAATACTTCCTGGTCCCCCAGGAGGCAATCGGATATTCCCTAGATCAACTTTACCTATAAATGTTAGTATCCAGATATATTATGTGTATCTAGGAAAGAATCCAGGCCTTTTTTAAAGCAATCTAACCGAGCTGGCCAGAACCACTTCCTGAGGGAGTCTATTCCACACCTCTTGCTGTGAAGTATACAAATGGGTAACTTTTGCTTGTTCCCGAGATCACTTTTACAAAAAAGTGTATATTTAGCGTGTGATTTGTATAGAATAAAGTGCTAATGTGTCTATATTTCTATATTGAATAAAGTGCTAATGTGACTATATTTCTTATATGTGTTATTTATATCCAACACCTACTCCTAAAGTGTTTGTGCAAAAAGTAATATTAGTCTCATTGATTCATCTAATATAGGTATTCAAAGAGTGATATTAATATTATTAATTCATCTGATATAAACAATATTCATTCATAGAAATACATATTTGTGCAAATTCATATGTGAAAAATTAAAAATTAAAAAGCATAGTCCATTAGAAAAGTGTATAAAAAATAAAATATAAAATGGTTGTTGAGAAAAATACTAGTAAATAAAGTCCAGTCTTTGTATAGTGTAAAAAAGTGAAAAACTAATTAAAAAGTGACTTGTGCTTATCCAAAGTGACACGTGCTTGGAATTCTCCACCAATGTGCAAGGGAATCAAATGACTTCAATGCCCCCCTTCAGTTCCCCACTCACCAGATTCTAGCACCCCTGCAGGGGTAAGAAGCGTATACTAGGTATGCTGTTTGTATCCGGAACGGGCACCTCCACCTTTAGCTTGACGGACACTGGGGTATTCCAATCCCCTACCCCCCTCCTGGGTTGAATCTCTTTCGCTGAAAAAACTTGTGTCTTCCGTGGCATAAACACAGGATATCCTCATAAACCAAACAAACGGAACCTCATAATGTAAATCCGGATGTTTTTTTATTTAAAAACTTCTTTAAAATATAAAAACAAATTAGTATCCAAAAGCCTGACGCAGTCAGGTACAAAAATAGCATGTCTTGGTTGCAACACCTGAGCTCCCGACCAGCGTGCATTCCACAGCCTGGAATTTATTCAATTAAACTGAGACTTTAAATAAAAGAAATTAAATATACAATGGTCGGAGGAAACAGTGTGTTATTAGATGGTAGTATTTATAAAATATTTTTTAAGTGATGGTAAAACTATTGAGTTTCTTTGAGTTTCTCAATGTATTTTCTTACTATAAATGTATTTCTCCTCCCACATATTCATGAAGAGGTTGGCTACACTGGGGGCATAATGTGCCCCCATTGCCACCCCCTTAGTCTTAACATATGCAGAACAAGAACAAGAATTAACCACGGAAAAGGGAATCATTAAAATCCAGGGTTAACAAAAGGGAATACCAAATAAGAGGGCTGACCAGTTGCAATAGTACCCATGTCACTTATGTTATTGAGTGGTCCATGTCATCTTCAATATGTAGGTAGGACCACTCATCAATTTAATGTGAGGATCAGGGAACATATTAATAATATAAGGAAAACATAGTCTCTCAAGGCATTTTAAGGAAGTACACCAAAAGGATCCCACAGGACTGATATTCTATGGGATAGACCTAGTAAAGGATCATTGGAGAGGTAGTAACAAAAAAATCATTGTATCACAGAATGAGACAAGAGGGCCTAAACCTTGATATCGACCTTAACTGTTTTATATCTAACTTCTGAACATAGTCTGTTGTTTTCAGATGAGAAAACTATTTTATATAGGAATATTAAGCCATGGTAGGGGTGACCAATTCACATAGGAATTAAGTGTTTGAAGTAGGGGTGACCTAACAATAAAGGGTTTGAAGGTTAGGAAAATACATTGAGAAACTCAAGGCAGATGATTAGTACAAAAGATCATTCAATACAATAGAGGAGAGTCTATATATGTAGATTTAAAAAAACATATTTTTTTAGTACATATAATGTTTTGCAAGATTAGAATGGGGAAACAATTATTTTATAAATATTAATAGTTTTACCATCACTTAAAAATTATTTTATAAATACTACCATCTAATAACACACTGTTTCCTCCGACCATTGTATATTTAATTTTAGAACTCTCAGTTTAATAGAATAATGTCCATTAGTACATTATATATATATATATATATATATATATTAATATGTATTTATATGCTGTTTATATTTTATATGTCATTTTTAATATCTGATTTGTAGTGCAGAGCAAGTCTGTAGGGAGTAATTCCATGTCTGACCACCGGGGATTTATGGCTTGTAAATGGAGGGGCTCCAATGAGGCAAATCCAGTCTAATTTTATATAATTGGCCAGAAAAAACTTCCTTTGGAATCCATGGGGATGTACCTATTGCAGGTATACCCAGGTGCGTTAAGTGGTATACAAGTTTAGAATTTGAATAGGCAAATCCCCGCTCTTAAATGCACGCCCATAGAAGGTGTAACCTGCAGAGCGTTCACTATAATAGTCGTGAGGTGCACCAAGATGGCTCAGACGACGTCCTATGTACTTTCTCCTGTTCCCCAAAATCCTTTTTATTAACTGGTGCCCAAAAGTGAACTGCATATTCCAGATGAGGTCTTACTAATGATTTGTACAGGGGAAAAATTATGTTGCTCTCTCTCTGCAGTCAATGCCTCTCTTAATACAAGAAATTATTTTGCTCGCTTTGGAAACTGCAGCTTGGCATTGCATGGAAATATAAGCTCATGATCTACCAGAACACCCAGATCCTTCTCCACCATTGACTCCCCCAGCTGTTCTCCTCCTAGAATGCATGCGTGTTTCTACCCCCCAAGTGCATAACTTTACTTTTATCGGCATTAAACCTCATTTGCCACATAGCTGGCCAGTTATACAGTGCATTGAGGTTGGCTTGTAAGTTGGAGACATCCTGTAAGGACGTTATTCCACTGCACAGCTTGAGCAAACACTGAAATGGTACTTTTAATCCCTATATCATTTATAAATAAATACATTTAAAATACATAAAAATCTTTTAGCCAGTTTTCTATCCATGTACAAACCAGGCCTGTAAACCAGGCCAAATCAGGCCTGTAGACTTTACTTTATACATTAGCCATGTGTGGGGAACTGTGTCAAGTGCTTTGGCAAAATCGAAATACTGTATATTACGTTTACAGCTAACCCTCTGTCCAAGGTTTTGCTCACCTCCTCATAAAAATAAATCAGCTTTGTTTGACAACTTCTGACTTTCATGAATCCATCCTGACTTTTGCTTAAAATATTTTTTTCTAGCAAGAACTTGTTTATGTGGTCTTTTATTAAACTCTCCAGTATCTTCCCAACTACAGAAGTTAAATTAACAGGTCTTTAGTTATGTGGTAAAGACTTTGATCCCCTTTTAAATATAGGCACTACATTGGCTTCACGCCAATCCAATGGTGCTATGCTAGTCATTAAAGAGACCCTAAAAATGATAAATAATGGCTTTGAAATGACAGAGCTCAATTATTTTAGGGTTTGTGGGTGTATGCCATCTGGACTAAGTGCTTTTTTCACATTTATTCAGTCCAAATATTTCTGGACCATATCAATTTTGAAAAAAGTTGAAATGCATCACTGAGACGGCCCCCTTCTAGATTTTCCATGAGACTATAACCTACCAGAGTCTGGAAAGGCGTTACATAAACTCCTCTTTAAGGTGTCCTGAAGATATTTCATCCTCTGCTGCATCTGTGTGGATGGAATGAGTTCCAAGACTTTCCCCTTGTAACAGTGGGTTGCCAACCAATAGTGATCATTATCCTTAATGCCACAAATTCTCAGGTCCCTTTGCAGGTTTTGAAGAATAAGGGAGCCCATGCACCTCAGGTTGGCAGAGGCATGATAAGCAGAATCTCTGGGGACACTGAGGATTACAGTATCTGGAACTAAGATAAAAATACTCAAGTGCTGGTGTAATCAAATCCTAATAAGCCAATAATCTAAAAGCTGCAACCAATGTAGGTGATCTCTCACTATGCTAGTGTATAAATAAAATAAATTAGTGCGCTAATAGATATTGTGCAATCACAGTGCCAATGTGCAATCAATAGTGGTAAAATTAATATAAATAAAGTGCAAATGCCAAATAAGTTATGAAATTAATAGAGGTAAAATTAATAAATATTGATAAAGTGCAAATGCCTAATAAATTTCAAAGTGCTGATGTGTAGTCCAAAATATGTGGACAAATTGATTAATAAGCAAATAGCTAATAGAGAGCTAATAAAATCCTGTGCACTGCGTGCTTCCTCACACTGTAATAAAATTACATGAATAATTTCCAATGTGCATATAAATCAATTTCCACAAGTATCATACATAAATAATGAACCTGTGCACACTCTGCAACCATGCAATGCGCTGCAGAGAAAAAGGAGGATGCATGAAATGAAAAAATAAATAAAATAATGAAAAGGAAATAAATTAAATCAATTGCAAAAATGCTCTTCCGAAAACCGTGGAGATATATATATGATCTACTTTGGTTCCATTCACATATATGCAGAAAGGTGATGGTTAACAACAATCAGAAAAGTCTATAACAAATAACAGATCACACCGATACAGTCCTTCCTGCTATCTGCTTGCATCAAAAGTGTATGCAAGCCGAAGTGAATGAACAGAAAGGGGTCTGCTATATCTGGTGGATTGCACAGCAGGTGAAATCCACCAGATATAGCAGACCCCTTTCTGTTCATTCACTTCACTTTGGCTTGCATACACTTTTGATCTCAGGATATAACGGAAAAAAGATAGAAAAAACACAATAGTGTACACCTGTTGGGTAGCAGAGAACTACAAATTCAAAGCAACAGTTGTGCACTCACAAACCGCCCATAGGCTAGACAGCGTATGGTCACGGGGAATCAGTCAGGCTCGCTTCTCCTCACAGCCTCGCCATGTGTGCAGACTCCTCTGGCTGACGTCACTGCCTCCTCCTTCCGACGCGTTGCGTCACTGGTCTTGTGACTTATTCATGAATATGCACAGTGGAAATTGATTTATATGCACATTGGAAATTATTCATGTAATTTTATTTCAGTGTGAGGAAGCACACAGTGCACAGGATTTTATTAGCTCTCTTTTAGCTATTTGCTTATTAATCAATTTGTCCACATATTTTGGACTACACATCAGTATCTGGAACTGCCTCCATCCAACCACGTACTACTCCCAAGGTTTTTGAGGACTGAAAACCATCTCTTGAGGTTTGATATATGTATTTCTCTGCTTCAATGCCCCCAAAACTGCCATAATCCTCCTCCTCCTCCCTCTCCTCCTGTGTGTTCTGTGACATTGCAAGAATGGTGTCTGCATAAAGCTGGCCTTGAGAGGATAGGAAGTCCTCCTCTTCCTCCCACTGCTCTGCTTCGAGTGCCCTGTCCATAATGCCATGCAGAGTCTGCTCCAGAAGGAACACAAGAGGGATTGTGTCACTGATGCATGCATTGTCACGACTCACCATCCTTGTCGCCTCCTTAAATGGCGCCAGTACAGTGCATGCATCCTTTATCAGCAGCCATTGGCATGGGGAAAAAAGCCCAGGTGCCCTGAGCCTGTCTATGTGCCATACTCACACAAGTACTCATTGATGGCCCTCTGCTGCATGTAAAGCCACTGCAGCAATGCCAAAGTGGAGTTCCAACCTAGTGGGCATGTTACAAATCAGGCAGTTTACGGGCAGGTAGAATTCACGCTAAATTTCAGCCAACCGAACACTGGCTGTGTATGACCACCTGAAATGGCTATATATTCTTCTGGTCTGCTTTAGAAAATCTGGCAAACCTGGGTACCTGTTTAAGAAACACTGCACCGTCAAATTGAGGACATGTGCCAGGCATGGCATAAGTGCCAACTTTCCCTGTCGAAGGGTGGACAGAAGGTTAGTGCCATTAGCGCACACCACCATTCCTGGCTCAAGCTTCTGTGGTGTGAACCACCTCTGGCCTGGCCCTACAGAGCTGAAAGAATCTCTGCTCCAGTGTGGCTCTTGTCCCCTAGATCAGCTGAAGCACTGCATGGCATATTTTAGCCTGACTCATTGAATGGCCCCTTGAGCACTTAGGGGGTGCTGGTGGCTCATAGGGCAATTCAGCAAAAGAGGGCATGGAGGAGGAAGAGGTGGAGCTGAGAGATCTTGCATCATCACCACCATCTCTATGGAGACATGGGAGAAAAGAGAGAAATCAACCAGCAATTGATACTAACCAACCACCGTATCCCCAAAATAATTTTGAGAAAAAGGAAGAGTTGCCCCAAGGGATTTGTAAAGGTGGGGTTAGATAACACAGTAGAAACAAATATATAAACTAGTATAGAAAAATATATAAATGTTATTAATACATCATTGTAGCAAAAAAACAAAAAAGAAGAACAGCAATAAAAATTGCAGATAACAATCAGCAATATATGTGCAGAAACTCTGAATAGGATGACACAAAAGCTCTAAATAGTAAGGGCATTATTCATTGTGCTCCTAATATCCAACATGTTTCGGATTAATATTTCTATATTTAATTCCTTCTTCAGGGATCTCAGAGAGAAACTGCAATATCTATCAAATGTATAAAGAAGTATAATTAACATTGGTGTGATAGCATGTAAAATATGGCAAATACATAAAAGTCAGAGCAATGAGGAAAAGGGAAGAAGGGAAAGGAAAAACAATGAATACACTAACTGGGTAGCTTAAGAAGGTGAGGAATGTTGTTGTTTTTTGGAGAAACCAAACAGGGGTCAGAACCCTCAAGTTCCAGATTGATGCAAAAAAGATTACCAAATAGTTAAAAAAAGTATTAAATCTCAAACTTCACTGACAGAGAAATAGCAAATAGCCTGATCAATGTCGCATAGTAGCCCAAGCTACAAATTGCATAAAGAGCAACCGGTCTGTTTTGGAACTGTGACCAGAGGGGGTAGAAAGATGGAAAAGCAACCACGTCCACAAGGAGCAGGTTTTTTGTAGGCGGAAATCTCCTAAATGAGTGACAAAGTATATATGTATATTATTTATTATTATATATTGGGTATTACAAATACAGTAAAAACCCAAATGCCCAACACCTAAATATCCAAAAGAGCTGCACTCAAAAAGTGCTCACTAAAGCAATAAGGCTGAAGGTAGAGGAACTAAACTCACTCAGTATTGAAAGTCTATGGAGACATGGCGGCAAAACAAGCTCCAGCACTGAGTCCTGTACTGCATCCTTTCTAGTTGCAAGCGGTTACCCAGTGTGCTGTAAATTAAATATGACCATGCTTGCTGGACCATGTGTCAGCAATAACATGGACCTTGCAGCTGACTCCAATGCCTAATGATGCCAAAACATTGTCTTCCATGTAATGGTACAGAGCTGGAATGGCCTAACGTGCAAAGAAATAGCAACTGGGAACCCGCCATTGTTGTACAGCACATTCTGAAAATTCACAGGAGGGGGCAGAATCCACCAGACAGAAAGGCAGGAGTTGTAAAGCCAGCAATTTGGACAAGCTGGAATTTAGATGCTGGGCATGTGGGTGGCAGGGAGTGTATTTTTTTTTTGCTGCAGCAGCTGAGGCAGAGAAATTTGCCTGCTATACTCTAAAGCTGTAGTGTACTGCTGGCAGATGTGTTGCAATGACCTGTAAAACCCTTTGCTATACCATCATCCCTGTCAGTGGAGGCTGCTAAGAGGTCATGAAATATAGCGGAGGTAGACATGAAAGATGAGGAGTGAGGAGGAGAAGAGATGTGGGAGGTTAAATTCCTTGTCAAGCATGTGGTAACCAAATGGCTGGTGTTTTTTCCACGCTTGATCTGCTTGCGGCAGAGATTGCAAATTGCAACAGTGTGATCAGCTGCACATGGGCTAAAAAAGGTCCACACAGCTGAGCTGAGTTACCAGGAGATAACAGCTCCACAATCTTATGGAATAGGGTGTCTGCTCTCTACTCTTCCATGATGTCTGCCTCTGGAGGACATCCTGCCTCATTGGGGATGTTTCTCCCCCTCACTTTTTCTGCTCTATATGGCACCCAGGTCATGTCAGTGACCTCATTATCATCATTCCCTCCATCCTCATCATCACTGGAGCCCACTTGGCAATACGCTGTGGCTGGGGTAACATGACTACCAATTTGTTGTTTATTAGTGTTCTCTCTTCTCTGTAGGCTCATGTTACTCCCTTCCTCTACCTCAGAACCAACATCAGGATCAAGTTATGTTTGTGCATCCCCAAGAAGCAAGTGGCTGACGCTATGCTTAAATAATTCAGCTGACTCACCCAAGCATGATGCTGGGGCTATTGCAGGAGTAGCTGTGGTCAAGGAGGTAGAATAAGCCACTCTGACAGCTGCAGTGGACTGGGCACTAGTGTCAACTTGGGTCATAGAGGATGAGGAGGGTGAGGATGGTATAGTAAGCCAATCCACCACCTCCTCTACATGCTGTGGCTGGATGGCATGGGCAACATCACTAAACAGAGACAAAGGTGACCACGTCCACCTCTGCCTGTGCACACAGATGCTGCTGGCCCACTCAAAGCGGCATGGGAACATCTGCCTCTCCTTGTTGGCTTCCCAGACATGATGGGGGGACATGATGCGGGGGGGGGGGGTGGGGCATTACCCAAATTTAATAGAAACTTGAAAACGTGTGATTGGATGTACTTTTTTGAATGAAAAGTGGTGTTTGGTGCACTTTTAAATTGAGTACTGACAGAAATGTAAAAAAAAAGGGGGGGGGGGACGGGACACCAGCGTCACAGTCAGAAAAACTGCAGCAACCAAAAAAAAAGGGTATAGAGCACTGTATACAGAATTTTTTTTTTTTTTTTATATAATGCTGTGTTAAATACTGTACTACACTAACACCTAACACACTACACTATACTGACACACTGGACTCACACACTACTAACATTACACTAACATTCAGAATTTAGAGTCACAATAAGTGTACACACTAGCTTGCTGGCAGCAAACTGAGCCCTTCTCTATCTATCTCCACTCCAACAACACTGCAAAAGCTTTCTTTGGAAAGTTACATTTTATAGTGTGGGATGGAACTATGATCACTGAGCTATGATTGTAGAAAGTCATCATCACTTTGTCCAATCAGGGTAAAGTGTTAATTGGCAATTGTACAGTGGTCAGGTTCAAGGCTTCATCCAATTAGGGCCCTAGAATGCACTGTGAAGCTGTGAAGCTACCTGCAAATTTGGGTGTTCTCTGAGCAGGCGAACAGGTGATGTGCAGGCTGAACTTTTGCTTGGCTCGAACTGTTCGCCCAGCACTATTATCCAGTTTCTGAAGATATTGTAGGCTGGCTGCACTACCATAATCATAATATTGGTATATAAAAAATCCACATCCATGGTGAGTAGGATGGTTCCCTCAGGTACAGGGCCAATGGCAGTCATAACTTTGTGGAAAAAAGAATATATAGAATTTATCTGTACACGGAAAAAAAGTCATCAGTTTTTTTGACGAGAAAAGGAGAAGGGGAGCAGAATGGGCAGTCATAGTCTGTACTCTTGATAAGCGCCAGTTGACAGTTCCCCCTGCTCATATAATCCCCTGCAGCATCGGAAGATTATAGATGCATGCGTAGGGCGATCAAAGGACTTTGGATTTCAACTAAATCTGCAGCCAGCAGCACCAGGGACACTTTGCAATTACTAGAAGTCCTGTCCCTTGTACTGATTTTTGTTCTGTTTTGAAGTTTTGACTAAACTTAGGCATTAAAAAAAACTACAGGAAAATGGGGCAGAGCAGTGGATCAGACAGCAGTTAATCAGTCTGAATCTGGTTACACCTAAACCATGAAAATCTAGTAGCCTATAACATACAGCCTCTACTGATTTATTTTTCTGAAAACTGGCTTTTGATAATCTGCTGTAATTTTCACACTGGCCACATAATAAATCTAGACACTGGACAGCTAGAACACTGACACAATCTAACTAGAATGCAGTGTTAGTCGTGATTTCAATATATATATATATATATATATATATATATATATATATTAGATTATTAAAGTAGTAATAATATATACTGCAGATAAGATGCTTTAGGAAATGTATGGAAAGTTTTGTGAAAGTTCTTGGGTCTGCATACAATACAGCAGGTAAAATAAGTATTGAACATGTCTCCTTTTTTCTAAGTAAATACACAGTATTTCTAAAGGTGCTATTGACATGGAATTTTCACCACATTGAAAGCAATCCATGCAATCCATGCATACAAAGAAACCAAAACAAATAAAGTTAAAAAAATAAGTTATGTGCAATAAAATGGAATGACAGGGGAAAAGTAATGAACACATGAAGAAAGAGAGGTGCAAAAAGGCATGGAAAGCCACTACACCAGCTGAAATCTATCAGTAATTGGAAAGCAACATGCTAACTGAAATGTATTTAACTGCTTCCCGACCACCTCACACAGATATACTGCGGCAGAAGGGCACATACAGGCAGAATCACGTACCTGTACATTGCCCTTTAAGAGGCGGCCGGTGGGCGAGCGGGAAGCTCCATGAGGCGGGTCGCGGGTCCCGCTGGGATACCCAAGATCGCTTCACGGAGAGGAAGAACGGGGAGATGCTAATGTGAACAAGCATCTCCCCATTCTGCCTAGTGACAATGTCACTGATCTCTGCTCCGTGTGATCGGAGCAGAGATCAGGGATGTGTCACACACAGCCACACCCCCCAGAGTTAGAAACACGCCCCTAGGACACACTTAACCCCTAAACTGCCACCTAGTGGTTAACCCCTTTACTTCCAGTGTCATTTACACAGGAATAAGTGCATTTGTATAGCACTGATTGCTGTATAAATGACAATGGTCCCAAAAATGTGTCAAAAATGTCTGATGTGTCCACCATAATGTCGCAGTCATGATAAAAATCGCTGATCACCGCCATTTAAAAAAAATGCCATAAAACTATCCCCTATTTTGTAAACTTTTGTGCAAACCAATCAATAATCACTTATTGCGATTTCTTTTTACCAAAAATATGTAGAAGAATATGTATCAGCTTAAACTGAGTAAAAAAAAAAAATTGATATTTTTGGGGGATATTTATTATAGCAAAAAGTTAAAAATAATGTGTTTTTTTTTCAAAATTTACCCTTTTTTTTGTTTATAGCGCAAAAAATTAAAATGTGTGATCAAATACCACCAAAAGAAAGCTCTATTTGTGGGAAAAAAAGGATGTAAATTTTGTTTGGGAGCCACGTCGCACGACAGCGCAATTGTCAGTTAAAACGACGCAGTGCTGAATCGCAAAAAGTGCTCTGGTCAGGAAGGGGGTAAATTCTTCCGTGGCTGAAACGGTTAATACTTTGTTGGTAATGACAGCTTCAAGACACCTCCTGTATGCAGAAACTAGTCACATGCATTGTTCAGGTGTGATTTTGGCCCATTCTTCCAAACAGTCTTGAAGGTTCCGTGGGCCTCTTCTATGAACTCTGATCTTTAGCTCTTTCCATAGATTTTCTATCGGATTCAAGTCAGGTGATTGGCTGGGCCATTCTAGAAGCTTTATTTTCTTTATTTGAAACCAGTTCAGAGTTTCATTGGCTTTGTGTTTGGGATCATTGTCTTGCTGAAATGTCCACCCTCATTTCATCCTAATCATCCTGGTAGAGTGGCAGCAGATTTTAATCAAGTATGTCTTGGTACATTTTTCCATTCATCCTTCCTGTAATGATATGAAGTTTGCCAGTACTGTATGCTGAAAAAAATCCCCACACCATGGTATGGTATGGTGTTTTTGGGGTAATGTGCAGTGCCATTTGACCGCCAGACGTGGTGTGTATTATGGCATTCAAAGAGTTACATTTTGCTCTTATCTGACCAGACTATATTCTCCCAGTGTTTCACAGGCTTGTCTAAATGCTGTGCAGCAAACTTTAAACAAGCTTCTTGCATGGTGAGCGTACATACAGGCCATGGCAGTTGAGTGCATTACTTGTTGTTTTCTTTGAAACAATTGTACCTGCTAATTCCAGGTCTTTCTGATACTCCCCACAAGTGGTCCTTGGCTCTTGGACAACTCTTATGCTAATTATTTTCACTCCTCTGTCAGAAACCTTGTTGTTGTGCAAGGAGCAACTGGTCTTGGCCAGTTTATGGTGAAATTAAGTTCTTTCCACTTTCCGATTATGGCCACAACAGTGCTCACTGGAATATTCAGCCGTTTAGAAATCCTTCTGTAACCAATGCCATCAATATGTTTTGCAACAATAAGTTTGCAAAGGTCTTGGGAGAGCTCTTTGCTTTTACCCATCATGAGATGTTTCTTGTGTGACACCTTGATAATACTGGCAGGTGGAGCAGACAGCACCTTCTGCGCTCATATAGGTCATATGTCATTTAAAAGCACTCGCGGCTAATGAATTGATGGCTCCTGTAACACAGAGAACTGTCATTCATTGATAAAAAAACAAAAAAAAAGCGTAGGGGTCCCCCCTAATTCAATAACCAGGCCCTTCAGGTCTGGGATGGATATTAAGGGGAACCCCAGCCCAAAAAAAAAAAAAAAAAATGGCGTAGGGTCCCCCTCAAAATCCATACCAGACCCTTGAGGTCTGGGATGGATTTTAAGGGGAACCCTAGCCAAAAAAAATGGCGTGGGGTCCCCCTCAAAATCCATACCAGACCCTTATCCGAGCACGCAACCTGGCAGGCCGCAGGAAAAGAGGGGGGACGAGAGCGGCCCCCCCTCCCGCCTGAACCGTACCAGGCCACATGCCCTCAACATTGGGAGGATGCTTTGGGGGTCTAAGACCCCCAAAGCACCTTGTCCCCATGTTGATGAGGACAAGGGCCTCTTCCCCACACCGTGCCCGGTGGTTGTGGGGGTCTGCGGGCGGGGGGCTTATTGGAATCTGGAAGCCCCCTTTAACAAGGGGACCCCCAGATCCCGGGCCCCCCCTGTGTGAAATGGTAAGTGGGTACAAAAGTACCCCTACCATTTCACCAAAAAAGTGGCAAAAATGGTAAAAATGACAGGAGACAGTCTTTGACAATTCCTTTATTAAAATCTTCTTTCTTCTTTCTTCATCCTTCGGTTTCTTCATCTTCTCCTTCCGTCTTCTCCTTCCGTCATCTTCTTCCATCTTCTTCTTCCATTTTCTTCTTCCTCCGATCAGCTTCTTCTTGCGCTGGTCTTCTCGTCCTTCTCGTCCAGCATCTTCTTCCGTCGGCGTCGGTGTCTCTGTCTCTTCTTGGGCCGCTCCGCGCAATGGGAGGCTCCCGCTGTTTGAGGCTCCGCTCCGTCTGACCAGCAGGTGTCTCCTGGCCATTTGTAACTGTCAGGAGAGACTTTCCCTGCTGGTGTTATGTTATCATTGGGCCACAGTACTGGCAGATGGATCCTGGCAGTGTGGAGCAGACAGCACCTTCTGCGCTCAGCTGTTACGTGAGGTAAATCACTGGCAGTCTTACAAACACCCGGCAAGACCTCACACGCTTGCCTTGGTATCTTTCTTCCATGCGCCCTGTAACCTGCATCTGAACCTGTAACCTGCATCCGAACCTGAACTTGAGCCTGTACCCGTACCCAATCCCATCCTGATCTTGTGTTCCTGTTCCCGTGTAGCCTTTCCCATCCTTATTCTCCCTCTCCTGTCCTGCCCTTGTTCATCTGCTGATCCTCTGTGTATGACCCTGGCCTTGCTAACTTTTGTGATTCTGGAACTGCCCTTGTTATCTGCTGATCTTCTGTGTATGACCCTGGCCTGACTAACGTGTTTGATTTAGGTACTTCCCTGTGGCTGTATGTATTATTTGTTGTCTGTGGGTTTCTGTTTGTTGGCTGAGCACTATTTGTATTTTTTTTCTGAAGGTCTGATGGTTTTCTTCCATGCGGATGTTAGTGAGTAGAGCGTTCCATAGCCATTGTCCTTGGACTGCAAATCTTCGCTCTCCCTTTGATTTGTAGCGAGATTTAGGGATGAGGAGGAGGTTTTGGTTAGTTGATCGGAGGCTGCAATTGGGAGTGTAGTGTTTTATTTTCTCGCATAGGTATTGAGGAGCGTTTCCTTGTGTGCATTTGTGGGTGAGGCAGAGGGTCTTGAAAATGATCCGATCCTTTATGGTTAGCCAATGTAGGGTCCTTAGGGCTGGGGAGATGGATTCCCAGGTTTTTTTTCCTGTGACTAGTCTTGCTGCCATGCTTTGGATGACTTGTAGGCAAGCAATCTGGTATTTGGGTAGTCTTATGTAGAGGGAGTTTGCGTAGTCGAGTC
The DNA here is from genome assembly GCA_028564925.1 of Lithobates sylvaticus. Lineage (NCBI taxonomy): Eukaryota > Metazoa > Chordata > Amphibia > Anura > Ranidae > Lithobates > Lithobates sylvaticus. The sequence goes on from CM053026.1 coordinate 173,434,854, forward strand.
GGGAATTGATGATTATTCCAACTACTACTGCTTTCTCTTTTTCTGCAATGAAGGGGATGAGTCTACGTAGCAGACAGAGAAGATCCACTGACTACTGATCCTATTTGTGCATCCATCGACATCTGACTCCAAGACTTTTGGCTTTGGTGCTTGGGGAGATGGTCTGTCCAAGGATGGTGGGTGGTGTCCAAGGGGTCTTAGTTTTTGTATTTCTGTTTGCGTTAAGGAGAAGAAGCTCTGTTTTGGATCCATTGAGTTTGAGGGAGCTCGTGGTCATCTATCAATGTGAGGCATTTTTCTAGTTCCTGGTATTGGTGATTTTGTCCGGTGATGCGAAAGTAGAGTGTCATCCGCGTATGAGTGGAAGCATAGGTCCATTTTCCTGATGATTTTGAGGAGAGGGTGGATGTAGATGTTGAAGAGCACGGGTGACAGGGGTGATCCTTGAGGGACTCCATATGAAATTTCCTGAGTTTCAGAGGTGAAGGCTTTTAGTTTCACTGTCTGTGAGCGATAAACTAAGGAGGTGAACCATGGTAGATTGGAATCTTTGACTCCTGCTACTTCTTTGAGGCATATGAGCAGAGTATTGTGGTCCACTTTGTCAAATGCTGCACTGAGGTCCCAATAGTACCAGGAGACATGATTCTCCGTCATCTGCTGCTTCCAGGGCATCATCCCATATTTTGAGAAGTGCCGTTTCTGTGCCATGGCCTGGGCGGAAGCCTGATTGAAGTGGGTCCAAGAATTTGTGTGTGTCCAGGTGGAGTTGTAGCTGTTGTACTACTGCTTTCTCCATAATTTTGGAGTTAGTTTTCAGGCATGTTACCGGTCTGTGGTAGTTAGGGTCTTTGGGGTTGAGGTTGGGTTTCTTTAGAAGGGACTTGATTATGCCTTGCTTGAGGGCAGTCGGAACAATCCCTTCTTTGAACGACTGATTTAGGAGATGTATTATCGTAGGAATCATGGTGTCGGAACATTCTTTCAGGAGTTTTGTGGGAATGATGTCATTGGGTGAAGTGCTGTCTCGGAGGCTTCTGATGATGTTTTTGGTGGTGTCAGTGGTGATCGTGATCAGCAAAAAATTTGGTGATTGTGTGATGCCCGGATCGATTTCCTCCTTTTGATTTCGTTAAATAAGGTTGGTTGTTTTTTTCTGTTGAATTATTTTCTGAATGTTGTCGATTTTGTTGATAAAAAAATCCGATAACTCGTTGCAGAAATCGTGCGTTTCGTTTGCAGGGGGCTCTAGACAGGTAGGGTTCATAGTCTGGGCGACTAGTTTTAAAAGTTCACAAGGGCGGTTTAAGGCTTTTGAGATGGTGTTTGAGAAATGTTCTTTTTTTCTTTAAAGATTGCTTTGTGGTATTTCATTGTCCGTGTTTTTTGGTTTGTGAGGTTTTCCTTTGTAGAATTTCTTCTCCAGGCTCTTTCAGCTCTTCTGAGTTCCTGTTTCAGTAGAGTAAGCGTGCCATTAAACCATCCAGAGTTTTTATTGCGAATGGGTGCTCTGCGTTTCTGATAATGCCTTGTTTAAGAAGCTGAGTGTTTGTTCTCTTGAGTGGTTTAGGTTTAGCGTTGCTATTTTGCTTGATAATGTGGTTTTGAAGATTTCCGAGTGTAGCTTCTTCTGAGATTTGGTCCAGTGTGTTGTTGTTGAGTGGTTCGGATTTCGGAGGGTGGTTTTGGAGGCAATTTTAAATTTGATAGCATGGTGGCCCATCCATGGTAGTGGTATGTTGTTGAGTATGTTGATGTCCATAATTTGTTTGAAGATGAGGTCCAGAGTGTGCCCTGAACCATGCGTGGGAGCCTTTATCAAGTGCTGAAGAACTAGTTCTTCCAGTTGGTTTATGAGGTCTTCGTGGTGTTTGCCCAGAGTTTGAAATCCCTGAGAACCAGACTGTTTTTGGTTTTCAAGGTGTGTAATGAAATGAATTCGGTGAAGGGTATAAGGAGATTTGTCTTTAGTCCTGGTGGTCTGTAGAATAGCAGTATGTGAATGGTGTCTTGGGGTGTTGTTTGAAGATGTAACTGTCTCCATGAAAGGCACTGAGTTCTGTAGAGTTGGCTTGACGAGCACCAGGTGAGATTTGAAGATCACTGCTAGGCCTCCTCCTTTTTTTCCAATTCTATGCTTCGTTAGGATACTGTAGTTCTCCGGCACCAATTCTGTTAGTATGGTGTTGCAGTCGGGTGTTAGCCAGCCTTCCGTGATGAAGAGGTAATCTATGTTGTTTTGGGTGATGAAGTCATGGATTTCCTGTCTGTGCTTGACTGCAGATCTGGTGTTAATCAGGGCGCATGCGGTTGAATTGGAGTCTTCTTGAGTTTGGAGGTTGATTGTAGATTGATCCTTAGTAATTGCTCTTTCTGTAGTATTTTTTGAATGGAAGTTGGTAACGTTGCAGTGGTATTTCTTAGCCTGTGGAGGGTGTCCGCTGAGTATTTGAAATTGCACATGATGAGGAAACTTGATGTTGATGGTATGATACGATGATGAACTGCTGTAGCGACGATGGGTGCTGAGAAGAGGATGGTCCTGCGACATGCAGCTGCTACTGGTGGTGATGCTGATGGTGTTGCGGCGACCCCACTAACCTACACACCCTCCCGTTGATCCAGAGGAAGGCAAAAAACCTCTGGCTGAGCTGGCCAATTGCTGCAGCAGAGGAAAAAATTCCTTCCTGACCCACTGAGAGGCGATCGGCACTGGATCAACTGCTAATAGGTGGTGCTCTGAGTACTTACCTGGCCCGGAAATGTCCTGGGATGGAGAGAGGGTGGATCAAGATGGTCGCCGGGTTATCCTGACCCTTGGTAGTCCCGGTGCCACTACTGTGGTCCGGTAATGGAGGGGGGTGCTCCGGGGTAGGAAAGGGCCTGCTGGCCCGCTGTACAGATGGTGGGGGAGCGATGTGGAGGTTGCTGTGGCGGTTGCCGTGGTCTGTCCTATGTAATGGCCAGCTAGCAAGGAGGCGAACCGGTAAGTGGCTGTGGATAGTGTCCTGGTGAGCTGAGGGCTGAGTGGGGCAGGGAGCCCGGTATACTATGCTGGGGGTTCGAGGCTGAGTGTGGCTGTCCGGTGAGGTGCTGCGGCCGCGCCTGGGTGAACCAAGCTAGGCCCGATCAGCGGGCTGTCCAGGTGCTTGGAGGCTCCCCGTAAGGCTATGGTTCAGTCCAATGATGCTGGGGATGAGTCCAGGTTGGGGGGATTATGCGTGCTTCCTGGGGACCGGATGGAGGAGAGTGGTGAAGCAGATCTGATGGCTCTGGCCTGCGCTAGGCCGGTGCCGCTGTGTTTCCTAAGCAGCTGGGAGGCTTGCGGCGTCGTCCGGCTGGCGTCTGCGGGCGTCGCAATGTAAGCGGGGGGCTGCGCTGAGTTGTGTGGGGTCCGGGGAGGGTTCCGTTATGTGTTCCCGTCTCGGTACACGTTGCTGGGGGGGTCCGAGGATGCGTCCTGGATGGCTGGGTGGTCTGGACGGACGGAGCTGCTGACACACACGTCTGCTTCTGACAGCATTCAGTGATCAGCCTAGGCTTTCTATGGCCTAGGCTAAAGGATAGCTGCCAAGACCCTGAAACTGAGCTGCAGCACGGTGGCCAAGACTATACAGCGGTTTAACAGGACAGGTTCCACTCAGAACAGGCCTCGCCATGTTCAACTAAAGAAGTTGAGTGCATATGCTCAGCATCATATCCAGAGGTTGTCTTTGGGAAATAGATTTATGAGTGCTGCCAGCATTGCTGCAGAGGTTATAAAGGGGTAGGGGGTCAGCCTGTCAGTGCATGGCTGTCGTCCCAAAAGGAAACCTCTGCTAAAGATGATGCAAAAGAAATCCCGCAGTTTGCTGAAGACAAGCAGACTAAAGACATGGATTACTGGAACCATGTCATGTGGTCTGATGACACCAATATAAACTTATTTGGTTCAGATGGTGTCAAGCGTGTGTGGTGGCAACCAGGTGAGAAGTACAAACACAAGTGTGTCTACAGTCAAGCGTGGTTTGGGGCTGCTTGAGTGCTGCCGGCAATGGGGAGCTACAGATCATTGAGGGAACCATGCATGCCAACATGTACTGTGACATACTGAAGCAGAACATGATCCCCTCCCTTCGGAGACAGGGCCACAGGGCAGAATTCTAGCATGATAATGACCCCAAACACACCTACAAGATGACCACTGCCTTGCTAAAAGATACTGAGGGTAAAGGTGATGGACAAGCCAAGTATGTCTCCAGACCTAAACCCTATTGAGCATCAAACGGAACGTGGAGGAGCGCCAGGTCTCTTAACATCCACCAGCTCCTTGATGTTGTCACGGAGGAGTGGAAGACTGTGAAGCTCTGATGAACTCCATGCCCAAGAGGGTTAGAGCAGTGCTGGAAAATAATGGTGGCCACACAAAATATTGACACTTTGGGCTCAATTTAGACATTTTCACTTAGGGGTGTACTCACTTTTGTTGCCAATGGTTTAGACATTAATGGCTGTGTGTTGAGTTATTTTGAGGGGACATCAAATTTACACTGTTATACAAGCTGTACATTCACTACTTTACATTGTAACAAAGTGTCATTTCTTCAGTGTTGTCACATGAAAAGTTAGAATAAAATATTTACAAAAATGTGAGGGGTGTACTCACTTTTGTGAGATACTGTAAGTAAAGCTATGACTGTTATGACATTGTTCCAAGAGAAAAAAAGAAACAACAAACACAAGTGAAAAGATGTAAGAACCCACCTGTTTCTATGTAGGCAAAATCAAAATGGAGTTCTGGCAACGGCTTACAGACAGATTTATGCCATAAAAACATGCAATCCTGATCTCCCTCTGGGGAGACATGTGATTGCAGGGGGGTTCCTTTCCCAAGATATCGTTTTTGATCTTGGACTAGATTCACCCGGGGACACGTGGCGGTGATTGGAATAAGATCCTGCTCCAACATGAGCAGAAATGGATATTCCATCTAAAGGCCACCTTTCCTCCGAGATTGAATTAGTCTATTTCTTTTACACATTTTTTAGAAGGATTCAAGTCAGGGGTCTCCGAAATAAAAATGTAGTCAATGATGTTCCTTTATGGAGGTTCTGTATTCTAAAACCATCAGTAGATGTTTAGGTTTCTCTTCTCTCACTGAAGGTCACTGTGATCTGTTTATAAAACATAAACAATAATTTATGTCTCTCTACAGATTCTTAAAAAATTTCTCCCCCTTCGTATATATTTTTATATTTGGATCCATTGGGCTATAATGGTTTCTGTCTTTGTAGTTTATGCAAAGTGAATATGTAATGTCAGCTATGTAGTTTTCTAGTATTATTAGATCTTCATTAACAACAATGTTTTTTGGAGTTCTCTGTTCTCTCTCTTTTTTATGTGCATTTATGGCTGTGCCTGCATTATCACTTTTGCCCACCAGATGGGGTCTGGCTCCCTGCGATGGTCAACCAGTACACAAAGGCCCTCGGGTCACTACGTCATAATGCCGGCCTTTATTTTACTAGTTGCCATGCGACCGGCCTATTCCGGACGCTCTGGCACCATCATGCGCTGGCGGGTGGATGATGCGGGTCTCCGTCGCCTAGCGTAGGGCATGGTCTCCGCCCCTGGTGGGCAGTACCCCAGCCCCTTTTGGACTCGGCGTTCTGCGATGGGCACGCCATGGCCTAATGGCTGCGATTGTGCGGCAGTGGGGGCATTTGGTGCATGCCCACGTGCTGCCGGGGATGTCCATACCTGTGTCAATGCCCCAACCCTTTGTTAGGAGTGCTCTCCTATTGCACCCTCCCCTTCTTTCCCCCCTTGATCCAAGTATTTATAAGCCAGCGGGTGCTAGTGCACACTCCTGCTGCCTCTTTTGCTACAACCGGTCCTGCTGAAAGCAATGATATCTACATGATAGGCCACCTATGGGGTAAGTTTTATCCACATCGTTATAGGTTCTGGTCCAATGAGGATATGTTTTATAGCCAGTCTATGGGGTTTGGGTTTGCCCTTCAGTCTGGATGTGCCTTTTTTGGGTCATCCTTTTAAATGTTTGACCCTTAGGTTGTGTATATTTATTGGATGTTCATGTGCATATTGATAGCTTTATTTGAACTTGATATATGCAGTTTGTATACGCATTATGTATGCGTTGTTGATAGCAACTTACCGTCTTCCATCTTCCATTATAGATATAACTCACTGCTTAAAGATATAGAGAGTAACTCTGAAAGGCAATTCTCCAGGCACCCCCCTTTCAGTGGAGATTGTTCCCCTGTAACATCAACTCTGAAGTAAGCTGATCTATACATTCCCTTACCTGTTTTATTCTTTTGTGTTTAAGTTTGACGCTATGGATCATTAATGTGCATATTTATGTACATTGCCCTATTTACAGCAATACTTTGCTGTCTTTATTTTTAGACTAGACGAACTAGCAACAAGTTCTTATCCCTTGGCCTTACGTGGTATATATACCAAGTGAGGTGGGTTGAAGTCACACAATAGAGAAACAACCCCTTGCCATTTTTTCCTTCCCCTTGCAATAACACATGACCTTGAAACACGTTGTATGAATAAACAGAGTGATACTCAAGAGTGATGTAAATGAGTGTTTTCTTGATCTCATTAAGAACAACATGTTATATCAACTGTAATTTTGTAAATGGTCGATACAGCAAAAGTTGTGTCCAATTTTATATTTTAAATTATTAAATTTGTAACTTTTTATCTACTTTTGCATAAGTTTTTTTCTGGAGTCATTGCCCTTTAAAGTCCCCCCAGTGGGTCTTGTTGTTTTTTGCCCCCACACTGAGTAAGCACAAGTACATATCCTACACTTACCCGGCAAATGAGCAGCACCTCCTTTTTGCTAAAGAGGGACCTCACCATGTCCACCTAGATGGAGATCCTGACCAGCACAGGAACTTCAGGGTGATTACAATGACTCATTTCCGGGTCAGAAGGTGAAACCACCCTCTTTTGATCGCAGCTGTGAATATTTGATTGCAACTACGATTAGAATTTTTTTATTTTAGTTTATTTGCAGATAGGCAAATCTGTATTTCTACATATAACGATATTTGAAGGTAAACTTAAGGGAGTTTGATAAGAAATGGTGTCCCTGGGATAGCAGCAGGCAAATTACAAAGACAAAGGTCCAGTTTGAGCCCTGGTTCACACTGACATGCGGGAGAAAATTGTGCGAGTTCAGCTGAATTTCAGAGACATCTGTTTCTGCACTAATGTCAATAAAAATCGCACCTGAAGTCGCCAAAAAATAGTACAGAAACTATTTTTGGAAATTACGGCATTGCACCGATTAGGACAGTGCAGTTGCCGCTGATTTGGCATGCAATTTGACGTGTCAAATCACACCAATGTGAACCAGGGCTGACACATACAACACTGCCTATCCACCAGCTGCATTCATTATCTGCAATTCTCCATAGCTGTTATATATAAAGATTCCACCTTTATTTATGTTTTTGGTGCACAAATACATATAGAAATCTGATATAAAAGAAAGATATGCACTTCCCCAAAACCATAAACCACCACCCCAAAATGAATTAAAAAGAAGAAAGTAAAAAGAAAAAAAAACAACAAACAAGCTCAATAATGTACTTTTATTTTGCCAGCAGAAACAAAATTATGTACATTCATTTACTAGCATAAAGAAAGCAGCCCTCAAAATTTGCCCTCGCCTGCTCGCATTTGGCGAGTGAATTTATGAGCAGTGCGAGTATGGACAGGGCTGTGCTGCATAAGGTATGTATCCAGTTCCCCTCTGCCCCTCACAGGCTCGCAGCGCCAGCTTTGCAAAGAAGTAGTGTACCAGCCAGCGCCGCCCCTCTTCACCTCCCACACATCCCCCACACTGCACAGGCTAGCAGAGCTTTGCAAGGAAGTGTACCAGCCAGCGCCGCCCCTCTCCACCTTCCACACACCTCAGTCCTGTACATGCTAGTAGCAGATTTGTGAAAAGAAATGTACCTTGCCGCTTGGGACCGCCCCTCTCCACCTCCGTTTTGGGACCGCCCCTCTCCACCTCCGTTTTGGGACCGCCCCTTTCCACCTCCCACAGGCTAGCAGCTTTGCAACAAGTGTACCAGCCGCCTGGGACCACCCCTCTCCACCTCCCAAACATCCAAGGAGTGCACCGATGCCTGACCTCCATAGCTGCAGGACAATAATATGTGATAATGTGACAGTCTGTTGTGATGTTCTGGAGGCATTGGGGGATTGAACAAGAAGTTTGCTGGGAGTAAGGGGGGATTGAGAGAACATATCTGCTGGATTGGGGGGGGGTTAATTGTAAGCATAGGTCTGAATCACCCCCCCCCCCAATCCATTATACCTATGCCCCCAATTCCGCCCCCTCCCCCCCAATCTATCATACCTATGCCCCCAATTCTGCCCCCCATCTATCATACCATATGATCAATGGGGGAGGGGGGAGTGGAATTGGAGGCATAGGTATGATAGATTGGGGGAGGGGGGAGGAATTGGGGGCATAGGTATGATAGATTGGGGGAGGGGGCGGAATTGGGGGCATAGGTATGATAGATTGGGGGAGGGGGTGGAATTGGGGGCATATGTATGATAGATTGGGGGGAGAGGGGTGGAATTGGGGGCATAGGTATGATAGATTGGGGGGGGGGCGGAATTGGGGGCATAGGTATGCTGGTGAGGGGAGGTTGGAAGACGGGGCAGGCATTGCAGGTAGAGGTATACTGGGGCAGGCATTGCAGGTAGAGGTGTACTGGGGCAGGCTGTGTCTGGTAGAGGTGTACTGGGGCAGGCTGTGTATGGTAGAGGTGTACTGGGGCAGGCACTGCAGGTAGAGGTGTACTGGGGCAGGCATTGCAGGTAGAGGTGTACTGGGGCAGGCTGTGGCAGGTAAAGGTGTACTGGGGCAGGCTGTGGCAGGTAAAGGTGAACTGGGGCAGGCTGTGGCAGGTAGAGGTGTACTGGGGCAGGCTGTGGCAGGTAGAGGTGTACTGGGGCAGGCTGTGGCAGGTAGAGGTGTACTGGGGCAGGCTGTGGCAGGTAGAGGTGTACTGGGGCAGGCTGTGGCAGGTAGAGGTGTACTGGGGCAGGCATTGCAGGTAGAGGTGTACTGGGGCAGGCTGTGGCAGGTAAAGGTGTACTGGGGCAGGCTGTGGCAGGTAAAGGTGTACTGGGGCAGGCTGTGGCAGGTGGAGGTGTACTGGGGCAGGCTGTGACAGGTAGAGGTGTACTGGGGCAGGCTGTGGCAGGTAGAGGTGTACTGGGGCAGGCTGTGGCAGGTAGAGGTGTACTGGGGCAGGCTGTGGCAGGTAGAGGTGTACTGGGGCAGGAGTTGGAGGTTATTCTGAATAAAACATTTAACAGTGTTATTTCATCATTTACAAGGGCGTGTTTAGGGGCAGGGCAAGGTAGGGTTTGGGTGGGGCAACAGGTGGCAAGTAACTCTTAAGGCCTGGCTAGTAGCTCAGAACTTGAAATTTTGAGGCCTGTTCTACAGGATATATGGTGCTACATTTAGCAAAACAGTTAGCATTTGGGTTTTAAGAACCCTGCATAGGAGCGTACAATCTAAAATTTGTCTAAACCTACTACTACTCACCCACATAATTTTTATCTCCAAGATTATAGAAACATAATTAACAGTCATTATTCTCACAAAGCATTCCAACATAATATTTAAAAAGGCACATATTCAAAATATAACACCCACCACCAGCCCACAATCCACACACATACATACACACATACATACTGTCACAACAAGTACTTACCGAGGCCAAGATGCCGAGAGTGGTCCGCCCTTGCAACTACGCGCACCCCATCCCCCGGAGGTGATACTGGGAGCGGGTGGCACGCAGCAGCACTGGCCACCAGCAGGTGTGGGTTCCTGAAGAAGCTGAGGAGCTGAGCAGTGGGTTGACTGGGAGTCAGGAACTGGCTGATGATCCTGTGCGTGGTGGTAAACAGTCCCAGAGGTATCAGGGAATCAGGTAGCAAGAATAGCAAGTCTGTGAAACAGGCCAAGGTCAGATCCGTAAAAAACAGGCAAGAAAGTCCGTAAGGCAGGCCAAAGGTCAAATCCAGGTAATCAATCAGAAAGTCCTTGAGGCAGATCAGGAGAGGTCCATTAAGCAAGCCAGGGGTCAAACGAGGATGAGAGCAGCGTAGTCAGGGACAGTCCGGGTCAAAACAGTTAATCAGGCAAACAGTAGGTAACAGGCACAAATGGGAAGCTGACAACAAACCAGCAACCAGTTTGGATGCCAGAGCCGTCTAAGATAGCCACGCCATAGCGCGTGCGCCAAGGCGCACACCCGTGCGCCAATGCGCAAATCCGCGGACCAATGCGCGCATCCGTGCACTATCGCGCACACTCGCGAGCCACTGCGTGCACACGTGTGCTACCACGCACAGGTGCGCTCCGCAACATCGGGCCGCGCACATGGGTGCGCCGGAGTGCTAATCCGCAGCGCATGCGTGCAACAGCATGGCGAGCATGGGAGGCAAAAGTCCTTATCTGACACATACATTGGTGAGTATGTTCTGCTGAAAGCTGCATTTCTGTGTACAGGATTAAGCAATGTGATCAAAGAGCAGCAGATGCTCCCAAACCAGGAATCAGACAGGAACAATACACACACAACATTGACAGCTGGGCCACATAAACCCACTTTTAATAGAAAAAAATGCACAAGAATTTCAGCAAACAAACAGCCCTAGTTGGGCGTTTGTCAATACACACAATATCATCCCCCCCCCCCCCACAAATCACAGCAAAAAACCTGGCCTCTGCACAGGCCAAACGAACCCCCCTTACTGCAGCCCTTTATATAAGATATGTTGTATTGTTAGTAGGGATGGGCGAACATCCGAGCAAATGGGTCGTTCGACCATTTGGCATTCATGTTCCCCAAGCCTCAGCATATTGCCAAGTTGTCTCCAGTGGTAATGATGATTTTGGAGGAGATGGAGGAGATGGAGATGTTGATGTTGATGATGATTATGAGGTCACTGATGCGACTTGGGTGCCAGATAGAGCAGAGGAGCAAAACAGAAGGTGAAGCGGCACAACCCCAAGGAGGCCGACATCAAGAAAGTAGAGAGAAGCCACCCTATTCCATCACATTCTGCAGCTGTTATCTCCCGGCCCACTCCCCAAAGCTCAGCTGTCTGGACCTTTTTCAGCACAGCTGTAGCAGATTGCACTGTTGCTATCTGCAAATTGTGTCTCAGGCACACCAAACGGGGCAAAAACACCAGCCATTTGGGTACCACATGCTTAACAAGGCATTTAACGTCCAACTCAGCCTGTTGGTAAGAGCACCTAAAAGCCACACAAAAGGGGCACAAATCTGTCCCTCCTCCTTCTTACCCACTTCTGTCTGTCCCTGCTATACCGAATCATTACCTCACAGCAGCCTCCACTGACAGGGATGATGGTATAGCACAGGGTGTCCCAGGGCCTAGCAGCACATCTACCAGCAGCACACCACCAGCTGTAGACTGTAGCCGGCAAATTTCTCTGCCCCATCTGCTGCAGCGGAAAAAAATACAGTCCCTTCCACCCACATGCGTAGTGTCTAAATGCAAGTTTGTCAAAGCTATTGGCTCTCCAACTTCTGCCTTTCAGCCTGGTGGATTCTGTCCCCTTCCGTGAATTTGCACAATGTGCTGTACCACAATGGCAGGTTCCCAGTCACTACTACTTTTTACGTAAGGCTGTTCCATCTCTCTACCATCACGTGTAAGGGAATGTTCTGGAATCATTGGGCACGGCAGTCAGCCATAAAATCCACCTTACTGCTGACACCTGGTCCAGCAAGCATGGGCAGGAATGATATATTAAGTTCACAGCAGACTGGGTAACACTGCTTGCAACTCGAATGATGCAGGACAGGGCTCTGTGTTGCAGCTTGTTGTGCCCCACGTCTCGATAATGCCAGACCTGTGAGCTCTTCCACCTCCTCCTCCGCCACCTCCATGCCTTCCTCTGCAGAATTGTCCTATGAACATCAGGTACCCCCTAATAGTTCAAAGGGCTATTCCATGAGTCAGGCTAAAAGGGGCCTTGCAGTGCTTAAGCTGGTGTGTTTAGTGGACAGGTACCACACTGTAGCAGAGATTATTGCAGCTCTGCAGGGACAGGCCTAGAGGTGGTGCACACCACGCCAGCTGGAGCCAGGAATGGTGGTGTGCGATAATGGCTCAAACCTCCTGTTCGTCCTTAGACAGGGAAAGTTGACACATGTGCCATGCCTGGCACGTGACCTCAATTTGGTGGTGCAGCTTTTCCTAAATACGTACCCAGGGTTCCAAGATAAAGCTGGCCAGAAGAGTCTGTAGGCATTTTAAGCAGTCATACACAGTCATACGCTGAAATTCAGCGGGAATTCCACCTGCCCTTAAACCGCCTGATTTGTGACATGCCCACCAGGTAGAACTCGACTTTGACAATGCTGCAGCGGCTGTACAAGCAGCAGAGGGCCGTCAACAAGTACCTGTGCCAGTACGGCACAATGACAGGCTCAGGCTGTATCAGCTTTTTTCCCCACGCCAATGGCTGATCATTAAGGATGTATGCACTGTATTGTCACCATTTGAGGAGGCCACAAGGATGGTGAGCCGTGACAGTATATGCATCAGTGACAGAATCCCTGTTGTGTTCCTGCTGGAGCAGACTCTGCGTGGCATTATGGACAGGGCACTGGAGGCAGAACAGCAGGAGGAAGAGGAGGACTTCCTTTCCTTTCAAGGCCCACTTTATCCAGACACCATCATTCCTATGTCACAGAATGCACAGGAGGAGAGGAAGATACAGGTAGACTAAAGCCCCATACACACGGTCGGATTATCCGCGGACCAGGTCGGTCGGATCCTGTCCGTCGTACTTTGTCCGATGTTGGTGTTGCGTACACACGGTCGGACTATGTTGTCGGAATATCCGGTCTGCAAGAACGTCGTGACGTAAGTCGTCTTCCACGAGACTAGAAAAGGGAAGTTCAGCACCACGTCAGGCACCCGTTGGGCTCCTTCTGCTGATCCCGTGTTTATCGCGAGTTAGTCGAAGTTTGGTGACTTAAGATTTGCGCTTCTCAGTTTTCTGACTCAGATCGTTACTGCTCTTCAGTTTGTGCTTGTCGTGCGTATCTGTTTATTAGTGCATGTAGTCAGTTCGCATTTGTTGGTCATTGCGGCCTATATGTTGATATAGGACGCTTTGATTTGCACTGCTTATTGTCTGCTCGTTTCTGGTATTCATTTCGTTCTTTCAGGCCTTGCTGTTTATCGGTGCTTTCTGTTTGTCCGTTCTGACCAGCCGACCTTTTGTGACCTTGTGAGCGATGTTTCCCGTGCGTAGTTCGTGCTGTACGCGGAATTGGTGTCGGGCTTTTAGCTTTGACCCAAGACCCGTCCATGAACAGAGTGACGAGGAGTATGTGGACCAAGAATTGGTTGCTTCAGCGTGACCAATTCTCGCACATGCCTTTGCTTCGTGAGATCCGGGAGAATAATCCTGATGATTTCAGGAACTTTCTCCGGATGACGGACCCCGATTTTCACCGTCTTTTGGCTTTGCTGACCCCCTTTATCAGCCGGCAAGATACCTGCATGAGACAAGCCATTACTCCGGAGCAGAGGCTTGTTGCCACGTTGAGGTACTTGGCGACAGGGAGAAGTCTTCAGGATTTGAAGTTCTCTTCAGGTATCTCTCCCCAGGCCCTGGGAATCATTATTCCAGAGACCTGTTCTGCCATCATCCAGGTCCTGCAGGAGGACTATATTAAGGTAACATTTCTACTTTACTATTCCCTTCTATGTATGCTCTGTTTGCTAATGTCTTCTATTTTTGACCTCCTTCCCTAATTACCATGATTGCAATATGTTCTAATATGCTGTGTCCCTTTTCTCCTTCATGCATTTTTCCCTTCACTTACCTCCCCAGCATTCTCTTCTGCCCTAATAGACACCTATGGCCTAGTCACTTAAGCAATGTCTTTTGTCTGCTGCATAGTATTGTTTGCCCCCAAACACCCCCTAAAATATGCACAAATGTTTGCTGTGTGGTTTACTTCATGTAGAGCCCCTTTTTTTTTTGTGGGGGGGGGCAAACTCATTAGGAACCCCCTCCCTCAACTGCTCTGTCAGATGGTACCAATCCTCTATCTGCTGGCTTTCCCAAGGTCAATACACACTATATACCTACCTCTTTATAGTGGGCATCTTTAGGGATGAATTCTGCAAAGCATGTAGTGCAAGGGGCTGCCTCCATACTTTCCATTTCCTATTTTTTTGTGTTCTTTCCCTCCTATTAGCTTGCTTGGTAATTTCAGAATGTCACAATGTGCTTTCCTTTTTTTGGGGGGGGGGGGGGTTGAAATGTTATTTTATCTTTCCTGTGGGCTGCCAATAGTGTTAAGTAAGGAGGGTCTGGCCAAACTAGCACACATTATTGAGCCATTTGGCAATCAATGAAGTGCAGAGGGTTACCTGTCCAACCCCCCCCCCAAAACCCTAGTTATTGCCAATGGCCCATCAGAAGTGGGGGGATTGATGGGGGGTGATTAATCTGTGAAGGCGAGCCTCTACTTTTCTGTGCAAATACTTTCCAGCCTCCAATTTTAAACAATGCTCTTGTTCCAAGATGTTGATTGTCTAATCTGCTTGCAATGTTTATGTGCAAAGTGACTCATTTTTTTTTCTTGTTTCACTCCACAGTTCCCTTCCACGCCACAGGAGTGGCAGACTGTGGCCTCCCACTTTGCCAGCCGTTGGGACTTTCATAACTGCGGAGGGGCAATTGATGGGAAACACGTCCGCATCGTCCCACCGCCCAACTCGGGGTCCTACTATTATAATTATAAAGGGTTTAATAGTGTAGTGATGTTGGCGGTGGTGTCGGCGACATATGAATTTATGTATGTGGACGTGGGGATGAACGGCCGGATCTCGGATAGTGGTGCCATTGCGCACACGGAGTTCTACTGGCGTCTCCAAAGTGGCAGTCTGTGCTTGCCACCTCCAGAGGAGAATGCAGAAGGACTCCCCTTCGTCTTTGTCGCAGATGAAGCGTTTGCGTTGACTCCCCATCTGATGAGGCCGTTCCCGATGAGGACCCTCACCCCAGACCAGAGGGTCTTCAACTACAGGCTGTCCAGAGCCCGAAGAGTTGTTGAGAACACTTTTGGCATCCTGGCCAGCCGCTTCCGCCTGTTCTTGACGGCAATTAACTTGGCGGAATACAAACTGAACCACATAGTTCTTGCCTGTTGCATATTGCACAACTTCCTCAAAAGACATAACAGGAACTATGTGGTGCCCGTTGGCCCAGATGTGGAGGGCCCTCCAAATGCTGACCTCACAGCCCTTCAAGTGGCACGTCCAGGCTTGCCCCCTCTAAATGCCTGCGCGGTCCGCGAGCAATATATGGAGTACTTTGTGGGTAGGGGGGCCATTGCTCTGCCTGACGATGTGTGAGAGGCATTTTTTAATAAATCTTATTTTTCAACCAACCTATGATTTCTTGTCATTTACGTATTCTTTTTAGCTTATTTTACCTTGAATTTTTTTCCCTTTGCCTTTGACAGTGGGAATGCACTTTCTGGGCAAAAGGAGGTAACAGTCTCTTCTTCCCAAAAAGATTATTCTCATGTTGTGTGTTTGATACCTAATCTTTGGTCTAGAGAAGGTTTGTACTGCATAACTGACACCCAAAATACTCCTTTTCATCACCAGGTCAGACATGTGTGTATTCTCAAAAATGCTGTGCTCCGTGTTTTCGTACACAGCACTGTGGGTGTCATTTACATAAGTCAAATCCACTATGCTCTACAAGTGCAGTGAAAAAGTGCCCTGGAAAAGAAACTTGCAGTGCAAACTGGACTTGCCTTTAGTAAATAACACCCATTGCCCCCCATATCCTTTACATTTGACATACATAATGCATTGTGTTTTTTAAATAAGGAAGCCACACATTTAGAAAAGTAAAAAAGTTTACTTGGAAAACATTCACAAGTGCGTTTACAATCTTCTTGCCCAAACTGACAACATCTTGGTTATTTACAACATTGTTTACAAACATTCTGCAATTGGTAAAACCAGGCATGGAGCAAAACAGAACCTAGGAACTAGGAAAGTTCAACTTTGTAAAGTGAAGACAAGATCAGACATGACTATATGTTCAAAGTGTGTTTGATCTTGCCTTCATCACATGGGGGGTCACCCCTGGAAAGTGGAAATTTAGAACATGC
This sequence comes from Lithobates sylvaticus, assembly GCA_028564925.1. NCBI lineage: Eukaryota > Metazoa > Chordata > Amphibia > Anura > Ranidae > Lithobates > Lithobates sylvaticus. The sequence goes on from CM053026.1 coordinate 173,451,101, forward strand.
ACACAATTTGGGTCTGAAAATGGTCATTAGATGGTAAAACACATGCCTAGAAGCTTCAAAAGTGCCATTTTCCATCATGGGGATGAATGGACGTTTTTTGGGGGTGCAACCCCTTCACCACAACCACTTTTGTAGTTCGTAAAGTGGTTGCACCCCCAAAAAAACGTTGTCATTCATCCACCATGATGGGACCTAGCACATGTGGACACAATGTGTGCATGTTCCAAATTTCACACAGTTCTTAAGTTGCAAATGTGTTCAGAAGCAGGCACAAATGTGTGTTAATTACTTGGTGCGTTTTCATATTTTTCCTAAAACATCAATGATGTTCTTCAATTTTTGTTGAACATCATTGATGTTTTGCTTTAGGTAATCTTGATCTCTATCGCAGACCATTATCTCCCCGATGAGTACGTGGGCACTCTCTGTGGTAAAGTGCGATTTTTCTTCCACAACATCCACGTCACCTAAAAACCACAAACAAACAAAAATCGGGTGTTGGAAATGAGGCAGCCATACATTGATTAGCTTACCAGTAGCTGTGTTCTCCCACACTCACCTGTTGTGGTGACAAGTTCTCCACGTTCGATGATCTCTCCTTCCTCCTCCTCTGCTTCTGCTCTTTCCCCTTTTTTGGGAGGTGTTGGTTTTGGGGTTTCCTCAGACGGCCCAAGTTTTTCGCTCCCCTATGAGAATGTACAAAAGGAAGATTTAGCTACACAATCTATTGAGGGCAGAAATAGGAAATGACAAACATTGCTTGAAAGTGAGGGACAATATTTTTGTTTGGTTACAAATGCCAACAACATGAATGTAGTCACTTTGTAAAGGTGCTAAACTTACTAGCTTTTTGGTAGAAGTTTGTCTGATGGAGACCCCCCTCTAGTATCCACTGGAGCACATGTGTGGAAAAGCATAATAAAAAGGGGGTTTGGGTGTCCCAGCACTAGTGCTCTAGAGTCCAGATGGGTAAACAGCTACTGAGTGACCTCTCCTTTACATTGAATAAATTTTGTTTACGTTCTTGATGACATCTCTAGTGAGAACAAACTTCCTTTCAATAAAAACTTCACCAAACCTCGTATTATAAGTGGCCGAACGATCGAGGTTGCGTACGATCGAATGGACACACACACGATCATGACAGTGGCAGAAAGATCGAGGCTGAGTACGATCGAATGCACAGACGAACCTGAAAGTGGCCATTTTGGAATGTACAACTTTGTAAAAATCAAACCACATGGAGCAGTATGCAAGCAAGAAATCAAACACAAACCACAACTACTTACTTTTTTGAAGAATTCGCTTGATCTTTCTGTACTGATCGGCCTCCCTCAGTTTTAGGTCTGACCAGCGTTTCCTCAGTTGCTCCTTGGATCGTTGTACCCCAAAATGATTGTACAGCCTTCTCACAACTTTAGACATGATCTTGGCCTTGCGGACATTGGGGTTGAGGTAAGGCCCATACTTCCCATCATAGTCGCTCCTCTTTAATATGTCCACCATCTCCAACATTTCTCCAAATGACATATTGGAGGCCTTGAATTTCAGGCTCCGGGATTGGGACGTTTCTGCCTCCGGACTTTCCTCGTCCTCCTCCTCGTTGGTGGGATATTTGGGGCGCACCTGCTGTGTCCCCACCATGTGCTCTCCCCACTGCGCCGTAAAGAGAAGGGGTGGGGAATAGACGAGAAAGATCGTCAGGGGCGGGCGGAGTTTGACGCATGCGCACTGTATATAAAACGTCACACGCCTGTGTCGTAGCCACGATCTGGGAGACGAGGGGAGAGAAAGCTCTCGCACGAGACGATCGCTACAAACGAAGGTACAATTTGACGTTGGTACATAACTAGCCTAGACTGATTCGAACTTGAGGCTTCTTTATGGAGAAGATTAGGAGAGTTTAGCCTGACATTATTTATATTGTTTTGTGTGGTGTTGTGTCTTGCAGAGGTGATGGAGGGCTTCTACGACGTGAGTTTTCTCCCCCTCTTCATTGATAAATACAGGGAATTTCCCCTATTATGGCAAGCAAAGCACCGCGACTACAGTAACAGACCAAAGGGGTACGCAGCCCTGCTGAAACTTGTGGCATTTGTAAAGCCAAACATGCCCACGGCAACCGTGGCGAACTTAAAAGTAAAAATTAATAACATGAGGAGTACCTATTTCCGGGAGCGCAATAAGGTCCGGAAGTCTCTAGCATCTGGAGCTGCAGCAGCTGATGTCTATGTCCCCACGCTGTGGTACTATGACAGGCTCCACTTTCTCAAAGACCAGGCTAATGTCAGGAAGTCACTCTCGACTCTTCCTTGCACGCGTCCTTACGCGCACACGCCACCCCTGATGAGGCTTCCGAGGACCAACCTGGGCCTTCCAGTATGGAAGATGTGCAGGAGCCCAGCTTGTTCCAGGTATAGTAGTTTTGTAACCATTTTTGGGAATAATGAATGATGTTCAGTTAATTCAGGATCCCCAATTGCTTAGTTCCTAACGTGATTGACATATCAACAGACAGTAGTGTTGGAGACATTTTTGGGAATAATCTAAACTGCTGGGCTGAGAATTGTATGGTTTTCTATTTGTAAACATTTTGCAACAGTCACTAGATGAGAATTGTGTGTGTTTGATGAACAAATAACTGAAACTATGTCCCTTTTTCATACACAGGAAGACCTCAGCCAGGAGGTGGCTGTGGAATGTGGCAGTCAGGAGGAGGCAGGGGTTAGTGGCAGCCAAGAGGTGGGTAGTGGCAGCCAACAGGGGGGTAGGCGTAGGAGCCTGACTGTCTCCCAAGTCCCTCCCCTCCGCCTTCCCTACAGAAGGGCGAAAAGCATGGGGGAGGTGGGAGAGTCAGCGCTCCAGCTGATACGAGATGCTTCAGCCTCCCTATATGCCACACCCACCTACGAGGAGGCCTTTGCCTCCTTGGTTGCCAATAAAATGACGGGTATGGAGGCGGGGCAACGCAGCATGTGTGAGGATGTCATCCTCAAAATCCTAAATGAGGGGATGGCTGGGGAGATGACTCCCCACACACATGTTTGCGATAGTGACCTTGCTCCGCCTCCTCCTCCTCCTTCTGCCACCCCACCAGCACGACAGCCACAGCGTGGAAGGAAGAGTACAAGGAAGACAAGAGAGTGACGACCTGGATTCAGTCTGGTCTGAGAGAAGATGGAGCCTCTCGTAGTACCAGAGCCTGGGGACCTAGATGGCATCTGCTGCAGTTCCGGATGTTTTGGACTTCAGGACCAGATTGCACTCCCTTATTATTTAGATAGGTACTCCTCAGGCCCACAATTTTCTAAGCTTGAAAAATGATGGTTGCCGTGGGTGTCCAAGGCTTTGCAAATTCCCCAAGTTTCACCATGGCTGCGTTCCTCTTTGGTTTGTTGCTGAGACCTAAATAAATGTTTTTTGGATTTGAAATAATCATTGACTATTGTGTTTTACTTTTTTACAATGACAGTTTTTATTTGAGTAGGCAGGTACATTTCACTAATCATAAAGTATAATTAACAAGGGGCACCAACAACCAACAAACTCCTAGTAAATTTAAGCAACAAATACAAATGTTAATAATGTGGTTTTGCTAAGTTGAGACACACAACCCCCCTCCAAAAAATAAATAAAAAATCTCCTTCAAATATGTATTCACAAAAATAAAAAAATAAAAAAAAGACAAATCATGCTAAAAATATAACAAAGATTCTTTTACGATCTGAGTAAAAATAAACATGTAGTGTATAAATCCTGAAACGTAATAAAGAACTAAGTTTGTGAAAAGTGCGGGTGAATAGGAGCAGCTAAAACATGTCATTCTTGTTGCATTGTAAAGAAAAAGAGAATGCGCTGCATTAAAGAAATTTTAACATTGCAGCGTGACGAATGTGCTGTGTCGATTAGGAAAGGTAGTTTTACCTGACCGAGCGCTTCCGTCACAGAATTTCTTCTGAGCATGCGTAGCACTTTGTCCGTCGGACAACCGTACACACGATCGGATTTGGTGTGATCGGACCGTGTTGTCGGAAAATCTATCCAGCAGGAGATAGGACTTTGTCCGTCGGACAATCCGACGTACACTGTCCGATGGTGCATACACACGGTCTGATTTTTCAACAACATTGTCCGATCGGACAGAATCCATGCGAAAATACGACCGTGTGTATGGGGCTTAAGGATTTACATGACACCGGGGAGGGAAAATGGGTAATTGGGCCCAAGTTGGACATTTTCACTTAGGGGTGACTCACTTTTGTTGCCAGCTGTTTTGACATTAATGTCTGTGTGTTGAGTTATACAAGCTGTACACTCACTACTTTACATTGTAGCAAAGTTTAATTTTTTCAGTGTTGTCACATGAAAAGATATAATAAAATATTTACAAAAATGTGAGAGGTGTAATCACTTTTGTGAGATACTGTATGTCTAAAGTGATTGCACCTGATGAGCAGGAACACATAATACTATTTGCAACTGTGTTAGCCCTTGGCATCCATTTGTCCATTTGCATGCACATAAACAGAGCAACAGTTTTCTAAGCATATGTACCTGTGCAGTGTAAAACCTAAAATTTTAAATGTCCATGTCCCTAGGCATGATTAGTGCTAACAAATAGACATGTGCACACTGAAATATTTTATTTCGGAATTTCGTTTTCGCCCGAAAAATACATTTATTTAGTTACTCCCGAAATTCATTTTTATTTATTTTGTTTCGTTAAAAAAATGCATTCGTCTGAAAATCCTAAATAATTAAGGTTGAATCTGTCATTGAAGGCTTATGGTGTCTGTTGAATGTTTTAAGAAGATTCGACGGAGCAGCTAAACTGTACGACACCGCAATCGTACATTTATGGTCGAATATTCCACCTACAAGCTATAGTAAAATTCTAATGTTGTATGACACTAGCAATAATTATATTTATTATTATTACTAGTCAACCAACATTAGAATTCGTCTATAGCCTATGGGCAGAGCATTTGACCATAAATGTCTGCTCGCGGCGACTGATTCGTCGAATATTCATGTCGAATCTTTTCTTTCTATGTCGAATAATCTTGGACTAATCCAGTTAGGTTAGGCACATTCAAACTTTTTTGCTATTGTCTCTATAATGTCGAATCTTTTCTCTCTATGTAGAATAATCTTGGACTAATAAAGCTAAGGTTAGGCACATTCGACCACAGGTTCGATGGACACAGATTGTTATTATCAGCGTCATGTCAAATCTCCTATCTATATCGAACTGTTGTCACAATGAAAATGAAAATAAAGCATCTGTTTATGTCAGATCTTTCAGTTTTCGGATTCTGCACGTTCGTTATCATTTGTTAAAACGATAACGAAAATATGCGAAATTCGGACGAAAATGCATTCGGACGAATACGAGTGCACATGTCTACTAACAAACATTAACATCAGTCCCTGGCTGCAATGAGCTTTCAATCTAAAGTCCAAAACTAACTTCTTACACTAGAGACTATTTAGACAGGAGACAAATAAAATGCTAGCATGTCTTTGGATTTTGGTGAGAAACCCACACAGGGAGAACATATAAACTTCAACACAAGCATTAGGATGTTGGGGAATTGAACCTGTAACCCCAGTGCTGCTAGATAGAATTGCTACCCATTTAGCCAGCGGGCAGCCTCACACATGTCGTCTGCATCTCTGTGGTGTGAACCAGCCCTAAGTCTATAGCCATGCTCAGTGTCACAAGCAACATGGCTGGAGCAGTTTGCAGTCCAAAAGGCATTCTTTTGTACTGAAAACTCCCTTCTGGGTTAGAAAAAGCAGTTTTCTCTTTAGCAGCCTTAGTCAACAAGATTTGCCAATACCTGTTGGTAAGGTCTAATGTAGTGATATACCTGGCTGGACCTAGTCTCTCTATAAGCTCAACTACCCAGGGCATGGGGTAGGCATCAAACCGTGAAACTTCATTAAGTTTCCGGAAATCATTTCAGAATCGCAGAGTCCCATTGTACCAACACAATCGGGCTTGACCACTCACTCTGCAAATTCTTCAATAATCTCCAGGTCTAACAACTTCTTCACTTCCTCTGAAACTGCCTTCCTTCGAGCCTCTGGGATGCGGTAGGGCCAGACAAAAACTTTGACTCCTGGTTCCGTGATAATATCATGCTCTATGACACTAGTGAGCCCTGGTAAGTCTGAAAATGTTTCTTTATTTCTCTGCAAGAACTCCTTTGCCTGCTGACTTTGAATTTTAGACAGGGTATTTGCTACTTGGATGCTCTCCACCCCAACCCGAGGTTCAAGTCTTGCACTAGCCAGGGAAGTCACCAGCTCCCTGTCTATCCAGGGCTTTAACAAGTTTACATGATATATCTGATATGGTTTCCTCTTGCCTGGCTGTTGGACTCTATAATTTACCTCTCCCACTTTTTCCACAACTTCAAAGGGGCCTTACCATCTGGTCAAGAATTTACTTTCCACAGTGGGAATCAACACCGCTACTCGATCCCCCCACTTGGAAGTATCTTATTTTAGCAGCCCTATTATAGACCCGTCGTGGAGCCTCCCGGGCTTTTTGCAAATGTTCCTTGACTAGTGACATCACGGTTAGGATCCTCTCCTGCATTTGGAAGACATATTTAAGAACACTCTTATGCTGAATAGGTTCACTTTCCCATTCCTGTAGTCCGTGAGGTCTTATTAAAGTGTTCTACCAACCCGTCAGTTTGGGGATGGTAGACCGTTGTGCGCAGCTATTTAATCCGGAACAGCTTGCATACATCGGCCATAGCCCTCAACATAAACGGGGTGCTCTGGTCCATGAGTATTTCCTTGGGAAAACCAGTCCATGTAAACAACTGGAATAATTCCCGGGCAATAGCCTTAGAGGAGGTATTCCACAGGGGTAGAACCTCAGGATATCGGGTGGCATAGTCAAGGATCACCAGTATGTAGGAGTGACCTTGGGCCGACTTTACCAAGAGACCCACTATATCCATGGCAAATATCCTCTCAAATGGGACCTCAATTATGGGCATAGGGACCAAAGGGCTCCAGAATTGGGTCACCGGAGCAGTCAACTGACAGGTGGGACAAGAGGTACAGTATTTCCTTACCTCTGCTTTCAAACCTGTCCAGTAAAACTGGTTGGTGATCCATGCCTCCGTCTTTTCAACTCCCAGGTGTCCCGCTAAAACATCATCATAACTTGCATATAAGCCTTTAAAATTAGCAATTTCGATTTTTCATGTTCGTGTCCCATAGACTTTAACGGTGTTCATGTGTTGGAACAAACTTTTTGCCTGTGCGCATATTCTGCTGCGAACCGAACTGAGGGGGGTGTTTGGCTCATCCCTACTCAAGAGTTATTCTTCTTGATTTATTCTGTGATATTTGGTGGTTCTTTATGGGTGAGTGTAGAATATTGATATTACCCTCACATTTTTGAGAATTACATTTTGATTTCTGATGTTGGTACACATATCACATTTTTTGGGCTCAAAGTATGATTATTTGGAAATGATAGCACAAAAAATTGTGACTCATTTTAAATTTGCATCAGCAATGGTATTGTTTGTTGTTTGTAAAGACATCTGTATGCGTTTGGGTAAAGATTGATGTGAGATGGAGAATAACAAGTGAAAGTGACAGAGAAAAATATATTTTACCAAAATATCAAAACATTCCACATTCTAGAATTCCTAAAAACAAAATAGATTAAGTAGAAGCAACAATGTTACAAAGAAAAATTTATTTCAGAGAAAGATACATTTCATCTCAACATTAAAAGGATTTATTTGGGGAAGTTACAATTGTACCATTAGAATCAATGGCTAAAACTTGCATTGTGCCTAATAGTATGGGAGTGATAATAGTGCCTATTTTCACTCCCAAAAAACGCTCTTTAACACAGCGCTCATTTTGGTATTTACTATAGCGCCCTGTAAAAAATACATTGGAGCTAAAATGAGAGCTTTTTGCAGGTCTGAGCATGCTCAGTTGTGTTGGCACCTAGTTCTACAGAGACGGGGTATTTGTATCATTTTAAAAATATTTCAGTGTAGAAATCACTTTATCACACAGTTTAAAAGCGGATTATCTTTAAACAATATACCACATATTTCAGTACCATTTAGGCAATTATCTCATATTTTAAACATTATTTCCATGTGCACTACTCCACGTTTTAGCAGAGTATGGGTTTGGGCGCTATTTGTTTTCAGGGAACTATAGTAAATTCGATTTTGGGAGTATTTTTTTACCAGTGCTATAGTGAATACAGGTAATTAGCGATAATTAGCGTCACGGTGCTATTGTAAATGACCCCCTATATCATTCATATTGCTAGAATTGTCTGCTTAGCTTACATAGGGATTTCACAGTATTTTGGTTTTGTTATTGATTATAAATGTGCTGTAAGACTGAGCCCAAGAACCCACTACTGTAAAACATGCAGCAACTAACTACAGGTGCATATAAAAAAAAAAGAATATCAAAGTTAATTTATTTCAGTAATTCAATTCAAAAAGTGAAATTCATATATTATATAGATTCATTACACACAGAATGATATATTTCAAGCATTTTTTTCTGTTAGTTTGTGAATATTGTGAAAAAGTTCAAATTGTAGACTCATGGTTTCACACTAATCAGCTAACTCAAAACACCTATTAACCGGTTCCCGACCAGCGCACGACGATATACGTCGGCAGAATGGCACGGACAGGCAGGAGGGCGTATATATAAGTCCCTCCTTAATGCCGTCCGTGCCATCGGGAGCGCGCCTGGAGCGGCGCGCTCCCGCGCCGGTCGGGACCCCCGTGAGGCCGGTCGCGGGTCCCGCGGACTCGATCGCCGCGGGGACACCTGCGATCGTCTCACGGGAAGGCAGAACGGAGAGATGCGGAAATAGACAGCATCTCCCCGTTCTGCCTAGCAACTATCCCTGTGATTGGAGCAGAGATCAGCATTCACTAGCTGACAGCCCCCCCCCCCACAGTAAGAAACACACCCCTAGGCATACTTAACCCCTACACTGCCCCCTTGTGGTTAACCCCTTCAATGCCAGTGTCATTTATAAAGGAATCAATGCATTTAAATAGCATTGATTGCTGTATAAATGACAATGGTCCCAAAAATGTGTCAAAAATGTCCGATGTGTCCGCCATAATGTTGCAGTCACAATAAAAATTGATGATCGCCGCCATTACTAATAAAAACAAATTATAATTAAAAATGCTATAAAACTATCTCCTATCTTGTAAACGCTATAACTTCTGCGCAAACCAATCAATAATCGCTTATTGTGATTTTTTTAACCAAAAATATGTAGAAGAATACATATCGGCCTAAACTGAGGAAAAAAAATGTTTTTTTTATATATTTTTGGGGGATATTTATTATAGCAAAAAATAAAAAATAATGCGTTTTTTTTCAAAATTGTCACTCTTTTTTGTTTATAGCGCAAAAAATAAAAACCGCAGGGGCGATCAAATACCACCAAAAGAAAGCTCTATTTGTGGGAAAAAAAGGACGTCAATTTTGTTTGGGAGCCACGTCGCACGACCGCGCAATTGTCAGTTAAAGCGACGCAGTGCCGAATCGCAAAAAGGGGCCTGGTCCTTTGGCTGCAAATTGGTCCGGTCTGAAAGTGGTTAAGGTTTCCTAAGCCTTTAAATGGTCTCTCAGTCTGGTTCAGTAGGTTACACAATCATGGGGAAGACTACTGACTTGACAGTTGTCCAGAAGACAATCATTGACACTCAGTACAAGGAGAATAAGTCGCAAAAGGTCATTGCTAAAGAAGCTGGCTGTTCCAAGCATATTATTGGCAAGTTGAGTGGAAGGAAAAAGTGTGGTAGAAAAAGGTGCACAAGCAAGAGAAATAGCTGCAGCCTTGAGAGATTTGTGAAGCAATGGCCATTTTTTAATTTGTGGGATATTCACAAGGAGTGGACTACGGCTTGTGTCAGTGCTTCAAGAGCCACCACACACAGACATATCCAGGACATGGGCTACAACCTTCACATTTCTTGTGTCAAGCCACTCCTGAGACAACATCAGAAGCATCTTACCTGGGCTAAGGAGAAAAAGGACTGGACTGTTGTTCAGAGATCCAAAGTCCTCTTTTTGGATGAAAGTATATTTTGCATTTCATTTGGAAATCAAGGTCCCAGAGTCTGAAAGGAAGAGTGGAGAGGCACAAAATCCAACTTGCATGAGGTTCAGTTTGACGTTTTCACAGTCAGTGATGATTTGGGGAGCCAAGTCATCTGTTAGTGTTGGTCCACTGTGTTTTATCAAGTCCAAAGTCAGCACAGCCCTCTACCAGGGAATTCTAGAGCCCTTCATGCTTTCCTCTGCTGATCAGCTTTATATAGATTCTGCTTTCATTTTCCAGCATGACTTGGCACCTGCCCACACTTCCAAATGTACCAAAACCTGGTTTAATGATCATGGTATCACTATGATTGATTGGCCAGCAAACTCGCCTGACCTAAACCCCATAGAAAATCTGTGGGTTATAATTAAGAGGAAGATGAGAGACACCAGACCCAACAATGCAGACAAGCTGAAGACTGCTATCAAAGCAACCTGGGCTTATATAACACCTCAGCAGTGCCACAGGCTGATCACAAAAGAAGCCCCAACTAAGTATTAAGTGCATACTATACTGTACATGGACGTACTTTTCAGTAAGCCAACATTTCTGTATTAAAAGTCCTTTTTTATTGGCCTTATGTAATATTAAAATTTTCTGAGTTACTACATATTTGGTTTTAACTAGCTGTAAGCCATAATCATTAAAATTAAAAGAAAGAAATGATTGACATATATCACTCTGTGTATAATGTATCTATATAATATATGGGTTTCCCTTTTTGAATTTAATTACCAAAATTAATTAACTTTTTGAGGATATTCTATTTTTTTTTTTTCGATTCACCTGTATATTTAAAAAGTACATGAATAGGGTTGTCTGATAATGAAGAGAACAGTCAGTGAAACAACATAGTAATCTACAGTGAAATAAATCTGATTTACTAAAGCAATAGAGACTCTTCACTTAAAAAGTGAAAGGTTACTGAGGTTGGTTACTAAGATGAAGCTGTTTTCTTTTTAGTAAATTAGTCATGTTTGTTTTTTTTTTTACTTACATATTTCTGGGAATTTAAAGTGAACAATTTTTAAAGATAACATACACTTAGCTAATTGAACATCCTCTACGTCTTTCATAAATCAATCTGCTAGTTTCTGTGATTTTTTCTAATTATTTTTAATCTGTAATTATATGTTGCCTTTTTGTTATTATTTTGGATTAAATGGTAAATTTTACTGCTTACTTATATAATGCTTGCCCACATTGTTGTTGTGTTGTTGATGGCACTGTCTAATTATAACTTAGTGATAACATAGACAAATATATTCCTAACATACTAGATTTCATACTATATTTTTGACAAATACAGTGGGAAGATATCACCAATTAAAATACGATGTTTGTAAGATGTGTTTTAAGAATGTCTCTTGAAAATTAAATGCATTTGCATGTATAAATATTCAAGAGTTTCATTCTAATTTTTATAGCTGACATGATTTTAGATTTGCCATTCAGCATAAAATCTGCACATCTCACACTTCTATTGTTTTAGGAAAATTTGCATATTGATGTGATTAACAGCAGTACATAAATGATATCCGTCAAGTAATTACAATGTAGGTTTCTGGAAATGAAAATTATACAGGCATGTAAGGATTATACAATCTGAACTGTACACACTCTAAAATTAAAATATATATTTTTTAAAGTTTAACCAATTAACACTGGGAATTTCAGAGTTTTTTTAATTAGACATATTTCTAAATCATTTGCTGGCACATTTTCAAAATCTCATTTATAACACTCCCGTACTAATGCTTTGGCATTTAACAGTTGAATGGCGTTATCCTATCAAAAGTGTGACTTTCAGTTTTTTTTAAGCAAACTTATTTCTAAATCATTTGTTGGCACATTCACTAAATTTGCATTAATCTTTTCTTAGCACTCTACACCTTACTATTGATCAGACATACAACAGTTGAATGATAAAAAACCTCAGTCCTTCAATCTCAGTGCTTTTATAGGGATGGTGTTTAATTTGAACCGTATTTATCGGCGTATAACACGCACTTTTTCCCCCTTAAAATCGGGGGAAAGTCGTGGGTGCGTGTTATACGCCGATACCCAAAAAAAAAATGACAAAAATCGGTTGCGGCGCCGAAAAATGGTGACCGCGGCCGAAAAAGGCCGAACCGCGGCCGAAAAAGGCCGGAAAAAGCCGAAGCGCGGCCGAAAAAGACCGAAGCCGGCTGTTCAGCTCCACTCGTAGTCCCGCCTCCCTGCGCTCGCTCCCGAAACAGCAGGGAGGCGGGACTCCCTGAGCGGAGCTGAACAGTCGGCTCGGTCTTTTTCGGCCGCACTTCGGCCTTTTTCGGCCGCGGTTCGGTCTTTTTTCGGCCGCGCATGCGCGGTTTGTCACGCGGCGGGAAATTTAAACGCTGCAAACTGCAAATGACACTAGCAAGCTGCAAATGACTCTGGGCAAGCTACAAATGACTCTGGGCAAGCTACAAATGACTCTGGGCAAGCTACAAATGACTCTGGGCAAGCTACAAATGACGCTGGGCAGGTTGCAAATGACGCTGGGAAAGGCTGCAAATGACGCTGGGCAAGCTACAAATGACGCTGGGCAAGCTACAAATGACGCTGGGCAAGCTGCAAATGACGCTGGGCAAGCTACAAATGACTCTGGGCAGGTTGCAAATTGCGCTGGGAAAGGCTGCAAATGACGCTGGGCAAGCTACAAATGACGCTGAGCAAGCTGCAAATGACGCTGGGCAAGCTGCAAATGACGCTTAAATGTAAGTTTTTTTTTTTCCCTAAACTTCTCTCCTAAAACTTTTTTTCCTTAAAATTCCCTCCTAAACTTGGGGTGCGTGTTATACGCCGGTGCGTGTTATACGCCGATAAATACGGTAAGTTGGTCATACAGTTGTCTGAAAAAGTGTTTGCCCCCTTCCTCATTTCCTGTTCCTTTGCATGTTTGTCACACTTAAGTGTTTCGGAACATCAAACCAATTTAAACAATAGTCAAGGACAACACAAGTAAACACAAAATGCAATTTGTAAATGAAGGTGTTTATTATTAAAGGTGAAAAAAAATCCAAACCATCATGGCCCTGTGTGAAAAAGTGATTGCCCCCTAAACCTAATAACTGGTTGGGCCACCCTTAGCAGCAACAACTGCAACCAAGCGTTTGCGATAACGTGCAATGAGGCTTTTACAGCGTCCTGGAGGAATTTTGGCCCACTCATCTTTGCAGAATTGTCCTAATTCAGTTACATTAGAGGGTTTTCGAGCATGAACGGCCTTTTTAAGGTCATACCACAACATCTCAATAGGATTCAGGTCAGGACTTTGGCTAGGCCACTCCAAAGTCTTCATTTTGTTTTTCTTCAGCCATTCGGTGGTGGACTTGCTGGTGTGTTTAGGATCATTGTCCTGCTGCAGAACCCAAGTTCGTTTCAGCTTGAGTACACGAACAGATGGTCGGACATTCTCCTTCAGGATCTCTTGGTAGACAGCAGAATTCATAGTTCCTTTTATCACGGCAAGTCTTCCAGGTCCTGAAGCAGCAAAACAGCCCCAGACCATCACACTACCACCACCATATTTTACTGTTGGTATAATGTTCTTTTTTGAAATGCAGTGTTCCTTCTACGCCAGATATACTTGAACACACACCTTCCAAAGAGTTCCACTTTTGTCTCATCGGTCCACAGAATGTTGTCCCAAAAGTCTTGGGGATCATCAAGATGTGTTGTGGAGAAATTGAGACGAGCTTTGATGTTCTTTTTGCTCAGCAGTGGTTTTCTCCTTGGAACTCTGCCATGCAGGCCATTTTTGCCCAGTCTTTTCCTGATGGTGGAGGCATGAACGCTGACCTTAACTGAGGCAAGTGAGGCCTGCAGTTCCTTGGACGTTGTTGTGGGGTCTTTTGTGACCTCTTGGATGAGTCGTCGCTGCGCTCTTGGGGTAATTTTGGGCGGCCGGCCACTCCTGGGAAAGTTCACCACTGTTCCATGTCTTCGCCATTTGTGGATAATGGCTCTCACTGTGGTTCGCTGAATTCCCAAAGCTTTGGAAATGGCTTTATAACCCTTTCCAGACTGATAGATCTCAATTACTTTCTTTCTCAATTGTTCCTGAATTTCTTTGGGTCTCGGCATGATGTGTAGCTTTTAAGGATCTTCTGGTGGACCTTACTGTGTCAAGCAGCTCCTATTTAAGTGATGCCTTGATTGTGAACAGGTGTGGCAATAATCAGGCCTGGGTGTGGCTAGAGAAATTGAACTCAGGTGTGGACAACCACAGTTATAGTATGTTTTAACAAGGGGGGCAATCACTTTTTCACACAGGGCCATGATGGTTTGGATTTTTTTTCACCTTTAATAATAAACACCTTAATTTACAAATTGCATTTTGTGTTTACTTGTGTTGTCCTTGACTATTGTTTAAATTGGTTTGATGTTCCGAAACACTTAAGTGTGACAAACATGCAAAGGAACAGGAAATGAGGAAGGGGGCAAACACTTTTTCACACCACTGTAGATGGATCAAAATTCAGGCCAGTTCAGCAGGGACCATCCCAATTTCAATCCATCTATTGCCATTCCTGTACCAGATTATCGACTTCTCTCAACTTGGCTTGTTGGAACATCTTTCTTTGATAAGCACTGCAGCCTGTTGGCTACAGTACTGATCAATTAATTTTGACAGTGGAGAAGTCCCTGCTGTCAGAATACAATAGGATAGCAAGGAGTATTCCTCCATCCATCTTGATTATGTAGATGGGGGAATCTTTTCAGTTTTTTTCTTCGACCAGCCCACTGGCTGATTGAAAAAAAAACGGATCCATGTATCCATTACAGTTAAGGCCCTGGGTTTAACAGCACAGGTACTTCCATAAACTAAAGGCTGGCTCTGCTTTAGCCTTGTTTTCACTTTGAGTACTTAGTAGACTAAGTCAGGTACACTTGTAATTTCCCTTTGAGATTAATAAAGTATTCTGATTCTGATTGTCATGACACTAATATGTTGGCTGCCATGAATGGCATTTTTCTTAAAACTATAGTTATGATGGGCGTGGCTACCATGCTGGTGCATGGACGCCTGATCTTATCGCTCCGCTCCAGCGACGGGGATGGGCACAAACAGAGGTGACTCCACAGGCCAAGACACCCACCATTGGTAACCTGAGGGCCCTCTCCACCTGCAGGTATGTCCCACAAGAGAAAAGAAGCCGCCAAACTGAAGAAACTTCCAGATTTCTTCCCGCCGGCGGCCCGATATCATAGACAAGATGGCGCTGGTGCTGGAGTCAGTTCTCCATCCTCGAAAGGTGTCTCTCTCTCTGCCTCCTCCAGTCCAGGAATGCATGGTGGAAATGATCGGCATTCCCCTGGAGCCTCTACAGCGCTCTCACGCAGCCCTGTTAAATCCAAGCCATGGGTGGCTGCAGACATGCAGCAAGCGGGCTCAGGACAGGATTCCCTGGATGACACGAGGGAGCTGATAGACCCTATCACTGAATTCCCTACAGCAAACAAGCCCATACTGGATACTACTCTCAAAGACATGCTTGTCTCCCTCCGCAGCTCACTACATGCGGACATGATGCAATGCATGAGCAGTGTTAAAGCTGAAGTAGGGGAGCTGGGGGGCCGAGTAGATCATATAAAATGCAAGATGGGTGAATTTGCAGCATCAAACAATACACTCATTGATGCACATAATGACCAATCCGATGACATAACCTGGCTCAAAGAGAAAGTGGCAGACCTTGAGGACAGATCCAGACGAAACAACATAAAGATCCGAGGGGTCCAAGAAGCTGTGCAACTTACGCAATTGCAGCAATACGCCCGTTATCTTATGCAAGTGTTCCTGCCCTCGGTGCCTGAAGCAGACCTGGTCAAAGACCGAATCCACCGACTCCCTAAACCATCTCCCTGATAACATTCCTAGAGATGTGTTGATGAGGGTTCACTTTTATCATGCCAAAGATCAGCTCATGACGGCCTTTCGTAAGAACTCTCAACCGCCAGAAAGATTTTCACATATACAACTGTTTGCGGACCTTTCTCAATTTACAATGCAAAAACGCAGGTCATTGCTTCCTATAACGAAAGCCCTCCGTAACCACAGCATTCCATACTGCTGGGGTTACGCGATGAAACTGACAATCACACATGAGGAAAACACCACAACAATTACCTGCCTGCAGGAAGGTCTAGCACTGCTCCACTTCCTAGATATTATTCCTGAACAAAGCTCTGACAACTCTTCCCCACCTGCAAAGATGAGTGCGCAAAACGATTGGCAAACAGTGTCGCGCAAGAAGAAAAATAAGAAAGAGAAATCTTAATCACCCCACATACAAAATGGTCAACGCTTAACAAGATTCCCAGACCGCTGGGGAGCCGATACTGTGCAATTTCCCCCACCTAAGAAATGGGCAGCTGTTCTGCCCCCAGATTCCGACCTGAATCTACTTTTTTATTGAACAGTTTATGTACACATTACCTAACGTTGTCCCCCCCCCCTTTTTTACTCTCTCCCCTTTTCGATTGGTCTGATCCATATGAACTGCACACTTCTACAAGCAAAAGCGGCCTTCAAGTCTTCTCGGCCTCTATTGACACCTGGGCTCCCTCCACTCAAGGTACTACTGAGATTTCCATAAGGTACTGTAAACATTCTCTCCTTACTTTTTTCAATGACTCTTATAATAACTTCTTTTAATGTTCACGGATTGAACCATCTAGCCAAGAGGGCCTCAGTGTGGAAGGAAGTGCTGAAGCTCCAAACCGATGTCCTCTGGATGCAGGAATCCCATTTCTCATCCGATAACACACCCCATTTCCAACATAAGGACTTTCCCCATGTGTTTATGGCCTCAGCACCTACAAAAAAGAAAAGTGTCATCATCGCCATCAAAGACACTGTGACCTTCAATCTACAGGAAACCCTGACCGACCCGGAAGGTCGATACCTAATTCTAATAGTAATGCTTAACAACAGGCTGTACAACATTGTAAACCTTTATGCACCCAACTCCCACCAAATCCGCTTCCTGAGGAAGCTGTTTCTTAAAATATCCAACATCAAAAAGGGTTCCTTGTGGAGATTACAATGTTACAGTAGACTACACCATGGACTCCACCTCTGGATCCAAGCGACCTCTGCCAACACTTCAACCTCTCTTACACACTGAGGATGTCTACGATGCTTGGAGATGTCAACACTCCAATGAACGAGACTTTACTTTCCATTCAGCTAGACATAACTCCTATTCCAGAATAGACTTAATTTTAGTTGATAAATGGTTATTACAGAGAGTGTCCTCCTCCACCATACATGATATTTTGTGGTCAGACCACGCACCCGTTTCTGTCACTGTGGTGGAGGGGATCACTCCAAACCCTGCTTATATATGGCGTGCTAACCCCCATATAATGAAGACGCCATTGCATACTGCCACAATTAAAGATACCCTGACCGAATTCTTTACACTAAATTCACAATCTGTATCCAATTCAGCCACCTTATGGTGTGCGCATAAGGCTTTCATTCGGGGGATTATTATACAACTCTGTTCGCGGCAGAAGAGGCGGAGGACTCAAAAACTAGATAAACTCTTAGCCGATATCAAGAACCTAGAATCTCTAAACAAACTGCTGATGACAGCATAGCATCCAAACTCTCTTCTTCACTCGGATCTCAGGCTCCTGCTCATTGAACAATATGATAAACATATTAACTCTCTCAAATTATCCCATTACTCCTCGGGCAACCGAGCAGGCAAGCTCCTTGCTCTTAGACTTAAAGTACATAAAAATAGAACTAAAATATCATACCTACTCCACCCTGCAAATAATAAAAAAAACTAGTCAATCCAAAAGAAATAGCAAACTCATTTGCTGACTATTATTCCAATTTATACAATCTTGAAAAGGACCCCAGTACCTTGCATCCCACAGAAGACCGCATACAGTCTTTCCTTGTGGATATCAACCTCCCTTTTCTCTCCCAAGCACAACTAAAGTCACTTAATACCTCCATTACAGAGCCTGAGCTCAAAAAAGCAATAAAGACACTAGCATCTGGTAAATCACCAGGCCCGGATGGGTTAACCAATGATTATTATAAACTCTTCCAAGATATCTTATCCCCATCACTAAAATCGGTCTATGCTGATGCAATATCCTCCACCTTGTTTCCCTTGGAGATGCTTAAGGCTTATGTGGTAACTATTCCCAAACCAGGTAAAGAACCCAATATTCCCTCAAACTTCAGGCCCATATCCCTTCTCAATACCGATGTTAAGTTATATGCTAAAATTCTGGCCCATAGACTCTTGCCAATACTACCTACTCTTATAAAACCTGACCAAAATGGGTTTACCCCCGGGAGGCAAGCATCGGATGCCACTAGGAGAGTCATAGACCTTGTACATTATGCCTGGGCCTGTCGGGTGCCTTCTCTGCTCCTCTCTTTGGATGCGGAGAAGGCATTTGACAGAATACACTGGGCTATATGACCCACACCCTCCAAAAATATGGCTTCACAGGACCCATACTATCTGCTATGGCCCTTTACTCTTCACTATGTGCACAAGTCTAAGCATCTAATATGCTTTCAAACCCCTTTACCATATCCAATGGTACTAGACAGGGTTGCCCCCTGTCCCCTTCCATCTTTAATCTCCTAATAGAGCCACTAGCTGAAAAGATAAGGTCTCATCCTAACATAACACGCTACTCTATCCAAAACCAGACTCACAGCATCAAATTGTTTGCGGATGACATCATCCTCTTCCTGACCACACCCAGAACCTCCCTTAGTCATACCCATGAGATCTTGCACACATTTAGCCAGATTTACTTTTATAAGGTTCATTTTACAAAGTCAGTCATCCTGGAATTAAATATACCACCCAATCTTAGATCCCAACTACAGAAACAATTTCCCTATACATGGGCTAAATCCAGTATATCATACTTACAGGCCTACAAAGTACAGCAAACGCCCAGCAATTAGCAGACGTCAACTATATACCCTTAATAGGTAGGCTAACCAAAGAGATTAATAGATTAACTAAAATAGGCTAACCAACGAGATTAAGAGATTAACTAAAATAGAATTGTCCTGGCCTGACTAAAAACGTACAATCCCTTTTGTTCCTTGATGCCTGGCAACCACTCTCTTTACGGACACCCCCTCTTACCATACAAGCATCTCTACTTGCCTGGAGAGATCTTTGTAAAGTACCAACTCCATCCTCTAATATAACCGTCATCCCCATACCTCTCAACACTCTCGCACATGTGATCCCTAATCTAAAAATCTCTGACTGGCATATCAAGGGCATACACCTGATTGCTTACCTATATCATAACAACACTATTAAATAATTTCCCACACTACAGTCACAATTCAAGTTACTTCCTGCTGACCGCTACACATACAACCAAATTTCTCACTTTTTAAAAGCTATCAAAACACCCCGCATATACTGTACCTTGCAGACAAGATATGGAGGTTCTATACTGCAACCCCCATGCAAACTAAGTGCATATCCCTCTTTTATAATTTTTTCCAATGAAAACTGGAATTTTCCAAACCCCGCCCATATCTCAAATGGGAAGCTGATCTTGACACAAATATCATGGCTTCTCAATAGCAATACGCATTTAAATCCATCTACAAAGCCTCTAAATGTATCACCCATTGGGAACTATCGCACAAAATAGCACATCGTGGTACCTCACACCTTATAAAATCTCTAAATTTACTTCAAGTATCTCCCCATTATGTTGGAGGAATTGTGGTGCAGTGGGCAACCTCCTTCACGTGTTCTGGACCTGCAAACACCTGACTAGCTTTTGGAGGAGCATATTCAGTATTATCTCCAGCATTACAGGGATTTTGACACCCCCTAATCCAAATATGGCAATACTGAACATAGGAATAGTTGCCAGAACACTAATAGCGCAACATTGTAAGTCCAACATAGTCCCAAACACATCAGAAGTACTCAGGAACACCCAACCCCATTATGTATATGAATCACTAATAGCCAACAGATGGCACCAACAAACAATTTGATCATCACTGGAAAATGAAATAAACTACACCCCTTGCTTATACTCTCACTAACCCCCACCCAACTTGCAACTACTTATATGATGGTCAGACCAAAACCCACCTACCCCCCCTACCTTGCCAATACCCTTACCCCCTGTTTAACCCCACAGTTAAAATTGTCTTAATTTTGCAGCACACGCACTTTCCAGCATGAACGCAATTAATGGTTTTAAGGATAACGTTGAATTTGTTCTGGGTTATCTACTTACTTATCTGTGCATTTGGAAAATATATACACTTTTACTCAAGTCACAGTATATTGTTAAACATATGTTCTTGTATACTTTTATACTTTTGTATTTTTGGTACTATGTACTGTAACTTGAAGATTTCAATAAAAAATAATAAAAAAAAAAAAAAACGATAGTTATCATGTCTAAATTCAGTTCTTTGTGTTTCTTTAAAGTGGTTGTAAACTGCTGGACGTTCTTTTCTTTTCTCTTAATTTTTGACCTGCAAGGTAATGTAATAATGTGCTAGCATGCATCGCTTGGGAGCCGGCGTTCATGGCACAGGGCTCTGAAGGAACCGCACGGGTGCCCGTTCCTTCAGAGCACATGCGCCAGTAATGTCACTGGCTGTATATACAGTAAATATCTCCCAAATGGTGCCAGTTTAGGAAATATTTACACTACCTGTTATTTACCCTACCTTATTATAGGCTTACCTATAGGTAAAAGTAAAGGCCTGTACACACAATCAGATTTTCAGACGGAAAATGTTAGATGTGAGCTTGTTGGCGGTAAGTCCGACCGTGTGTATGCTCCATCGGACATTTGTTGTCAGACTTTCCACCAACAAATGTTGGCTAGCATGCTCTCAAATTTTCTGCCAACAAATGTGTGTTGTCGAACTTTCCGATCGCGTGTACACAAGTCCAAAAGTACAAACACACATTCTCGGAATCAAGTACGAGCCGGAAGCGCAGGTCTTGTAAAACTAGCATTCATAATGGAGATATCACATTCGTCACGCGGCAAATTATGAAATCTCTCAATGCAGCGCATTCTCTTCTTCTTTATAATGGTATAATGAAGCTGCTCTGCTGTTGATATTCACAGAGTTCTAACAAATGTATTTCTTTTTTTTTCTAGTCATCTCCAGAATAATTTTTTTTGTGTTTTTATTTCTAGTGATCTCCAGAATAATATTTTTTTGTGTTTTTTTTCTAGTGATCTCCAGAATAATATTATTTTTTTGTGTTTTTTTCTAGTGATCTCCAAAATATTTTTTTTTCTAGTGATCTCCAGAATAAATATTTTTTTTTAGTTTTGTGTTTCAAGTTACCACAACACCATTATTATCTTGTATTTTTTTAACCTCAAAGATACAACTATGTTGGTGTTCCTTGTTAATTTGACATTGTATTTTTTAAATGTACCTGCCTACTCACAAACAAACTGTTCTTTTTGAAGTAAAACACATATGTCTGTCCAAATTGGTAACCTAGGGAGTCCATTTAATAGGGAGCACAATATGGTCCAGGACTCAGAGAAACCGGGAGCAGCAGTAGATGACATATATGTCCCGAGGCTGTGGTCTTCCAACAGCCTGCATTTTTTGCCAGACCGCACCGAACCCAGACCATCACTCTCAACACTTCCTTCCATGCTTCCTTCAATGCTTCTGTGGTTGGTGAGGTGGCTGTGTTGTTGGTGGAGGTGGTGTAGAAGCTTGGTCCAACTCGCACAGGTGCATTTGATGGGTGAGTTTGCCCCTCGTCCCCTTGTTTAGGGCCTGAAGAATTATTTCCTTGCATATAGTGCACTGGGCCTCTTCCATCTGCTTTCATTTATTGCCTGTCAGCATCCAAACACCTCCTGGCCATCAATTGTTGCTGTAGCATGGCAAAGAAAAGCAGCCGTGGCCTCCTCCAGGTTCCTAGACTTCATGGCCCTTTTGGTTGGAGGTTGAGACTTTTCTTTGTATGAAAATGGTACATAGTTTTAGGTTTTTGGTCATCAATCACACACAATTTTGAGCTCATGACTGTTGCAAACTGAATGTTAACAAACAGAAAAAAATATCATTCTGACTCCAGCATTTTTCATTCTTGTCCCAATCATTTACTGTCTATTGATATGTAAACCACTTTGTTAAATCAGAAATGTGTGATCAATAACATCTAGTTAACATCATTCAATTATTGACAAGAAATATGTTCAACAATGCTATGCCTGGGTCAAGCTGGGCTCCTCCACATCTTCTTCCTGGGTGGAAGGCCCAGGTTGGACCTCAGGAGCCTCAGTTGATGTTGAAGGAAGTGATGAGAGCGATGGCCTGGGTTCCATCTGGTCGGACAAAAAACGCAAGCAGTGGTAGTACCACAGCCTGAGGACATATATGTCATCTGCTGATGCTCCGGATCTCTGGGAATCCTGGACTTTCTTGCACTCCCTATTATATGTGCTCCTCAGGCTACCAATTTTGGCCTTAAAATAGGTGATGTCTGCCGTGGGATACACAGGCTTCACTAATTCCAACAGTTTCTCCATCGCTGCCTTCATCTTTAGTTTGTTTTAATAGTCCCTGCATTGTACATGCCAGGGACATGGCAGCTCCCTGTATTCTTCGATTAACTCTGGCAGGAAATCTGGGGCTGTCAATTTATCAACCATTTGATCTGCAAGACACAACACAAGACAAACCCTAATGTCAGGCTAAACTCTCCTAATCTTGTCCCAATATAGGCCTTAATCTATAAGCAGTATAGGTCACTAACCACTGATGCCCCAATTTACAATTGTACCTTCATTTCAACGTCCCTTTGCACGAAAATGATCTTCCATCCTCCACTCACATATCATACCTACGTGCATTACAGCGACTGCTCGTTATGCTTTATATACACTGCGCATGCGTCAAACTCCACCCCTGTCCTTATTTCTAGTGTATTCCCCACCTCTTCTCTTTCAGACCAGTGGGGGAGCAAATGGCGGAGCATAGAGAGCAGTGTCTCTCTACCTTGATTCCCCTCTGCATATTGAGCCATTGGGACTTCTATTCCGGATCAGGATTTGGTAAACACTTGCTGGCATTAACCCCTTGCCACCTGGGTGGTACTGTATTTATTAATTTTCTGAGTATTTCAACGATGGAAATGATTTTTTATTATTAAGTTCTATTTTTTTATCTTTTCATCTGACTTTTAATTTTATTTTAGTGTGCATCCAATTAAATGAACTTGATTACGCATATCATTTATAATAGTTCCTTTATTTTCTGGTCCCATTGAAAGTAACTTACAATATATTAGAGCAAACGTATAACATGACAGCCAGGAAACTAGAATTTTCAAAGAGAGAAGTCAGCAATGACATTCCACATTTTACAATCATGACAGATGTCCTTTAAAGTAAATCTATGGTCGAGCTATGGATCACCACCTGTATATCAATACTGTATTTCCAACAAGCTGTTAATGAGCCTTAAAACAAGATCTTACTTACCTTCTTGTTCATGGCACTGTGGAGTAATTCATCTACAAGCAGAAGGGTGAAGTTCTTAGAAGCTTAATTCACTTTGCTCCCTCCCACCAGCAATATCTCTGCAACCTTCCAACCTTCTAATCTAACACAATGTAAACACAAATTAGGTGCACTGGGAATTGGAGAATGATGAGATGAGACTTTAAGAGACCTGCCTTGAATGACTTTAGTGCTGCTATGTTGAAAATTGAAAGTTGCTCCATAGAACATGCAGCTACAGAAGTCAGTGAGGGCTTGGTTAAAAGCTCATTTACTGATTGGTAAGATATGTAAATATATTTAGTCTAACCACAGGCTCAGTTTAAACACAATCAACAATGTAATTTATTTGCTAATAGAGAATGTCTAAATAGGCACTTTAAAAATGAACAGGCACATAAACAGTGTTTATTTGTCAGAAAATTCTGGGTCAACAAAAGTTCAAGGAATATTCAGTGAATTAAATGAAAATTACAACATTCCAAAGTGATTTCTGACAGCTAATAAGAATATATAGAAGAGGTATATATTGGTCAAATGATATATAATTATTTCAGTTTTCTGAAAATGGTTGCTTCCAGCATCTTTTTATTTCAAACAGTCATTTACAATTGTAAAGATATTTGCTACTGTTCGAAGGCCAGAAAAATAATAATAGACAACTAAATCACACTAAAATGTGTGTAAAACAGTTGCAAAAAAGTAATAACTACTGGCAATTATTATCAGTTACTATTTATAACTAATAATTACAGAAACGAAAATCTCGCACTCAAGTTACTACACTTAGAATCATTGGAAAAAATGGTATAGTCATTGAACAGCAACTAAACTTTCATCCATATTTAAAAAAAGTAATCTATGGCCATAACAATCCTATGGATACAGGTGAACCATGCAGATAAAGAAATATGCCCTCATAAACACAGTAACATGAAAGAAACAGAATGCTGCTATACATTGCTATTGAATCATAAAAATTAACATTTCATCGCAACAATAAATGCTCATATATTCAATAAAATTATAGAAAGCTGTGTCAGGGTACATGCAGAATAGCACATCTGTAAAAATGTAAATTATATGGGACAAGACTGAGCTTCAGATCTGTCTAGAATACAGGAATAGCTCAGCTTCTGGTTTGCATACAGATTGAAATTGATTTGCTTTTCAAGTACTGGGAAATAAAATTACAGTTTGGATAAAAAGGGAAATGTTGAAGTTGAAGTGAATATTTTATGTGGCTCATTGGTTTTTACCTACTTTTTATGTCACAAATATTTTTTCTTTCCCCAAACACATGTATATGAGAAAAACAATACCTAAAAATGTGAACACATGAGTATATAAAAAAGAATGAATGAAGAATAACATTGTAACAAGCAGCAAGCTTTTGTAATAATAGTTTAATCTGAAGTTTTCTGACAGCTGGCTGTGTTGATGAGAGTTGTTACCAAGGAGTCTGAGATGCCTGCTGAGAACATCCACAGCATGCTGATTTATAGCAGCAGTGTTGAACTGCATAATGTCAGCACCTCTCACTAAAGTAATAATAAACAGGAATGATATGGTTTATTTTTCTGTATGAATTGGTCAGAATAAGCATGGAAAGCACTACCCCAATGGGGGATAATAGTGTTGTTCTCATGGGAGCTGTAACTGCGGCTAAGCGATTTCTATTGGCAAGGTTTATATAAAAAAAGGAATCTGTAATATAGTCATCTTAGAGAAATGAGATTTTGGTTACTAGCTGTAAGTGGAATGTTGTGGTTGTTGACTGTTATATCAAATTCCTACCAAAGATTAGCACTTGGCTGTCAGTCCTGCTACCTACTTAGTACAAAAAAAAACGTTTAATGTTAAACAGAAAAATATTAGCATTCCCTACATATACACTGGAATTATTCTTGGTTTTAAACAGCATATAACTGTGTGAATTACATGTAATCCAATTTTGTTTTCAGCTTTTGCCACACAGTTCTTCCTGCCTTGGGTTCAGTTGCTATATATTTGCCTCATCTTGTGTGAACATAATGAATCAGCTTAACAATTAATACCTTAAAGATCTGGTGTAATTTGTAGGTAACCGCTTAGGTAAGGCTAGGCTACTGCCTCCCCTAGGGGCTCCACTAGTGAAGCACCAAACAGAAGAGTATATATGCAGGGGTGGGTGGCGCTGCCTGTCACCTGGAGAGTGACCTCCAGTGATGACTAACCACTAGCCACATAAAAATGCAAGTGCTAATTGACCAAAGTGTAATGTGCACGTGATAAATTAATAAGGTCGCCCTAAAAAGCTATGTCATATCAAGTGTACGACACAATAGCTATCCATGTGAAGAAATATTAGTGGGTCTCTGTAAATTTTTATTCGTTTATTATATTTAAGATTTAATATTTCAAAGGTATGATGTGGGTTAAATGAGAGTTCTTTGACCAAGAGTGAAAGTTCTAATTTAATAACATTTATTAGGAAGCAGTTGAAAGCATCTACCTAATACACAAACATCTATATATAGTCTTACACCAAAGGAGGAAATAGTAGGTTAAAATACAAGAATTACATGGAGGAATACAGAGTATATTCCTTAAAACATTCTACAAACATATTCAGTTACAAGTAAAACAGACCTTTTCCATAATTACCCTTTAGTTCCATTCTGATGGCTGCTTTCCCATAAAGTGAGTGTTTCCTCCCAGCTAGTCTGTGTATATCAATACAGGCTGATGCCTCATTGGTCGGCATAGCGTGACTTCTGATTGATTAGCTTCCCTATGCTTTGCCTAAGTCCGCTCCTTGTGAGCCATAGATTGACTAATTTTCCCCGGATTATGGGTTGGCTTCCCTTCATTGCATATCCCAGCATGGGATCCTTTGAAGTGAGTTTGTGTACAAAAATGAGGTTTGAATCTCATTGTTTGTACACAAAAGCCTGGGCCCCGTCTTGTCTGGTCTTCTCATAGATATGTGTGAAGATCCTATCTTCTGGCCTGCATATATACAAGCTAAATGATATATATTCCTAATTACAATAATTTACAGTTTTTAATGGAGATTTCACATAAACTCATAAGGTCATAAGGCAACAATATGCACCCAAAGGCGTAATTATATAAACCCAAAATAAAAACATCAAATGGGAAAATCTCATATAAAAGTAAAAAATGTGTACCAAACCAAAAAATGTCAATTAGTGTACTCCTGTGTGTAGGATGTGCCTATACGTGCATATGTCCCTGTATACGTGTATATGTATACATATGTATACGTGTATGTATATGTATACGTGTATACGTGTATATGTCCCTATACGTGCATCCATAGGTGCATGAAAAGATATAATTAAGTAAATATATATATATATATATATATATATATATATATATATATATATATAAATAAATCAACAAAAATAGTTATGTGAATTCATCATTAGAAGAAAAAGTCTCATGTGTAAGATAAACATAATAAAGTCCAATTTGTAGTGCTAATTATAAGTGAAAAATATCCAAAGTGACTTGTGCAGAAATCATTCATAGATCAAAACTTGTGCAAGCAACGTGGGGTGACATTCATGCTCCCCTTCAGTTCCCCACTCACCAGACCCTCATACCCCTATAGGGGTAAATTGCATAGAGTGGGGGTATGTCTGGAACGGTCCTCCTAATTGGTGTGTCAAACCTTGGGAGAAGTGATGGACATGGTTGAAAAATCCTGGATGCTCACCTCCTCCGTGTCACTTCAAGACCGTGGGGTATCCTCGTGTGTATGAAAGAGATGGGCACTCATAGCATAATTCCGTAAGATTCCAAATGTATTTAAATAAAGTTTAAAAAAGCACGATGCAATAAAGCCAATTGCCGTATTGGTGTTGAGGTATAACAGACTGCAAGAAATCGCATTCAGCATGCGTTCCACCGGTCAGAACAGCGCAAACTGGAAGTGACATGGGTGCAAACTAGGCTACAACTTACGCGTTTTGTCAGAGGACGTTGTCTAAGGCGGTGCCATCTTGGTACACCACACGTCATTTATAGCAGGTGGTAGTGCAGGATCCGCTCCCCATAATTGGGTGTACGAGGCCAGTATGATTGTGATACGGAACCCATGTAGCCAAACCGATCCTATGGGGAATAAAACACTATCCATCCAACTAAATTAGGTAGATGGTTTTCCATAAGGGATCCTATAGATCCCAAGCTCATGTGGCCAAATTGGTGCTAATTTCTGCACATCCACTTTACACCGAACAAACCAGATATTACCTGGCAAAACTAAAAACAACATTCTAGCTTATTAATATACATAACATATTAATCAGAGGGTAGGATAGATAACTTGGGAATAATATATTGAATGTGTATAACGCAATGCATATATAAAAATAGAAAATATATTAGAAACTATTTTTTTTATCTTTTTAAAACTAATAAAAAAATTTGTAAAATTATTTATGGATATGCATATAATTAAAATGGAGGGATGATGCTGAAGACACATTGGACATATTTATTATTATGATGGTATACGTTCCATCAGACCCAGATAGGCATAGTCTGGGTTTGATGTTGTGGATAATTGTTTAACCACTTGCCGACCGCTGCACGCCGATATACGTCGGCACAATGGCAGCAGTGGGCAAATGGGCGTACCTGTACATCCCCTATAAGAGGCTGGCATAGCAGGCGTGTGCACACCTGCCGCGTACATCTTGACTGTGCTCGTAGCTCCCGGCGATTGTGTCACGAAGCCTCAGAACGGGGAAGTGCCTATGTAAACAAGGCCTTTCCCCATTCTGGCTTGTGTCATGACAGCGATCACTGCTCTCTGTCATCGGGAGCAGTGATCGCTGTCATGTGACTAGTAGCCCATCCCCTACAGTTATAATCACTTCCTAGGACACACTTAACCCCTTCAATGCCCCCTAGTGGTTAACCCCTTCACTTCCAGTGTCATTTACAAAGTAATCAGTGCATTTTTATAGCACAGATCGCTGTATAAATGACAATGGTCCCAAAATAGTGTCAAAAGTGTTCGATGTGTTCGCCATAATGTCGCAGTCCCAATAAAAATCACAGACCACCGCCATTACTACAAAAAAAAAAAAATAATAATAAAAAATGCCATAAAACTATCCCCTATTTTGTAGACGCTATAACTTTTGCGCAAACCAATCAATATATGCTTATTGCAATTTTTTACCAAAAATATGTAGAATACATATCGGCCTAAACTGAGGAAAAATATAGTTTTTTTATATATTTTTGGGGGATATTTATTATAGCAAAAAGTAAAAAATATTAAAACCGTAGAGGTGATCAAATAACACCAAAAGAAAGCTCTATTTGTGGTTAAAAAAAGGACGTAAATTTTGTTTGGATGCAATGTCAGACGCGCAATTGTCAGTTAAAGTGATGCAGTGCCGAAACGCAAAAAGTGCTCTGGTCAGGAAGGAGGTAAAATCTTTGGGGCTGAAGCGGTTAAACAATCTATATTGGGAATTAGAAATTAGATTAGTGATAGTATGGGAAGAGCTCACTAGGAAAAAGCATGTGAGATAGAGCTAATTTGCATAAGTTGAGGGTAGCTGTAATATGTCCCATAAATGTAATAGTTGCTCCATTTCTTCCTCATAGTCTATTTTATTCAGTATGACCAACCCCCCCCCCCCCCCCCCCCGAGGAATAAATGGAGAACCTGTTGAGGGTAAAGAACCGATATAAGAAACTAAAAGGGAACCCTAAACAACGATGTTAAAAGAGACTAAAAGCATTTGTCAAAAAGGGGAAAGGGAAAGGAATATTAAGCAAGAAAGAAGCTGAATATCTTATATCAGATTCCACGAAGACCCCTGTGATATACTATGTGCCGAAGATACACAAAAGACTAGAGAAACCACCAGGAAAACAGATTATTAGTGGGATCAATTCACTTTTTCCCTGGCTAGGAGAGTATCTTGAGCAATATTTAAAGCCTCTAGTACAGAAAGGGAGATCGTACCTCAGGGACAGTACTCAATTAATTCCAGGACCTCAAAACATCACAGATTCTGGAAATTGCCTACTCGCCACCATAGATGTTAACTCCCTATATACCAGTATCATACAGAAAGGTGGCTTGGAGGGAGTGGAGACGGCACTACATAAAAACACTGAGCTGAAACAAGAACAAACTGGGTTTATCCTTGAAGGCCTACAATTAGCTATGGAAAGTAATTATTTCTGGTATAAGAAAAGTTACTTTGTCCAAACCAAAGGTGTGGCTATAGGGGCACATTATGCCCCCAGTGTTGCCAACCTTGTCATGAATCACCTGCTCAATCTAATCAATCTAATCAATCTAGTCAATCTAAAATAAAGAAAATCAATAGTGCTGTCTAAGAAAGGCCTAGATTTGTGTACAGAAGAGCCCCTTCAGGGAAGGGAATCATTTAGTCCACAATGTCATTAATACCCCGAAAACTGACAAACTCTTTTTTTAGGAATGAAAGGGTTTTTCAGATGTCAAAATGCCTCCCATGCAACGTAAGTAAAAAACAACCGTGGTAAAGAGAGTCCTTTAAATCCAGGAAGGCTTCCTAAAACCTAACCTTTCCAGACATTTCAAAGAAGTACACCATAGGGATCCCACTGGCCTGATTTTTTATGGAATAGACCAGAATAAGGATCACTGGAGGGGGGTAACAAAAAGATCCAGGTCTCACAGGACAAAACAAGGTGGATATACTGGCTGGGGTCTTTGGCGCCTAGGGGCCTTAACTTGGATATTGACCTCAATTGCTTTATATTGAAGAATCAACCTCTTTAACCCATACCTAAATAGAGTTAAGAGCAACTATTACATTTATGGAACATATTACAGCTACCCCCCTAACCCTTAACTTATGCAATTTAGCTCTGTCTCACATGCTTTTTCCTAGTGAGCTCTTCCAATACTATCACTAAACTGATTCCCAATATAGATTGTTTACACAATTATCCACAACATCAGACCCAGATTATGTCTATCTGGGTCTGATGGAACGCATACCATCATATTAATAAATATGTCCAATGTGGCATAAGCCTCATCCCTCCATTTTATTATATGCATATGTCCATAAATCATTTAACACATTTTTTTATTCGTTTTAGAAAGATTTTTTCCCTCCCAAAAAAATTCAAATATATTTTCTATTTCTATCTATACATAGTGTTATACACATTCCATATATTATTCTCAAGTTATCTATCCTCCCCTCTGATTAACCACTTCAGCCCCGGAAGGATTTACCCCTTCCTGACCAAGCCCTTTTTTGCGTTACGGCACTGCGTCGCTTTAACTGACAATTGCGCGGTCATGCAACGTTGCACCCAAACAAAATGTATGTCCTTTTTTACCACAAATAGAGCTTTCTTTTGGTGGTATTTGATCACCTCTGTGGTTTTTATTTTTTGCACTATAAACAATAAAAATAGCGACAATTTTGAAAAAAAAATTATATTTTTAACTTTTTGCTATAATAAATATCCCCAAAAATATATAAAAAAACGAATATCTTCCTCAGTTTAGGCCAATATGTATTCTTCTACATATTTATGGTAAAAAAATAAATAAGCATATATTGATTGGTTTGCACAAAAGTTATCGCGTCTACAAAATAGGTGATAGATTTATGGCATTTTTATTATTAATTAATTTTTATTAGTAATGGCGGCGATCTGCAATTTTTATCATGACTGCGACATTGCAGCAGACAGATCAGACACTTTTGACACTATTTTGGGACCATTGACATTTATACAGCGACTGTAGGGGGGGGTGGGCTCACTAGAACATGACAGAGATCACTGCTCTCGAACAATGGGAGCAGTAAATCCCTGTCATATTGCTAGGCAGAACAGAGAAATGCCCTGTTTACATTGGCATCTCCCCGTTCTGCCTCTCTGTGTCACGATCGCTGTCCACTGGTGGACATCAAGTCTGCGGGACCCACGGGCATGCTTCCCCATCACGCGGTGTGTGCGCACGCCTGCTAGCCGCTGATAGCGGAGTGACGTATGGGTACGTGGTTTTGGGCACCCGTGCCTTTTTGCCCACGTATATAGGCGTGAGTGGTTAATATATTATGTATATTAATAAGCTAGAATGTTGTTTTTAGTTTTGCCAGTTAATATTTGGTTTGTCAGTGTAAAGTGGATGTGCAGGAATTAGCACCAATTTGGCCACCGGGGACACGGGCTCGGGATCTATAGGATCCCTTATGGAAAACCATATACCTAATTGAGTTTGCTGGATAGTGTTTTATTCCTCATAGGACTTGTTTGGCTACATGAGCTCCGTATTACAATCATACCGGCCTTGTACACCCAATTACGGGGGGCAGATCCTGCACTACTACCAGCTATAAATGACATGAGGTGTACCAAGATGGCACCACCTCAGACGACGTCCTATGATGAAACGTGTATGGCACCTAGTACGCACCCATGTCACTTCCGGTTTGCGGCATTCCGACCGGTGGAACGCGCGCTGAATGGGATTTCTTGCACTCTGTTATACCTCAACACCAATACAACAATTGGCTTTATTGTGCCATGCTTTTTTAACCACTTCAATACTGGGCAATTTCACCCCCTTCCTGCCCAGACCAATTTTCATCTTTCAGTGCTGTTACACTTTGAATAACAATTGCACGGTCATGCAACACTATACCCATATGAAATTTTGATAATTTTTTTCCCCACAAATAGAGCTTTCTTTTGGTGGTATTTGATCACTTTATTTTTTGCGCTATAAACAATATTTTTTACTTTTTGCTACAATAAATATCCCATTAAAAAAAATCGAAAACTATTTTTTTCCTCAGTTTAGGCCGATATGTATTCTTCTACATATTTTTGGTAAAAAAATAAATAAAATTGCAATAAGCGTGTATTGATTGGTTTGCGCAAAAGTTATAGCGTCTACAAAATAGGGGACAAATTTATGGCATTTTTATTGTTATTTTCCATGGTCTTGCTGTGTTCACGGGCAATCACGGGTGCCCAGCGGACATCGCGGCCCCCGGGCACGCGCAGTGGGTTCCTAGTGACACGTCAGGCACACCCCCAAGAGGCTCAGGCTCATATGACGGCGGCCTGGAGGGACAAAGGGTTCCTGCCGCCTTCATATGACAATGCGTGGTAGGGAAGTGGTTAAACTTGGAATCTTACAGAAGTTTGCTATGAGTGCCTGTCTCTTTCATACACACGAGGATACACCACGGTCTTGAAGTGCCACAGAGGAGGTGACCATCCAGGATTTTGCAACCAAGTCCATCACTGCTCACCCCAGTAGGGACACCGCAGGGTTTGACAGACCTAGGAGGAGGACTGTTCCAGACCGATCCAGCACATCCTACACACGGGAGTACACTAATTGACATTTTTTGGTTTGGTACACATTTTTTACTTTGCATATGAGATTTTCCCATTTGATGTTTTTGTTTTGGGTTTATATAATTACTCCTTTGGGTGCATATACAGGGACCCACTAATATTTATACACACGGATATCTTTTGTGTCATACACTTGATATTAGGGTGACCTTATTCATTTATCATTTGCACATTACACTTTGGTTCAATTAGCACTTGCACTTTTACGTGGCTAGTGGTTAGTCATCACTTGAGGTCACTCTCCAGATGACAGGCAGTGCCACCCACCACTGCATATATGCTCTTTTGAAAATCTGGTGGCCTACAACATACAGTATACGATTTCTGTACATTGCTGTACATGCTGAAGCTTATAATAATACAGTAACTCCCTTAAAGTATAACTAAAGACATTTTGTCCTGGTGGGAAATTTCAATTTACTTCCTTTATCAAACCAGGAAGTGAGAGAAAATCCCTCCAAAGTGAGGGAATCCTGGAGTGTCACCAGGGTCATGTGAACTAGTG
Source organism: Lithobates sylvaticus (assembly GCA_028564925.1). Taxonomy (NCBI): domain Eukaryota; kingdom Metazoa; phylum Chordata; class Amphibia; order Anura; family Ranidae; genus Lithobates; species Lithobates sylvaticus. The sequence continues at coordinate 173,484,724 of CM053026.1, forward strand.
CCCCTATTGACACAATTCTCATCTATTATTGTTTTGGGATTTTTTTTTACGTTCACTTTTGATGATAATGGTAAGCAGGACTAGGGATGAGCCGAACTGCACATTTTAGCGTGGCCTTTTATTGTGTCTAATCAGCATCTTGATATGACACACCTGTGAGGTGGATAGATTATCTCGGCAAAGGAGAAGTGCTCACTAACACAGATTTAGACAGATTTGTGAACAATATTTGAGAGAAATAGGCCTTTTCTGTACATAGAAAAAGTAGTAGATCTTTGAGTTCAGCTCATGATAAATAGGGGTAAACACAAAAGTGTTGCATTTATAATTTTGCTCAGTGTATATATATATATATATATATATATATATATATACACACTACTATATATATGTCTATCAAATACACTTCCTGTACTGACTGAATATAGAGTTTACACTGTATATATAGGCTATAAAAAGGAATTCGGAATAAAAACGGGCAACAATCCAGATCCCAGCCTGTGCGCCTTAGACAATGATCGTACTAGAGCTAAAAGCTGCTACTTAAATAAGAATATATGAAGAGAGATCAAACTGTGGTCCGGAATGGACTGTAGCCTGATAGGTAGCGCTAAAGAAAATTAAGTCTAAATTAGATAAAACAAACTAAACAAATAAACATAAGTATAGAAATAGTCCCAGGTGATGAATTGTTTACAGTGTCCCTGATGGGAAAAAAATGATATCACAATAAAGATTTTTGAATAGTGACTTCAAAAATTAATGTGCACAAATATATATAAACAAAAGAGTGCCACAGTGTTCATTAGTGTTCATGAGATTTGAGATATGAAAAAATAATAAAGTGAAAAAAAGATGAAAAAAAGAAGAACGGTGCTCCCTTGACAAAGCAATGTGTCTTCACAAAATATTTTTCGATCAATCTTCCACCACACCGTTGTGCTCAAATGTGTCCACTCCCATAGGAAACTCACTCACCGAATATTGTTGCCCACACTCACGTGTAAAGCCTCATACACACGATCGGACCGTGGACCAACTTTCCCGTGGATTTTTGTCCAAAGGGTGTTGGCCCCAAGTTGGTATTGCATACACACGGCAGGACTTTTTCAGCCAACTTTCACCAAATCACTTGTTTTTTCTGCTCTTTACCACCACCTTTGGTCAACTTCTGTATTGTTGTCTGATCTTTTGCATTGGTTCTGCATTGTTTTGTACAAAAGTCCGTTGGTTTTGTGTACACACGGTCAGACTTTGGTCCATCGGACTTTTGTTGGCAGAAAGTTGGTCCGTTCGCACAGCCAACAAAAGTCAGATGAAACCTGGAAAAAGTTGGTCCGATGGAGCGTACACATGGTCGGATGTTAGTCCAAAACAGCTAATTTGCATGTTGGTTGTCAAAAAGTCCGATCGTGTGTATGGGCCTTTAGGCTAACTAGCATATACAATCTCCCAAAATCGATCAGCGTTCCTCCAGTTTTTTCTACTTAGTGCAATCAAAGTACTCCACATGCAAGTAAAAAAAGTGCTCCAATAGTGTAATACTGCAAATTTATTAAAAAATAGCACACAATCCAAGCTTCAAACAGTACACTCACATTTTAAAAGAATAAAACCAGCAGAACTGAATCTCAATAAAACACAGCAGGTTCCACTCCAATACTTAAAACACTGCAATACCACTTCAGAATGTAAGCGCTAGGTCACGGCGGACCTGAGGTGTCTGCAATACCACAGTCTGGTTCTCACCCTCTCCGACCACCGATATTGGTATACCACTGTATTCCACCGCAACTTTGTTTGGACGAGATGTACATACTAAAATTGGATGCCGCTTAGCCACGCCCCCGACATGTTTCGTCACTTCCTTGACCTTTTTCATGGGGTTCAGGTATATATAGGCTACACTGAATGCAGAGTATATATATATATATACACACACACTAGTCTGACTGTATATATATATATATATACATATATATATAAATATATATATCTCAAATACACTGCCACTAACTAACTAATCTGCCTGCCTAATCTAGCTCAATCTCTCTATCTCCATCCACTATAACACACTATACGGGTGCCTTATATAGTGTGGGGCGTGGATTTTGTCCCGCTGAGCCATGATTGGCCAAAGGCACCCTGCCTTTGGCCAATTATGGCTCTCACTGAGGAGCGTACTGTCATTGGCCAAAGCATGCAGGTCAGGTGTATGGTTTGGCCAATCATCATACAGCAATGCACTGCGGTCTTGCAGTGCATTATGGGGTGCTCAAATTGGCCACGAATGCCCCATAAAATTTGCTGTTTAGCAAATGAGTGAACACCCGATGTTTGAGTCGAACTTACGTTCGACTCAAACTCGAAGCTCATCCCTAAACAGGACACATAGAAAGGGTAAATCTTCCCAATGGGGGCACAAAAAGCAATACAAACTGACAGGGGTTCTAATCCATTGCCACTCTATCCAAAACGAAAAAATAAAAAAAAAGTTTTGCCTTTAGTTATTCTTTAAGTGCCATGGTCAGCAGATGATGTATAGCATTAAAAACACATGAGCAATGATGTACTTGCAGTCATCATGGTGACTGCAATCACCATGGCATCTGGACCTGTAAAACAAATGTTACACTCTTGCTTCCAGGCATTTCCAAAGCTCATCCTCCTTGGAAGACTTTACCAGAGTGATAAGCTATGACCTTTTTGAGAAATGTGGGTATCACAAAGATGTTGAAAAAAATGTGCAGTTCCACAACAGAGTTTTCAAGTTTCCAAAATAATATCAAATCTTACACCTCAGGACAGGCATAAGAAGCCTGCTTGATGTTCTGAATAAATGCACTGAGGCTTAACCACTTCAATACCCGGCCATAGTCAAATGACGCCCACAAGGTGGATCTCCCATCCTGGGTGGGCGTCATATGACGTCCTCGGCCTTCCGCCGCTACTGCGGGCCCGGGGGGGCCCGCAGAGCGGCGATCCGGTGTGTCCCTCGGGACACAGCCATCCCCCGATGGGGGTATTGAAGTGGCCAGTTGTGTCCCGAGGCAGTGTTCTGCGCCGTTGCAGCGGCGCCGTTTGCCGCTGATTGCATGTATCCCGGAAGCGGCGTGCACTCCCGGGAACGTTCAGTGACAGATTGGGACTGAGGCTGGCTGAGGCTTTTGCCTTAGATACAGCTCAGCCCCGATCAAAGTAAAAATAAAAAACAATTGGCTATTTAGTGACTGGCTGTGTCCAATGACAGCCAGTCACTAAATGTAAACAAAAAAGAGAGGTAACTCCTGTTGCTGGGTTCTCCTCTTCACACACCGATCCTGTGTGAGGAGGAGATCAGCTAACAGTGAGTTACCTATATACTGTACCCACCTAGTATATATATATACCCATCTGTGCCCAGATCACCCCCCCCCTAAATAAAGAGAACCTGTCATCAGGTGTACCTGTCATCAGGTGTACCTGTCATCAGTACCTGTCATCAGTACCTGTCACCTCACCAGAGTACCTGCCACCAGAGTACCCGCCATCTCACCACCTGCCAGAGTACCACCAGAGTACCCGCCACCTCACCACCTGCCAGAGTACCCGCCACCTTACCACCTGCCAGAGTACCACCAGAGTACCCGCCACCTCACCACCTGCCAGAGTACCACCAGAGTACCCGCCACCTCACCACCTGCCAGAGTACCACCAGAGTACCCGCCACCTCACCACCTGCCAGAGTACCACCAGAGTACCCGCCACCTCACCACCTGCCAGAGTACCACCAGAGTACCCGCCACCTGCCAAAGTACCTGCCATCAGAGTACCTGCAACCAGAGTACCTGCCATCAGAGTACCACCAGAGTACCCGCCACCTCATCACCTGCCACCAGTGTACCTGCCACCAGTGTACCTACCACCAGAGTACCCGCCACCTCACCAGCGGTGGCCTTTGCATCGGACAATGCTTCAGGCGATATCACACTCTGGACCACTATTAGCCCATATTTCCAATAGACTGCCATTTCCCCCCAATTTCTGTCATGAATATTTCCCTGCCTCAACCAACCATATCATTGTCTTCCATGTGAACTGACCCTGGCCTGTTTCTTGACTATGCCTCTGCCTACCGTCTGCATTGTTTATCCGCCATGTTTCTGCCTTTCAAGTGAACTGACCCTGGACTGTATCGACTATGCCTCTGCCTACCGTCTATGTCTGCCTTTTACCTGCACTGACCTCGGCTTGTTGACCATGTTTTTGCCTGCCCCTTGGACTGATCTTTTACCCTGCTACACAGGGGTCTCACATATGTGAGGGGCTCCAGAAGAGTGTTCGGAGTTCAGAAAACCAGTTTTTCTGTGTTCCCATAACAGGGTCTGGTTGTCCGGAGGCTTCAAAGAGATTTGGGTGGGAGAAGCCTCTACCCCTGTCCCCATTCTTCCCTGACCGATACCCTAAGCTTGATGGTCCTGTCTGCTCCCTGGAAAAAATACTCTGGCTGTGCTGACCATACCTCTGCCTGCTGCCTTTACTAATTATGGACAGTATTCCTGCCTGCTGCATGGACGATCCTTTGATCCTTTTGCTGCTGCTGACCACATCCCTGCCTGCTATCTGGACTAATGCATTGGCTGTGTTGACAACATCTCTACCTGTGCTGACTATTCCTGCCTGCTGCCTGTTTTGCTGTCGCTGTCCACGTTCCTGCCTGCTGCCTGTTTTGCTGTCGCTGTCTACGTTCCTGCCTGCTGCCTGGACCGATGCTCTCCTCTGTGGACCACTGCACTACTAAAACCGCAGGTAATCTTTTCTTTACCCTTTGCTCAGAAGAATGTATTTTGGTTTGTAATTGGTATGTACAGTACATGCTATGTGTTAGAAATATGAAGGGCCTTCAACAATGTGATAGGTTGGCAGGAATTTGTGTGTAATGTATGCTCCTAGAACACCTGACAGTGCAACTTGGGCCTCTGTATGTGGCCAGGCTGTGTAAAAGTCTCACATATTTGGTATCGCCATACTCGGGAGGAGTAGCAGAATGTATTTTGGGGTGTCAGTTTTGCTATGTACATGCTATGTGTTGGAAATATCTTATAAATGGACAACTTTGTATAAAAAAAAATGCGTTTTCATTTTTTTCCCACATATTCCAAAAACTTTGGGAAAAAAATGAACCATTTAAAAGACTCATTATGCCTCATATATTATACGTTGGGGTGTTAGCTTTCCAAAATGGGGTCATTTTGTGGGCGTTTCCATTGTCCTGGTGCTCCAGGGCCTTCAAAACTGTAATAGGTGGTTGAGAAATGAGATGTGTAATTTATGCATGTAGAACGCCTGACGGTGCTACTTCAATGTTGGGCCTCTGTATGTGGCCAGGCTGTGTAAAAGTCTCACACATTTGGTATCGCCATACTCAGGAGGAGTAGCAGAATGTATTTTGGGGTGTCATTTTTGCTATGTACATGCTATGTGTTGGAAATATCTTATAAATGGACAACTTTATGTAAAAAAAAAAAAAAATGCGTTTTCATTTTTTTCAACAGTTTCCAAATACTACTGGAAAAAAATGAACCATTCAAAAGACTCATTAGGCCTCATATATTATACATTTGGGTGTTAGCTTTCCAAAATGGGGTCATTTTGTGGGCCTTTCCATTGTTCTGGTGCTCCAGGGCCTTCAAAACTGTAATAGGTGGTTGAGAAATGAGATGTGTAATTTATGCATGTAGAACGCCTGACGGTACTACTTCAATGTTGGGCCTCTGTATGTGGCCAGGCTGTGTAAAAGTCTCACATATTTGGTATCGCCATACTCGGAAGGAGTAGCAGAATGTATTTTGGGGTGTCAGTTTTGCTATGTACATGCTATGTGTTGGAAATATCTTATAAATGGACAACTTTGTATAAAAAAAATGCGTTTTCATTTTTTTCCCACATATTCCAAAAACTTTGGGAAAAAAATGAACCATTCAAAAGACTCATTATGCCTCATATATTATACGTTGGGGTGTTAGCTTTCCAAAATGGGGTCATTTTGTGGGCGTTTGCATTGACCTGGTGCTCCAGGGCCTTCAAAAGTGTGATAGGTTGTCATCAAATGAGATGTGCAATTTATGCTCGTAGAACGCCTGACGGTGCTACTTGGATGTTAGACCTCTGTATGTGGCCAGGCTATGTAAAAGTCTCACACATGTGGTATCACTATACTCAGGAGGAGTAGCAGAATATATTTTGGGGTGTCATTGCAAGTATGCATGTGCTGTGTGAGAGAAATAACTTGTTTTTATGACAATTTTGTGCAAAAAAAATAAAAATACATTTTTTTATCATTTTTCCAAGAATTTTGGGAAAAAATTACAACTTCAAAAAAACTCGCCAAGCCTCTTACTAAATACCTTGGAATGTCTGCTTTCCAAAAAGGAGTAATTTGGGGGGTATTTGTACTTTCCTGGCTTGTTAGGGTCTCAAGAAATGAGATAGGCCTTCAGTGCATCAGGTGTGATCAGATGTGATAATTTTCAATGATTTGCACCATAGCTTTTAGACGCTATAACTTTCACAGCAACCAAATAATATACACTTATTTTGGTTATTTTTACTAAAGATAAGTAGCAGTATACATTTTGGCCAAAATTTATGAAAAAAAATGTTTTATTTGCAAAAATTTTCAATAGAAACTAAAAAAAAAGTGTTTTTTTTTCAAAAATGTCTCTCTTTTTACGCTAATATTGCAAAAAATTAAAAACCCAGCAGTAATTAAATACCACCAAAAGAAAGCTCTGTTTGTGAGAAAAAAATGATAAAAATTTGGTTTGGGTAGCATGTAGCATGACTGAGTAATTGTCATTCAAAGTGTGAGAGCGCTGAAAGCTAAAAATTGGTCTGGTAAGGAAGGGTGTTTAAAAGCCCTGTATTGAAGTGGTTAAAGAACATGCCTATAAGTTGTTCAAAACAGATTCATTTCACTTTTAATAGATGTGTTTGCATTAAAATATATGTGTGACATTACATACTGTTTGCAGTGCTCCCATAATTTCTAAGCTGTCCCTTTCTGTAGGCACCAGACACTTTTTTAGGAGGTCGGGACTGATTCATGCTATGCCTGACAACATTTTTCTTGTTATCAGCAGTGGATGTTATCCTATTGATTATAACATTCTACTACATACTAAAAGGATAGGTTTAAGGATGCAAGGGGTGTTAAACATCTCCTGAAGGCTATGGTGGTACCCTTTATGCTTTTTAAATTGTTTGTACATTTTAATTAAAACATTTTATTTTTTATAAGTGCACCTGGAAAAAAAGTTAATAGCAGCTATTACCAGCATGTATTTGTATATCAGCAAAGTCGTGTAATCACCATATCATTTCTGTGAAGGTGATTACATGGCTTTGCTAGAAAACAAAAAGTTAATCCGCGTACACACGATTGGATTTTCCAACGGGAAATGTGTGATGACAGGCTGTTGGCGGAAAATCCGACCGTTTGTACGATCCATTGGACAATTGTTGTCGGATTTTCCGCGGACAAATGTTGGATGGCAGGTTTTAAGAGTTTCTGCGGACAAATGTCTGTTGTCGGATTTTCCGAGCATGTGTACACAAGTCCGTCAGACAAAAGTCCAAAGTACAAACACGCATGCTCGGAAGCAAGACAGAAGCCGGTCTTGTAAACTAGCACTCATAATGGAGAATTAACATTCGTGACGTGGCAAATTATGAAATCTCAAAATGCAGTGCACATTCTCTTCTTCTTTAACCTCCTTAGCGGTATTCCCGAGTCTGGCTCGGGTTGAGTTTTTTATGCCAGGAGCGGTAACCCCGAGCCAGACTCGGGCTTGCGTTGCAGGATACAGGGGGGAAGTTACTTACCTTTTCCCCTGGATCCTGCGATGTCTCCCCGCTGTGTGAGCGAGCCGTCCGCTCGCTCGATTCACACAGTGCCCGAGTGCCGCCGATCTCCGTTCCCTGCGACGTTCCGACACACGAGAGCAGAGATCGGCGCCAAATTCAAAAAAGTTTAAAAACACACAACACATACAGTACTGTAATCTTACAGATTACAGTACTGTATACAAAAAATACACATCCCCATTGTCCCTAGTGGTCGGCCCAGTGCCCTGCATGTCATTTTATATAATAAAAAGATTTTTTTTTCTGCCTGGAAACTGGAGATTGTCCATAGCAACCAAAAAGTGTCCCTTTATGTCAAAAGTGGTTTTAGACCAGCTAGAAAACACAGATAAAAAATTTGAATCACAATTTATCATCAAACAATAAATTTAATGACAGCGACTATTCTGCAACTGAGCAAATTTCAGTGTTTTTGATTTGATTACATTATTGAATCATTTTTATATATATTTTTATTATATTATAATTTATGATTTTGTGTTTCAAACTTTATCATACCCGGGATGTATACTAGACTCTGGTTCGGACAGATTTAAGTGAGTTATTCATAAGAATTGCATGCCTACAATATAAAAACGCCAAATTTCCATGCAAAATAATTGTACCGCTTTCAGCACTAAATTCCAGACAGAATCATACCGCCAGGGAGGTTAATGGGATAATAATGAAGCTGCTTTGCTGGGGATACTGGTCATACTGATGGAGTTATTGCAAACAAATTTTAAAAGGCTTTTTTTTCTAGTGATATCAAGAATAATATTATTATGCTTTTTTTGTGCAAGTTACCACAACACCATTATTCTGTAGTTTTTAAGATCAAAGATACAACTATGTTGGTGTCCCTTGTCAATTTTACATTGTATTTTTTTTAAAGTAACTGCCTACTCCCAAACTGTCATTTGAAGTAAAACACATAGCCAAGTATTATTCTCCACAATTTTTTTATTGTGCATTGAAAAAAGAAAACAAATAAAATTAGACATGCTATCTGCCAATAGAACTTAATCAAAAAGTGCCTTCTATGCATCCAAAAATATAGAAAATATAACAAATCAAATCATTATTCAACCAAAAAATAATAAAATAAAAGTCTCATGCATGTGTCCTGCTTCTTAATATAGCGGTCAACAATGCCAAAAGTTGGTGAAAGCAGCAGGGATCTGTCATCCGGTGCAGTGCCATAGAATGAGATTTGCCATAGAATGAGATGCTTCGCCTCCATCACATCCTATTGGCTCACACTGGTTCACAGGGAGAGGATCTATTTATTTCAACTTACAGCTGTTTGCGGTGCAGAAAAATAAATCACACTGTATTTTTATGTAAACGCACATGAATACATTACAATAGTGTGGGCTCATTAGAATATGATAACTTTTCTTGCATAGGTGAGTTCCTCCTGCATTTAAACACGTAGCTGCCTCCTGGTGTGAGTGTGAGCCCAGGCTATGTACAGAGTATGTCTGAGGACAGTGTCACTATACACCCCCACTGTGAGCTCTCAGGCCAGGCTGGGGCTTGTAGTACTGGAGCATTACCTTACTTATCTGACCCAGGCAGAGTTGCTTGGCGTAAGCCAGACACCGGAGGTCGTTGTGGAAGAGTCTCCGCTGTCTGACTGGACGGACCTGTACCGGAGCCCCCCATACCTGGGCTACCCGCCCGAACCGGACACACAGTCTATGTACCCCGCTCATGTCAATGTCAGCCCGGTGCAGTGCCACAGAATGAGATTTGCCATAGAATGTGTAGTTGCTGTGAGGAGAGCAATGAGCCAGTGCATTGCTCCGCCTCCATCACATCCTATTGGCTCACACTGGTCACGTGACCTAGCTGAATCGGGACACGGAGAGCTCCGTGCAGCTGCAGCTATCACAGGGAGGAGATCCTCTCCCTGTGATAGCCAAAGTGAGACTGATGTTCGCGTCGATGCGTGACGGTTAAATAGGTCACGTGACCAGTGTGAGCCAATAGGATGTGATGGAGGCGGAGCATCTCATTCTATGGCAAATCTCATTCTATGGCACTGCACTGGAGATAATTTCCGAAAATCATCTGGATTATTCTCCTGGAGCTCCCGCAGCAAAGGCATATGACAGAATTGGTCACGATTAATAAAACAACCAATTTTTGGTCCATGAAATCCTCCTCCTCCTGTTCCTGGACTGGACTTGGGTCAAAGCAATAACTCCAACGCCAATAATAAATAATAAGTTATTTCTTCCGATTCCGCAACATGTCTGGTTGATGAACGGCCATTCAGAAATTAACTGAAAAGCACAAAATGAAAAGCGCAAACTGAAAAGCGCTAAATGAAAAGCGCAAAATGAAAAGCGTGAATCAACACTCACCAAACTTCGACTAACATGAAATTAACAGAAAGAGCCCAAAAGGTGGTGCTAAAGAGCTGAGAAACCACGTAGTACCTCACTACATTCGTATTTGTTGGCCGACAATTCCTTGCCGTTTGTATGAAAGACAAAATCCAGGCACACGCCTTCGGACAAAAGTCTGAGGTTTTGTCTGCGGAAAATCCGATAGTGTGTACGAGGCTTTAGGGTTAGCATTGGGGTTGGATTTGTTTATCCAGAAAATCACTGATCACTATGTCAGTACTGGCATGATTTTATTTTCTTTTTTTTTCAAGCATGTTTATATTTCAAGCAACATAACTAACATGTATTATTCACCAATAGCTATTAATTGCACACATTTAGAGCTGAAGAATTGTGTGATGATTAGTGATTAATCCACACTGCATTTATTTGCGTGCCTCACTCTATACACAGCAATTCATTCTACATGTGCAGTGATCAATTAGTACTACTACTAAAAATTAACCTCTAACAATTTAAGTAATCAATCACCTCTAATCAATTTAAGTAAGTTATGCAATTACACTACCAAAGTTGCATATGTTCTCCTAGTTTTTGGGAGTAAAGATGTATCTAACAGACCCCATACAGCAGTAAACCCAGAAAGATATATCAACAATCTATATAAAGCTAAAAAATATATTTTGGCCAGGCACACATTTTAACTATCGTTTAATGTATTTATGCTGTTAAAATGAGGGATTAGAACACCTGTCAGTTTTTATTGCTGTCTGTGTCCCTGTTTGGGAGATTCACCTTCTCTGTTTATTCTGTTTAGCATTATCCCTGAAAATAAAAGTAAAATAAAATCCCAAATTTTGCGCTGACATCAGAACAAGAATAGAGGGGAAATCTTCCGGTGGGAACACTAGTTCTGGTGACTCTGGTGACACCACAAGATTCGCTCACTTTGGAGGGATTTTTGGGCTACGGGACAGGAAGTGAACGGATCACAGCAATATGACAGAGATGGCAAAAAACACTGATAGGGGTTATACCTCTTATGCCCCATACACACGGTCGGACAAAGTTGTTGGAAAATCCGATCATTCTGAACGTGGTGACGTTCGTTGCGTACGATGGAACTACGTAGAGGCTAGTAGCCAATAGCTTTGGTCTTGTAATTTGATCTGAGCATGCATGGCACTTTGTCCGTCGGAATTCGCTACACGCGATCGGAAAAAGTACGATCGGACTTTGTTGTCGGAAAATTTGAGAGCAGGATCTCAAATTTTTTCCGACGGAAATTCCGACGGAAAAAGTCTGATGGCACCCACACACGGTCGGATTTTCCGACAACATGGTCCGATATTACATTTTCCGTCGGAAATTCCGACCGTGTGTACAGGGCATCACTGATAATTGTTATCAGAGCACAATGGGAAATGCATTTTTGACCCCTTTAATTTGAAAAATAAAGCTAGAGATGCATGGACGGAGCACAGCCTACCTGTTGAGAAGTTTGTTTTTTGTCTTATGGTATCTAGAAATACTGTACCTTTTTTGGAAGTCTGCGTTTTATTGGTAATGCAAGTAGAACATTGAAGAAAGATGAAGTAACACATTACAGGCTTCGGGAAGCTCTTACTACCCTCCTATTGACCTTAAGCCTGGGTTCACACTATTGTGAATTTGCAGCGGTGGAAAACACTGCGAATTCGCAGGACATTTCAAAACCCATTGTTTTCAATGAGGCATGTTCACATATGTCCGGTGCATGCGCACTGCGCATTGCAGAAAAACAGCAACCGACTTTGGTGCGGTGCGGGGCGGATCAGGTGCGAATTCAGGCCCATTATCTTCTGTAGGCATGCATCTGATTCGCATCTGGCTTGCGTTGTGAACAGAAATTCGTGCCACTCCAACACCTCCCCTTCTTCCTGTTCCTCCCCTGTGTGTTTTGAAATCCGGACTGGAACCAGCATGTCGAAAAGAGGACGAAAAGCATCATCAAAGGCGAAAGAATCTGTGGATTGTGAGGAGTTGATCAGACTTGTGAGGGAGAAACCCATGATTTATGGCACCCGGCATCCTAAATATAAGGACAACGTTGTAAAAAAACGAGCATGGCAGGACATTGCCAGAGACCTCTTGCCAGAGTGGAGCAGGTGCTCTTCCCAAGTTCAGGCTGAAAAATGTAAGTTTTTTTATTACCTTTTACTACCTGTAGAGGCTGTCCTGTATTTTTTATATGGTGTACATTAATTAAATGTATTAGATTTTAACAAACAGCATCTGGTCACCCCCAAATCTGTACCAGGCCACATGCTGTAAACATTGTGCACATACCAGCTTTATCTAGCGATGGAGGAGTCCCTAAATAAATGCATATTCTTAGAATTTGTAAGGTTAGTAATATGACATACACCACAAATGTGAGATAAAAAAGTTTTATTTGTCATTGCCAAAATTACATCCAACATTTTTCATACAGCAAGCTTAGCATTATATTATCATGCCTTTACATAAAGAAAACAAATACATCATTTTTTTTAGTCAATAGAATTCATCTGCCAAGGCACCTCCCCAGCTGGTGACAAAAAAAAATCTTAAATTCTTCTCTAATAAGTGTACCAGTAGTGCTGCCCCTAGGAATATTGAAATGTGCTGCCTCCATGTTATGGGTCAGGGAATCTTCAAAAAGAAACCCATCTCGTTCACGCACATAGTTGTGCAGTGCACAGGCAGCTTTAATCGCACTGATCGCATGATCAATACTGAGGTTAATAGAAGTATGCATGAATCTCCACTTATTGCAAAGAATTCCAAATGCACATTCTACTACTCGTCGTGCCCTAGTCAGCCTATAATTAAACACTCTTTTTTCAGTTGTCAGAGAGCGACTTGAATAAGGCCTGAGCATGTTCTGGGAAAGTGCGAAAGCTTCATCTCCGACAAATACATGTGGGAGGAGAGGCTCTGTAGTCCCTGGCAGGGGAGAATTATTGGGCAAGTCTAGTGTATTGTCACGCAGCATGCGGCCAAATGAGGAATGTGAAAATACACTAGAATCTGAGCTGCTGCCATAAGAACCTACATCAATATAAATACATTTATAATTTGCGTCTGCCACTGCCATTAATACCAACGAAAAATATTTTTTATAATTAAAATATTGGCTCCCACTAGCTGGAGGCTTGAGGATGCGTACATGTTTGCCATCAATGGCTCCAAGACAGTTGGGGAAGTTGCATCGCTCCCAGAATAGGTCCGCTACCATCAGCCATTCTTCTTGTTTGGGCTTCTTCATAACAATATCCTTCAGTTCTTCCCATATGACTAGGCAGGTAGCATGAACAATGCCACTAATCGTTGATTTTCCAACCTTGAATTCATAGTGCAAACTTCCAAAGGAATTTCCTGTTGCTAAGTACCTAGAAAAAAAAAAATTAAAATGATGTTGTTATATATTTTTCAGTGCACTACTTACAGACAAGATGGCGTAGCATGCGTGATGCTTACAGAAAATATATGCGGCACCTCAAAGAAACAAGGAGTGGCTCGGGGGCAGCGCCTAGGGTACCCTATATGTTTGCCAGGGACTTGGATTTTCTCCAACCCATTGTGGAGATGAGGGAGTAAGTTTTCATGTACATCATCTATGTAACGCACAATCTGTTAATAATTAATATGTCTAGTTAATTTTTTACATTTTTTAAATATAAAAAAGGACAGAATCTAGTTGGGAGGAGCAAGATGTTTTGGATGAAGAACCAGAACAACAAACAGAGGAGGAAGCATCCATTGATATTCCAGAAGACACAGAGGATTTATCACTAATCCAAACATCTTCCAGTCTCTGGGAAACTAATCCAGATGAACAATGTTCAGGGGCAGAGGCTGTCCCTGGGACATCCTCTGCTCCTGCACACATTGGTCAGCCTGGCAAAGTGCCACGGAGGCGCCCAGCACTATCCCAACCTGACCTAAGTGAGCGCTTATTAGACATGTTAAAAAAACATGACCGCAAAGGTGGATGCATTTTTATGTCCCGATACAATCCTTGTGCTCAGTTTTGTACCACTAATTAAAAAGGTACCCCCAGAGCGTTACTATGAAATGCAAAAAAATATAGAAAAAATGATGCACTCCTTCTCCCAGCCACAGCAGGAAGCTGCATTTAACTACCCAAATGTGCCCCAATCAAGACCTCCCCATAACTACCCAAGATACACGCACTACCCTGAGCAGCAACACCATCCTTACCCCTATAATCCACCATCATATCCCTCAAGTTATGACAAGCCCATCTCCAGATATGAAGTGCCACACAGTAATGTTCCCTATCCCATCCCATCCCCACTTCCTTCAATTAGGGCCCCCCCGAAACTCAGGGTATGTATGTGCAAAGTCAACATGGGGAGGCTAGGCCTGCTCCCCACACTGCCAGTGATGACCCAGCTTCCGCAACTCAATACTCCTATGAGGCCCCTTTCTCAAAAACATATCAGAATCTGTGATGAGGTCTGTTCAAGGTTAAGGACCAACATGACACATTTTGATAAAACAACCGGGAAGAGGCCTACTTGACAGGCAAGTTTTTTGTTTTTAAGTTATTTCAGAGTTAATTTATGTTTTATACATGGGTAAAGTTTATATTTTTATCATATTTTATGATACGTGAATAAATAATTATTCCAACATTTTTTGTGCCGTCATATTTTAAAAAAATACCCAGGTAAAAAAACATAAAAAAAAAAACATGGTCAATAAATCGCATGACAAATGACATGAGTGCAGAAAATTACCTTAATGTGATCAATAATCTTTCAGCAGGCTGGATACTTGTTCTGAAGCTCGTGTTCTGACGCTCCAAGCGAGCGGAGATTAAGCCCAGCAATTTGTCAAAACTGAGTAAAAAAAAATTAAATTCATAAATACATGTGGGAAAAACATTGGGGCATACTGTATAAAAAAGAGTAAGGTAAGTGGTTAAGGTCATTATTTATGGTAACAAGGCTGGCATCCTTAGTTCCAATATAATTATGGCTAAATAAGTGGCAGGGAAAAAAAAAATGCATATGGGTCCTCATTTCAACAGAGAAGAAGCCACTGGCCTTTTAAGTTAACAGTAACAATTGTCTGATCCAAAAATGCTAAACAAAGCTGCGTGGCAACACCACCACCCACAAAGCACCTTGTCACTAGCAAATTTGGGCCAAGGTATTTGGGGGGTAAAATATCCTAAAAAAATTTCCGGCATATGACCTGGTTTACACCAGGAGGGGGGTGCTAGCTGACGCTCATTTTGTGCCCTTTAGGCTGCATGCTCAAATAATGTACAGTTTGTATGTTGGGGGGGGGGGGGGGGGGGCAACGCTTATTAGTTACAATAATCTTAGAATGACATAATCACACATAGCTTAGACTGGATGGACTTGTGTCTTGAAAATATAAAACACACTATACATCAATGGCTACAAATAAAGTATGGTTTGGCTGAAAAATGACTCACCTACTTATTGACATGCGTGTGAAATTGAAAATTTTTTCTTCATGCCCACGGAGGTGCCCATACAATATCATGAACTGTCCTCTTTCTTCACGATTTGCAATGATGGGATGATCCCAGTATCTTCTTCTTCTCCTCATCCTTCTCCTATTCTCTTCTTCAAGCAAGATTGCTGCTGTTGCAGCAACAACTGTTGGCATTATCGTAGGCAGAGCAGCACACATTTTGCAAAGAAACACACAAAACACAGGTACAGACTGCTGGACAACCAGGAAGTGTACACAAACCTACCAGGTTTTATAAGCAGCCAGACAATCAGCAAAAGTGCTTGGTCAGCTCAAAATTAGCAACTCAAATTAGACAGGAAGGGTTACTAATGAATTTGCAGCTGATTCGCACCTAAAACGCGTACAATCTGCAGAACAGCTGACGTTTCACTGCGCAGGGCCTTCAATTAACACCGCACTAGTCTGAACCCAGGCTTAAGGAGCTGATTGCATGATCAATACTGAGGTTAATAGAAGTATGCATGAATCTCCACTTATTGCAAAGAATTCCAAATGCACATTCTACTACTCGTCGTGCCCTAGTCAGCCTATAATTAAACACTCTTTTTTCAGTTGTCAGAGAGCGACTTGAATAAGGCCTGAGCATGTTCTGGGAAAGTGCGAAAGCTTCATCTCCGACAAATACATGTGGGAGGAGAGGCTCTGTAGTCCCTGGCAGGGGAGAATTATTGGGCAAGTCTAGTGTATTGTCACGCAGCATGCGGCCAAATGAGGAATGTGAAAATACACTAGAATCTGAGCTGCTGCCATAAGAACCTACATCAATATAAATACATTTATAATTTGCGTCTGCCACTGCCATTAATACCAACGAAAAATATTTTTTATAATTAAAATATTGGCTCCCACTAGCTGGAGGCTTGAGGATGCGTACATGTTTGCCATCAATGGCTCCAAGACAGTTGGGGAAGTTGCATCGCTCCCAGAATAGGTCCGCTTCTTTTGCAAAGAAACACACAAAACACAGGTACAGACTGCTGGACAACCAGGAAGTGTACACAAACCTACCAGGTTTTATAAGCAGCCAGACAATCAGCAAAAGTGCTTGGTCAGCTCAAAATTAGCAACTCAAATTAGACAGGAAGGGTTACTAATGAATTTGCAGCTGATTCGCACCTAAAACGCGTACAATCTGCAGAACAGCTGACGTTTCACTGCGCAGGGCCTTCAATTCACACCGCACTAGTCTGAACCCAGGCTTAAGGAGCTGTGAGTGCTTGTTCTTATTGCACAAAAACTATTGAGGTAAACTATATGGAGTTTTTGACAGTTGCTGTATTTAGCATTAGCATCTTACTAGATTATAAAATGTATTACCTGGAATTGCTGATTAAATAAATAGAACTGTATCCAAATGAATATGCATACTGGAGGATTTGATTGGTAGGTCACTGTAAGCTGTATCAAAAAAAAAAAAAAAAAGGGATTGGAACTTTGTGTGAGGCATAGGACAGTTAAGTCACCATTGCCTCCATCCCTGTCAAAATGAAGCAAGAGGAGAAGTTGGGACTTTACATGAAGCATGCGTATTTGGAGGCAAAAATTTGCTATATAGGTCTGATAATGTTAAATGTATTAAATATTACATAGTAAAATGCATCAAAGGCAGTGGTACATATTGCATCTTCCATCATGATTAATTTATTCATACATTAGCATATTGCACATAGATGATAATAACCAAGTAAATTTGGTAAAGCAGTATATACAGAATATGTTACAAAACTGTGTGCTTATAGAATTTGTGGCATCTGAAGCTCGGCACATTTCGTGGCTATCTTGCCACTCATCAGGAGCTGATGTAAATTGGATGTCTATAAAACGAAAATATTATAACAGGCAATGAGTAAATATAAAGAGTAAAAATATAAATGAATGGAATATGCTTGAAACAACCACCCATACTCACAGGTGAGGTGATGGAAAGGGCGTGGCAGTGGTTGCGTGGGCAGCCGGGGACAGAATCCGGCACGGGAGCTGAGGCGGCACACCATGCGGCAAAGCAGGGAAGCAAAAGGCTATTTCCTTTTTCCTTGTTCTCTCCCCCCTTTCTCTCCTGCTTTTTCTTTCTCTCCCCCTTTCAATGTTAGTTTTCACAATGTTGGAGTATCCCTATTGTTTCCAACACAGTCTCACTATCACAGATTTCTGTCACATTGTCATCACACATTGTTTCATTGGTAATTTTACTTTTATTTTTTTAGTTTGACACTTTAAAAAAATAAAAAAATTTGATTATGTTTATTCCTATTACAAGGAATGTAAACATCCCTTGTAATAGAAATATGACATGATCCGACCTATTTACAGTGAGATATGGGGTCAATAAGACCCTGCATCTCACCTCTAGGCTGGGAAGCCTAAAAAAAAAAAAAAAAAAAAAAAAAAAGATCTCTGCTTCCCAGCCGAGGTGGCGCCGTTATTTGAATGCAGAGGCCGGGCGTGACGTCATAACATCGCGCCCGGCCTCCGAACGATCATAAAGACTCTGGCGACCATCTGATCCACCGGAAATCTCTATGATCACTATCAGGGGGGCAGCGGATCCTGTGTCCGACTCACCGATGGAAGCACCGGAGGGCGGCGGGAGGGGGGACATCCCCTCCCACCACCCGTAAGAACAATCAAGCGGCGGAACAGCCAATATGATTGTTCTTATGGTGCAGGGAATCGTGACTGAAAAAGCCGATATCTGAATGATGTCTGTAGCTGCAGCCATCATTCAGATATAACCCCGCAAAGTCAAGGACGTCCCTGGACGCCCTACAGGCGCGAAGTGGTTAAAGGATAACTAAACCTAAAAACAATAATTTAAAATATTGCAGCTTACCAGCCTTTAGATATGTTCGCTGCATTAGTTTGCATTTTTCAGGCTAATAATATTTTCAGAATGTAAAGAAAAATATCTGTTGATCTTGCAAGAAATGCAGCGCCCTTGTCACTTCCTATGAGATGCTGATGAAGAGGCACCAGGTGGAGGAGGACATTCCCCGTTATCACAGCCGCTTTCCGATCAGACAGATGAGTCCCAGCTTCTATTCAGTGACATCCGGCAACCAACACCATCTCTTTGGCTGTCACCTGTCGGCTTCCTTTATGGCTGGATGCTGAGCCCCGGTGCTATGAATCTTGTCACTTCCGCCTGTTTCCTACTTGCTCTTGTGGGTGCAACTTACTATGTTTTAATAAGTGTTTGCTTTTTAATACTATATTATGCTGTTATTCCTCTCTCCCTTTGTGTGAATCCAACATGGAGTATCCCCTCCTGATTGCGGGCTGTAGCATTTATTTTGTCTTCAACAGATTTTATTTGTGTGTTAACTATAATTTGATTTGTGGTATCACATTTCGTTTTTGAGATTATTAACTGACATACTGCTACTTTGACATCACACATTACACATTTGGTTTTACCATTTTATTTTCACCTAACCTTTCAGGGGCTGCTTTGTGGAGTGCTGTGGTCCCAGTGGATTTCTACTGGGCCATTTTTTTTGTCACTTCCTATGAGATGAACTGGCAGAAAAGAAATCATATTTTTCTTTTTTTTTTTTTCACAATCAAAAGGTTTTTATTTAGAAAAAATTGCATACAGTAAGATTAACAAAGAAGCAGTTTAGAAGGCAAGTTACAGTCAAGTTAGGAGACATACAATGTCTCAACAGTAAACCAACAGTAAGCATAACTTTTATTATCGTACATTATGAATTATCATTGGAGAGTTCACTTGAACATTCATTGTTTGTATGAGGGTATGGGGGGGGGGGGGTGAGGGGAGGTCTGCGAGGTGGGGGAGGGGGGGGGGGGGGGGGTAGAGGAGCGGGGGAGAAAAAAGAAAAAAAAAAAAAAAAAAAAAAAAAAAAAAAAAAAAAAAAAGGGGGGGGGGGGGCGGGAATGTCTTAAGTGTGTTTAGGATTCTGGTCAAGGTCGGTTCTTGTCATTAACAGACACTAATTGGCTTATGGTTGTTAGTGTTTGTAACACGTTAATTCAGTGATTTAGGAGGATAGGTTAATGTATTCCGTCGATAGCGTGAAAACTAACCAGGGCTGCCACTGTGATGAAAAGTTAGAACAGCCTTCTTTTTTCATTGCAAGTATTTCTTCAATTCTGTACATATAGTTGGTCCTGTCCAGCCAGTCCTTGACCGTGGGGATGTGAGTGGTTTTCCAGTGCAAAGGTATTAGGCTTTTGGCTGCTGTAAGGAGGTGCCTGGTTAAGGACCTTTTGTATTTTCTGATTGAGAACGAGTTAATATGCAATAGACATGCAGCTGCGTCTAAAGTGATTTTTGTGTCTGTAATGTGCTTAATCCACCTAATAATTTGGTTCCAGTAGTCAAGGACTGGGGGACATTCCCACCAGAGATGTAAAAGAGTACCTGTGTCGTTGTTGCATCGCCAGCACACATCTGAGGCCTGAGGTGACCATTTTTTGGTCTTAACTGGTGTTATGTACCACTGCGTAAGGAGTTTGTATGAGATTTCTTGGTATTTTGTGCTTAGTGAGCATCTGTGTGCAAATATACACGCTTTATCCCATTGTGCGCTGGCGATTACAACCCCGAGTTCATTCTCCCATCTTTCTCTGTGTCTATTTCTGCTTTGTTTGGGTGAGTGGAGTAGCCATTTGTAGGCAAGGGAGGTTGTGTTGGTTGTTTGTGCACCTTTGAGGCATATGTCTTCTAGGGCTGTGAGTTTTTGGAAGTATGAGGGACGGTATTTGCTGTTTAAGAGGAAGTCCTGGACTTGTATATAGAACCAATAGTTTGAGAAGAAGTTTCCATATTCCATTTTGAGTGTCTCTAGGGATTTAATCTTGTTGCCAGAGATGCAGTGTTTGGCCAGAAGTTCGTGAGATTGTTCCTGAGTTGAAAGTGGAGTGCATATTCGTCCTGTCGGAAAGTCTGGGTTATTGGTTAACGGAGTCAGCGGGCCTGGGATGGTAGCTAGTTCATGTTTGGTGGCAGTTGCGTGCCAGATTTTGATGGTGTTTGCGACAAGTGGGTGGGTAATGTCTTTGGTGTGTCTAGAATGTATAGTCCATGGGTAGAAAGGTAAGTGTATTTTGCTTTGTGGTAGTTCAAGGTTCACCCAGTCTTTTGTGTGACTATGACAGTGCCAATCAATGACCCTGGAGATATGTGAGGCCTGATAATATTTTTTGAAGTCGGGGAGGCCTATGCCTCCCTGATCTTTGGGCCTAGTTAAGGTACTAAAATCAATCCTGGGTTTCTTAGTAGACCATAAGAAGCTTCTTTGGATGGAGAGCAATTTTGAGAAAAAGGTGTTGGGTATGTTTATGGGTAGTGCGTTGAAAAAATATAGTAGTCTGGGGAGAATTGTCATCTTTAAGATTGATGCTCTTCCGAACCACGAGAATTGCTTTGGGGACCATCTTTGGAGGTCTTTGGTTATGTCATTCAGTAGGGTAGAAAAGTTGGTCCTATATAGGTCGTCAATTTGAGGGGTCAGTCTGATTCCTAAGTATTTAAGGGAGGCGAGTTCCCATTTAAATTTAAAGTTCCCTTTAAGTGGGTTGATCTTGTCTGGTGGAATATTTAGGTTCAGGGCCTCAGATTTAGATTGGTTTATTTTAAAATTTGAGATGTATCCGTATGTTGCAAATATGTCTATAAGGATTGGGAGTGTGGTGTGTGGTTGTGTAATAAAGAAAAGGAGGTCATCCGCGTATGCAGCTGTCTTGTATTCTCTTTTGTGTATGTTAAAGCCCTTAATATCTGGTGACTGGTTGATCGTTCTGATGAGTGGTTCTAGTGAAAGGATGAAGAGCAGGGGGGAGAGGGGGCAGCCTTGTCTCGTACCATTATATATATGAATTGGGTCAGATAGGGTATTATTAATTTTGATTCTGGCTTGTGGTTTTTGATAGAGGGCCTTTATCCAGTTCATCATATTGCCGTGGAGGCCTACATGTGTACAGGTTGCAAACATGTATTCCCAAGAGACCCTATCGAAGGCCTTCTCGGCGTCTGTGGAGACCAGGAGACCTTCGAGTTTTTGTTGATGTGCATAATAAATCAGGTTTAGAGTCTTTGTAATATTGTCTCTCGCTTCTCTGCCCGGCATGAAGCCTACCTGTTCAGGGCCGATGATTTGGGATAGAAGGGGTTTTAACCTGTTAGCTAGGATTTTCGCTAATAATTTAACGTCTATATTAAGGAGTGATATCGGTCTAAAATTTGCACAGTCGGTGTGGTCTTTGTCGGGTTTGGGGATGATCGCTATGTGGGCCATAAGAAGAGAGTCTGAGTTATTTTTGTGAGAAGCTAAATAGTTGAAGGCTGTAAGTAATGGTTTAGAGAGTAAGGGTAAGAACGTCTTGTAGTACTGGGAGGTTAGGCCGTCTGGTCCTGGGCTTTTTCCTGTTTTTAATTGTCTGATTACGTCTTGGATTTCGGTTAGGGTTATGGGAGCATTCAGGGTGTCTGAGTCTAGAGTGGGTAGGGCGGGCAATTTACTGTTTTCCAGAAAAGTTTTTATCAGGTCTTCCCTGTTGAGGTCTACATGTGCTGGTTTATGTTGCGTGGGTAGATTATAAAGTTTAGAGTAGAATTCTTGAAATAGTTTTGCTATTTTTTCAGAGTTGTGTTCCAAGGTGCCTTCCTTGTTACGGATAGCGTGTATGTGATTAGCCATTGTGGCATCTCTCAGAGCCCTAGCCAGCTGTTTACCGCTCTTGTCTCCTTGTTCATAGAAAACGCTTTTTCGGAAGAACAAGGCTTTTTGTGTTTGGAGTTGCAAGATTTGCAGTAACTCCTTCCTGCATTGGGTAAGTTCAACAGCTGTTATGGCTGTAAGGGATTGTTTATGTTGTGTTTCTAGTTGGGCTATTTTATTTGTTAGATCTGAGATCGTTTTATTCTTTTCTTTTTTCTTTCTGGCTCCCCATTTAATAAACTCCCCCCTGATGACGCTTTTGTGTGCCTCCCAGTTATTGAGTGGGTTCGTGTCTGAATCAGTGTTGGTTCTGAAGTAGTTGGTGATTGATTCGTGTATGTCGTCATGGATATTTTGGTCGGTGAGTAAGGAAGCATTTAGTCTCCAGTTAAAAGAGGAGCGGTTGATCTGGTTGAATTTTAGGGTGATGGCTGTGGGTGCGTGGTCCGATAATGTGATAATGCCTATGTCTGCTCTTACAATGTTGGGCAAGTCACGTTGGGTTATAAAAATCAGATCGATCCTCGAGTAACGCCTATGAGGGTGCGAAAAATAGGAAAAGTCCTTGTCAGTGGGGTGTGTTGTTCTCCATGAGTCCACCAGAGTAAGGGAATGTAATAGAAGTTTGATACGTTTCAAGATTCTGTAAGAGACATATGTGTGTCCGGTTGAGGTGTCTTGGAGTGGGGACAATGGTATGTTGAAATCGCCTCCTAGGACGATACATCCTTCAGCAAACCATTTAAGTTCGCTTATTATCGTGTTACAGAAGGTAATATGAGCTTTATTTGGGAAGTATACGTTCGCCAGGGTTATGGGGGAACCTTCCCAGACACCTTTTAAAAAGATGTACCGTCCTTCTGGGTCTATGAGTTGGCTGGTCAGTTCAAAGGGGGCATTTTTATTTATGAGGATTGAGACACCCTTTGTTTTGGCTTGTGGGTTTGTTGCGTGGTATGCTTTAGTAAAGAGGTTATTGGTGATTCTGGGTATGTTTTGTCCCTTGAAGTGTGTTTCTTGTAAGTACACCAGTAGGGGGTTTGCTGCTCTGAGTTCTTTGAGGAGTTTGGACCTTTTTTCTGGGGTGTTGAGGCCGTTAATATTGTGTGACACCAGTGTCGGGTTTTTCCCTAGGAATGAGTAAGACATTGTCGGGGTACAAACAAAAAAAAAAAAAATGGGGGGGGGGGGAGAGGGGGTTGTGTGTTAGGTATAGGACTTACTTTCTTTTATTCTAGGGGGGGATGGGTTGATTGGGATGAGTTTTTTAGGGGGTTTGGATGGGTTTGTGGTGAGTCTTGATTCAGACAAGCAGCCGCTTGGTACTGAATCAGCAATGGCGTTGTTGGGCAACGCCAGTCGACTCTGAGGGGTTAGTGGGAGGCGCACCCGTGGGTGTAGTAGAGGTGGGTCTGTTGTAGGAGTTCCTATGAGTTCTGGGCACATCGGGAGGGCCCAATTGTGGGGCTTAATAAAAATTGTCTTAGGCCTAATGTCAAATGGTATCATTAATTTAGGGTCCGGGATTAGAGTAAACAACAATTTAAACATCAATATAACCAAGTGTATCTTCACAGTGAACTCCTCCTATGCCCCCGTATTTGGGTCACAGGAGGAGTAGTATCCCCCCAGGTCCCTGGGTTGGGAATTTTGTGATCAAGCAATTTAAAACTTTGTAATACAAATCAAAAGTCTTTTGCTGCATGTCCCAACAGGGGGCCTGTCACTCATCAGGTCTAACGGTGCGACATTTTGCAATAAACATACTAGTTAGCTTGGACCTGAATGTTGAAGGCATGGCTCTAATCTTACCAATAGAAAAATATAGATAAACTCTATACAACTTATATATGAGCTGTTAACTGTTCTGTATTAAGTTTAAATGTAACATAGTACAACTTTACATACATCCTCTTGTGTATTTCAGGTTCGCATTATAAGGGGGGATAGTTACTGCCCAGTCCCCAAGGGTGGGTGTTTTGTAATTAAGCGAACTGGTACATTTAACATGTGTTAAGATCTGTTGCTGCATGTCCCAGCGAAGGGTCAGCCACTCACCTGGCCCAACGATGTGACAATTCACAGTGATCATAATTGGTCAGCTGATCTGGAATGCTGAAGTTAAAATTTTAACCATAGTAAAAGAAAAATATAAATGTAAACTATACATCTCTATATAAGCTATTAAGTGTCCTGTATTGGGTATAGCAGGCCTGATGCAGTCTCATTCTGTGTTGGGATAGATCCTGATGTCTATCCGTTTACCTGGCCATTGTCAGGAAATAAACGACCATATAAGTACTTTGATTCCCTCCAATGGGATGCATGTACAGAAAAGGATGAGCAACAAATACAAGGGGGCCAATATCAAAAAAAAAAAAAAAAAGTATCAAAAAATTGCACCAAAAAGAAAAAGTTGAGGTGTGACATTGAGTTTCTGCTCGCTAGTTTCAGACGGTTGTCCGTTGCCAAGTGTAAATAATCCCTGGTTAAAGGTCACTGTTGTTTGTGTGTCCTTGTTAGGAGCTTGAAGGTTGGCGGATTGAGAGAACAGTGGTTGCATAGGTGAGAGATGTTCTGTCATTTCAGCCTCTACAGGTGTGCCTGTATGTCAAAAAATCTTGCTAGCCCCTTAGATTGCTACCTTGGGAGTGTGTAGTAGAGGCATACATGTGCATGGTAAGGTACTGTACTGACCTGTATTCTAGCGAGCTGTACTCACGAGTGGATGCCATCCGGTTGTTGGTTGTTATGAATGGGGCTAGAAATTAGCTGGAGCGCCATGACTATAAGGCAAAATGAAGAGGTAAATAAGCAAAAAGGACAACATTTTTATATGGCCTGCGATTGGACTGCATTTAAGACCCTTGTGTTGTTTTCCCCTGAGTTGCATAGAATATCTGTTCAAAGGGTAAATGTGATCCTCGTTGTGCAATCCAAGTAGCCAAAATGACGTTTTAGTTTTCAGAATCTTCTGAATCATTTAGCAGCATTATTTACTGTCTCTCTTGTTGCGCTGTTGGACTTTCTGTCTAAGTTGTCCATTTCAAGTCACATTTATTTTATTGGTCGTTCCTTCCTTTAGTTGTAGTCCCTGGCTGAGTCTGCGAGGTGTGGGTAGCCTTGCTAAAAGGTAAAGAGCCATCCTGGTCAGTGAGCATTGAGAGCCTGCTATTTTCCCCATTCTAAGTGCACTTCTGCCATCTAGTGGGGATGAGTGTAAAGTGCAGGATAGCTGTAGTTTCCAGGTGCTTTCCATGTGTTGAAATTTGGATGATCACAAAAAAGAAGGGGGGGGAAAATAAAAAGAAATAATAAAAAAAAAAAGTGAAGAGGGGAAAAATAAGGGAGATTTTTGTTAATTTGTATAACACTTCTGATGTTATGCTAGGGGTGATGGGTGCGAGAGAGGAACAGAACAATTTGCCTTGGCTTGGGGTGAGTTTGCTGGGTCAGGTAGGTTTGTTTCTGTGGGTTAGATAGAATCAAGTTATCAGTCTGTATATCTTCTGATTTCAAATTGGGTTAGTTGGTAGGATACATCCTGGGTCCTTTACCGAAGGGAGAACTGTGGTTATGCCTGCCGGCGTTTCCTCTGACCTTTCCCTGGTGGTAAGGAGATTTCGCTGGGGAAGGCCCTGAAGGGGAGGGCATGTTATTTACATGTGGTGGCAGTTTATATTCTGCGTACCAATCATGTAGGTCTATTGGAGCAATCTGTAGGTTTTCAAGAAACTTCTGCAAGTCGTCCGGGACTCTGAGCAGGTGTTGTTTACCATTATAGGCAGCTTGGAGGGCAAAAGGAAATTTCCACCTGTAAGGTATTCTTTTTTCTTTTAATATTTCTAGAAGCGGTCTGAGTGCTCTCCTGTTTCTTAATGTGATTGGGGAGAGATCTTGGAAAAGCTGAACATTTACGCCGTTAAATGTCACTTGTTCATTGAGTCTTGCCTTTTGGCGAATTTCCTCTTTTAGGGGGTAGTTTGGGAGACAGCAGATAATGTCCCTTGGTGGGTTATCGTCAGGTGCTTTGGGTTTGAGGGCCCTGTGCGCTCTGTCATATTCGATGGGGGAATCTGCTGGCCGTTCTAGAAGACCGTTAAAGATGGTGGACAGGGTCGGTTTAATTTGCTCAGGGGTGATTGATTCGGGGACCCCCCTCACCCTGATATTGTGGCGCCTCCCCCTATTATCCAAATCTTCTATTTGGCGATTCATCTCCAGCATGTGTAGGGAGTGAGTGTCAGTAATATCATCCAGTCTCACTAGGGCCCTGTCCCTCCTTTTCCCCGCTCTTTCGCTTACCGCCATTTGCTCAGTGAGTCTGAGGAGTTCAGTTTTCAGGTCAGTGATGGCCGCTGAGAACGAGTTTTTAATGTCCGCTGCTATTTCTGTCATTGTGGAGTATGTTAGGGGTAGGTCATGTGCAGCATTACCTCCTGAGGAGTCTTCTGAGGCAGGTAGGGAGATCTCATCGTCCTCTCTGTCTTCTCCTCCTCGTGTCCCGTACGGCGGCGCCATCTTGGATTTGCTATGCTCGCCGCTGTAGCGGAATTTGCTGAGGCTTGCCGCCGATATTTTCCCCTTCGGTGTCCCAGAAGATCTGAGGGAGCGGTTGTGTATCCCTTTCTTGGTGTGTGTGGGCATATTCAACCCGGAGAATGGCCGTGTTTTAGCTGTGGGCCTCCCGATCTGCCGGAGCTCTCCTAGTCAGCGTCCATGCACGCTGCGCGCCAAGCCACGCCCCCTATTTTTCTTATGTAAACTACTAATTCTACCGTCCCCCACATAATGGAGAAGAACAAAGAACAAAGTTTGAAATTCAGCCTTGGTGGCAGTAGCCCTGACTTCTTCCCCAGATGCCAGAAGTATATTATCTGCAGGATTTGTATGTGAAAATAAAGGAAACAATCTTAAAAATAAAACAGCCACCACAACCCAGGACTGCTAAGCTGCAATATTTTTTTTTGTTTTTAGGCTTAGGTATGCTTTAAGGGGAACCTGTCTGATCCTTTACAAGCTGCTGAACTGAAGCTAATATCCTTACCTAGAAGCAGACATCATTTATCTCTATACACTGATTCTAGTCACTGATGAGTCTAATCTCAAATTAGTACATGATCTGGAAAGGGTCAAATTAATAAATACACAATGGATATACACAGTAGAAAATATTCAAGTGTAAAGAGTCATGAAGAAGTCTCTTACATTTTTTTGAAGGACAAAAAACCTTTTGATAAAATATCCACTAAACAGTTATTGGCTTCTATACTTATAATATGTTTTTGGTTTACTAAATAAAACTTGGTCATAATTCTTGCATGTAATTAAAAAAATCCAATATCTTCCACCAAAAATTACATATAAACATTTTATTTAGTACTAAGGACTGCTTGCTTAACCCCTTGATGGCACTTGTACACAGATATACAGCCTCACAGAAGTGGGTCTTTATCTGTGAGGCCGCATATATGTGTATCTCTCTTTGTGCTAGGAGCGTGCTACACAGTGCACTCCCAGCATAGATACTGGGCTCTCACCAAGAGTACCAGGTCTTGTACTAATAATCTGGACCTGGGACTCTCGGTTCCTGGTCACAAGATCACTGCTATAGTCTCTGATAGCTTATCACAGTGATCAGTCACTGTCCAGCCTGCTCCTGTGTTTTATTTTTTCTTCTGAATGGAGCAAAAATACATTTTATCTTTTTTTCCCTGCAGAGGAGAAAATGTAAACAAAACAAAAAAGTTTGTTCATTTTTAAAAAAATAAAGAAAAAATAGCTAGATGAAGGTCTGATCTAGGTCAGTATCAGGGTTAGTGTAATGCCCTGTTCACACGATCAGACTTTCCGACAACAAAATTGTGGATTTTTGTTCGAAGGCTCCAACTTGTCTTGCATACACACGGTCACACAAATGTTGGCCAACAATTACGAATGTAGTGACGTACAAGAGGTACATGATATCTCCATTACGAATGCTAGTTTTACAAGACCGAGCGCCTCTGGCTTATCCTTGATTCCGAGCATGCGTGGACTTTTGTGCGACGGACTTGTGTACACACGATCAGAAAGTCCGACAACAAACATTTGTTGGCGGAAAATTTGAGAACCTGCTAGCCAACATTTGTTGGCGGAAAGTCCGACAACAAATGTCCGATGGAGCATACACACGGTCGGACTTTCAGGCAACAAGCTCACATCCAACATTTCCCATTGGAAAATCCGAGCGTGTGTACGTGGCATTAGAGTCAAGGTCAAAATAAATGTCAAATGCCAAGGTTAAAGGTTGGGGTCAAAGATTAGGGTCAGTATATTTTGGGTAGGATTTTTTTTTAAACATTTTTTAAATTACTATCAGTGCCAGTTAGTGTTGGTGTTGGTATGTTTTAGGTAGGATAAAAAATAAAATAAAAATGTGCACTATTATTTATGGGCCCTACTATGGGTAGAAACAAAAACTAACATACACATACACATATGTGGTATCACTGAAATCATCAGGAGCAGGAGCATTTATTTTTGGTTGATCTTTGGTGGTAAGGTATGGTAATATCAAGAAATATACAGCTAAATATACTTTTTTTTTTACAATTTTGGGCCAGTTTTTTTTTATGATAATAAAAAAAAAATCCGAGGATATTGGTTATAAAAAAATTATTTTAAAACGCCCCGTCCCGCTGAGCTCGCGTGCAGATGCAAATGCATACGTAAGTCGAGCCCGCATATGATAACGGTATTCAAACCACACATGGGAGGTATCGCCGCGATTGTTAGAGTGAGAGCAATAATTTGAGTGCTAGACCTCCTCTGTAACTCAAAACTGGTAACCTGTAGAAAATTTTCAACGTCGCCAATGGAGATTTTTAAGTGCCAAAGTTTGTTGCCATTCCACGAGCCGGCGCAATTTTGAACTGTCACAAGTTGGGTATCAATTTACTTGGCGTAACATTATCTTTCACAACATAGAAAGGAATTGGGCTAACTTTACTGTTGTCTTAATTTTAACTCAAAAATTAAATGCGCAAATACGGTGTGACATAAAGTATTGCAATGACCGCCATTTTATTCTCTAGGGTGTTAGAAAAAAAGGAGTATATATATATATATATATATATATATATATATATATATATATGCTTGGGGGTTCTAAGTAATTTTCTAGCAAAAATACCTGATTTTAACTTGTAAACAACAAATTTCAAAAAGAGGCTCTGGGCTGAAGTGGTTAAAGTGGAGTTTCATCCAAAAGTGGAACTTCCACTTTAACTGCTTACCGACCAGCGCACGACGATGTACGTCGACAGAATTGCACGGGCAGGCATAAGGGCATACAGGTACGCCGCCGTGCCATCGAGTGGGTGCCGCCGGCGGCGCGCACCGGTCGGGACCCCCGTGAGGCTGGACTGGGATACCCGCGATCGTCTCACGGGAAGGCTGAACGGGGAGATGCGGAAATAAACAGCATCTACCCATTCTGCCTAGCAACTAGTGACGCCGATCTCTGCTCCCTGTGATTGGAGCAGAGATCAGCATTCACTAGCTGACAGCCACGCCCCCCCACAGTTAGAAATACACCTCTAGAACATGTAACCCCTACACTACCACCTAGTGGTTAGCCCCTTCACTTCCAGTGTCATTTACACAGGAATCAATGCATTTAAATAGCACTGATTGCTGTATAAATGACAATGGTCCAAAAAATGTGTCAAAAATGTCTGATGTGTCCGCCATAATGTCGCAGTCACAATAAAAATTGCTGATAGCCGCCATTACTAGTAAAAAAAAATATTAATAAAAATGCTATAAAAAACTATCCCCTATTTTGTAAACGCTATAACTTCTGCGCAAGCCAATCAATAATCGCTTATTGCGATTTTTTTTACCAAAAATATGTAGAAGAATACGTATCGGCCTAAACTGAGGAAAAAAAATGTTTTTTTATATATTTTTGGGGGATATTTATTATAGCAAAAAGTAAAAAATAATGCGTTTCTTTCAAAATTGTCGCTCTTTTTTTGTTTATAGCGCAAAAAATAAAAACCGCAGGGGCGATCAAATACCA
Organism: Lithobates sylvaticus; assembly: GCA_028564925.1. NCBI lineage: Eukaryota > Metazoa > Chordata > Amphibia > Anura > Ranidae > Lithobates > Lithobates sylvaticus. The sequence continues at coordinate 173,515,269 of CM053026.1, forward strand.
CCAAAAGAAAGCTCTATTTGTGGGAAAAAAAGGACGTCAATTTTGTTTGGGAGCCATGTTGCACGACCGCGCAATTGTCAGTTAAAGCGACGCAGTGCCGAATGGCAAAAAGTGGTCTGGTCTTAAGCCAGCAAAATGGTCCGGTCTGAAAGTGGTTAAGCACTCCTTGCCCCCTTACATGCCACATTTGGCATGTCATTTTTTGGGGGGGGAGTGGGTGCTTGGTTTTGAGTGGGACTTTCTGTCCCACTTCCTGCTTCCGCCTACAGGCCACATAGGCGACTCTTCCTCTCCCCCTAGATGGCCCCTCCCTCTTGGCAATCTACTGGGACATGTGACAGGTCCCAGAAGATTGTATGTCCACTGGGAGAGCGCAGTGTGACTCGCACATGCGCAGTGCATGCCCAGCCATGAAGCCGCAAGCTTTCACGGCCGTATGCCCATAGTCTAAATGTAGGCGCCGAGGACAGACGGGACGAGAGGAGCGGGGCTCCGTGGGGCCGCATCACTGGTCCATGGAAAGGGTAAGTGTCTATACTTTTTGTAGCTGCTGACTTTTAATAAACAAAAAAAAGCCTGGAACTCTGCTTTAAGCAAAAGGCTTAAAGATAAATTATATTTAAAATACATTGGGATGTAGGAGTGTGTATGTTTTTGTGATAACAAAAAGCCAAGATAACTCCTACTTCTCCCAATGCATAGAAAGTGATTAAGGGGGCGTGGTTTGGTGCCGGACCTGAATGGCCGCTTAGTCCCTGAGCTCCCGTACACGGAGGTTCCAGCAATAAGACCACCCGAGCCATCCACCGCCGAACATGGGGAAAAACTCCAAGGATCCCTCCCCAACGAGGTCCCGCTCCCCTAGAGGACATTCCGGACATCTTTCGGACCCAGGTACGCGAGGCCCCGGCTTCTAATCGGGCCTACTCGAACGCCGCTCGATCCTCCAGCATCAGCCCCTCAGGAAGAAGCCACACGCAGCCCCAACCCCTAGCAGACACAGCCTGTTCCCCACAGCCAGTGTACTTACCCCAATCTTCAACAGATGCAGCCTGTGCCCCACAGCCCATGCACGTGTCTCAACCATCAGCAGATGCAGCATGTGCCCCACAGCCCATGCACATGTCCCAACCATCAGCTAATGCAGCCTGTGCCCCACAGTGTGTATGTTTTTGTGATAACAAAAAGCCAAGATAACTCCTACTTCTCCCAATGCATAGAAAGTGATTAAGGGGGCGTGGTTTGGTGCCGGACCTGAATGGCCGCTTAGTCCCTGAGCTCCCGTACACGGAGGTTCCAGCAATAAGACCACCCGAGCCATCCACCGCCGAACATGGGGAAAAACTCCAAGGATCCCTCCCCAACGAGGTCCCGCTCCCCTAGAGGACATTCCGGACATCTTTCGGACCCAGGTACGCGAGGCCCCGGCTTCTAATCGGGCCTACTCGAACGCCGCTCGATCCTCCAGCATCAGCCCCTCAGGAAGAAGCCACACGCAGCCCCAACCCCTAGCAGACACAGCCTGTTCCCCACAGCCAGTGTACTTACCCCAATCTTCAACAGATGCAGCCTGTGCCCCACAGCCCATGCACGTGTCTCAACCATCAGCAGATGCAGCATGTGCCCCACAGCCCATGCACATGTCCCAACCATCAGCTAATGCAGCCTGTGCCCCACAGCCCTTATGCATGCAGGACCTGCGATCTGTGGCTGAGGACATAAAAGCCACACTGTCATCTGCCATCACGGATCTCAGGAGAGATGTACAGGCCATGGCAGCACGTGTTAATGATCTGGAGGAAACCACAACCCTTCACGACACTGCCATCCAGCAACTGCAGACCACCTCTCACTCCCAAACCACGCAACTCAGGGATATCCAGAGGCATTTAGAAGACTTGGACAACTGTGGACGCCGCCATCCACAGAGGAATCCCGGAATCCGTTGAAAACTCACAAGTCGCTAAAGCCACCGTCGCCATATTTAATGATCTTCTAGGCAGACCACCTGAAACGCTCATTGAATTTGAACGCTTGCACAGAGCCCTAAGGCCCAGAGGCAGAGACACAGACCCACCCAGAGATGTGATCTGCTGTCTGGTAAACTTCAAATTGAAAGAAGAAATTCTCCACAGAGCCAGAGACCGTCGCTCCCTACTCTACCAAGGAGCTGACATAAAGTTATTCCAAGATCTCTCGCCGATTACCCTTCAAAATAGAAGAGATCTACGCCCTCTTCTTGACCTTCTACGCACCAAAGGGATCCAGTACAGGTGGAAATTCCCCTTCTGCCTCTCGGCTTCCTTCCAAGGTCGCACAGCAAACCTACGCCTGCCAGAAGACCTACCTGCCTTCTGCGAAACCCTGAACCTACCACGTATCATTATCCCAGATTGGTACAACACCCTTCGTCCACCTACCATGAGAAGATCAGCCTCCACCGATGCTATCCCAGTCCGTGATGACTTTCACATCAGGAGGCGCAGATCCACTCCCCCGAGAGATCCCAATGCTTCAGACACCCGGAATACCGTGCTCAACAGCCAAACCGCGTCTCCGGCCCACAGAAGAGCCCGTCATGAAAGATCCGACTGAACTTTCCCACCCCTGCTCCTCTACTCATCTTACCACCAAAGGCATCTCATCAAGACGAAAACCTTTCTATGAACACCACTCATGACACCCAGGAAGACAGGACTTGACCAAAAAAGGTCACAGAACTGCTAACCTTTTCCCCCTTTTTTCCAGAAACGGCCTACCCCAAGTGCCCCTGACCGCTGTCAACAACGCCCCCTAGAAGTATGGTCTGAACGAATGAACATATTCCTGGACGAACTGTAAGTCTATTGTCTCTCCTAGATGGCCCTTACGCCCTGCATACCCCTTCCAAAAGAACCAGTGGCCTCTAGGGTAAATGATATTCTTTCAGGGGCAATCACATACCCCCTAATATAATGTCTTAACCAAACCAGGAGACCTAAAGACTTCCATAATTACATATGTGCCCTCCAGAATGGAATGCCAACCCCAAGTACCCTACCCCATCCTCCCTAAACTCTCCCCTTCCCCTCTTGCTCCCTTCCCCATACCTCATCCTCTCCCCCCCCACCTCCCCTCACCCTCCTAATCCCCCCATATCCTATTTCAGAAGGCACCTCGAATACAGGTCTCCTAGACTTTTATGATCACTCTACTACCCTAAGCTACGGTTTGATGCAGGCAATTAATGTTTCAGATGCTATACAGGGGGTGCATTTGAGAAGATGGGGGGGGGGGGCTGATGCTGCACAGGGACCAACTCCCACCCCATAAAGAGATACAGATATAGGTTCCGTATTACATCAACGCCCCTCTGCTATCAGGGAAGGCCTGATTTGGTTGATGGGAACTTTTCCAACAGTTCAGAGCTCCAGACCACCCACATAACCACTATACAGTGGTCTCTGTGCAGTCTTGCCCCTCCTCCAGACACCTCCCCTGAGAAGGGGGTTACAGAAATGTTCAAAAAGGTTTAAAATGTTTGAAAAGGTTTGAAAATGTTCAAAAACTAGAATGTATCAGAGGGCCCTCACGCACGTTACCTCATATGTATTTTTGTAGCTCAAATAAACGATTGAGTTGGACCCTCCCAATTTATCCGCATCTAATTAATGCTCCTTGCCATCCCAACAACAAGGTATTCCGGGGCTATCTCACCTTACAACATCCGGGATACTGAATACACCCCCTAAACATCCAGGCTGATCCCGCCCACATGCGATGTTACGCAAAATAGATCCTGGTACCAAATCGGCCTCAATTAGGTCGCTACCCATCCATACTCACACGTAGAAATGAGAGCTTTCTGATACAGACTTGATTAAGGCTACTATCTATTACGTTCACATGGACTGTTATAACCAATGTTGAAATGGCTGTAATTGGAGCTCCCTCCAATCTTCACTTGATCGGAAGTACAAAGAATAATAGTTATGGGTAAAGAGGACTTTGTACCCCTCCCTTGATTTCTATACTAACACAACATGTTTTATAGTTCAGAATTGTTAATGTGGCTGTTCATCCAAATACGTCTGACAACTGACCTCAATAAATATCTTATGTTTGAATCCCCTGAGTTTGGACCGACATTTACTACGCTTCACATACATAGACACAGGCTCCCTCTATCAACCTACAGAACGAACCTCGGTGGACGGAGGACACCATCTCTCGACTGTTCCGTTCCGACACCCTTCACCTCCCCACAAGACAGGAACGTGACTGTTCCTGTCTAACCTTACCGGATATCTTTCATACCCTTAGGGTAGGTTACATACAACCTCCCTAATTCCGGACTATCGCCTACTCCACCCTCTCCTAAGACCTAGGCTTGTACCCCATCCTCCCTTTCCCCTCCCCTCCATTCTCTCCTCTTCCTCCCCCCTCTTCTTCTTTTCTATCCATCTCATTCCTACTTACTCCTTCTCCTCCCATCGGCCCTCCCCCTCCCGCCCCTCTCTACCTCACAGCCTCTGCCACCACCACATAACTGGCAAGACCCCTCCTGCGCGTACGTGCAAAAACAACAGTCCGACGCTCCGCTATTCTCTGACACCTCTAAGATTAAACAGCAGCACACTATGTCGCACGTACATGCAACAAAAAAACCCTCCACGCTTAAAGTAATCTCACTAAACGCTAAAGGTCTCAACATCCCCGAAAAACGTAGTCAAGTGCTGGATATGATGTATAAGCTGAAAGCAAACGTAATATTCCTACAGGAAACACACTTTCGCACAAACAAAATCCCCAAACTTACGAACCATATGTTTCCAACAGTATATCATGCCACCAACTTACACGCAAAAACTAAAGGGGTATCAATTTTAATCTCAAAGAATCTTGACTGGCAACCCACAGACTCTCTTATAGATACAGAAGGCAGATACCTCTTTCTTAAGGGCCGACTCCAGGGACGGCCTGTGACTCTGGCCAACATATACAGTCCTAATACGGCACAAGTAAGCTTTTTTAGATCAATCTCACGACTACTCTCAGATTTTCACTCTGGAATGACTATCCTAGGAGGTGATTTCAATGTGGCCCTCTTTCCAATATTGGACACCTCCTCCGGTACGGCCTCCCTGCCTTACAAAGCTATCCGGCAAATTAGGTTACAGATCCAAGACCTTCTCCTTCACGACACATGGCGTGCCCTCCACCCTGATGTAAAAGACTTTACTTTCTTCTCTGCCCCGCATAACAGGTATTCCAGAATTGATTATCTTTTCCTATCCCAGAAAGACATTCCCTTCCTATCCACTGCCAATATAGAACCAATGCTACTTTCAGATCACCACCCAATTACAATGACCCTGACACTCCCTGACAAACATGTCCCCAAACACATCTGGCGCCTAGACTCGTCACTGCTTACCTCAGAAGACGTCACTAACCACTTCAGCCCCGGACCAATTGTCAGCTTAAGGACCAGAGGTCTTTTTTCAATTTCGCACTGCACTACTTTAACTGGTAATTGTGCGGTCATGCAATTTTGTAACGAAACGAAATTTGCGTCCTTTTCTTCCCACAAATAGAGCTTTCTTTTGATGGTATTTGATTGCCTCTGTGATTTTTATTTTTTGCGATTATAAACGGAAAAAGAGCGAAAATTTTGAAAAAAAAAGAGATTTTCTACTTTTTGTTATAAAAAAAATCTAATAAACTCAATTTTAGTCAAACATTTGGGCCAAAATGTATTCAGCCACATGTCTTTAGTAAAAAAAAATGCCAATAAGCGTATATTTATTGGTTTGCGCAAAAGTTATAGCGTCTACAAACTAGAGTACATTTTCTGGAATTTACACCGCTTTTAATTTATGACTGCCTATTTCATTTCTTGAGGTGCTAAAATGGCAGAGAAGTACAAAACCCCCCCAAATGACCCCATTTTGGAAAGTAGACCCCAAGCTATTTGCTGAGAGGCATGTTGAGCCCATTGAATATTTTTTTTTTTAGTCCCAAGTGATTGAATAAAGACAAAAATAAAAAATAATTTTTTTTTTTCTTCAAAAAGTTGTCACTAAATTATATATTGCTCACACATGCCATAGTTATATGTGGAATTGCACCCCAAAATACATTTTGCTGCTTCTCCTGAGTATGGGGATACCACATGTGTGGGACTTTTTGGGAGCCTAGCCGCGTACGGGGCCCCGAAACCCAAGCACCGCCTTCAGGATTTCTAAGGGTGCAAATTTTTGATTTCACTCCTCACTACCTATCACAGTTTCGAAGGCCATAAAATGCCAAAATAGCACAAAACCCCCCCAAATGACCCCATTTTGGAAAGTAGACACCCCAAGCTATTTGTTGAGAGGCATGGTGAGTATTTTACAGCTCTCATTTGTTTTTGAAAATGAAGAAAGTAAAGAAAAAAATTTTTTTTTTTTTTTTTTTCAATTTTCAAAACTTTGTGACAAAAAGCGACATCTGCAAAATACTCACAATACCTCTCAGCAAATAGCTTGGGGTGTCTACTTTCCAAAATGGGGTCATTTTGGGGGGTTTTATGCCATCTGGGCATTCCATGGCCTCCGAAACTGTGATTGGCAGTGAGAAGTGAAATAAAAAAATTACTCCCTTAGAAAGCCTGAAGGCGGTGCTTGGTTTTTGGGGTTCCGTACGCAGCTAGGCTCCCAAAAAGTCCCACACATGTGGTATCCCCGTACTCAGGAGAAGCAACAGAATGTATTTTGGGGTGTATTTCCACATATGCCCATGACATGTTTGAGCAATATATCATTTAGTGACAACTTTTTGTAAAAAAAATATATATATTTTTTTTTTTTTCATTATTCAAACTCTTGGGACAAAAAAAAAAAAATATTTAATGGGCTCAACATTGCTCTCAGCAAATAGCTTGGGGTGTCTACTTTCCAAAATGGGGTCATTTGGGGGGGGTTTGAACTGTCCTGGCATTTTATGCACAACATTTAGAAGCCTATGTCACACGTCACCCACTCTTCTAACCACTTGAAGACAAAGCCCTTTCTGACACTTTTTGTTTACATGAAAACATATTTTTTTTTTTGCAAGAAAATTACGTTGAACCCCCAAACACTATATATATTGTTAAAGCAAAGGCCCTACAGATTAAAATGGTGGGTGTTGCATTTTTTTTTTCCACACAGTATTTGCGCAGCGATTTTTCAAACGCATTTTTTGTGGAAAAAAAATACACTTTTTTTTTTATTTTAATGCACTAAAACACACTATATTGCTCAAATTTTTGATGAAATAAAAAATATGATCTTAGGCCGAGTACATGGATACCAAACACGACATGCTTTAAAATTGCGCACAAACACGCAGTGGCGACAAACTACATACATTTTTAAAAGCCTTTAAAAGCCTTTACATGATACCACATTAGATTCACGGAGGAGGTCTACTGCTAAAATTACTGCCCTCGATCTGACCTTCGCGGTGATACCTCACATGCATGCTGCAATTGCTGTTTACATATGACGCCAGACCAACGCTTGTGTACGCCTTTGCGCAAGAGAAGGGGGGGCAGGGGTGCTTTTTTTTTTTTTTTTTTAGTTTTTTTTTTATTTATTTAGCTTTTTTATTCTATTTTTAAACTGTTCCTTCCATTTTTTTTCTTTGTTATGATTTTTATTGTTATCTCAGGGAATGTAAATATCCCCTATGATAGCAATAGGCAGTGACAGGTACTCTTTTTTTGAAAAAATTTGGGGTCTATTAGACCCTAGATCTTTCCTCTGCCCTCAAAGCATCTGACCACACCAAGATTGGTGTGATAAAATGCTTTCCCAATTTCCCAATGGCGCGGTTTATATCCGGGAGGGGGGACATTCCCTCCTACTGCTTGTAAAAGCAGTCTAGAGGCTAATTACCCGCTAGAATTGCTTTTACATGAAAGCCGATCACTGGCTGAAAAGAATGATACCAAGATGATACCTAAACCTGCAGGCATCATTCTGGTATAACCATTCAAAGTCCAGCAACATACTGGACATATATTGTAATCTTTTTCCGCGCTGCAACTGAATGGCGCACCTGAAAACAAAAAAATGCTTAACACTAAAACACAGTAAACAAAATTACATACCTGAAAAGCAAGCATGATAAAACATGATAAAACATAATAAAACATTGCAGAATAGAATGGAGTAAAAAAAGAGCAACAATAGAGAGAGAGAGAGAACAATAAAACGACAACTATTTTTGTTTTTTTTATTTTTTTGAGATTCACAGGTAAAAAAGCTCCTGACTGTTAGCGACTGAATCAAAACGCTACCACAAAAAAAAATGTTAGCGATCGCAGGGATCAGGCCTGACTCTGCGAACGCTGCAGTTATGTGTGCTTAGTGTTTTGTAAGTGACAGTGATCGATCGATACTGCACTTGGGTGGGCTGGGCTGGGCGGAGGGGGAAAACGCAGGTGCTAGCAGGTATCTGGGCTGATCCCGCTAACAATGCGTTTTTTTGGAACCCTAAACTGCTGGGACGCTAGTATAGATCTGATCAGATCAGATATTGATCTGTTCAGATACTATACCACTAAGGGAGGTGTATGCTTTGCGCGTGGGTGTTTGCGGTACTGGCACTAACCTGGGGCGACGCAGACCTTATTTGACCCTAAAACCTAATTGATATCACCCGCCGGGCGATCAGGGGGTTAAACCGTTATTGGGTAATAAATGGCGGGTGCCCTGACAGTATAAAAAAACAAGCTAACTAACCAGCGTCACCCGTAACAGTAATACAAAAAAAAACTGGTTACCTAGCGACACTAATGCAGGGATCAGAAAAACGATCGCTTAGTGACACTGGCAAAAGGGGGTGAAAGGGTTAACTAGGGGCAATCAGGGGGTTAAACCTTTATTAGGTAATATATGGGGGTACCTGACGCTATATAAAAACCTGACGGGGAACCTAAATAACGAAATAACTAACTGGCTAACCAGCGTCACCAGTGACAGTTATACGGTGATTACTGGTGAAAGGGTTAACTCTAGGGGCAATCAGGGGGTTAAAACCTTTATTTAGGTTGTAATATGGGGGTACCTGACCTATAAAACTATTTATGAACCTATATAAAACATGGCGGTTAAAATAAAAAAAAAAATGGTTACCTAGCGACACTAATGCAGCGATCAGAAAAACGATCGCTTAGTGACACTGGCAAAAGGGGGTGAAAGGGTTAACTAGGGGCAATCAGGGGGTTAAACCTTTATTAGGTAATATATGGGGGTACCTGACGCTATATAAAAACCTGACGGGGAACCTAAATAACGAAATAACTAACTGGCTAACCAGCGTCACCAGTGACAGTTATACAGTGATTACTGGTGAAAGGGTTAACTCTAGGGGCAATCAGGGGGTTAAAACCTTTATTTAGGTTGTAATATGGGGGTACCTGACCTATAAAACTATTTATGAACCTATATAAAACATGGCGGTTAAAATAAAAAAAAAATGGTTACCTAGCGACACAATGCAGCGATCAGAAAAACGATCGCTAGTGACACTGGCAAAAGGGGGTGAAGGGGTTAACTAGGGGCAATCAGGGGGTTAAACCTTTATTAGGGGGGGGTAGGGGGCTACCTAGGACCTAAAACTAACTGCCCTGACAGTTATTACAGTCACACTGACACTAAATGCAGTGATCAGTAAATAAATGATCACTGCAATTAGTGACACTGTGACTGGGGGGGGAGGGGGTGATCTGGGGGGTGATCAGGGGGTGACAGGGGGGTGTTTTGTGTGCCTAACTGTACTGGTGTCAGTGTACTGTTGTGCACTAACCTTAACATGTTCGCCGCTCGGCGTCTCCGGTCACATAGACCGGCGCACCGAGCGTGACATCACTTCCGCCTTCCTGTCTATACAATAGACAGGAAGGGGAAGCTTTTCATTCGCCAGGAGCGATCGCGAGGGGGTGGCAGAAACCACTGGCCGTCCCCTCGTCCCGGATCGCTCCTGAAGCGATGCCGACCGTCCCCGCCGGCGGAGGGGGGTCCGATCGGACCCCCCAACCGCCTAAAGAATGGCACGTACAGGTACGTGGTTCTGCCTGTACGTGCCATTCTGCCGACGTATATCTACATGGGGCGGTCGGCAAGTGGCTAATGACGTCCGTAGCTGCATAGACACCTTCTTTCTTGAAAACGACACACCCGACACAGCCCCTCTCACCCAATGGGAAGCCCATAAATGCGTAATCCGAGGAAAACTCATCGCCCTTAAAGCAGCCCGTCGGAAAGCCCACCAAAAAACAATTTCAGACCTACTAGACAAGATCAAAACCCTTGAACTTGCCCACAAACAATCACGAGCTCAGCAAACCTATCATGAACTTACCTGCTACAGGAAAATGCTACGCGAAGAACTAAACTGTAAAACGCGACGCAGGTTTGTCCTACAACAAAAGCTCTATTACAAATTCGGTAACAAATGCAGGAAATATCTTGCTAAAGCCCTCCAGACCAGGAAAGCAAACGCAAACATTCACACCATCAAAGATTCTCAAGGGAAGGCCCATATCGCCCCAACAGACATAGCAGCCCAATTCGAAACTTACTACTCAAATCTATATAATCTCCCTAAGCATACTACAAACCATAATAGAACTGAAAATAGACATGCCTCAATCAAGTCGTTCCTAAACAAATTTGGCCCCAAACCTATAAATAGAGAAGTTGCCGCTCAGTTAGAGGACCCCATTTCAGAAGAAGAACTTAAATTGGCAATTAAACAACTTAAAAATGGTAAAAGTCCAGGCCCTGATGGGCTTACAGCTGCTTACTTTAAAACCTTTACAGACATATTAACCCCATACATGATTAGGACCTTCAACTCTCTAACATCGTCCACTCTCCCATTCCATAGGTTACTAGAAGCCCACATCACAGTGATCCCAAAAGAGGAGAAAGACCCCACATCAGTCAGTAATTATAGGCCAATATCCCTTTTGAATGTAGATATAAAGATATACGCCAAAATTCTAGCTTCCCGTCTACTAACTTTCCTGCCTTCTCTGATAGGAAGAGATCAAGTAGGCTTTATCCCTGGAAGAGAAGCCAGGGATAATACGATCAAGGCCCTGAATATTCATCATTGGATTACAACACATAAACAAGAAGGATTCTTTCTATCGCTGGATGCAGAGAAGGCGTTCGACAGGCTGGCATGGGACTACCTGGGAGCAGTCCTTAGACATATTGGGCTCCAAAACCGCATGTTTAACGCCATCATGTCCCTCTATACAACCCCGACCGCTAGAGTACGTGTAAACGGCCACCTGTCGAACGCCTTCTCCATCAGTAATGGGACAAGACAGGGATGCCCACTCTCCCCAATCCTATTAATCTTAACCCTTGAACCCTTTCTCCAGTGTCTTAGATCCAACAACAGTGTTAAAGGCTTCCCCATCGGCGACCGCACCTATAAAATAGCCGCATTCGCCGATGACATACTACAATTCCTGCAAGACCCACACATTTCAATCCCGAATCTTCTAAAGGAACTAGACAATTTTCATAAGATTTCCAACTTCAAGATTAATTTTGCAAAATCCCAGGCCTTGAATATCTCCCTACCAGAAGAAAAAGTAACACAGTGCAAAAACAACTTCCCCTTTCAATGGAAACATGATCAGATCAAATATCTAGGAGTATACTTAACAGCAAACCTTTCAGACATCTTCCCCAACCCATCCTCAAAACTATTCAGAATGACCTAAATAAATGGAATAATCCCCATTTTTCCTGGTTTGGAAGGGCAGCAATTCTAAAAATGAACATCCTCCCCCGCATCTTATATATCCTACAGACCATACCCATCATTATCCCCCCATCCTTCTTTCAGCTCTACAAACGACTGACTACCAGGTTTCTATGGCGACAGAAAAGACCCAGGATAGCTTACGAACAACTAACGAAACCAAAGACGAAGGGAGGCATTGGCCTACCAGACCTCAAAAGATACTACTGGGCCTGCCATCTCTCTAGAATTATAGACTGGTCTGTTCATGGCCAATGCAAAGATTGGGTAGCCCTTGAACACACATTCTCCCCCCTCCCTTTGCGTTTCCTACCCTGGACTTTACCCGAACACATCCCGAAAGATCTCGCTAACCATCCCCTAATTACCCCGACGCTCCGCTGTTTCAAAGACACATGTCGACAACTGCACATTTCCTCTAGCCCTGGACCTCTTACATCGGTTAAACTCAACCCAGCATTCTCACCTGGCATGTCCTCCAACTTTCTAGCGGATACCTGGCAACATGCAGAGGTTCTAGCCCATCACTTTTATAGATCGGGTGTATTTCTTAGCCGCTCCTCCCTACCAGCCAACACAGACAATAATAATTTTCCACTATGGACATATTTTCAGATCAGGCATTTCCTTAAGAGCGCTGACCGTATATCCTCCAACTCTCGCATGCTTACACCATTTGAACAATTGTGTTCTCAAACTACACCCCAGCAACACATGATCTCCAACATTTACAACATACTATGCTCTGACAGTCTATTGAAAACGAGCAAAGCCTGCCTAAGCTGGGAAAGAGACCTACAAACAGAAATGACAGAAGCACAATGGGAACACATCTCTAGAGTGACACATAAAGGCTCCCTAAATGTCTCGATACAGGAAAATAGCTATAAGATTCTAATGCGCTGGTATAGAACTCCAGTAGTTCTTAACAAACCCTGCCCTTTCAAATACATGTTGGAGATGTGTCAGGGACACAGGTACTTTAGAACACATTTTGTGGTCCTGCCCCCTCATCCAGCCATTCTGGATCCAAGTACGGGAACTGACATCACAAATTTCTACGTACACCCTAGAACATACCCCAGCACAGTTCCTCCTTCACCACTCAGACATGCCGACACATCAATACCGCAAAACACTGTTACCACACCTAATAAACGCAGCCAAAATCTGTATCCCTATCCACTGGGGAACAACCCATGTTCCGACCATCCCTGAATGGCTCAAACGAGTTAGTAAAATCGCAGAAATGGAGGAACTTATCTCCATAGCCAAAGATTGCACGACCAAATTTTCACACACATGGGCCTGTTGGACCCACTTCTGCACCACCGACCAATACAAAGTATTGATGAGCCAAAATACCATGAACCACACTCCCCGAGATGATGACAACTCTTAACAAATCTTTTACGTCACTCATAAAACTGACCCCATCAAGGCACAGTACAAGTGCCCTCCCTCACCTAAACAAGGGAAGATTGAGGGAGGCCCCTTGTCAAATTAACTGAACATGCACTCAAATATTACCAGATTAAATCCCACTACCCATAATACCCCAACCCTTCGCGATCGGTGGCAGAGTCTGTGAGGTACCCCAAACCCAACTCACCCCCACCCTTCTCTCCCCTTTCTTCCTCTCCCCCCCCTCTACCCCCCTTCTTCCCTCCCTCCTTCGGTTTACACCATAAATCATCTCCTACACACAACATAACTCCACGCGCCTAAAACACTGCTTTGTAACCAACTAAGGCAATGTAGGCTATAGATACAACTGACTACTTAAAGTTGGCTATCTTCTCAAGATCTAGCAAATGTCCAACCCTACCCGCGAAATAGACACACTCAGGTTCAGAAAGATGTGCTAGGAATATGATAGACATTTGCAGCAAACAGGCCAGATGAAAGAATAACTCATGTTTCTCTTCAAATGTATATACCAGTGATTCAAATCAAACGATGTACTGTGACAATCATTGCTTGCTAATTCTGTTAACAGTTATTGTGATATCTGTTGTACTGCCGCAAACACTTGTATGTTGTAAACCTTACCTCTTTTTTCAATAAAACATTTTGGAAAAAATAAAAAAAGAAAGTGATTAAAGATATAGCTTGTCAGTATATACTTTGTTAGTTTGTCCTAAGGCCATGGGAAAATAAAGCACATGGCTCAGAGAAAATGTGCATTGACACCAGACACCTACACATTATTTTAATTATTGCATTCAAAAAAAGTCAGCATTTGGCACAACTTCAAGAAGCCACAAAGAAATAACTTGCTAAGCTAACAATTCAATCAGTTTTCAAATTTTTTGCATTTCAGCAATTTGATCAGTTGGCTTGGTCTTAAAAATGCATGAAATTATAACTTAGAATGGAATCAAAAATAAATTTAAAGCAGAGCTTAATCACTTGCCCACACAGTAGCAATATTTAAAAGGGCTAAAACTACCATATATTGTGGCACATGGGACTATGAGAAATATTTTAGTTTTTGATGTTGAAAATGTAAATTTATGACAGATGCCTTGTTTGACATTCATGATACTTAAAGTGATACTAAAGTCTATTTTTTTTTAGTTAAAAATAACAAACATGTTATACTTACCTGCTCTGTGCAGTGGCTTTGCACAGAGCAGCCCAAATCCTCCTCTTCTTGTGTCCCCCCTGCCGAGTACACCCAACAATTGGGAGCTGCAGCTCCCTGTGTCCATTCAGACACGGAGCCGTGGCCCAGCCTTGCCCCTTTCTCTCCTCATGGACTGGTTGAATTTGATTGACAGCAGTGGGAGTTAATGGCGTCATGCTGCTGTCTCAGCCAATGAGGAGGGGAGTCTTGGGCAGCCGAGACACTCTTACCACATCACTGGATCTAGATGGGCTCAGGTAAGTATTAAAGAGGCTGAAAAGGGCTGCTGCACACAGAAGGCTTTTTATCTTAATGCATTGAATGCCCTGGGAACAGATGAGTTCAAAAGTTGTTGGTCTGGGTAGGATAAGGGATGGGGACAGAGTTGATAAATAGTGGGTTATTTGAAGGTAGGGATAGAACATATGTTTCAGTATCTGATATTTAGATTGAAGGTCTGCAAAAGGGCAAAATGTATGTGTACAAAGTGGTGAAGTTGGAACAGGCCAGCTTTTGCCCAAGGGAGCATTCGGGAATGGGATATGCTATCGGGAATTAAGCGATTAAATATTACATTCGAGAGAGGGGGGCATGGAGAAGAGAGGGAGAATTTGGTGTGACATGAACGTCATATCCTCAATGAAAACAACATAGGGCCCAAACAGAGGCTATGGAGTTTGGGATCTGAAAGTAATGCAGGCGACCATACAAGGGAGCAGGAATGAGCCAGGAACAAAGAGCCCATCTCAATCTCCGACCACCTATTCAGTGGCATTAAAATGGACCAGGACACCACTGCATGGAGGTGGGAGGCCAGATAATATTTGTGGATATCCGGGGGTCCCAGACCTCCATGCCTTCTGGGGGAAAAGATCACTGAGCTTGCCATTCTATGAGCCCCATCATTCCAAATAAAATTAAGAAACCGTTGTTTGAGCAATTTTAATTGGGCTATAGAAATAGGGAGAGATAAAAGGTCTGCAGGCGGTATGTGTAGCGGTAGGGCTTCTGTTTTAGATGCGTTAATTTTGTATCCGTATAGAGAGCTGAACTGGAATAGGAGAGCATGCAGGGATGGGAGGGAAATATGTAGGTTGGTAAGAGTCAGAAGTACATGGTCTGCAAATAGAGACAGCTTATATTCCCTATGACACATGGGGACCCGTTGGATGTCAGGATAGGATCTTATAGCCTCTGGCAGGGTCTCTAGGCATAGGATGAAAAGAAGTGGGGAAAGAGGGCAGCCCTGTCTAGTGCCATTAGAAATTAGGAAGGGTCGGCACATAAAATAAGCCATTTGGACCTGAGGCATTGGAGTAGAGAGTTTTTAAGGCCGAGATGAAGGGGCCGTGAAAATCTAATTTAGTAAGAGTAGCAAACATGTAGGCCAACATAATCTATCAAATGCTTTTTGGGCGTTGAGGCTAAGGATCAGAGCAGGTTTATGTACTCTGTTCAGCATATCAATGAAATCAATAGTGCGCCTAGTGTTGTCCCCCATGTGTCTAGTGGGGACAAAACCCACTAGGTCCTTATTGATCAGTTTTGTCAAAAATTGGGAAAAGTGGGTAGCCAAAATTTTTGTGAATAGCTTATAATCCAAATTTGTCCGGTTTAGGTATAATAGAGATATAGGAAGGTAAAAACTGCTGATGGGGGGATTTGCCCTGAAGAAGAGCATTATATAGGGATATTAGATGGGTCGACAGAATCAGAATCCAGGGGATTTGTGGGTTGGTAGGCCCTTAATAGTGTTGGCTAGTTCCTCCACGGTAATGGGGGCATTCAATGCATGCATATCTGACTTGGTCAGTTTAGGCAGCTTCAAGTCTGAAAGGAAAGCCTTGAAAGCCTCCTGGTCAAATGGGGAATGAAGGGTGGGAGTAAGGCAGTTATAGAGTTTATCGTAAAACTCACCAAAAACCTGGGTCATAGTCTGTGGGCAATGAGTAGGAGTGCCATCTGTTTGTTGGAGGTGGTCTGGGAAGGAGAGAAAAGGTCTAGGGTTGAGTCTGAAGACCAGCATTCTATGTGGCTTATTGGAAAATTTGTAAAATGTTTGTTTTGCCCATAGGAGGGCCTTCTATATGGCTGACATTTCCAGAGATTTTATTTGGTTGCGCAGCGAGGTTACTGCCCACAGTCAAACCACCGTGGGAGAGCAGAGCAAGGATCGTTCGGCTTACAAAGATACACTGCCCCCTAAAGAACGCCTTGTGGGCCTCCCATAAGGTGGATGAACTGGTTACGGAACCTGTATTTAGCTGGAAGTATTCAGTTAGCACAAGGGAGAGTTTATCTTTAGTTTCAGAATGTTTTAGCAGAGATTCATTGAGTCTCCAGTGTAATTTCCTGGGAAATGCAGTTGAGAGGCAAAGATCCAGTGTTAAGGGAGCGTGATCTGCCTAGGTAATGGGGCCCAGGTCGGATGACACTGTATCAAGCAAAAGAGAGAATGTCATGAGAAAATAATCCAATCTGGAGAACATCTTAAGGGGCGAATAGTAGAACGAATACTGTTTACCAGTGGGGTGTATGATCCGCCAATGCGTCAAATGATGACTTTGGGACAATTTACGAAAGGAGGTGGGCAAAGATTGTGTCGCGAGGGGTAATTTAGTTTGGAACAAAGATTTGCTATCTTGAGTGGGAGAGAGGACAGCATTAAAATCTCCACCAATCACCGTAAAAGGCTAAGAAAAATGTTGCAATTGTTCAATTGCATCAGTAAGAAATTTGATCTGACCTGAATTAGGAGCATATATATTCATATATATTCATAGTGTTATAGGATTAGATAAGTAGGTACCTTGCAATATTATATAACGACCATAGGGATCTAAATGGGTGGACTTGATCTGGAGAGTGCAAAAGAGCATCTGATCAGCACTGCAACACCAGCCTTTCCAGGTGAGTCAAACACCATATAAGACACTGGGAAATATTTGGAAGCAAATTTCAGGGATCCCCAGCACAGAAGTGAGTCTCCTGAACCAGGATCACATCCTCACCAGAGGCCCTGAACCCCTTTAGAGTCATCCATCATTTCTTGATGGAATTCAGACCTCTCACGTTATAAGGCAACAACTTCAGAGTCATAGTAATGCTGTGAAATTTAGCCTGTGGACATTCCGTATAGTAGGTGATAACCCATCCGTACAGAAACACACATATAGCCTTATAACAGATGATAATCTATCATGCAACATAGAAAGAAAAAACATATCAACATTAATGAAGGAAAAAGAAAGAAAAAAAGAAAAAAGGATAACAAAAGGGAACTGACCATCTTCTGCAGGCAATGGTGGAAGGCCCAGGTGCTTGAGAAAGGCATACCCTTCTTGCAGGTCTCAAAGAACATGTTGGACACCATCCTTAGTGACATTGAGGTGAAAAGGGAAGCCACAATAATAGGGGATCTTGTGTAGTTGAAGGTGAGAGGTGGTGGGCCATAGTGAGCAGCGTTTGGCCAGGGTAATTGGGGAGAGGTAGCTGAATAGTTGTATTCTGTCTCCTTTGTAATCAATATGAAAACAATTGGGAGTAGCCAGAGTGATCGCCCCTTTACTTTTATAATAGTTGAACTTTACCACTATATCACGCAGTCTGGCCCCTGCAGGGCATTTGGGGGCCAGGGACCTATGGGCTCGGTCAAGGTGCCAGTCTATGTCCACATTGTCAGGTGCCAGGGTGTTAAATAGGCCCAGAAGATAAGGTCTGATATTATTGTCAGCCACCTGTTCCGGGAAGCTGAGGATTCTGAGGTTTTGGCTTCGTTCTCTGTTCTCCAGTTCCTCTTGCAGGAGTTGTAGCTGGGATACAGAGTTTTTAATGACAGCATTTTCCTCTTCTAGAGCCTGTACATAATGCAAAGTCTCATCAAACTTAGTTTCCAAAGTAGCTGTGCACATGCCAAGCTGGTCTATCTCACCTCTGAGTTCCTTGGAGATCTTCCCCATCTCCTGGGCTATGCCCCTGGTGAGCTGTTGTGCCAGAGCCTGGAGTTTAAGATCCAGCATCTCAGGTGTTAATACAGGCTGGAGAGAAGGGGTGGGGGGAGAGCTGTGGGGGGAGAGCTGTGAAATCGAGACTGGGGATTGGGGCCTGTTCAGATAGCGATCCATAGTGGAGAAGGGCTGCAGTGTTTGTGTGGCTCGGTAGTAGGATCTCTGGTCCCTGATTTTTCCCATGTAGTGCTAAGAGGTCTGAGGGGTCGTGGTAGCTTACCCCCCGAAGTGGATGTGTGCCATTGTAATTGTTCAGGGAGCCAGACCAGAGCTCACAGATCACGCATCCGCCATCTTGAAGAGCTGCGCATGTGCCCCCCTAATCTTTTTGCATTTTTAACATGTTTCTTGCTTTTTTATGTCTCATTTAAACACTTTAAAGAATATGTTTCTCCAGTACATGACCCACAGTTTAATCCCTTAAAAAAAGCTGAAAATATAGAAAAATATGTCAGAAATCCAGTTAAAACTCCCAATCAACAGTCAAGTCTGGTGGCCTGAAGAACTCCATCTACTCTCCTTTGTGTAACACTCCACAAGCATACATTTCCGAGTAAAGTAATGAAGATGCCTCGATTCTCATCATCTTGTCCACACACTTTGGGGTGAATTTAACCTTAATTTAACTTTAACAATAACTATAAAATTCTAAATTATTCTGAGTAATAAACAGGAGGTTTAAAAACTGAATTTTTATAGTTTGCATGACATATGCTTCAAGAGGTAGCCTGGTGGGTACCTGGAGTTACATATTAACATAGTAACATAGTTAACCTAGTTGAAAAAAAGGCACAAGTCCATCGAGTTCAACTCACAGAAAAAACACACACACAAATTGAAACAGTCATATACAGTACTGTCAGGGCTGGGCTCAGCCCTTCCTTCTCTGAGCTGGCTGCTCAGCTGTTGGCTAATTGCCAGATCCCATCTCTCTCCACAGTTACTCAGCTGTTGTTCATATCCTGCTCGTCAGTCCTGCCTACTTAAGCCATCCAGTCCAGAGGGTCTCTGCCTTCGCCTTGGTCAACATCACAAGAAACATCTCCTGTGTTCCTGTTTAAAGACTGGCTTTGCTGACATCCCTTCTGGCTCCAGATCCTGCTTGCTGTTCCACTACTTTGATCCCTGGCTTCTGGCTTGGCTGACTATCCGTTTCAGTTACTGAACTCTGGCTATGTTTTGACTATGTTTGTTCTTTATACTTTTAATATTAAACAAGTGTGATTTAACTGTACTTCTGTCTCGGTCTGATTTCATGGTTTCTGACAAGTACACAGTCCTATACCCACAATTGATCCAGATGAAGGCAAAGAAAAAACTTGATTCAATTTGCTCCAGCATGGAAAAAATTTCCTTCCTGATACCCCAAGAGGCAAATAGATAGTTTCTGGATCAACTTTACCAATAAATATTAGCATCCAGTTATATTTTTTCATTTAGGAAAGACTCCAACAATTACTGGGCTTGCAAGAACCAACTCATGAGGGAGTCTATTCCATATTTTGACAGCTCTTACTGTGAAGAAGCCTTTCTGTATTTGGAGGTTAAACCTCTTTCCCCCAGATGTAAAGAGTGTCCTATTGTCCTCTGTGATGACTTGAAAATGAATAACTCTACAGAAGAGTTTAAGCTGTTAAAGCTGCAAAGTGTGGGGCAAATCAATAACGAACTTGCGGACTAAGACTGGGATGCCCTTTAAGTTCTTGTACATGTAAAGGCAGGCATCCCAATACTTTTGGTAATATAGTGTATTTTGCAGTGTGTTCTTGAAGAATTCCCATTTCTGTTCTGTGTTCATCAATGCCAGTATTCCCTCCCAGTCTAAGCTTTGGAGAGCAGACCGTAGCCTTGGACAATGTGCTCACTTAAAGTTAAGTGTTTTTACCTTTTCCAGTATGTGCTTGTTGTTTACAGCTAACATTGAAGGAGAAGGATAGCCTCCTATGGATCACATAACTGCAGTTCGGCAGATTTTACAGAGCAAATGCAGGCTCTGAAAAGATCTCAACCATATGGTTGGGATCCACCCAAATGCCTGGACCAGCAGCCAGCCTCTCAGTGAGCCACTCCCACCCGCTCCACAGCCCAGCACTCTAGAAGGGCAATTTACTCACATTTGTTGCGGCTGTATTTATCCTGAAGCTGTTGCTCCATTACTGTATGCATGCTGCACACTGTGCACAGCACAAAACCTTCAACCTTGCCAGTTGTCATTGTCCCAGTTAAAATAATACTTACAGGAAATTTCAGATTTTACTTATAGGTTAGAAGACTCCTGTTTCAATCTCCTGTTTTAAACTGCTGTTTTTAACTCTCCACTCTCCAGTCAAATTTCCCACTTTGTAAAAGTTCCAGCAATCAAAATGTGGGCAAGCTCAAACTAAGTTATACAGAAAGTTAAATACTATCTGTAGCACCTGTGAACAGTTAACTACTCCTCTTAATTAGCAGACTGGAGGATGGAAAGAAAAATATTGACAGAAGGTCAACTGACTGAAGACAGTGAAGGTGTTTTAAAAAGCTGCTACAAAGATCATAAAGAAGAACATGAAACAACTGTAACCACAAGCAATCACCAGCTGTCAAAAGCACAACTCCTGTTTTTCACTCACCATTAAAATTGGCAACTTTTCAGCTTCCAGACATAAAAATGTGGAGTTCCATTTCAATTATTATTATTTCTTCAATTTTACCACCTGTATAGTTGTGCATTACTATTTTTTTCCTTAAGGTCGAAAAAACAAATCAGGGGTGGCAGTGGCAAACAATATTGCTCTTTCAGTGCTACTAAGGATTAGTAACCACATAAGTCTGCAACCACAAAACTGAAATCAGGTGTCAAATAAAAGAGATATCTAACTCAAGTGGTGATGATGGTGTAATGGAAGACTGAAACTAGAATGACTTCATACTAATGAATATCATATGTACAAAACTACTATATGTTCTTTTTCAAAAACAGTGTAGTTCACTCATCTGTAATTAAAAGTTTAAAAAACAATTCTGTGTTCTTTGCATAATTCTGCATTGACAATAAGCAATTAAAGCATACTGAAAAAACAAACAATCCACATACAAATTGCATTTTAATCAATTTGTCTGTCCTTTATCTTTTATCCCTGGAAATCCACAGTAACCTTGACTGAAACCCACAGCCAATTTACTTCTACATCAATTGTAAGGTAAATAGAAAGGTAATTCCTAACTGAATAATCCTTTTCCTTATCTACTTTGAATAATTAAAACAAATTATAAAAACAAATTCCATTTAGTTCCTGAGTTTTTCTTTGCTGTGAAGATATTTGTTATGAGTGTAAAGGATATATTTGGAATCCCTCTTTTATCTAGAAGAAGACTACTTAGATAATAGCAGTGCTTTTCCTGTCTCCTGTGACAAACATTTGGTAACTTAGGTATTTTTTGTTTTTTTATTTAATGTCCTTTAAATATTTGGAAAGTGCCCTAACTGAAACCACTAGGAATCTGTTATCCAGCTATTTTCATTGAAAGAGCTTACGCTGTCTCCAATAAGTACCCCTACTAGCCTGATGTTCAAATGCTGAAAAACAGGAACTATGGGTCATTCTACCTTTTAAAAAGCAGCAACTTTTTTTAATGGTGGCTGTTGTAAATCACTCTAAAGGAGAATAAATGTAGGAATGTATTTCACATTTTACAAACTTAAATGGTCATAATCTATCTTTTATTTCTGGCATTTTGTATGTACAAATATAGTGACAGACATAAGGTGTGTAGTGGCCATAACCCCTAGGGGCGACCTTGAATTTCCTGGGCTTACCAATTACCTCCTCGTAGCTCGTCGGTTGTTGTTTCGGGGTTCCCATGTTTAGTACTCAGTAACTTCAGAAGCTGACACATAAAAGTCCTTTTGAGGATTTATATTTTGCAGGGGTAACATCCAACAATAACACAGTCTCAGGTGGTAATAGAGGGCACAGGTGGTAAAACTCAGGCACTTAGAACTGATGACATCAATCAAATGTCTCTTAGATAGCCCAGCGAGTAAACCTCTAACCATAGATTTAGCAGCCAACATGTGATCCGTAAAGTTAGCAAAGTCTCTTCCACAGACTAAATTGTAACTGAAGATAAGTAGGAACCATTCCCACAGTACCTGGATCTTTCAGCCTTCTTGGCGATACTGTGAGAATTGTGGATTCTCTAGTGACCATACAACCCAGCTCCCAGGCTCTTACCGAGCAGCCAGCTTCTTGGCCCTCCTCCGAAGAGTCCTCCCCTGGTCGCTTGTACGGGTTGCTGTGTCCCTCCAATACCGAGAGCACACCGAGACACCTCCGAATCCTCCTTCAGTTACTGGGCCTCGAACTAGCCAGTTCCGAGGCTTGGGAACAGACGGATCCCCACCCCAGACCATGAGGGCCTCTGGGGCTGGTCATTGTGACCATGCTTGCGGGGACGGCAGACACTCCTGGGTCCAGGATCCCTCATGGGGCCGGTCCGGATCAGAACCAGGAATCAAAAGAGCAAGCCGAACCCCGAGCACGTGACTTCAGCATTTTAAATACCCCTTCCCAGACTACGCAGTGGGGCCAGACGCGCCCACTGATTGGCTCTGAGAAAGATGGGTACCTAACACGTCCAACCAGGCTTGGTTCTCAGCCTGTCACAGGTGCCTCACTGCAACTATGATCAGGCAGAACTCCAGCACAGCCCAGCCAAACAGATGCCAAAGTAAAAAATCCTGCACAATATACCCCCAGAACCCTGTTACAGTTCTGGAAAACTACATTTACATTGATAGCGCACACTTTAATAAAGTGTGGGAGCTACAGGTACAAAACACACACTGAACAATCAAGAGAAGATAGTTCTGCAAAGGTAGATGTCCAACAGACAGTAGAATGATAAACAGAAAGACAGGATATACTTACTCATTCTTTGGTAGAAGACCGGAACTTCTGACTTTGTAAGCATCTCAAGGCCTGAGAGCTTTGGGTTAGAAGGTTCAGGGCCAGGTGATAGATGTGGGAATTTTCCATCAGGAGATCTCTGTGAGCTATGTGAAGCATGTGAAGTCTGTTTCTCAGGAGGGATCTGAAAGCCAATGTTAAGAATGCATTTTTTGATAGAATCAGGTGAAGTGATCTGGGATGGCTTGCAGGTATATACAAAAATGAACTTGAAGGGGAATCCCCATTTGTACTGGATCTCACAGATCTAGGAAATAAGACTGGGGTGCTCTATGTTCTATAATTGTGCTCCGATGCCAGGTCAGCAAAAAGCCAGTATTCACTGGCTTGGACCTTGGAACTGGGGAGAGAATTTGGAGGTCACTACCTGCAACAACTGTTCCTAAGTATAGTAATAGTGGCATTTAACTATATTATTTTTTTCTTTGACATTGAGTATCTCATTTATATTGTCAATAAAGATCTACTGGTGGGAGACTTTGTGGCCTACATCAATGATAACCAACGCAATTAAAATGTATGAGTGAGGAACAAACCTCCCATGAATGTTTTAGTTCTGATCTTGAGTGGCTCCAACATACATCAGAGAATCAAAACATGGGTCTATCATAAACCCATCTCAAGGAATTATCATGTCCACAATATTAGCTGTCATTCAGGTAATTTCAAAACAGGTATACCTAAAGACTAATTTATAGGCGCTAGGGGTAATTGCTCTTTTGTGAGATGCAGACATCAGCAATGGAGAGATGATTCCTTGAGTGGGGCTAGAATCAGTCTGCTATTAAAAGGGCTCATTGTAAAGCTAAAAAGACATCTAGGGAGAGCTTTTTAAATTAATTAGAAAACTAGTGAAAAGGAAATTATGAATATGGCAATATGCAACAATAACATTCATTACTTAATATAGCTTATAATTTGAAGACATTAAATACATTGAACATAGATATTTGCCTATTCTACAGGGAGATCTAAGCTTAAGTAAGATTTCGCCCCCAGGAGTCCATTTTGTAGCAAAGAGAGTACCCACAATAGGCAATATTGTATTTACTACTCTTTTCCCTTTTAAAAGAAATAATGAAGCTTGGTTGAGTACAATGGGAATGTTCAGACGTGGAACTTCTCACTGTATTCTTTTGGGTGATTCACACAGAGTCTTGTCATATACTAACAGAGATTAATGTACAATTAAACAATTGGTTCATTGTCATACCAGGTATGTGATATACTGTATATTATATTCTGTACAGAATGTAGACAACAGTACATAGAACAAGGCTTTTATGTGATCATGTGAGGGAACATCTATCCAATATTAGAACAATTGTGCCAAAACATTTGTAGAATAATATAAATTCAAACAATTGAAAGAGTTGATAGCCCTTTAAGGGAAGGGGATTGTTTCTCTTTGCTGAGAAAAAGGTAAAACTGGATATTTAAATTAGATACTTGCATCTCCATGGGAAATCATTTTGAGTGGGATGTGACATACAATTATAAGTGACCTTTTTCTCCTTTCCCCTTTTTCTGTGTTGTCCATCCTATGACTCTATGGGGGAGATTTGCTAAAACTAATGAGCACAGAATCTAGTGCAGCTGTGCAAAGTAACCAATAAGCTTTTAACTTCAGCTTGTTCAACAAGTGTTTGACAATAAAATCTAGAAACTGATTGGTTACTATGCATAGCTGCACCAGATTCTGTGTGCACCAGTTTTAGATACCCCCCCCCTATATACTTCTGAACATGGATATATTAATTTGTGCTCTGGGTATCTTCCTTTGCATTGTATAAGGGGGGGGGGGGGCTTTAATTGAGGCAACATACTGTGTATTGTGTGCCTCCATCCCTGATTCAATTAAACATTGAGAGGGAGATGGGACTTTGTATGAGGCAGGTGGCAACCAAATAGGGTAATACACGTACAGATGGCTTAGCAATTTGTTTATTTGTCATAAAGAGGGTATAAAATCGCACTCAGTATGAAATATATAGCAAAGCCATTGAATATATATACACAATTGGATAAAATACAGTTAATGAATACATATAAATAAGGATATGATTACATATTCCAAGAAATTCATATACATATAACACATAAAAAAAGCAAAATAGCAGCACATCCTGGTAATCCATGTATGGAGTAATACTCCATATAGGGATTAGAGGTAGAAGAGATTATAGAATACATAAACCAATAATTATTAAATTAAATAAAAATGTGGTGCAGCATATCAATGCTCGACACGTTTTGTATTACTAAGACACTTCATCAGGAGTTGGTGCACCCACTATTCTGTAAAAAATAATATAAAAAAAATGAACTCTAGTTGAAACTCCTCCCACAAAGGAAGGAGAAAGAAGGAGGATATTGAGGCTAAATAGCTTACATGGAGCTGGGATTGAGAGGTATATACTACTGCAATTTGAAAGGAGCTGCCAGTATAGGCTCTGTCATGGGAGCTGAGGGAGCCACACTGCATGTGGGGCGAACATCAAAACACAATATCCCCAGGGAATGGATTCTCTGTAGTGTTAAAATGGTAACATAGGGTGAGGCTCCGAACTGTCTGTGAAAAAATGTAATTGCTAAGAATAGTTCTCTTATAAAGGTACTAATGTGAACTAGGTGAAACCAGTGTGTAATAGGAGATGGAGAGGTGAAGGAAAGATCACTGTGAGTTTGGGGATGGTCCATCCCCTGAGGGACTGCACGCTGCTGCTCTCTGAATGAGCAGAGGGTGACAGAGGGGCGGTGTGCGGTCTTCGCTGTTGGTCTGCGACATGGCTCCAGCTGTAAGACGCTGAGAGGGGCGTGCATGTGTAAGGAGTCATAAAAGGTAGGATAGTGAGCAGAGTTGTATACAGAAAAATAGATATGAAGGAAAATTATAAGGACAGAAAAAGGAACGACAGGCGTAGTGAAGAAGCCGGTTTGCTTTCAAACGCTTTTGAGTGGAAATTTAGAAAACTCAAAAGAGTGCGTGGCAACCAAGGTGAGCCAGCAGGTGACTGGCCAGGTAACAGACAGCCCGGGTGGCAGTCTGTGCTGAGCACAAACCTGTTGACCAGAGCCCCAGGGCATACTGGGTGGGAAGCTGAAGTCTGGTATGGCCTAAGTAGGAATGTTGCGTTCTGTAGTTTGTGACATATGCTCGGCCTTCCAATGTTTGCACTGTCAGCAAAGTCAATGTTTGGCAACCTTGTCTGCATAGGTGAAGGGTCGCCCTTCGAAAACAGAGTGTAATGCAAAGAAACGTGTGACAGTAACTAACGCCCCATGAGCAGTCCAAATCATGTATGTGAAGTGAACATTTAGTGAAAGAGTGCTGCAGGGTTATGTGAGAGAGGAGCCTGTGTACTACACACCTGACTGATTCCCTAGATGTGGAGTCTTGGTTGAGGTTGATAACTCAGTTGACCGGGAACCTGTAGTAAGAGTGACATGGAAGTCCAGTTTGTTATTATTTTTTGTTTTTTTGTTTTTTGAGTTGCCCCGCCCCTTTATGCAACTGACCCCCTGGTGAAGATGTGATCCCTGTGTATATATATATATTTTTTTTACAAACAAAATGTTCAACTTGGTGCAGGATGGAACAACCTGAACTCAACTGACCTAAGAGAGAAATGACAGACAGAAAACGGTGAGTGGCCGATGTGCCACTGGAGATGGTGAGTGGCCAGATTGAGTGCCACTGGAGACGTGCTTGCAACTATTGAAAGAAAGTAGACTTATCAGGAAGGCGAAAAACAAGGATAGCAGAGAATTGAATATGTAGGAATGACCTACCGTATTCAAACGTATGAATAGATGAAGTGAGATGTGGATACTGTGTGCATGAATTGTGTAATGTTGGGCCGAGGATTTGAATTGTGCCGTCGATGCGACTAGATTTGGATCGGGCTGTAGAGTGAATGAATGAAACCGATACAAATTGTTGTGCCGCCAATGCGACTGGATTAGAATCGGGATGTAGAGTATATGAATGAAACCGATACGAAACGTTTTGCCACCGATGCGACCAGATTCGAATCGGGCTGTAGAGTGTATGAATGAAATCAATATGAATTGTTGTGTCACGGATGCGACTGGACTCAAATCGAACTGTAGAGTGTGTGAAACAAGATAAAATTTAATGAATGTATGAAATAACGCCGATATGAATCTTTGGGCTATACAATCTCCTTAAAATTTTTTGCTTCAGCTTTACCAACCATAAAATGCGAGGCCAAACCTCAAGAGCTTCAATTTGTATACAATCAGACAGGCCCATGCACTACACGGCTCTTGCAAATACAAAAGGAAATCTGACAACAAAAGCTTCACAGTGTGTATGGGGTCTTAGGGTTGCCACATCACCCCTCCAAACCGAACACATACCAACCATCCAAACCCTGAGGCTAATTAAATGCAGACAAGGCACCAGATGGGCCAATTACCACCTCAATCAGCCACAGAACCTGTGCAATAAATACCTGTTCGGCTCTAATCACATAGACTGTCAAACCTGCAACCAGCGACGCCTGTGCCAAGTGATATCGGGCAACGACCGACAGTGACTCGGCGACTTGGATCTATGATAGAATCGTATGTTCCTAGATGGGGTGACAAACAAGGCAAAGGGAACCTACGAATGCAGTGGCCTGTGCCGAGTGATGTCAGACAACAACCGTCAGTGACTCAGCGGCTTGGATCTACGAACGAATCGTATGTTCGTAGATTGGGTGACGAATAGGCAGAGGGAACCTACAAATGCACTAGGCCTGTGCCAAATCATGTCAGGACACGACCGACACCGACTCGAAGGCAGCTGACTATGAAAGGGATTTTGTATAGGAACGTAACGAAACGCAACTTGCGTATGATATGAAAAAGGTTTAAATCCTACCTGCAACAGGGAGCGAGAACCGCCGATGAAGACTACGAATGGAGACGCCGCAACACTCTGGAAATCGAATGCACAGACTCATGAACCATGAGGTGAGCTAGGAAGAGCTGGCCTAGAGACATGAGGTATCACGCACCGGAACTGTCAAGGATCACAGGTGAGAGAGCTGCTTAAATACCCCCCAGGCTCCTCCCATACATTAAGGCCACCATACTGGCCTTCTTCTATAAATATATATATATATATTCACACATACATATACACACTGTATATACTTTTTTTTACATACTGGTCACCAGAGCAAGTGCAGTGGCACTGTGGTGAAATTCTACTGCTGTGGCAGTGGTTATCTGTTTCAGCCCCTCTTTCCCTTTGCTCGAGCTGGACTCTGGTGGTCAATGGAAAAACTCTCTGTCTCTGACACCATACACAGTGTGTGGATGATCAAGAATACAGTGGTTTATTCCCCTTTCACAGAATATATGCAATAACAAAGAAAGGCGTTGTATGGAATGTCCCATCAATTACATTCAAGCATTCATGTTATACAATTAATACTGATCTTGCAAAATATTCATAGTATTTCTGCCCAGAGACAGCCTCATCATCACAATTCATCGCAATTCTAATTTTTAACCTTATCACATAACCTTATCACATTGGCCGCAGTGGTCAATGTTCTGTAGCAAGCAATATATGTTCCTGACATGCTATCGCTAAAAAGGCGTATCCTGTCTTACACCTCTCTCAGCACTTCTGCACAAGCTAGCATGAGATAAAAAAGAACATCTTATGCAGAAAAATGTCTCATACAATGTTATAGATTTAAAGAGTAACTCTACATTCCCTTGCAATAATTTTAAAGAGTGATTCCACATTTACTTACACAATGGCTGGCTGCTTTGATATCACAGTATGTCAGTGCAGCCAGTCATTGTCTCACCATAGTGACACTGCACTGCTCTGCTGACAGTATTCCTTTTTTCAGTCCTGCACCACCACTGACAGCTGCCAATAGCCTAGGAGTGTCAGCCACCACACCACCGCTACATAGACAGTCCCTATGATTGAAACTAGGAGGCAGAAGCCATCATCCTCACTCCCCAGAGAGCAGTGGCTGCTGAGGGTAGGGGTGGCCATGGAGCGCTTCCTATTTAGGCCATAATCCATAGTCTCAATTTTGCCAGAGGAGCTCTCAGAAATGCTCATTGACCTAGGGGAGGACACTTTTTCCATTCCTCTTGTACAACCAATGCCTGCAGAACCCTATCTAACAGCCTCACTCCTGAATGACAAATTCCACACTTTACTTTAAAATGTAACCTGCAACACTTCCACTGAAGTAAGCAAGATTGTCCAAGAGTTTAGATGTGAAATAGATTTATCTTAGTCTCCCATACATAAGCTCATTCAGTTTTCTTAACTGCTATGGCTTTAAAAATCATGTCATGCAGGGGCGTGGCCAGATGTGATTGCGGCAGCATGTGTCTTCTAGGAGGTCCGGCTTTCTTCCGGTAAACTATCCTGTTTGCAACTGACTGACTGTCTATCACTTGCTGGATTTGTGACCCTGAGCTGGGGGAACTAACTGGGAAAGCAACGATGCCTTCCTCGGCACCAAAGAAGCAAAATAAGCAGAATATATCACAGCCATTAGGTCAGAGACAGGCTCCGGAGATTCCTCCAATCCTGCTACCGGAGCTACAGTTCATTGAGGGAACCATGAATGCCAACATGTACTGTGACATACGGAAGCAAAGCATGATCCACCCCTTTAGAGACTGGGCTGCAGGGCAGTATTCCAACATGATAATGACCCCAAACACACCTCCAAGACAACCATTCCCTTGCTAAAGAAGCTGAGGGTAAAGGTGAAGGACTGGCCAAGCATGTCTCCAGACCTAAACCTTATTGAGCATCTGTGGGGCATCCTCAAACGGAAGTTGGAGGAGCGCAAGGTCTCTAACATCCACCAGCTTCGTGATGTCATCATGGAGGAGTGGAAGAGGACTCCAGTAGCAACCTGTGAAGCTCTGGTGAACTCCATGCCCAAGAGGGTTAAGGCAGTGCTGAAAAATAATGGTGGCACAAAATACAAACACAAAACACAGACACAAAATATTGACACTTTGGGTCCAATTTGGACATTTTGACTTAGGGGTGTACACACTTTTGTTGCCAGAGGTTTAGACATTACTGGCTCTGTGTTGAGTTATTTTGAGGGCACAGGAATTTTACACTGTAATTCCACATACACACGAGTGGACTTTTTTCGACGGGCTAGTTCCAACGGAACGTATCCTTTGGACAATTCGATCATGTGTGGGCTTCATCGGACCTTTGCTGTCTAAAAATCAGACGGACTTTAGATTTAAAACATGTTTCAAATCTTTCCGATGGACTCGAGTCTGGTCGAAAAATCTGTTCGTCTGTATGCTAATCCGACGGACGAAAACAGACGCTAGGGCAGCTATTGGCTACTGGCTATGAACTTTCTTATTCTAGTCCAGTTGTACGTCATCACATTCAAATTCGTCTGACTTTGGTGTGCTTGTGTGTGGCCAAGTTCGTTCGGAAAGTCCGTTGGAACTCCGCCGAAAGTCCGTTGGGAAAACAGTCGGACCTAGTTCGTCGAAAAAAGTCCGGTCGTGTGTACGTGGCATTATACAAGCTGTACACTCACTACTTTACATTGTAGCAAAGTGTAATTTCTTCAGTGTTGTCACATGAAAATATATAATAAAATATTTACAAAAATGTGAGGGGTGTACTCACTTTTGTGAGATACTGTAGCTTCCTGAGACTGTGTGGGATTCCTATCACCTGTCACTTATGGGACAGAATAATGTTATTAAGATGTCTGTGTTAACAAAACATTTGTATCTCTTTAAGACTCTTAATTTGCTGGTCCCTATTTCTTACCTACCTAATACGCAAAGTGCATGCACTAATTTTATTGAGGCTGTGCAATCCTATAGATTTGAATCGCTAAAACCTTGACTTCTTGCGCCTATGCTATTTACAAGCTTGATCTGGAAAACCTAATGCTCAAACACGTTCTCTTCTAACCAACGTTGTATTTAATCCAGTGGTCCCAGAGAGTTTATCTTACCTACAAATATTTACATGGACCCAAGCATGTTTAATCCAATTAAGGCATTTAATTAACCCAGTGACATATAGAATGAAGACATTTAAAGAGTTGAGAGCTGGTAAAAAAAAAACTCCCTGTATCACTATTCTATTCTTACATTCTTTACATTTTAACCTTTTCAATACTGGACACTTTTACCCCCCTCCTGCCCAAGCCAGTTTTCAGCTTTCAGTGCTCTCATACGTTAAATGACAATTAATCAGTCATGCAGCACTGTACCCATATTTTTATAATTTTTTTTTACACAAATATAGTTTTTTTTGGTGGTATTTATTAACCACTGGGTTTTCGTTTTTGTTTTTTTACGCTAAAAACAAAACAAAAAAATTGTGAAAAAATGCATTTTTCCTATGTTCTGTTATTACATTTTGCAAATAAGTAATTTTTCTTCATAGTTTTTTACCAAAATTTATACTTCTACATTTCTTTGGTAAAAATAACTCAAATTAGTGTATATTATTTGATCTGTGTGAATGTTATAGAGCAGGGATATGCAATTAGCGGACCTTCAGCTGTTCCAAAACTACAAGTCCCATCACGCCTCTGGGTGACATGCTTGTGGTTGTCAACGTCTTGCTATGCCTCATGGGAATTGTAGTTCTGCAACATCTGGAGGTCCGCTAATTGCATATACCTGTTATAGAGTCTGCAAGCTATCGTACCAATCATTGAAAATTGATTAAGCCCATACACACTATCAGATTTTCTGCAGATTTTTGTCTTCAGATTTACCAAAACCATGTAGTGCAAGGGCCTGCCTGATTGCATACAAATTGAAACTCCTAAGGTTTGACCTCATATTATATGGTTTTGGTAAATCTGGTAAGTGTGTATGGGGCCTAAAACCTGATGTGCTGGTGGCCCATGTCCTTTCTTTAGGCCTTAACATGCCAGAACAGTAAAAATATCGCTCCAAATTACCCCTTTTTGGAAAGTAGACAGTCCAAGGTATTTAATTAGCTATTCTGATCAAATACATATATAATAATGTACCATCGTCCTATCAATTTGAGAAACAAAGGAAAGTCGAAAGTTGCCTCAAATTTGCTCAATGAAAGTCCAAGGTATTTAGTAAGAGGCATGGTTTTTTGAAGTTGAAATTTTGTTCCCACAATTATTTAGAATATAAAGAAATTCAATAAAAATGTTTTGCTTTTCATAAAAATGTCATATTAACAAGCTATTTATCACACACGACATAGGTATATTTTCAAACATTTTATATATTTTTTTAGCAGAGGCTCTAGAGAATAAAATGGTGGGTTTTGCAATGTTTTATTTCACACGGTATTTGTGCAATGGTTTTTCGCTTTTTGAGAAAATGCACACTAATGAATTTGAATACACACAAACACAATATAATACCCTTTTTTTTTTATAAAATATGGTGTTGTACTGAGTAAATAGATACCAAACGTGTCATGCTTGTGGAATAACGCCAAACTACAGTATTTAAAAATCTCCATAAGTGACCGTTTTTAAGCCTTTACAGGTTACCAGTTTATAGTTACAGAAGAGGTCTAGTGCTCACACTCTGAGGATAGTGGCAAAATCTCACATGTGTGGTGCGATCATCATTTATGTACGTGTACATAATACGGAGCTGCTGTGGAGACAACCGGACCAGAGATGGAAACCGGAGCCCAGATGGAGAAGCCACCTGACATCACTCATCTTGTATGTGCTGGGGGAAAGAGAGACAATTTCAAAGCATCTTGTTTCTCTATCAGCCTACCTGAAAAAGGCTAACCAGCCTAATGAGTACAGCCATATAGGGGTGGGTCAAGGAACGGCTGCTACTGCTTGCCAAGAGGGACAAAAAGCCACAGACACCGGTAATAGGAGTCAACTGGAGCTGCAAAGAACTGAATGCTCTGGCAAGATGGGGAATGCCCCACATTAACCACTTGCCGACCAGCCACCGTCATTATACTGCGGCAGATCGGCTTGTTCCCGCAAATAGGAGCCAGGGTAGGTTTACGTCAGCTCCTTTAAGAGCTATAGCAATGTCCACTAGCCACCTACGATCGCCCCACAGAGAGCCAGAACGGGGATCTGTCAGTGTATACAAACAGATCCCCGTTCTGACAGGGGAGGAGAGAGAGATCTGCTGTTCCTAGTGATCAGGAACAGCGATCTCTCTCTTCTCCCAGTCAGTACACTCCCCCCACAGTTAGAAACACCTCCGTATAGAACACTTAATTTAATTTTCAATGGTTTTTATTAAATTTGTTCAAGAAAAGGTACAAACATACAGTGCTTCAAAATTTTGTGAAGTACATTAACAGAGTGGAATATACATTTTATATGTCGAAGCGTTTAGTCAATACAACACTCATCATTTCAGGTCAGAGTGGGGTTCATGTAGAGAACCTTGTTAATTGTTGCCAGGGAGGGATAGTCTCCCCTTTGACACCCCTAAAGGGTACTCGATGTGTCTTAAAAGGGGAGACCCCGCACCCACTAATGGTCTGGTGATGGTTCCCTTTTGGTACTATTCATTAGGATCCTATCTGTAGTACCTAAGAACGAACGCTATTATTTAGTGCGTAATGTACTGTAACTTGACAATACTGGGTGAAGCATAAGAAAGAAACAAAGCTAAATAACTGAATAGTAAATAATACGTAAATAACAAATAATAAATAATAAATAATAACAGGGTTGTGCATGGCTGATGTGTGTGCTGTTTTCCAAGTCTGGTGTTTTTCCGGCTTAGAATTATACAGGTCTTTTTGTATCGTACCAGTTAGTCCATGGTTTCCATAGTACCTGTGCTGTAAGTAGTTTACCCTGGGTTGAAGCGAACATGGTTTCGTATGTGGCATGTGTATCAGTTGTCATTATAACTTCTTTCAGTGAAGGGGTTTCATGATCTCTCCAATGTCGTGTGATTACCAGTCTGGTGCTTAGCCCTATGGAACACTTAACCCCTTGATCGCCCCCTAGTGTTAACCCCTTCCCTGCCAGTGTCATTTATACAGTAATCAGTGCATTTTTGTACCCATACTATCACTATAATCAACAATATTCCCATAAGATTATAGAGTTATTTTACTAAAGACAAATAGGCATGTTTTTCCTTGCAAGGGATGTTTCACTTTGCAAGGGAATTTTCCCAAAAGCTTAGTGAATGAGATGAAGCTCTTCTGACACCCATAATCCAATTATTTGCAAGAAATACAAGAAAAAATATAGCTTTTTTTGTTTCCCTTGCGCATGACTTTGTATTCTTTGCAAAATTAATTTCACCACATTCCCCGAGCTAAGGGAAAATTAGCTAATTCCCTTAACTTAGTGAAAACACTATTTGCCTTCAGCAAATCAACTGCTCCAGCTCTATATCAGATTATATTGTGCAATTATTAATCCTGTAATTATTAATGATATTATGATATTAAACAGGTCTGAAACACTGCTGGGTGCTGCCATCTTGAAAGTAACTTCAGAAGCCCCATGTAGACTCTGAGCTGTCACTCAGTAATGCTCTTTAGTATTCCCCTGATATAATTTATATATGTTTAAGGCTCACTGAACATTCTCTCATGTATTTGACAGGGGAAAGAGGCTGATAGTGATAGTGCCCTGACATCTCCTTTACTCTGCGCATAATATAATCAGTTCCTGCTTTGTGGAAAAACATGCAAGATTTGGTGACAGAGACTCTTTATATAACATTTACAAAAGAAAATGTACAGAAGCACCTCTAAGATTTCCATTCAAATCAAAATAAGTCTGTAAGCAAAAACCCTAGGTTCACCCCCTGTAGTAGGCAGGATCACACGATATGTGCACCACAGCAAGTGTGTTTGTATATGAATAGCATTCCCAGTGGGAATTGGCACCTCTCAATCAACTCCAGACAGGGGTTCTATTGATGGGTGAAAGAAAGGAAAGATATTCTGTAAGCATACCCACTTGCAAAAGTGAGACAGCACATTTATAAGAAAAGGCTCACCTTTTGCCAGGTGATGCCAGGGGTTGACTCCACATTGATTATCACAAAACATACATGCAAAGAGAGCTCTATTGAGAAATTCCAAATTCTAGTCAGTGTACTGAAATTCCAAATTCTAGCCCGTATACTTCTTTGAGGGAGATCTTGAAATGGATTGATTTTCTGTGATGATTGGATTTTATGTGTACTTTGTGTTAGTGAGCAAGAATTTGCATGTGCGTTATGCATATCTCCCAACCCCCCTGGATTCGCCAGGACCGTCCCAGGATTTCAAGTAAATCCTGGTATTCTGGGAATCTGGGCTGAATCCCACAGCAGAGCCCAGTGCTGGAACAAGTTGACTCCACTAATTCACTTGTCAGGTGCACACCGCACCACGCTTCAGCTGTCAAGGCTGAAGCTCACTCAATGTCCAGCCAGCACAGCCCGCTCTACAGCCTGTACATTTGGTGGAGGTGGTAGGCTAGGTCAGCTCCATTTCCCCCCCCTATGTCCCCCTATGCCAGCCCACACCCCCTACACATGATGTTAATGCCTGAGGTTCTGGAGACCAGCCAGCCCGTGGTGAGTGAACTCTCCCCTGTCTCTCTATCTTCCATCTAGTCCTTCCTTCCATGTGCCATAGTGATCCCTCCTTTCCACCTTCCATGTGCCATAGTGATCCCTCCTTCCTGCCTTTCATGTACCATAGTGATCCTTCCGGCCTTCCATGTACCATAGTGATCCTTCCTGCCTTCCATGTACCATAGTGATCCCTCCTTTCCGCCTTCCATGTGCCATAGTGATCCCTCCTTCCTGCCTTTCATGTGCCATAGTGATCCTTCCTGCCTTTCATGTACCATAGTGATCCTTCCTGCCTTTCTTCCATGTACCATAGTGATCCTTCCTACCTTCCATGTACCATAGTGATCCTTCCTTCCTTTCTTCCATGTACCATAGTAACTCCTCCTTCCTTTCTTCCATATACCATAGTGATGCTTCCTGCCTTCCATGATCATCCCCCACAGTTTTTTACCCTTTTGTATCACTTGACCCTCCCTCCTAGATTGTAAGCTCTAACAAGCAGATCCCCTTGATTCCTCCTGTATTGAATTGTATTGTAATTGTACTGTCTGCCCTAACATTGTAAAGCTCTGCGCAAACTGTTGGCACCATATAAATCCTGTATAATAATAACAATAATGTACCATAGTGATCCTGCCATCCTGCCTTCCATGTACCATAGTGAATTTATTTCTTCTATGTACCACAGTGATCTTTTTTTCCTGCCTTCCGTGTACCATAGTGATCCTTTTTTCCTGCCTTCCGTGTACCATAGTGGTCCTTTCTTCTGTATACTATAGTGATGCTCCCCTCTCACTCTTTCCCTAAGGCTTGATTCAAACTGGAACACAGTGCAGGAAAGGGGTGTTCCATGTGCCCGTGTGCCCTACATCCACTGTTAGGCGCAATTTGACCATGACCATCATTTGCTACTATGTGATATACATTCTTCAGTACTTATTCTTTGGCTCAATCCCAGGGTTCCCCAGGTCCTTCATAATCCTCTAGTTTAAGCTCTCTGTCTATTTTCAGTATATACAAAACCAGATGTATTGAAAGCTATTTATAAATTATTGTGTTGAAGTTTATATCTATTCCTGAGACTCTATCTTATGGCACAGCAAGCAAAGCATATTTTATAGGTACAAGGAAGCCCAGGTTTTGTTTAACCACAGCCCTTAAGCCCATCCCACTATCATGTTTGACCACACCCACTTTTTGCTGTGGCGCGCTACGTGCTTTGCAGATCACTGTCTCCTGGAAGTGTCCCTCATTCTCATGTTCAAAAGTTGGAAGGTATGACATTATGTATTAGTGAAGGAAATCCTGTAGAAACTGTAATTAGATTTTATGTGGGTGGGATCAATGAGGGATCTTGTAGTAGGTATGGTTGAATTTATGCATGTGCGTGATGTGTGTTTAGTGACAGAGATCTTTGAGACCTGAGACTGGATCAGATTTCCTGATCTCAGAGATTTACCTGATATATTGGTACGTTTGAATAATTTAAGCTATCAGTTTCACGTGTTGTACATTGTTCTTATGTATTCTATATATATGCAGACATTGTAGGGTTAAAGAAATTGTGCAGGATGATAGCTGGTCTGAAATGGGATTGTGTCTAAATTCTGGCAAACTTAAAGGGTAACTCCACTTTCATGGGGAAAAAAATAGCAAATAAAGAAAAAAATAATATAGCGTATATAATTGTGACACAAGGCATATTGTAATTGAATGTTTTTAAAAATTACCTTTCCTTTTCAATCTGCAGACACTGTACATTTCTGAAAATGCAATGAGATATGGCTACCTGGAGGTGTTCTGTACACAAAATGTGTACGGAACACACCCCAGAAACAACATTTCCTGCTTGTGTGACTGGCTCACTGATTTTCCCAGAAGTCTACACTAATATACATGTCAGATTTCAGGCATCTCCTCGAAGAAAAATTATATTTTTGAAGAGATACTCCAAATAGGAACACGCCTAAAGGGATGCAGGCCCAGTAGATTTTCTCATTAGTGCTCTGCAGGTGCCACAGCTGATTGATAATTATAAAACCACTACCATTTGATTAATTTTCCCATTTTGGGCACAGAGAAACACAGAGGGATTTCTTCAGAATAACAAAATGTAGGAATCTGCAACAAAGTTTGTTATAATCCTTCCAATGTACTGTACATAGATCACCTAGAGAGGAATGTTTTTTTCTCAACAAAAGTGTGAGTTACGCTTTAAAGTGTGTTACTAGTTTGTATGTTTTATTCCTGAAGTGGAAGCAATGTTTGCTTTGAAACGTGTTAAGTGTATTAAAGAAGTTTTTAACAGTACATGATTTTAGTATTACACAGAAGAGCATTTTCTGCATGTATGTTGTGAGATAACTGCCACACTTTTTTAGAAGTGTAAGTATGCCGAGAATGAGATGCCACTCAAACCGACCTGATGTTATCACGGTTTATGGCCTTAGCCAGTGTTGCTCCGGCCACTCCGCTGATGCATTGCACACTGCC
This sequence comes from Lithobates sylvaticus, assembly GCA_028564925.1. Taxonomy (NCBI): domain Eukaryota; kingdom Metazoa; phylum Chordata; class Amphibia; order Anura; family Ranidae; genus Lithobates; species Lithobates sylvaticus. The sequence continues at coordinate 173,553,710 of CM053026.1, forward strand.
CACTGGGGCTTGGTCACAGAGCTTGTCCCCAAGCCCCCCGGTGGGTGGGGTGAAAGGCATCAGGGGGCATGGTCAGAGCAGCACTGGTTGAGGTCATACACCGTGATAACATCGGATCGGTTTGAGAGGCGTCCCATCCTCGGCATACTTACACTTCTGGATTGGTACATCTAGGCCCCCTTTTCCGAGTTCTGAGTACCAGTGAGCAGTGCTACAAGCATCCCGTGCAACACTTTTTTGTCCAATTTTGTATTATAGCTTGAATTTTCCCACTTTCCGTGGAATTTTACTTTTGAAGCTGCCTGGTATCATCTCATCATCTCACATGTAGGACAATCATTTACTCCCCTTTTTAACGTTTGTTTTTTTTTTTTTTTATGTTCTCTAAATGAACAGACTATAAATAAATAATGACTTTGTGTCTTTATCTAATAATACTAAAAAGAACACTATCATATTTCACTTCTATACAGTATATAGCAGACAAGGAAAAAGGAGTACACAGACATTTGCAGACTAATGTAAAATCTCTGATAGTAGCACTTTTATAGTAAAAGAAAACAAGGAAAATTACACCACTCACAATGAAGTGCATGATCTGAACATTGAACAAATATCTAAAGTGATGCATAGAAGAGTCACACATAGATTGCATTTGTCTGCATTCAAGAAAAATGTGCTTGAAGGAAGACATTAAAGTGGTTGTTAACCCAATTGCCATATATTGCTCTGACACACATTACATACTGCCCTAAGCATTGCAGTGTGTGTCTTTTTTTTTTCTTTTTCAAATACCTTGTAATTTGGTGTTATAAACAAAGCCATGGATCCCCTCTTTCTTGCTGTCCAGCGCAGAGAGACGAATAGGAGGGGCCCAGATTTCCTCTGACGTATGCAAGATACGTCAGAAGAGAAAGCTGTGATCTATCACCCTGTGGCCGCGCAGTGCCGATTGGCTCTGCTCCGGTCACATAACTGTGATAAGAAAAAAAGAAATCGACATGAAAAAACAAATAAAAATGATGTGTAAATGCACCAGAAAGTTTGAAGACAGTACACAAAGCATATATATGTTATAAAAGTTTAAATTTGATTCCACAAAAACAAACTTTATGGGCGGGGCGGGTTTACTATTGATTGACAGTTAGTTTCATTTTTGCAGACTTGGGATCATTACCATTGAGCAAGCAGAGGAATTGTAATTCCAGGTAATATAATAAATTGGTCTAGCTTGCTCAATGCTTATATTGCAAGATGCAGGGCAACTTACTGTTACATGATGTATGCATGTCATATATATTTTTTGAAAGATTTAATAGAATTATTATATTATATTTTTCAATGTAAATTAATAATTATATCAATATATCTATTTATAATATAATATATATGTTTAATTATACAAAATTATTAAAAATTATCATAATAAACAAAAAAATATATATAGCCCAGTAGCCCTGTCTGGCCATGCTTTTGAAGCATTTAGAAAAGACGATGAAAATGTGCATGGTGCTGTGCTTGTAGCATTCACAATTCAACATTTTAAATGGTGGCCATTATTGCATTACTTTTGCTTGCTAATCAAAATCTCAATGCATTGGTGTCAAAGATCAAACTGCATGATTAGGAAAGATTGATATTTAAGAGCATCTTAAACGCGGCGTGGGGTATTCACAATTGTAACGTGGCAGTTGTGTCAAATCACATTATGCGAAGCTTCTCCTCAAAAAAAGGAGCTTGTTTGGACAATAATCTTTGCATAATGATGTTTGCCACTCAATTCTATTGCGTGACAATTACATGAAAAACGCAACCTGTTTGAGGTTACACAACAAACGCCTTAAACAGATGCACATATTGCTGTAAATGACTGTAAGCCTAGGTTCACATTGATGAGATTTGGCATGTGATTTTACATGTCAATCTCATGCCAAATCGGCAGCTATTGTCAGAAATGGCACCATCCGAATAGGTGCGGCGCCGCACCAATTCCCAAAAGTAGTTTCTGTACTACTTTTGTTGACTTTGGATGCAATTTAAATAATCATCTGTGCATGATCCCGCACAGATGTCTCTGAAATCTCCCCCCGAAGTTGGACTGTCATGTGGTTTTAAAATTGTGCAGTTCTCGTGAACTCGCACAATTTCAATCTCGCAGCAGTGTGAACCTAGGCTCAAAGTCTTTAAAAGGTTCAAGAGTTTGTGTGGTACATTCGTTGTGTGCAGTTTAGCCCATTACACTCATTAGGCTGCCCTATGTGTAACCTTGTGTGGGTATGAAATAACAATGTTGAAAAATAATGGAACACAAGTGCATGCTTCATGCAAATATAAATCTGGCTTTCACACCATATCTGCACATGAGTCTCACATGAATGCTCTGTGGGTTTCTGTGCGATAGTTCACACTTGTGAGATATAGACACCACATGTGATTTAAAAATGAATCTCACTGCATTCATGTGTGCATAACATATTATGTATGTGCAGTGCGATTTGAAACATACATTTTGTATGGCTCATATCACATTACATTTGCCATAACATGGAGCATTAGCTGATTATTTTTGCAGTTGAAAGTGAACCTGTGTGAACACCTATGCGATTATGGCAATTGCACTGCATTTATCAATCTGTTTCTGGGTGTGGTTAAGATAACATTGACCCCTGCCCGAGGGCTTTCACACTGGAGCGGTGCGCTGACAGAGCGTCAGAAAAAGTCCTGCCAGCAGCTTCTTTAGAGCGATGAAGGAGCGGTGAACTCAACGCTCCTCCCCATTGAAAACAATAGGGCAGCTCTGCTATACCGCCGGCAAAACGCTGCTGCGGAGGCGTTTTGCGGTTAGATTTAACCCCTTTTTTGCCACTAGCAGGGGGTTAAAACCGCCCCGCTAGCGGCCGAATAGTGCCACTAAAACTATGGTAAAGCAGCTAAAAAAAATGCTGATTTACCGCTGACGCCGGTGGCGGCACAGTGTGAAAGGGGTCTTAAATGGCACCGCACAGACATTGCATGTGATGTGCACAGGAATGTGGTATGATAAATCACATACGGTGGGTGTCTGCATCATACGAATAAGAATCCACTGTGGTTATATTTGCATGATCTATTAGATGATCTATTCAACATGATTGTTTTAAATTATATATTTGCAGGATGTCATTGTATATGACAAGTAATACAGTCTAGAATCAAGTAATCTGCAAATGGTCACTTTTTAATATATCTATGAAAAGCTGTATGTCTAAATCTAGTTATTTAAATTCAAAAAAATGATTAGCTATTGAAAAACCATCAAAGACTAATCTGCAGGCTGCTCTCTCCCTCGATAGTACAGTGTTACTACCAGTAAGGGGGAGGAGTAGCTTCAGGTAAACATTGCAATCAACAAAGTCTTTACGAGAGGAGAGGGGCGGAGAGGGGCGGAGAGGAGAGGGGCGGAGAGGAGATAGGCAGGGTGGGACAAGGCGGGGCTGGGAGTGAAGGAGATCATTTTATTACTCATGACTACAATGTTGAAAGGAAGGGGGAGGATAGAGAAGACCTGCGGATGAAGCATTTAGACCACGGCATCTTGGCTCAGCAGCCATGATAATCGTGGTCTGTTCTCAGAGGGGGAAGACAGGAGCTGGCAGGTATTGTAAGATATACAGAGAAGTAAGGCAAAAAGCAAAAGCACCAAGCTGCAACTTTCACATTAAAGGGACAGGATCAGAATAATTTTTTTGGGTTAACAAATGCTTTAAGGACTCTTGGATATTCATAGATAGATGTATTAAGGGGCAGCATAAAACATGGAAATAGGAGACAGTAATATAAGTATACTTTATTGGTCTATTTTCAAGAATCCCTTTTCTATTGGCAGGCGGTAATAGTAACACAAGAAAAAATAAAATGACACTGTGCAGCCTAAATTGTTGAAAGGTATAAATATAACTGCTATATCTGAGTGTATTTGATAGGATTAATCGTGACAGACAGCCAGTGACATTGTTAAGATATTTGCTCATATCTATTGATTGAGCCGATTCAAATGAGGGACCTTGCCAGGGAATGCAAAATAAAACAGGTCAAGTCAGAAGATTTTGCAGCAAATGACTGAATCGTGTTCTTAAAGAAGCCTAAAGAGAAGTATGGAGGCCACCCTTAATGACTTCTAAAGATCCAACAACTTCAGAACTTACTAAGCTTCTGAACCCTCAGTAGTTTCTAAGTCAATGATTCTTAACAATGATTCTTTTTTTTACTTCACTGTGACTTCTATCATCTGCATATTTGTTTTAGGTCACTATCTCAAAGCACTGGGTCCAAATAGGTCAGCAATGGCAGCCTTGGCTCAACTAATTACTAACCGCTAACAAAGAAAACAAAACTTGCTGAACACAAAAGGCAAAACCAGTCTTTTGATTGAAATGCAGGTTAATAACGTGTATAAGTTCCAGCTTTCCACTATACTTTATAAAAGGGGGAAACACTTTTTAAAAGGGTTCCAATGCCAGTCACTGCGAAGAAGTGAGCAGTATGAGAGAGATATGTTTTGAATGAGGCATAGTTTAGGTGACCTATTGGCAGTAAAATGAATTGTGTATTTTTTCAAGCACTGCTTTATGCATTGACATACCTCATTTAGACCTCAGCCCATGTGGCCAGCCAGTATGGTCACCAGCTGAATATGCACCCTCCACAGTCAGTTCAATTGTTCAGTAAGAAACAGCAGTTTTATCCAATGTAGTTTTACTTCTTAACCACTTGACCACTGGGCACTTAAACCCCCTTCCTAACCAGACCAATTTTCAGCTTTCGGTGCTCTCACACTTTAAATGACAATTACTCAGTCATACAAGACTGTACCCATATGACATTTTTGTCCTTTTTTCCCACACAAATAGAGCTTTCTTTTGGTGGTATTTAATCAAAAAAGACTGAAAATTTAGTAAAAAAAATTAATAAAACTTCTTTGTTTCTGCTCAAATTTATTGCAGAGTATTGGCAGAGTATTGGCGAGTATTGCACAGTGTTGCAGAGTATTGCACAGTGTTGCAGAGTATTGGCAGAGTATTGCACAGTGTTGCAGAGTATTGGCAGAGTATTGCAGATTATTGTCACTATGCAGCGCTGTGGGCACTACAGATCCAGCCCACAGCGCTGCTGCAAACAGAGAGGGGAAGGAGGAACCGGCATCATGACGTGACGCCAGTTTGTTTACAAGTGATCGATCCGTCATTTGACGGAGCGATCGCGTAGTAAACGGCCGCTATCAGCAGCTATTTACCATGATCCGTGATGCGCCGGGTCCTCTGGAGCAAGATTCTGTGAGGACGTCCATGGACTTCCACCCAGAAAAACCCAAGCGCGCTGTAGCCGTCTTTTGGCTATGGCCCGGTCGGCAAGTGGTTAAAATGCAATGAGGTTTTTCATTTGAAGTGTGAACATATAATAAACTTCTCGACCTTATGCCTGCTATGAAGGAACATGAAGAAGCAGGGATGGGTCTGTCCAGGGCTTTTTTTTCTCAGAGAGTAGGTGCAGGTAACTCCCTATTCCAAGTCACCCCTTGTCTCCAGTAGAGATGGGCGAATGGTTTGGCCCAAGCATGAGTTTGGGACAGACGTTTGCCTGTTCAGCCGTTCGCCTGGTGTGTCAGAATGGGGTGGTGCCACTGGGTGGCCCCGCCCCTTGCCTACATAAAAGCTATAAAAGCACAGAGCAGGCAGACAGCAGGGATAATTTTTTTTTTCAGGTCTGTTGGGCTTCATTATTGATGATGGATATACATCGAGGGACATAATTTTGAAATTTTCTATTTTTTAATAAAGACCTTGTCAAAAACTGTTTCTTGTGGTTATTACTTTTTGATACTTTTTTAGTGAATGGGTAGGGGTATGAAGTACCTGATACCAATTCACATGGGGGGGGCGGGATTTGGGGACCCGGTGCATCACGGAACGGGGTAAAGGGCCAATGACACTGGCCCTTTACCACGTGATCGCTCTGTCCAATGATGGAGTGATCACTTGTCAACAAACCGGAGCACGTTCGGTTCAGCTCCTCCCCTCTCCTCACACCAATCGGTACAGGGAGCGGGTGAAGCAGCGCTTCTGGGCTGGATCTGAAGTGCCCACAGCGCTGATCTGTGCCCATCCATGGCTCATCCGTGCCTCCTATTTGCCCACCCATGCTCAGACATGCCCATCCGTGACTCATTTATGCCCATCCATGGCTCATTCATGCCTGCTCCCAGCATCTTACCCCGGACTGTCTCTCTGTGAATGACCCCTGGCCTGGCACCCGGCTCCGCTATTCAGTTCTATCACTGGACTCCTGGACCTTCCAAGCACGCCAGTCTCCGGCACCCGTGCTTCTGTGGGCACCACACCTGCTGTTCCACCTTCTGTGGTGTGCTGCGCTCGGCCGCAAGGGGAGCCCTCCCAGCATCTCGGCCTCCTACCAAGTTACTGTCAGTACAAACCAGCCATGTCAGAGGCCGACGGAGGTGTCTCCCCGCACGGACTTTTTCAACTGAAACAGTGAAGGTGGGATTCCTTGTTTCTTTGTTGACCGATGAACCCCAAGAATGGGTACTTTTTTGGAGCAGGAGAGTCCTATCATCAACTCTGTGGACCAGTTCTTTGAAACCATCAATGCCCCTTCAGCCAACCCTCTGGTAGTTACCCCTACTGTGGTGATGCCCCCTCCGGAACCACGATTACCAACACCAGAACGCTTCTCCGGTGATCGGAGGAAATTCAGAGCTTTTAAGAATGCCTGTTACCTATACTTGGCCCTGCAACCATGGACTTTTTCCACTGAAACAGTGAAGGTGGGATTCATTGTTTCTTTGTTGACCGATGAACCCCAAGTATGGGCTAATGGCTTATTGGAGCAGGAGAGTCCTCTCATCAACTCTGTGGAGCAGTTCTTTGAAACCATGGCCCAAAATCCCGCCTACATCCAACCCCATGCAGCTTGGCCTGGCCCATCCAACATTAACTTCAGAGGAGAGACTTCATCGCCGACAGGCGAACCTTTGCTTCTATTGTGGGGGAACAGGACATTACATAACCTTTTGCCCTGTAAGACCCAGGAAATCAGTTCCCCACACTCCGGTCAATTTCCAGGTATCCCGGTCTTCTCCAACACACAAGGTCTCATCCTACTGACCATTCAACTCGATAGGCGCTTACGGGAACGCCGGTCTGAGCGTATCCAAACCTTTCGGCATGCAGCTGTTTCTTGGATCTGACCTTGCAGCTTGGCCTGGCCCATCCAACATTCATCACAGAGGAGAGACTTCATCGCCGACTGGCGATCCTTTGCTTCTATTGTGGGGGAACAGGACATTACATAACCTTTTGCCCTGTAAGACCCAGGAAATCAGTTCTAATCATCAGGAATTTCTAGGTATCCCGGTCTTCTCCAACCCATATCAGTCTTCCTGGGAATTCCATGGCTACAGGAGAGGAAGTTCATCTACAAGCAATACTGGATTCCGGGGCATGCAGCTGTTTCTTGGATCTGACCTATTTGCCCACCCATGCTCAGACATGCCCATCCGTGACTCATTTATGCCCATCCATGGCTCATTCATGCTCATTTATGCCCCAATCCATGACTCATTCATGCCAATTCATGGCTCATTCATGCCTCCTTCATGCTCATCAATGGCTCATTCATTCCCATCCATGCTCATCCATGGCCCATCCATGCCCGCCCATGCCTTATTCATGCCCATCCATGGCTCATCAATGCCCATCCATGGCTCTTTCATGTCCATCAATGCCTCATTCATGCTCATCCATGCCACATCAGTGCCCATCCATGCTGCATCAGTGCCCATCCATGCTACATCAGTGCTCATCCGTTCCACATCCGTGCCACATTAGTACTCATACATGCCACATCAGTGATCATCTGTGCCACATCTGTGCTCATCCATGCCTCATCCATGCCACATCATCGCTCATACGTACCACATCAGCGCTCATATGTGCCACTTCATTGCTTATCCATGCCAAATCAGTGCTTATCCGTGCCACATTGATGCCACATCAGTGCTAATCTGTGCCACATCCATACCACATCAGTGCTCATCCATGCCACATCCATACCACATCAGTGCTCATCCATGCCACATCCATACCACATCAGTGCTCATCCATGCCACATTAATGCTACATCAGTGCCACACCCATGTCAAATCAGTACTTATCCGTGCCACATCCATGCCACATCAGTGTTTATCCGTGCCACATCCATGCCACATCAGTACTCGTCCGTGCCACCTCCATGCCACAGCAGTGCTCATCCATGCCACATTAGTTCTCATCCATGCCACATTAATGCTCATTTGTGCCACATCCATGCCACTACAGTGCACATCAGTGCCTCACAAAATTATAATAGTTAATCAAATAAGATTTAAAATGTATGCCCTTAGAACACCTGATGCATGTTGGGCCTCTGTATGTGGCAAGGCTGTTGAAAAGTCTCACACATATGGTATCACCATACTCAGAAGGAGTATCTGAATACATTTTGGGGTGTTATTTTTGCTATGTACATGCTACGTGTTAGAAATATCTTATACATGAACAATTTTGTATAAAAAAAAATATGCATTTTCATTTTCTTTCCACATTTTCCCAAAAATTTTGGGAAAAAAAATGCGGTCATTTTAGGGGCGTTTCCATTGTCCTGGTGCTCCAGGGCCTTCAAAAATGTAAGAGGTAGTCAAGAAATGAAATGTGTAATTTATGTCCCTAGAACACCTGACGGTGCTTCCTGCATGTTGGGCCTCTGTATGAGGCCAGGCTGTGTAAAAGTCTCACACATGTGGTATCGCCATACTTGGGAGGAGTAGCAGAATGTGTTTTGGGGTGTGGTTGCAAGTATGCATATGCTGTGTGTAAGAAATAACTTGGTAATATGACAATTTTGTGAAAATAAATCAATTAAAAAAAATCTTAATTTTACAAAGAATTGAGGCAAAAAACTACAACTTAAGAAAACTCACCATGCCTTTTACTAAATACCTTGAAATGTCTACTTTCGAAAAAGGGGGCATTTTGGGGGTATTTGTACTTTCCTGGCTTGTTAGTGTCTCAAGAAATGAGATAGGCCATCACTACATTAGGTGTGATCAGGTGTGATCAATTTCCAGTGATTGGCACCATAGCTTGTAGACTCTATAACTTTCACACAGACCAAATAATATACATTGATTTGGATATTTTTACCAAAGATATGTAGAAATATACATTTTGTTAAAAATTTATGAAGATAAATTACTAATTTGCTAAATTTTATAACAGAAACAAAGAAAAATTCATTTTATTTTACACAATTTTTGGTCTTTTTTCATTTTAGCGCAAAAAAATTAAAAAACCCAGTGGTGATTAAATACCAGCAAAATAAAGTTCTATTTTTCTGAAAAAAAGGACAAAAAATTCATATGGGTACAGTGTTACATGACTGAGTAATTGTCATTCAAAATGTGAGAGGACTGCAAGCTGAAAATTGGTCTGGTTAGGAAGGGGGCAAGTGGTTAAAGATTCACGTAGTGTAACTGAATTGAGAAAAAAGGGTTTTGAATGTGAACATTTTTTATTATTGCACTAACCCCAAATAATATGAAAATATTCTAAAAATTATATAAGCACCTTCACCCTTCACCATTTAAAAATGACAACATTATCATAAATGCCAATATCTGGACCACAACTGCACACACACAAAAAGTTTCTGTATTTGTTGGCATATAACACTCACTTTTTCACCATGAAAATCGGGTAAAAATAGCGTGTGCGTGTTATATGCCAATACTTCAATTTTAGCTGCCTCGGAGGGGACAGGGAGGGAGCACCGTCAGATTACATACAGTGAGAATTTCCTGTTTACTTGGCTGCCTCTGTAATAGGAAGTCCCGTCTCCTGGGCTGCCATTGGACCACTGTTTTGTCTATCATAGGAGATTCTCACTGTATGTAATCTGTCAGCGCTCATCCCGCCCCCTTCCTGTCCCCTATAGGCTGCAGATGGGCATCGATCAGGCTGCACTGATGGCAATGGTGAGGCTGCTTCATTGAAGGCAATGGTGAAGCTGCTACATTGATGGAAATGGTGAGGCTACATTGATGGCACTTGTGAGGCTGCAGATGGGCATTGATCAGACTGCACTGAAGGCAATGGTGAGGCTGCAGATGGGCACTGACCCTTATTTTGCTTCAAAATTCCTTATTTAAAATGTACGTTTTTTTCCTGAAACTTCCCTCTTAAAATGAATGTGCGTGTTATACGTCTGTGCATGTTATACGCCCATAAATACAGTATTTATGTATCCAAACTCTGCCAATATAGAATGAATTTAGGATATGCAACAACAGATCTCTTAATTGTCATCTAAGGTCAATACTGGCTATAGATGCCATTAGACAAGCTGATTTACACACAAAAATAGGAGAGACCAATGCCATCAAAAGTTCCCCACACTTAACCTCATGACCTCCAAAATTGCAATGCTGATATTAACAATTGCAAGATAGGTTAGTAAAACATTTACCAGAATTTCTATTTAGAGTATTTAACAACATCAATACAGGGCACTTTTACTCCCTTCCTGTCCAGGCCAAATTTCAGCTTTCGGTGCGCTGATAATTTTTTTAGTTTCTATTGTAAAATTTTGCAAATACGTAAATGTTTCTTCATAGACTTAGGCCAAAATTTATACTGCTACATATCTTTGGTAAAAATAACCCAAATCAGCGTATATTATTTAGTCTGTGTGAAAGAATCCACAAGCTATGGTACTTATCATTGGAAATTGATCAATCTTGATGTACTGACTGCCTATTCCATTTCTTGAGGCCTTTGAAGTTGTAATTATTTTCCCACAATTCTTTTTTTTTTTTTTTTTACAAAAAATGTCATATTAACAAGGTATTTCTCAGACAGGGCATAGGCATACTTGTAATTACACACCAAAACACATTCTGCAACTCCTCCTGAGCAATGAGATACCACACGTGTGAGACTTTTTCACAGCCTAGCCACAAGTTTTTGGAAAATGTGGAAAGAAAATGGAAACTTTTTTTTTTTTGCACAAGGTTGTCAATTTATAACACGTAAAAAGGGGGGGGAGATATTGCGCTGTATGCGATTAAAAGGATGGAGCTGCTAACATTCCCGAAAGATTATCGGTAAGTCAAGAATGGGTTTTGAATATATGTAGCGCTTTAGAGGAAATTTAGTGCCTAGAGAATAGGTACTATATGAGTATGTTTAAAAGGTGAATTGTCTTAATGATGAAAAAAAGGGTTGTTTGCCGATTATGGCGTGGTACAAACCTCTATCAACCTTAGATATAAACAAATATAAAAGCATAAAACCTCATGACATGAGCACAGTAAAAACTTATACTAAAAAATATAAAAGTTTATACAAAACGAATGCAAAGAGGCAAATAAAAAGCTAGAAAAACAATTGTGGTTATATATAGTGACAAAAAAACCTTGGTTGGTTTGAGTGATAGATATATCGTGACAAAATAAATATATAAAATTAGAAAGACAAATTCTGTGACAATATCAACTCAACAGTGGTTGAGACAGTTGGTGCCAAGTGAGAAACCATACACCGAAGTGTATGGTGGTGAAGTCCAAAAAAGAATATGGTTAGTGATCAGGTGAATGGCACAATTTCCAGCAGGTGACTTCAATGTGTTACGTGGGGTGATGGTTGACTGATGGCTCTTAAGCCTAATGAAATGAGGCTTACCGGAACAAGTGGACTTGAGGGGGCATATGCCTCACAAGTCGCAAAAGCTTATCATTAAAGGGTTGATAGATCTCAGCTCGACTCAATGGCTCCAAGGCTCGTATAGGTACCGCTTGTGTCAGTGGTCACGAGGAGATGTGTATCAGATGTGAAGGTGGGTATCAACAATCCATGTAGAGAACCGTATTGTAATATCATGGAAGGAAAAACTCACATAGCGTGATACCGTTTAAGAAAGTTTTTAATGGTATATAAACGAATTAAAAACACTCACATTTGGTAGACTAAAAACAGGCCTGTTTTTGTATTAACCACTTCAGCCTCGGACCATTTGGCAGCCAAAGGACCAGAGGTCTTTTTTCTATTTCGCACTGCACTAATTTAACTGGTAATTGCGCGGTCATGCAATTTTGTAACCAAACGAAATTTGCGTCCTTTTCTTCCCACAAATAGAGCTTTCTTTTGATGGTATTTGCTTGCCTCTGTGATTTTTATTTTTTGCGATATAAAAAGAAAAAATAAAAAAGCGAAAATTTTGAAAAAAAAAGAGATATTCTACTTTTTGTTATAAAAAAAATCTAATAAACTCAATTTTAGTCAAACATTTGGGCCAAAATTTATTCAGCCACATATCTTTAGTAAAAAAAATGCCAAAAAGCGTATATTTATTGGTTTGAGCAAAAGTTATAGCGTCTACAAACTAGAGTAAATTTTCTGGAATTTACACCGCTTTTAATTTATGACTGCCTATTTCATTTCTTGAGGTGCTAAAATGGCAGAGAAGTACAAAACCCCCCCAAATGACCCCATTTTGGAAAGTAGACACCCCAAGCTATTTGCTGAGAGGCATGTTGAGCCCATGGAATATTTATTTTTTTTTTTCATTCCCAAGTGATTGAAAAAAGACAAAAATAAAAAAGCAAATAGCTTGGGGTGTCTACTTTCCAAAATGGGGTCATTTGGGGGGGGTTGAAAATTTTATGCACAACATTTAGAAGCCTATGTCACACGTCACCCACTCTTCTAACCACTTGTAGACAAAGCCCTTTCTGACACTTTTTGTTTACATGAAAACATATTTTTTTTTGCAAGAAAATTACGTTGAACCCCCAAACACTATATATATTGTTAAAGCAAAGGCCCTACAGATTAAAATGGTGGGTGTTGCATTTTTTTTTTCCACACAGTATTTGCGCAGCGATTTTTCAAACGCATTTTTTGTGGAAAAAAACACTTTTTTTTATTTTAATGCACAAAACACACTATATTGCTCAAATTTTTGATGAGATCTTAGGCCGAGTACATGGATACAAACACGACATGCTTAAAATTGCGCACAAACACGCAGTGGCGACAAACTACATACATTTTAAAAGCCTTTAAAAGCCTTTACATGATACCACATTAGATTCACGGAGGAGGTCTACTGACCTCGATCTGACCTTCGGTGATACCTCACATGCATGGTGCAATTGCTGTTTACATATGACGCCAGACCAACGCTTGTGTACGCCTTTGCGCAAGAGAAGGGGGGGCAGGGGTGCTTTTTTTTTTTTTTTTTGGTTTTTTTTTTATTTATTTAGCTTTTTTATTTTATTTTTAAACTGTTCCTTCCATTTTTTTTCTTTGTTATGATTTTTATTGTTATCTCAGGGAATGTAAATATCCCCTATGATAGCAATAGGCAGTGACAGGTACTCTTTTTTTGAAAAAATTGGGGTCTATTAGACCCTAGATCTTTCCTCTGCCCTCAAAGCATCTGACCACACCAAGATTGGTGTGATAAAATGCTTTCCCAATTTCCCAATGGCGCGGTTTATATCCGGGAGGGGGGGACATTCCCTCCCACTGCTTGTAAAAGCAGTCTAGAGGCTAATTACCCGCTAGAATTGCTTTTACATGAAAGCCGATCACTGGCTGAAAAGAATGATACCAAGATGATACCTAAACCTGCAGGCATCATTCTGGTATAACCATTCAAAGTCCAGCAACATACTGGACATATATTGTAATCTTTTTTTTTTCATGCAGCCTCTTGGCTGAACGAAAAAAAGAGATTGATTGGTGGGTATGCCCACCATTAGAATACCTCCCTTCATCCACCCACTTCTAATGATGGGCATACATGCACCATTTATATATGCCGATGCATGGGGGCATCCTCCCGCAAAAGTTATGCCGTGTACACACGGTCGGAATTTCGACCGTATGTACGTGGCATTAGGAGCCAATCGCTCCCCCCCCCGGCGGCCCCCCTGCGTCGGCATATATGCTCTTTTTTTTTAACTGTGGTGGTGAAATCACCTCCTACAGCGTTGGAGTCGCGGCTTTATGTATCGTGGGAGCAAACGCTGTTGCTGTCAAGATAAATAAATCCGCGTTGCAACTGAATGGCGCACCTGAAAACAAAAAAAATGCTCAACACTAAAACACACAGTAAACAAAATTACATACCTGAAAAGCAAGCATGATAAAACATAATAAAACATAATAAAACATAATAAAACATTGCAGAATAGAATGGAGTAAAAAAGAGCAACAATAGAGAGAGAATAGAGTGAGAGAGAGAACAATAAAACGACAACTATTTTTTTTTTTTTTTATTTTTTTGAGATTCACAGGTAAAAAAGCTCCTGACTGAAGCGACTGAATCAAAACGCTACCACAAAAAAAATGTTAGCGATCGCAGGGATCAGGCCTGACTCTGCGAACCCTGCAGTTATGTGTGCTTAGTGTTTTGATCAGATCAGATATTGATCTGTTCAGATACTGTGCCACTAAGGGTGGTGTATGCTTTGTGCGTGGGGGTTTGCGGTACTGGCACTATCCTGGGGCGACGCAGACCTTATTTGACCCTAAAACCTAATTGATATCACCCGCTGGGCGATCAGGGGGTTAAATCGTTATTGGGTAATAAATTGCGGGTGCCCTGACAGTATAAAAAAACAAGCTAACTAACCAGCGTCACCCGTAATACAAAAAAAAACTGGTTACCTAGCGACACTAATGCAGCGATCAGCAAAACGATCGCTTAGTGACCCTGGCAAAAGGGGGTGAAAGGGTTCACTAGGGGCAATCAGGGGGTTAAACCGTTATTAGGTAATATATGGGGGTACCTGACAGTATATAAAAACAAGCTAACTAACCAGCGTCACCAGTAACAGTTATACAGTGATCACTGGTTAAAGGGTTAACTCTAGGGGGCAATCAGGGGGTTAAAACCTTTATTTAGGTTGTAATATGGGGGTACCTGACCTATAAACCTAATGATGGCATGGTGCTGTCGCTCTGGTCCACCCGACACAAGCGGTACCTATACGAGCCTTGGAGCCATTGAGTCGAGCTGAGATCTATCAACCCTTTAATGATAAGCTTTTGCGACTTGTGAGGCATATGCCCCCTCAAGTCCACTTGTTTCGGTAAGCCTCATTTCATTAGGCTTAAGAGCCATCAGTCAACCATCACCCCACGTAACACATTGAAGTCACCTGCTGGAAATTGTGCCAATCACATGATCACTAACCATATTCTTTTTTGGACTTCACCACCATACACTTCGGTGTATGGTTTCTCACTTGGCACCAACTGTCTCAACCACTGTTGAGTTGATATTGTCACAGAATTTGTCTTTCTAATTTTATATATTTATTTTGTCACGATATATCTATCACTCAAACCAACCAAGGTTTTTTTGTCACTATATATAACCACAATTGTTTTTCTAGCTTTTTATTTGCCTCTTTGCATTCGTTTTGTATAAACTTTTATATTTTTTAGTATAAGTTTTTACTGTGCTCATGTCATGAGGTTTTATGCTTTTATATTTGTTTATATCTAAGGTTGATAGAGGTTTGTACCACGCCATAATCGGCAAACAACCCTTTTTTTCATCATTAAGACAATTCACCTTTTAAACATACTCATATAGTACCTATTCTCTAGGCACTAAATTTCCTCTAAAGCGCTACATATATCCAAAACCCAATTTATAACACGTAGCATGTACATACCAAGAACTACACCCCAAAATACATTCTGTTATTACTCCTAAGTATGGCAATACCACATGTGTGGGACTTTTCCACAGCCTGGTCACATACAGAGGCCCCACATCCAAGTAGTACCTTCAGGCGTTCTAGGAACATAAATGACACATCTAATTTCCTGACTACCTATCACATTTTTGAAGGCCCTGGAGCACCAGGACAATGGAATTACCCACAAAATTACCACATTTTGTCAATCAAACACCACAATGTATTTTCTATGAGGCATAATGAGTCTTTTGTAATTGTTTTCCACAAGTTTTTGGAAAATGTGGAAAACAATGAAAACATTTTTTTATACAAACTTGTAAACTTATAAGACATTTCTAACACATAGCATGTACATACCAAGAATTACACCCCAAAATACATTCTGCTACTCCTCCTGAGTATGGTGATACCACATGTAGGAGACTTGTCTACAGCTTGGCCACATAGAGAGGCCCAACATCCAAGGAGCACCTTCGGGTGTCCTAGGGACATAAATTATACATCTAATTTCCTGACTACCTAGCACACTTTTGAAGTCACTGGAGCACCAGGACATTGGCAGAGATGTGGTCAGCAACAGCCAAAATAATTATCAAGGCAGCAGGCCAGGTTCTTCCCACCCAAATCTCTATAAAGTCTCCGGACTCAAGACCCTCATCTGAGAATTACAAGACCGGGAAAAAAAACAAAAGCAGTTTTTCTCTACTCAGAACACTACTCTGAAGCCCCTGACATATGTGAGACTCCTAGGTTATCTTGGATCCCACTACTATAGTAGTGGCTCTTTAACCTGATCGTGGTGCGCTGTGTCTGTCACATCAGCGGTGAGACTGGGAGGAAGTCATATGAGGTCCACCCAGAAAAATGAAAGGCACGCCCAATCTTCTATAGGCTTGGTGGGAAGAGGGTAATAATGCAAAGGAGCAGAGAGTATCAATTATATCATGGGAAAAAGGCTGCTCCATCCCTGATACACTAGACAAAAGATATCTCCCATGGGACTTTGTTGAAGCAATAGAAATCACAAAATTACAACAGATTATAAATTGGCTGGTCTAGACACCTCACGTCCTGATCTTATACCATTCCTACAATATACATATACTGCACGGATACATGAAATTATTAAAATAAATTGCATATCCATAAAGTCAACCCAACACGTTTTAACTTAAATAAAGATCAATGGCTATCAAGCAGAAGGCAACAGAGGCAGCTTACTCGCTTTCACTGAATTAAATCAAAGCATAGGGACACTCTTTAGCTGATCCATAAAAATTTTTGAAAGGTATTATGATTTTTAGATTCTTATGGACATTTGTTATTAATTATAAGAATCAGGATGAATGTAGTGTTATATAATCTTGAAATAAACATCCAATAAAATGTATCAAGTCTAACAAGACACAAATGAAACATACCTAATGGAAGGGTAAGAGGCCACAAAATATATGTATAGAGTAGATAACCACAGCAAAAGGAAAGCAATCTTCTATAAAGCCCTATGGTCAAACAAGAAAAATAAGAGCTGTAGAGGGACATTCAAAGTAAAAATTTGTTGAGAGAAAGAGGGCTTTTTTTATATTCACATCCAGCATGGGTTGACAGCATGGACTCCACTGGCTGAATGTGGGAAGGGAGGGAGCTCTATATATAGATGGTGGTGATGCAAGTCTGCTTGATTGCCCCCAGCTTAAGCCATTGGCAATGATCTCCCCTGGTGCCCAATCACCTCACCGCCGCCAGGAAGCGTGGATGGCTGCTGCTGCTGCTGATGTCATGTGCTCCAAGCAGCACAGCCAAAATAGATGGTAACCACGCATGCGGAACTCGGCGGAGACACAAAGGGGACATCAACAGCATGGACATGTGCCCACAAACCGACTGCAAGAAGGATCAAGCAGACAGAGAAGCAAGAAGGGGGAGAGCTCGTCCATTGGCAGACACAAACCCCCCATGTCCGCGCTGGTGGACTGAAGAGCCAGGATGAGCCACCACCAAGCAACCGCACCAAATGAGCCATAAACCTGAGATCACATAGACACTAACAATATCAAATCTTACAAAATTTATTGGATATTACCGGTATGCAAAAAATTCACAATTAGAAAATCTTAAAACTGGGACAAAAGATATTTACGAAATGTGACAAAAGCAAAAAGAAAAACACAAATCAAAAAAATTATTAATCTGTTTACCTGACGCACAGCCCTTCAAAAAGAGCTTAAAGGTGATAGCATAATTTAACCCCGAAGGGGAAGTGGCCCTTAATTTGTACATCTATCTCTGTTCTGTTTGTAGAAGTATCTTATTCCAGTCCCCCTTTCTGTGGGTTATATCTATTCTATTCAGTGCTGTGACTTTAATTTTTGGAAATTAACACCCATGGATCTTCGGAACATGCCTTCCCAATGGTAAATCCGGGTTACATGTTTGCATGCAACAGATATGTCTATATAAACGTGCCATAGTTCTTGTTTGGTTTTACCAACATAAAAAGAACTGCAATTGCACGTGATCATATATACTACTCCCCACATGTGACAATTTGCAAAATGTTTTAAATCAAAAGATTTACCATTGGGAAAAATTAAATGACTTTTCCCCAACATGTACGTTTTTTTTTTTTTTTTTCTCCCATTCCTCTCCATTTCCCCTCCCCTCCTTTTTTTTTCATGATGAGTGGAATTCAGGGCCAAGATTGCATCAATTTAATGACATCATATGAAACAGGCTTTGCAGCCTCAGAGCAGGTAAAAACAGAATTGTCATCCCTATTCTTTAAAATGGGTAAAATGTTGGAGATTTTGGCACATCCGTGCCTTTGATAAGTATATTGATAACAACATTATTTCAATAGGTTTGCATGTACGTAAGTACAGACTGTAAAAAGGAATGGGAGGACAATGTAAATGCCTGTACTATTTTAAGTACAGAATATAGGAAACAGACTGAAAAGTTGGACAGTGATCTGTCAGCTTTGGAAACACAACTCATTTCCTTTAATCCTTTTTATAAAGAATATGCAATTAAACTAAAAGAAAGTCTAGCATGTTACAATAAAAAACTCTTACAGACTAAAGAGAAAAAAATGTTGGCAAGATAAACTAGCCTTTGATGAGGGCCAAGCTTATAAATGGATTAAATCACAAAAAACACAACAAGGTAGATTCAAACATACTACACATCAAGTGACTAATCACAATTATGTTTCTGGTTTTCCTCCACAGTTCACACAGGCAAAAGGTCCTGTGAGACATAATAACACATGCACAAAAATGAATTATCATGGTGATGGGATACATCAACAAAAGAAACAAATGGTTTCTCCACACAATTTGGATCCCCAAAATTCTAGTGGGTGTCATGATCTCTTTCTGATTATCCAGCAGGTTATACACAAGGTGAGGTGGTGGGTGACTCTTATTCTTCTCTATCTGACACTTCTAACACTATCACTCTTGATACTTTCAGACCTTTGGGTTTTCTCCTCCCAGCCGGGAGAGAGGTTTCCCCCCTCTCCTCCAAAGGATGGGTCAGGGAATAGAACCCTATGTAGTAAAAACTCAATTGACAAGAACAAACTCAACGTAGTCAACCTGTGATCACATCCACTTACAGACGTAGGAAAATCTGTTTTAGCTCTTGGTCTAAGCTTTTGCCCTCAAAAATTGAGTTAGTGAAAGACATACAACTATTTGTGAGGAAATTACTGTTCAAATGTTTATATCACAAGCTTTCATCATGCCAGACATCTGATATGTCAAATCAATCTTCCAGTGAGGCTTTACTATCCAATACTCAAATCTTGCCTTTTTCCATCAATCAGTCTGGTACAAATTTAATTGATTAAATCGATCTTGAGTCCATCCATCATGATGTTGATAATCCTACCGATGTATCATTTAAAAATTTCAAAAAACCTTCATCCAAATTTCCTCCCCTAGTACAAATCCTAATGCCTCTCTTTTTTTTAAACAGGTGACACAGGATATCGATAAGCTTTTGATCAGGAATCCTTCCAATACTAATCTTTTGAAAGACCAGAAACAGGCTCTATCTTCTTTGCAAAAAAATTGCCTTATCACCATAATCCCTCCGACAAGGGGGGCAATGTGGTGATAATGGATAATTCCCAATACAAGAATATGTGTATGCTCATTCTTACCAATAAAGAATGGAATTGCCAAATTAATTCCTCTACAGTGGAGAAATTTAATAATAGATTCTATACATTGGTGGATTATTTTTTTGAGGCTGGAGTTATTTCTAAAGATCTTTGGGAATATATACGTACACCATATCCCAACATTCTGACTTTTTATAGCCTCCCGAAATTGCATAAAAACCCTATAAACCGGTAGACCCATAGTTTATGGCAATGAGGGACTGACTGAGAATCGGAGTCAAGTCATTGTTGCATATCTTCAGCCAATATTTCCTTACCTTCTTTCACAAAAGATACATTTAATTTCCTTCAGGTTATTGACAATCTTTCAATCTTTCAATTCCAGCCAATGCCTACCTCATCACAATTGACGTGGAGGCATTGTATAGTAATACCACACATCTTAGCCTGTGAAAAGCCTGTGAAAAAGATCCTGTCTCAGATGAGTATGCATGATTGGTCCCTAAATTAGTTCATACTTGCAGGACCTGAATTTATCCTGCATCACAATTTTTTTCTGTTTTATGGCTCCCACTACCTCCAGGTGCAGGGAGTAGAGATGGGGACATGCTGTGCCCCATCCTATGCCAATCTGTACCTGGGGGAGTGGGAACGATACTTTCTCTCAAACTAGGGGCTGTCTGTGTACACTTGCCATGTTTCTACATGGCAAAGGTACATAGACAACCTATTCCTCATCTGGGAGGGCCCAGAGGACATTATATGCCAATGTCTTGAAGCGATGAATAACAATTTATTTAACCTAAAATTTACGATGACTTATGACTTGACCACTGTGACCTTTTTGGACACAAGTATTACCAAAATGCCAGATGGACGTCTTGCTATCGGTCTCTATCGCAAAAGTACCGCTGGCAATACCATACTCCATGCTCACAGTTTCTACCATACCAGTCTTGTCAACTCAATACCTTTCAGTCAGTATCTGCGACTAAGAAGGTATTGTTCTATGGACTCAACCTTCAAACTAGAAGCTGATAAATTAAAGAATAGATTTTTGGAAAGAGGCTATAGTAAAACTTGCCTTTGAAAAGCCAGTTAGTAAACTCCCTCATTAAGAGCTACTCTTCAAACATAAAAAAAGTCACTAGTGATCTTCCATCTACACGTGTAATTTTGAGACATACCAATCAACAATAAGAAATTAAAAGAATTTGCAATAGCCATTGGTCTATTCTAGCGGAAGACACTGTAATTAAGCAGTTCATCAATGAAAGACCAGCCGTTACTTTTAGAAGGGCTGTTTCATTGCCGGACAAGTAGTGAATTCCGGAATGGGAAAGGCGATCCATGTCGACAAGGTGGCACTTTTGCCTGTGGTGGGTGCTCTTACTGTACTTACATTTTGGGGAAAAGTCATTTAATTCTTCCCAATGGTGAATCCTTTGATTTAAAACATTTTGCAAATTGTCACATGTAGGGAGTAGTATATATGATCACATGCGATTGTGTTTTTTTCTATGTTGGTAAAACCAAACAAGAAGTATGGCAACGCTTAGACATATCTGTTGCATGCAAACATGCAACCCGGACCATTGGGAGGGCATGTTACGAAAATCCATGGGTGTAAATTTCCAAAAATTACCAAAAGTCACAGCACTGGATAGGATCCATATACTCCAAACAAAGGGGGATTGGAATAAGATACTGCTACAAACAGAACAGAGATATACAAATTAAGGGCAATTTCCCCTCCGGGGTTAAATGATTCTATTCTTTTTCTGCGGTTATATACCATCCAGCTCTATACATATATTTTGTGGCCTCTTACCCTTCCATTAGGTATATTTCATTTGAGCATTGTTAAAGCCCCATACACACGCGCGGACAATCCGTGGACCAGGTCCGTCGGACCATGTCCGTCATACTTTGTCTGATGTTGGTTTTGCGTACACACGATCGGACAAAGTTGTCGGAAAATCCGATCATTCTGAACGTGGTGACGTTTGTTGCCTACGACGGACCTAGTAGCCAATTTTCCCAGCTTTGGTCTTGTAATCTGGAAAGACCCTGCCTCTAGCGTCTCTAACAATGAGTTATGTACCGATTTATAGAGGAGAACCCTCCACTCCCCTCCATCCCCACCAGCCTAGCGCAACGCCTCCCATTTTGTTTGAGAGTTGTAAGGTCCTCAGACTTATGCGGGGTACGGACAAAGCGTACACACGCTCGGATTTGGTGTGATCGGACCGGGTTGACGGGAAATGAATATTCATTATTAACTTTTACTCTTGCCCCAGGAGATCCATATAAAAGTCTCACCCAATTGACAAAATTTGGGCCAAACTGAAATTCCGACTTTGTCCGACGGACAAACCGACGAACACTGTCCGACGGACAAACCGACGAACACTGTCCGATGGTGCATACACACGGTCTGATTTTTCAACAACCTTGTCCGATCGGACCAAATTGATGAAAAAGTCCGACCGTGTGTATGGGGCTTTAGACTTAATACATTTTATTGGATGTTTGTTTCAAGATAATAAAATACTACATTCATCCTGATTCTTATAATTAATAACAAATGTCCATAAGAATCTATGAATCATAATACCTTTCAAAAAATGTTATGAATCAGCTAAAGAGTGTCCCTATGCTTTGATTCAATTCAGTGAATACGAGCAAGCCACCTCTGTTGTTCTTCTGCTTGATAGCCATTGATCTTCTGTAGGGCTTGAGGTCTGGTTTGGACCGAGAGTCATTATCTGTCAGTCTAATCCCAGGATTCCTCAGACGCCAAATGTCTTTCAGGCCTATTTCCTCCAAAAAAAAAAACATTCATATCTTTATAAGTGCATTATACTTGCTTTATATGTCATATGAAAACAGTAAAATCATGTACAATCTTGTGAAATGTATTATAAATTTCATTATGCATTTTCTTTTGCTTCTTTGATGTATGTAGGATTGCTGCCACGTCCTTATCCCCTGATGAAGACTTTATATAAGTTGAAACATGTTGGGTTGACTTGGTGGATATGCAATGTATTTTAATAATTTCATGTTTTACTGCAGTATATGTATATTGTAGGAATGGTATAAGATCAGGACGTGAAGTGTCTAGACCAGCCAATTTTAAATCAGTTGTTCAATAAAAGTTTTTTTACTTTTTATACACCAATTGTAATTGTGTGATTTCTATTGCTGCAACAAAGTCCCATGGGAGATAACTTTTGTCTAATAATGCAAAGGAGTTTCAATATTCAGACAATTTTGAAGCAGACTGTAGTCCCTTCAAAATTAACACATATAAATGCAGCTCAATCCTCTTATTGCCATAATACATATCATCATCCTGCATCAGCAGATATCAAGTCCAGCAATGACTACAAATAGTAGCTCAAGCTAATAGTGATTAGTGGATTGTGGTAGAAGCTGTAGAAAAAGTAGCCAAGCTGGATAGGGCAACACACTTGCAAATAGCAGTCACCACTATTCTCAATGCTTGGGATTGGCAATGTAAACAATGCAATTAAAGCCATGAGAAAAGCCACAGGAGTGCATTGAGGAGAATGGTGAGCAATCAACTCCTGCTATTGTGACATCTGATGATTCAATATATGGAGGTAATCTCCCTCCAACATATCTGCTAAGCCGGGCCATAATGAGAGATGTAAATTATCTGTACAGTTCACCAAATCTGGACATCTGCAGAGTGGTGATGACTGTTATTTCTTTCATGCATGTGTGATGCCCTATCCAACTTGGCTACTTTTTCTACAGCTTCTACCGCAATTCATGAATCACTGTCAGTGTGAGCCTGGGCGATCACTGTGCCTCTTGTGATGCTGCAAGACTTCCTTACCTGATTTGTGTCTGCTTTGAATCTTTTTAGCTTTAGCTACTCTTTGTTTCTTCATCACTGGACTTGACATCTTCTGACACAGGACAATGATATGTATTATAGCAATAGGGGGATTGATCTGCATTTATATGTGGTAGTCTTGAGGGGACTGCAATCAGCTTAGAAATTTCCTGAATATTGAACCTTTGGCCCTGAGTATAAACTGTGGCAAATTTTATGCTAGCATTATGACAGTATAATGGACCTCCCTTACACACAGTTTTATACTACTATTAATATTTCCCCACAATGTACCGGTTGCATTCTGGAGACTGATCGATTATGGTTCAGCATTGAATTCCATTTCCAGGGATAATAAACAAAGGGTATCTCAGATAAGCCTGTGACCCAGGAGGTAGCTGACTTCTATATCCCCTTCTGTATGCTCTAGCTTAGTCATGTATGACCTCGATATGTTCGGTAGGATATTCCCCATTCAAAACTACACTTAACATTAATATGTTTTGGTCCTGTTTGATCTTATGAATTGTTTGTGGATTTTGGTTGAGTTGTGAATTGGGCAGAGGTCTCCGGGAGGCCGCATAAAGCTTGACTGCTTTTTACGATCCGCATTAGTTCTGGGTAGACATTTTATGGCATGATATGTATTCCTAGTGCTTTAATTGCCCTACAAACCATGGGTGACAGATCTGATGGATTTGGTTATTGTTTTACGAATTGGTCTGGTCAGAAGAAACAGACATCCTGCCAAAACCCAATTAGCTGTTTACAGCTCTGCAAAAGCCCGTGTGCTGGTTTCTGCTGTCCCGAAATTTAGATAACAGGCTCTTTTTAAGTGCATTAAAGTTAAGCCTATGGATTCCACAAATTGAAGGATGAGAGAGCAGGAGTAAGATCACTGCTATTATGACAAACATGGCTGAGACCAGAACAAAATGGATGTCGTCTACAGCTTTGCATGGGCTAAAGGCGCACAACCATTACAAGCCTATCTTGAAGTTTGGGTCATATCAGCATTGCAGTATTGGAGGCTGTGAGGTTAAGAGTGGGTAACTTTTAATGGGATTGGTCTCTCCTATGTTTGTGTGTAAATCAGCTTATCTAATGGCATTCATAGACAGTATTGACAGATGATAATGAAGAGATATGTTGCCGTATATACTAACTTCATTCTATATTGGCAGAGTTTGGATGCCTAAATAACTGGTGTGTGTGTGCAGTTGTGGTCCAGACATTGGCATTTAGGACAACATTGTCATTTTTAAATTGTAAAGGTGTACCATTTTGTAATATTTTCATATTATTGGGGTTAGTGCAATAATAAACATTTTTAAATATTCAATTCCCTTTTTGCTCAATTCAAAACGTATTCTCCATTCTTCATGGATCTTTAAGTTAACAGTTTTTTCTCGGTGGGTTTCTGTTAACCCCTGATGGTTTTTCATAATGTGGATGTTCAGGTTGCAAAGTTTTCTTTATTATTATTCATATTTAAATTTAGTGAGCGAACTTTTACATATTCTTCCCTTCTTTTTTGAGTTTTATATATAAGGTGTTATAACAGGTGTAATTAATAAGGATGAGCCCGGTGTTCGATTCGAACCCATGTTCGAATCGAGCACCGGGTGTTCGCTCGCTCGGCGAGCCCAGAACTATTGGGGCCGCTCGCATCAAATTCGTGTGATGCGAGCGGCCCCGCAATGCATTGCGGCCCGCGCAGTGCAATGCTGGCTGATGATTGGCCAAGCATGCACTGTGACCCCGCATGCTTGGCCAATCACAGCGCCGGCAGCGAGGAGAGCCATAATTGGCTACAGGCAGGATGCCTGTAGCCAATTATAGCTCAGGGGCTTTAGTACACGCCCCACGGTATAAGAGGCCGCCGCGCCGGCGGCCTCGCATATTATGTTTCAGTCAGTGTCAGCGTGTCAGTGTGCTGCTGACTGCTGACAACAATATGTGCTCTATTTCTGGGGATATGTGTGTGCATGCTGTTAGAACAGCATTGCAGTATCACATCTGGGGGGTGTCTATAGGTGGCCTGTGAAGGGGGCAGGTTTCCTGTGCTTAGAACTTTCCCTGCAAAAAAGTGTCATTTTTGCAGGAAAAAAGCTATTTAAAATCACTCGCGGCTAATGAATTGATGGCTCCTGTAACACAGAGAACTGTCATTCATTAATAAAAAACAAAAAAAAAGCGTAGGGGTCCCCCCAAATTCAATAACCATGCCCTTCAGGTCTGGGATGGATATTAAGGGGAACCCCAGCCAAAAAAAAAAAAAAAAAAATGGCGTAGGGTCCCCCTCAAAATCCATACCAGACCCTTGAGGTCTGGTATGGATTTTAAGGGGAACCCTAGCCAAAAAAAATGGCGTGGGGTCCCCCTCAAAATCCATACCAGACCCTTATCCGAGCACGCAACCTGGCAGGCCGCAGGAAAAGAGGGGGGGACGAGAGCGGCCCCCCCTCTCGCCTGAACCGTACCAGGCCACATGCCCTCAACATTGGGAGGATGCTTTGGGGGTCTAAGACCCCTAAAGCACCTTGTCCCCATGTTGATGAGGACAAGGGCCTCTTCCCCACAACCGTGCCCGGTGGTTGTGGGGGTCTGCGGGCGGGGGGCTTATCGGAATCTGGAAGCCCCCTTTAACAAGGGGACCCCCAGATCCCGCCCCCCCCTGTGTGAAATGGTAAGGGGGTACAAAAGTACCCCTACCATTTCACCAAAAAAGTGGCAAAAATTGTAAAAATGACAGGAGACAGTCTTTGACAATTCCTTTATTAAAATCTTCTTTCTTCTTTCTTCATCCTTCGGTTTCTTCATCTTCTCCTTCCTTCATCTTCTTCCATCTTCTTCTTCCATTTTCTTCTTCCTCCGATCCGCTTCTTCTTGCGCTGGTCTTCTCGTCCTTCTCGTCCGGCATCTTCTTCCGTCGGCGTCGGCGTCGGCGTCGGTGTCGGTGTCTTCTTGGGCCGCTCCGCGCAATGGGAGGCTCCCGCTGTGTGAGGCTCCGCTCCATCTGACAGGTCTTTTATAATGGAGGGCACCTGGTGACCCCGCCCCCTCTGACGCACAGAGACGTCATGGGGAATTCCATGATGGCTTTCCCCATGATGTCAGAGGGGGGCGGGGTCACCAGGTGCCCTCCGTTTTAAAAGACCTGTCAGATGGAGCGGAGCCTCACACAGCGGGAGCCTCCCATTGCGCGGAGCGGCCCAAGAAGACACCGACACCGACACCGACGCCGACGGAAGAAGATGCCGGACGAGAAGGACGAGAAGACCAGCGCAAGAAGAAGCGGATCGGAGGAAGAAGAAAATGGAAGAAGAAGATGGAAGAAGATGAAGGAAGGAGAAGATGAAGAAACCGAAGGATGAAGAAAGAAGAAAGAAGATTTTAATAAAGGAATTGTCAAAGACTGTCTCCTGTCATTTTTACCATTTTTGCCACTTTTTTGGTGAAATGGTAGGGGTACTTTTGTACCCCCTTACCATTTCACACAGGGGGGGGCCGGGATCTGGGGGTCCCCTTGTTAAAGGGGGCTTCCAGATTCCGATAAGCCCCCTGCCCGCAGACCCCCACAACCACCGGGCACGGTTGTGGGGAAGAGGCCCTTGTCCTCATCAACATGGGGACAAGGTGCTTTAGGGGTCTTAGACCCCCAAAGCATCCTCCCAATGTTGAGGGCATGTGGCCTGGTACGGTTCAGGCGAGAGGGGGGGCCGCTCTCGTCCCCCCCTCTTTTCCTGCGGCCTGCCAGGTTGCGTGCTCGGATAAGGGTCTGGTATGGATTTTGAGGGGGACCCCACGCCATTTTTTTTGGCTAGGGTTCCCCTTAAAATCCATACCAGACCTCAAGGGTCTGGTATGGATTTTGAGGGGGACCCTACGCCATTTTTTTTTTTTTTTTTTGGCTGGGATCCCCCTTAATATCCATACCAGACCTGAAGGGCCTGGTTATTGAATTTGGGGGGACCCCTACGCTTTTTTTTTTCATTTTTTTTATTTTTTATCAATGACTTTTTTTTATGAATGAGTTTCAATGAATCACTGTTCTCTGTGTTACGGGAGCCGTGAATTAACATTAGCCGCAAGTTATTTTAAATAGCTTTTTTACTTTCAAAAATGACACTTTGCGCAGAGACAGTTCTAAACACGGGAAACATGCGCCCCTTCACAGGCATACTATAGACACCCCCCAGGTACGAAATTTAAAGGAATATTACACTTTTATTGTTTCAATTTAAGCATTATTAAAATCACTGCTCCTGAAAAAACGGCCGTTTTTTAAAAAAAATTTTGCATTGATACATGTCCCCTGGGGCAGGACCCAGGTCCCTAAACACTTTTTATGACATTAACATGCATATTAGCCTTTAAAATGAGCACTTTTAATTTCGAACGTTCGCATCCATTATAACTAATAGGGTTCTAAAGCTCGCACGGACTTTAGGTCCGTTCGCGGGTTCTGGTGCGAGCCGAACGGGGGGTGTTCGGCTCATCCCTAGTAATTAACTAAAAAGGAAACGTTGTTTTATTTTAATTAGTTATTTTGCTTCATAATAATTTTATCCTATAATAAATAAATTCTTAAACATAAATTCCAAACATAAAAAACAAATAATGAACAGTAAAAAACTACTACGTGCAGTATGTTTGTGAATCAAACGTATTGAATGAAATGTGTCTTGCCTAGAGTTGAGCGGACACCTGGATGTTCGGGTTCGGCGGGTTCGGCCGAACTTCGGAAAAAAGTCCGGGTTCGGGACCGAACTTGACCCGAACTTGACCCCGAACTCCGAACCCCATTGAAGTCAATGGGGACCCGGACTTTTGAACACTAAAATGTCTGTAAAAAGGTCATGGAAAGGGCTAGAGGGCTGCAAATGGCAACAAAATGTTGTTAAGAGCATGGCAAGTGATCTGCAAACAAATGTGGATAGGGAAATTGTGACAGACCTAGCCGGGACACAGGCTGTTTGAGGGGACTGAATGCGAGCCTATTACCTTGCGATTATGGGCCCTGGCATTTGGGGGAACGGTGCTCTTTGAGCTGCAAGCCTGGGACCCCTGAGCTGGTGTTACTTGGATTCAGGTCCATGCTGGCCCCCCAATACACATATAATCTGTATGTGTATTTGGCATATTAGCAAGAGATGCTAATGTCATGAACTCCAGACAGCCTGTCTGTTGTGTAAATGAGTATAGTCTGGCTTGTAGGAGTGTTTCACCTATTGTTGTGTGTGCTAATTAACCCTGCAATTGAATGATGGAGCCCAGTGTTGATTAAGATAATTAGCTCATGCTAATTAGGTTAGGCTTTAGTCATCTGGCTATATTAATGTGTGTGACATGTCAAATAAAGTTCATTCCTGATGTACCCTACACTGGTGTTGTCTGGTGACTGGGTGAGCTAAGGGGTCTTGGATTGTGTGGTACCGGACAGAGGAAGCATTTACGGCGGACATCTTGGGTACGAGGTCCGTCACAATTGGCTGGCAGCGGTGGGATCGTGCTTCCTTGTCGTGAACACATCCAAACCATCACCTGGATCCAAGGCCCGGATAGCAGAGGTACAGATACGTCGTCATGGAAGAGGAATTCGGAAGGAGGTTGCGAGAGATGCGGATACAGCACAGAGGACCAGTATCGGTGCAGGTCCTGCTGGGATGGTATGACTCTGTTCGCCTACAACTCTGGAAAGAAGCGCTAGCCTGTGAGCAGCGACACCAGGGTAAAGTTCTCCCCTCCATCCATGTAAGATACTGGTCGCAGTATGAAGTACGAATGCTGTTATTGGGGGAACAACCGAAGCAGGAGTGGACAGCTGAGTTAAGCAGGCTGATCCGGGCAGAAATGCGTTTGGACGAGAGCTACAGAGCCCTCCGGTGGTATGTAGCCCAAGTGTGCCCGTGGACAGCGGATGACAGGCCCACGGAAGGCTTTGATTATAATGGCCTGGGATTGTTGTACTGGAGGCTGTCCGAGGACCCCGACTTTGGGAGTGATCTGGAGTGGCGTTTGGAGGAAATAATGGAGCACAGAGAGCAAAGATTGAATGTCTCGGAAGTGCTCTTGGCACAGGAAGATTTGGAGTTCCTGGCCACTCAGGAATGGGAGCTGGAGATCGCCTACATACAGCTGCTAGACTCTGCTCAGCAGCAGGGTGGGGCTCCCTTTGCCTGGGACTATCAGGAAATACCAGCAGACAGCTCTGAAATCCTGTCTGAAGAGTCAGCAATATGGCATAGTAACAGAGTGCTTTGCCCACCTGCCCCCGCAGCTATGGACGCGGAGGTCTTATGGCGGATGCAGCAAGTGCTGACTGCCCTTGACAAACCTGTTGCTGCACAAAAGGAGGTTGGATGGAGGAATATGCCTGTTCAGCAGCATGCAAGAGAATCGGCAGTGGAAACTCTGGAGATTGCCATCCCCAAACCTGAAGTGCTGACAACAGGGCAGAGCTCTGCTAACTTCTGCCCAGCATCAACAGCAGTATCTGGGGAGTTACAAGGAACTTCCCCAGCTGAAGCGCTGGTCACTGGACAGAGGGTCCAAGACCTCTGCCCCACACCTGTGTCAGTTTTGGAGGCTCAGGGTGAGAAGGTGGCGATCACTTCCCAGCAGCAGATACAGGGGGAGAAGGGAGAGGAGGTGTTTGTTGTCCCTCCTCAACAGTCGGCCAGGGTGGAGAAAGCGGTCTTTCCTCCCCAGCAAAGATCCGTGCACCTGGGAGACAATACCACAGACATGCCATCCCAGCAGCCAGATGAGGGAATGGAAAAGGAAGCAGCCGGCTCCCCTTCCCAATGGCAGCTACACAATTTGGGAGTGGAGGAAGCAAGCCTCCTGCCCCAACGGTTAACCAGAGCGGAGGATGTGGAGTCCCCAGCAGAAGTGCTGGCAACAGGGCAGAGTGCTACCCACCTCTGTCCAGCACCAGCAACAGCTGCGGAGTTCCAGGGAGCTGGGGCAGTCGGCCTCTCTCCCCAACAGTTAGCTGGATGAGATGATGTAGGGAAGCTCCTACACCCAGCTGAACTGCTGGCAACGGAACAAAGTGCTGCTGGCCTCTGCCCACAACTAACAGAGGGCAGATTTCCTGTAAAGGGGGATGGGACTGCAGTCCCCACCTGTATACCCCCGGGATGCTGGGCGGTCGGCCCAAATCCCCAACAGCATGACGGAGTTATCCCAGTCACCCTGTCTTCTCTCCAGCGGCTGAAAAGACTCCAGGGAGAAGGACCAATCTGAGCCTCTCCCCAGCGGCGGATATGTTCTCTGAGAGAGGCAGAGGTTGGCTGGGTGAGGAATACTCCTTTTGGAACTATTTGTTTGGGGTACTGTGTGGATCCCAGCATTAGAGGACTGGAACCACTGACTAACTTCGGAGTCAACCCGTCTGGGGTCTCCTCCTGTGTTAGTCTCCCGCCGAGAGGGGAGAAATGTGACAGACCTAGCCGGGACACAGGCTGTTGGAGGGGACTGAATGCAAGCCTATTACCTTGCGATTATGGGCCCTGGCATTTGGGGGAACGGTGCTCTTTGAGCTGCAAGCCTGGGACCCCTGAGCTGGTGTTACTTGGATTCAGGTCCATGCTGGCCCCCCAATACACATAGAATCTGTATGTGTATTTGGCATATTAGCAAGAGATGCTAATGTCATGAACTCCAGACAGCCTGTCTGTTGTGTAAATGAGTATAGTCTGGCTTGTAGGAGTGTTTCACCTATTGTTGTGTGTGCTAATTAACCCTGCAATTGAATGATGGAGCCCAGTGTTGATTAAAATAATTAGCTCATGCTAATTAGGTTAGGCTTTAGTCATCTGGCTATATTAATGTGTGTGACATGTCAAATAAAGTTCATTCCTGATGTACCCTACACTGGTGTTGTCTGGTGACTGGGTGAGCTAAGGGGTCTTGGATTGTGTGGTACCGGACAGAGGAAGCATTTACGGCGGACATCTTGAGTACGAGGTCCGTCACAGAAATAACTTAAAATAACATAAAAAAATAAAAAAAAAAAAAAAAATGCTGGAGGCCCCCTTCTCAGCAGAAGAGGTACAGGAAGTCATTAAGAACCTCAGAAACTCAACGGCACGATGCCGCACATATGGTGGGAATACCCCAGAATACGCACTTTCTGGAAAAAAATATTCAATTTAATGGATAAGATAGTGGGAAAATAAAATACTTGGAAATTAAAAAAAATGGAAAAATTATAATCTTGACCTAGGAGGACGAAATTCAATGGAGTAGGGGGTTGAGGTGGCGGTGGATGTGGCGGTGTAGGTGGAAGCGGCGGTGGAGGAGGACGAGGTAGCCAACACTGGTTCAAAAATACAACAATGGCAGGGTAAGGCTAGTGGTGAATGATGTGTCCGCCCTGTACTGCGCTTGCTCAGTACGTAGGACAAGGGGATTTTGAAACTCTCCGAAGACGATGCGCGGTGACTCTAGGTTCAAGCCACATCATCCGAGGTTGAAGTCTAGCCAAGCGAGCCCGTGAGGGGCCCTGTTACTATGTGCTACCGTATGTCCACTTGGATGGTCGGGCTTGAACCTGCACTCACTGCGCAGGCGACGTTCATCTTTGGAGATTTTGTGAATCTCCTTGTCCTCCAGTCTGCGCAAGCACTGCACCTGCCCAGTAAGTGGCCGGACACTATCCGATAGCAAGACAGTTTTCGTCAGAACAATGGTATATGTGTCTATTCTGCACAAGGTACGGCCAAGTCCTGTGGGATCCATGCCTGGTTCATTTTAATGAACGTGAGCTTGTCCACATTGGCTCTGGACAGGCGGCTGCGTTTGTCTGTGATAACGCCCCCTGCCGTGCTAAATACACGTTCAGATAATACACTGGTGGCAGGGCAGGCCAGCACCTCCAAGGCGTAAAGGGCAAGCTCAGGCCATGTGCCCAATTTGGAGACCCAGAAGTTGAAGGGGGCAGACCCATCTTGCAGTACATGTAGGCGTGTGCACACAAACTGCTCCACCATGTTGGTGAAATGCTGCCTCCTGCTAAGACGTTCCATCTCAGCTGGTGGTGCTGGTTGTTGTGGCGTGCTGACAAAGCTTTTCCACATTCCGTCTATGCTAACCCTGCCTTCCGAGGTGCTGGCGGTGCCCCGGCTGCGTTGGCGACCTCTTCCTCCTCCTCTGCCTTGGCCTTGTGCTTCCACCGTACCCCCGCTTCCAAGTGGGAATGCCACCAGCAGCGCGTCTACCATCGTGCGCTTGTACTCGCGCATCTTACGATCACGCTCCAGTGAGGTAATTAAGGATGGCACGTTGTCCTTGTAACGGGGATCCAGCAGGGTGGCCACCCAATAATCAGCACCAGTTAAAATGTGGGCAACTCGGCGGTCGTTGCGGAGACACTGCAGCATGTAATTGCTCATGTGTGCCAGGCTGCCCAGAGGCAAGGAAAAGCTGTCCTCTGTGGGAGGTGTATCGTCTGTGTCCTCTGTATCCCCCCAGCCACGCACCAGTGATGGACATGAGCTGGTCTGGGTGCCACCCTGCTGTGAACATGGTTCCTCCTCCTCCTCCATCTCCTCCTCATCCTCCACCTCGTCATCCTCCAGAACTGTGCCCTTGCTGCCAGACAATTGTGTACCTGGCGCTTGTTGTTGCAGGAACCCACCCTCATAGCCACTTGTAAATGACTGCCCTGAAAGCCTTGGAAATGAACCCTCTTCCTCCTCATCCTGTGCCACATCCTCTTCAATCATCGCCTGAAGAGTTTTTTCAAGGAGGCATAGAACTGGGATAGTAACGCTGAGAACGGCGTCATCGGCACTGGCCATGTTGGTGGAGTACTCGAAACAGCGCAACAAGGCACACAGGTCTCGCATGGAGGCCCAGTTATTGGCGGTGAAGTGGTACTGTTCCGCAGAGCGACTCACGCGTGCGTGCTGCAGCTGAAACTCCACTATCGCCTGCTGCTGCTCGCAACGTCCCTGACCGTGCTTACTGGTCCACGCATCTGTAGTTAGGTGGACCTTGCCACAGATGGTGTTGCGCAGTGCACACCTGATTTTGTCCCCCACTTGGTTGTGCAGGGAAGGGATAGCTCTGGAAAAGTAGTGGCGGCTGGGCACGACGTACTGTGGGACAGCCAATGACATCAGCCTTTTAAAACTCTGCGTCTCCACCAGACGGAATGACAGCATTTCAAAGGCGTGGAATTTTGAAATGCTGGCACTCAGGGCCAGGGATCGCGGGTGGCTAGGGGGGTACTTCCTCTTCCGCTCCAGTGTTTGGGAAATAGAGAGCTGAACGCTTCCATGGGACATTGTGGAGATGGTTGGTGACCCAGGTGGTAGTGTTGCTGGCAGATCCTCTGTTTGCGGGTTGGCATGTGTAACTGTCACTACAGAGGTGGATGAAGAGGCCGAGACTGCAGCAGAAGAGGAAGCAGGAGGAGCCAGAGACCTTTCTTGGTTTTTGAGGTGTATACTCCACTGCATCTCGTGCTTTGCACTTAGATGCCTGGTCATGCAGGTTGTGCTCAGGTTGAGAACGTTTATGCCTCGCTTCAAGCTCTGATTGCACAGCGTGCAAACCACTCGTGTCTTGTCATCAGGACATTGTCTGAAGAACTGCCACGCTAGGGAACTCCTTGCACCTGGCTTTGGTGTGCTCGGTCCCTTGCTGCGTTGGGCAGTAGCAGACGTACTGTCTAGGGGACGGACGCTCCGCTTTTGCACCCTGCTCCCTCTGCTGTGCTGGTGGCTCTGTGCGACCACCACCTCTTCCTCTGAACTACACTGGTCACCTGCATGACGTTGATTCCATGTGGGGTCAAGGACCTCATCGTCCTCCACATCATCTTCCACCCAGTCTTCACCCCTGCCCTCCTTGTCGGTCTGCACAATGGCGAAAGCAGCAGCAGTTGGCACCTGTGTTTCGTCATCATCCGAGACGTGCTGCGATGGTCCTCCCATGTACTCATCATGAAACATAAGTGGTTGGGCATCGGTGCACACAATCTCTTCCACTTCTGGGGCAGGGCTAGGTGGATGGCCCTGGGAAACCCTGCTAACAGAGTCATCAAAAAGCAGAAGAGACTGCTGCATGATTTGGGGCTCAGACTGATTGGCTGATTTGCAAGGGGGTGAGGTGAAAGACTGATGGACATCGGCTGCAGGTGCCAACTCTGAACTTTCATCAGGAGACTGGGTGGGAGACAATGTGAAGGAGGAACCGGAGGCACTGTCAGCAGCAACCCAATCTACTATGCCTGTACTTGTCCTGGCCTCAACATTCGTACAGCCTCATTAGGCGCGCCAAAATACTGCTGCAGGCTCTGTCGCCTACTCGCACCTGAGGAAGGTGTTTCACTAGTGCCTGTAGCTGGCACAGATCGACCACGTCCTCTCCCTGCAACAGGAGCGCCACCAGCAGCACCACGACCCGGGCCACGTCACCTTTTTGATGATCTCCTCATATTTTCAAAATTTGTGATCTCGCCCTAAATGGGTGTTTTTGTATATAGCAGAATACACGTACAGTGTCTAAAGCATTTATGAAAACACAGAAAATGCTATTGGGAAGAAAAAAAACCCTGCAAAATTAAAATTTTTTGCAATGTTTTTCCAATATCAGAATACACGGACAGTATGTAAAGCGTTTATGAAAACGCAGAAAATGCTATTGGGAAGATAAAAAACCCTGCAAAATTAAATTTTTTTGCAATGTTTTTCCAATATCAGAATACATGGACAGTATGTAAAGCGTTTATGAAAATGCAGAAAATGCTATTGGGGAAAAAAAAACACTGCAAAATTAATTTTTTTTTGCAATGTTTTTGCAATATCAGAATACACGGACAGTATGTAAAGCGTTTATGAAAACGCAGAAAATGCTATTGGGAAATAAAAAAACACTGCAAAATTAATTTTTTTTGCAATGTCTTTCCAATATCAGAATACACGGACAGTATGTAAAGCGTTTATGAAAACGCAGAAAATGCTATTGGGAGAAAAAAAACACCGCAAAATTATTATTTTTTGCAATGTCTTTCCAATATCAGAATACATGGACAGTATGTAAAGTGTTTATGAAAAGGCAGAAAATGCTATTGGGAAGAAAAAAAACACAGCAAAATTATTTTTTTTTGCAATGTCTTTGCAATATCAGAATACACGGACAGTATGTAAAGCGTTTATGAAAACGCAGAAAATGCTATTGGGAGATAAAAAACACTGCAAAATAAAAAAATTTTGCAATGTTTTTCCAATATCAGAATACACGGACAGTATGTAAAGCGTTTATGAAAACGCAGAAAATGCTATTGGGGAAAAAAAAACCCCGCAAAATTAAAATTTTTTTGCAATGTTTTTCCAATATCAGAATACACGGACAGTATGTAAAGCGTTTATGATAACACAGAAAATGCTATTGGGAAGAAAAAAACACAGCAAAATTTAATTTTTTTGCAATGTTTTTTCAATATCAGAATACACGGACAGTATGTAAAGCGTTTATGAAAACACAGAAAATGCTATTGGGGAAAAAAAACACTGCAAAATTAAATTTTTTTGCAATGTCATTCCAATATCAGAATACACGGACAGTATGTAAAGCGTTTATGAAAATGCAGAAAATGCTATTGGGAAAAAAAAACACTGCAAAATTAAATTTTTTTGCTATGTTTTTGCAATATCAGAATATATGAGAATACACGGATACTGTCTACAGCGTGTATGTATAAACACGCATAAAATGCTATTGGGAAAAAAAAAAAAAAAGCAAAATTACATTTTTATGCAATGTTTTTCCAATAGCAGAATATACACAGACTATGGTGTATCTCTTAGTATATGCAGTGTTGGTCCTAATGGTGCACTGAGCTTGCAGCAGGTAAAACTTTTATATTTTGTCTGGTACTGGCCTCATGGCACTGTTAAAAGACTGTGCACTGCACCCCAGCCAGGGTACAATTGATTTAGGAATCTCTTCAATAATTCTCTCTGCCTCTTTCTTTTGCTTATTAAAGAAACTCCCTACTCTAGCTATCTAGATCGCTCACTGATCTAACTAATTAGAAGAAAATTCAAGGAATGTGGACTGACTGACTGACTTTAGCACACTAACTCCTAAAATCCTCTATCTCTCTGCAGCACAGGAAACTGTCTATAGCAGAATGACACTGTGTGCTGTGTGTCTGGACTATATATAGAGGCTGGGTCACATGCTGCACTGCCCAATCACAGCCATGCCATTAGTAGGCATGGCTGTGATGGCCTCTAAGGGCACACTAGTGAAACGATCATCGATTGGCTGCCCTGCAGCTGTTAAAAAGGCACCAATACAGCGCCGAACACCGGACTCGAATCCGAACTTACAGCCAATAGTTTGGGTTCGGGTCCCGAACACCCAAAAGTCCGGTACGGACCCAAACTTTACAGTTCGGGTTCGCTCAACCCTAGTCTTGCCATATCTTTGCAGCTTATTGAAGCAATGTGCAAGGTTCGTGTGAAGTCCAAAAATAGAAATTATTAGCAAAATTATTGTTAGTTTGTCCAAGAATTCTGACTCACTTTTGAGCCACCAAGAATTGCACATACCATTTCAAGTATTTAACGTGATTGTAAACCTACGATTTAAAAAATAAAAAAATAACAAACATGTGTATACTTATATACAATACTTATCTGCTCTGTGCAGTTGTTTTGCACAGAGCAGCCCAATCCTCCTCTTCTGGGGTCCCCTGCCAGCGCTCTTGGCTTCTTCTCTTTATCGGGTGCTCCCACAGAAAGCTGCTTTCCAAGGGGGCACCCATGCAAGCTCGCTCCTGAGTCCATAGACACAGAAATCGGGATTCGCTCCCCCCCCCCCGCTCCCTTGTCACAGCTTTTGATTGACAGCATCTGGAGCCAATGGCTCCTGCTGCTATCAATCTGTCCAATGAGGAGAGTGACAGTGGCTGGAGCCGCTGCCCTCATGCACATCACTGGATCGGATCAGAATCTGGTAAGAAAAAGAGGGGGAGCTGCAACACAGAAGATTTCGCGTGAAAAACCTTAAGGCTTTCCAACAACTTTAAACTAAGCAATCTACAGCCCATGAGTTTTATCGACCACCAAAGTAGTGAAGTCGAACTGAGCAATAAACAGCTTCTAGATAAAAAGAGTTTACTGAAAGACTGAATTGAAATTAAATCAAAACATATCTGTTTGCACAAACTTGATGAACAGATTTAATAAGTCATATACAGAATTTAAATAATAGATGAGGGACAAAAACTATTTTAATACTGAATATATATCTGAATAAAAGATATGCACACACAGGAAACATCTATATTGATATCTATTTTTATGGCTGAAAAATAAAGTTTTGGAATAGCATAATATTTTAGTATGAAATCATTTTCAGTCATTTCTACTCTGGTAGAAGTCTTTGTCAGCTCCATGGTTCTTGTTGCTCATCTTGTTGCTGCCTGCCTCAGTCAAATGCTTGTGATACACACTGCTTATTGCTATTTACTTCAACCTTTTGCATTTTGACTCTGCCTAAACTGTCTGTCTTAATCATTGAATACTTCACATTTGTCTGGTGCTTTGATTCATTTGCTTACCAGTCAGATGTTCCACCAGAAGTACAAATCAAGGGACTGGGAATTATTACACAGTGGACTCCTTGGAGGTACAGGTAACAAAATTAGAATAATTATGTGGGGTACTATTGGTTGGTCTACTTTAATAACCTGGGAGATTCACTTTAAAACCACCAAAACACTTTGGAGGCTTTTTTGTTTTGTTTAATTTAGCAATGTGAACATCTTTAAAGGTCAATTACAGACAGAAAAGTTCACAAGACTGTAAATTTCCTTCTCCCTTCGTACCTGTCTTCAAAAAATGTTGACTCTTTACTGACATCTGGAATGCATCATGTTTGTGACTCAGACTAATTGCCAAGACCTTTAAAAACTGACCCTCATTAGCAAACAAAGTTAGAAAATAGCATTTAACACCCACTTATAGGCTGCATGTAGAAAAAATGAATAGAAAAATGAATACTTTAAATCATGTCAAACCCTATTTAATTAACCTGAAAACAAAATGCATTTCTTCTTACTTGCTTCAATGAGCACTCGATTAAAGACAACTCTGAACACTTTCATTTATTCAGAAACCACTCATTTATGAATAGAATTGGCAGTCAATAGCTTGAATCATAAATAAATGCCAGCAACCATTTATATTTTTTTTTTCATGCAATTGCATTTCCTGAATACATTCCTATAGTGTTAAACTTTAGGACAAACCTATCACCTAAAATTATAACACACAAAACCTAAGTAGGCCAGCCATGGTGTTAGAAATAGACTGCTTGTAAAAAATCATTGCTGGCACACTCTGGTCAAAATCTGTGTGATCTTTGCTTTTAAATCCTAATGAATCATTATCGATTAGTAGCACAGTCAGCATTGACAGATTAATAGTACCCGAATAAAGAATATTTCTGAGACAAAATAAAAATAATATGTGCTTTTGTTACATGAGAAAGCTTGCAAAACCCTACAAGTGTTTTTAGATATTACAACCCTTCTGGCAAACCCTGACCATGTAAGGCCCCTTTCACACGGACGGGCCGTTCAGATCCGCCTGTCAGTTTTGATGGCGGATCTGAACGGGCGCTCCATGTTACTCTATGGAGCGTCGGATGTCAGCGGAGACATGTCCGCTGACATCCGACCCGGTCCGATCTGCCAAAAGCAGACGGATGGCCACACGTCCAGATCCGTCGCTGGCGGATTGGATCGAGTGAGATCGGATGAAAACGGACACACTGTCCGTTTTCATCCGATCTCTCCATAGAGATCAGCGGCGCTCGCAAGCCCCTCCCCGCTCAGTGAGCGGAGAGGGACTTGTCATCCGCCGGTTCAGCAGAGATCAACGGACAGATCTCCCGCTGAGCCGGAGGACAGAGGCGGACTCCGTGCAAGCGGAGTCCGCCTCGTCTGAAACGGGCCTAAAGCCCAAATCTGTAAAAAAATAAAAAATAAAAACAATTGCTTGAGGGGCATGGTGATACACAAGCTCCCACTCATAGAGGAGATGTTTTTGCTTCTGTGGAAGTAACCAACTGGGCCACCATGGGAAAAACAGGTAGGAGTGCTTTGGCCTCCCACTCCCCTATGTGACATAAGCATGCAGCTTAGCTTCAATATACCAGAGCTATTCCACTCCCAACCTATGAACATGAAGGCTTCCTGGCAGGCCTCAAGCCGATCACCGAGCTCTACTAGCAGAAACCCTGAGTGTGACCAGCACTCACTGCACTCTATCTCCGGCTCTCATTCTAACCAGCCACTGTGCCTGGGGAACCTGCATGATATAGCACCCTTTCTGCTGCTATAGCTGATCTCTACTTTGATATACAAGCCATGGCCATGGGGGAAGTAAAAAAAAAAAGAGGTGGCTAAAACACACTTTCTCCATCTTTGGGAGCTGCACATAAACCTAGAAGATCTGGATAATAGGGGCATAGGCATAACCTACACACATAACCTCCCCAAATCTGTTGAACCTGGTAATCTCTCTCAATCAGTTCTAGCCATTTTAATGATCTGCTAGATAGGCCCCTGAGTCGCCTATAAAAATAGAAGATCCCCACAGAGTACTACACCCTAGAGGCAGGGAAACAGATCCCTCATGGGACATTATCTGCTGCCTTGTGGGCTTTACTCTTAGGCCCCTTTCACACTGGGGCGGTTTGCAAGCGCTATTGCGCTAAGAATAGCACCTGCAAACCGACCCGAAACAGCTGTTGCTGTTCCTTCAGTGTGAAAGCCCGAGGGCTTTCACACTGAAGCGGTGCGCTTGCAGGACGCTCAAAAATGTCCTGCAAGCCGCATCTTTGGCTCGCTATAGGAGCGGTATATTTACCGCTCCTATAGCGCCCGGTCCCATTGAAAACAATGGGGGAGCGCGCCGAACCCGCCCGCAAAACTCCGCTACAGCGGCGGTTTGCGGGCGGTATTGACCCTTTTTTCGGCCGCTCGCGGGGGTAAAAACACCCCATGAGCGGCCGCAATGCGCCGCTAAAACGCCGGTAAAGCGCCCCCACCGCTCCAGTGTGAAAGTAGCCTTAAGGAGGACATCCTCTGGAAAGCTAGAGAATGACATTGCACTTTCTACAATGGGGCAGATATCAAAATCTTTCAAGATCTCTTCGCTATCATCTTGCATGAAAATCTCCTATGCTCATATGCAGAGGCATACTGTAGAGGTTTCCTTTCTGTCTATTGATTTTAACCTTTGGCTGAATGGTCCTTGAGGAGCTGCCACAATTGTGTGCCAGCTTAGACCTTCCTCTGATCAACTTGCTGGACTGGTACAGCTCCTTTTGCATACCTACATCCTGGAGTACAAACCCACAATAAAAATCTGTGGATCTGCACAGCCAGAGGTCCCATCACCGCTGGTCACCTCCAGCAACTCCCACAGAAAGCTTATCATGAAGCTTGAGGACGATGATTCAGTCACCACAAACTCAAAGATATGTAGTTCATTTCTAAGCACAATCAAAATCAAATATAGTGCACTATCCCTTTAAATGCTAAATAATTCATATGCTTAGTTCATAACACAAAAGTGCAAATGTGCAAAAGTGCCAAACAAATTTGTGCAAATGACAATAATATGGACCTTACATATCACATATGTGCATAAAGGTAATAATATCAAATGTATACAAGAAAAAACGTCCATGAAAAGCAATGCTCATTATTAAAAGTCCAAATTAATTTCTAGGTACACCCTGTTTAGCCACACTCCTTCTCTATATACTTAACTGACTGTTCATGCCTCTACATCACCCAGATGGGACATTATGCCTTAAAAGAGAAGTAAAGGATTTTTTTTTTGAGATTCATACTTACATAGGTCAATACAGCGTCAATACAGCATCGGCCATATGCTGCATCTGTCCCCCAGTGCCTCTGCACCGAGAACCGAGCGATCACGTGGTTTTCAGAGCTCCCCGAGCAGAGAGCTGCTGACTGTCAGTCACAGCTCTCTGATATTCTCCCTCCTCACTCACTGGAGCACTGGGCTGTGGAGGGGGCGGAGCAGCCATCTTATGCTCTCAGCGGCTCGGTGAGAGGCTGAGCCAGGTGTCAGTCCAGAATTCTGGCAGAACCAGATTTTATTGTCAAGATGACGCAGTGCCTGGACTGAAATCGATGACGTCCGCAGAGAGCGTATTTCAGCCTGCTCTCTGCTGAAAACGGGTCACAGGAGTACAAAACTAACTGCACTCCTGTGATCCATAGGAGAAGTCCAGCCAAACGAGCTTTGGCTGGACTTCTCCTTTTAATCTTATACCTATCTTGCTGGAAATACACTTTTCCCAAAAGAGTGCAGTCTATTCCCACCCTACACCACCAAGCCATTGTAATGTGCTCTTGTTTTAAATG
The DNA here is from genome assembly GCA_028564925.1 of Lithobates sylvaticus. Lineage (NCBI taxonomy): Eukaryota > Metazoa > Chordata > Amphibia > Anura > Ranidae > Lithobates > Lithobates sylvaticus. The sequence goes on from CM053026.1 coordinate 173,595,951, forward strand.
TGAGTACCCATTTTTATATGCTTTGTCAAAATAAATCCCCTATGGTATTATACTATGTGGCTCCATTTTTCTCTTTATCGGTCCCACTAATTTGAGTACTACCAGTGGTATAACATCCATCATCCCTCCCTCCTGAGAGTTCTTTGGATATATCCAGTGAAGGATCTTGTCGTTTGGCACCATCCCCAAGTAGATGCTCCCACGGGTGTAGTGACACTAACTGCCTTTTGTGACTTATACAGCGTAAGCGTAAGAGTTCACGCTATCTGGTAAGCGCATTCCCAAGAGGTGGTGGACTACAACAGACAACTTGCACCAAGTCACCAGTTATATATTTCTCAACGCACCAATGTTGAATTCATGCCACTATTAGGTGGTGTTTTTTTGCTTAGATCACTATTTGTAACACACATTGCTATATGGTTTTGTGTATATGGTGATATATATTCAAGATTTTTCTACTGTCATATTTATTGTATATGTGATCTATGCGATTATGTGATTAGTAGGTCTACCAACCCTTTTCATATATATGATCCTTTGATTCACAATCCATTTGATTTATCATATTCGTTTGTTCACTATTTTTAGTGACACACATTCATATTGTAATTTTTATTTTTGGATACTGTATCACTATTTAGTATCACCACTTTTAGACATCGATTGTTATTTTTGTGCTCTATGAGCGCCGCACTTTTCTATACTTAAATTTTATTCACTCATTACAGTTACCTGTTGTGCAGGCCGCTAGCATACATACATTTTTCAATATCTTTATAAGACAGCACAGTTTTTCTTACCTTTTGCACTATTCACTGTATTTAATGTGCTCTGCCCGACAAGCACAATTGAGATCTCACACAAAAATACCTGTCTCATTGTATCCATTGTCCCATTTACACCCATAAAAGTATGAACACAAGCTTTCTCCACCTGGATTATCCACCTGATTTATGCCATTCAGCATCTATATTTTTATTCTGTACGTGAGGAATGCCAAAGCTTAAGCATACACAGTGGATATCAGCACACACCAAGGTTGTCCCCTTAGCGCTGACCGTACTCACATATGTGGTCTCAGGTTTAAGGGGTTATACCGGGATGATGCCTGCAGCTGCAGGCATCACCCCAGTACCATTTTTTTAGAGCTGGCGGTTGGCTCTCTATGGAAAACAACCGATTTTGTTTTATATTGACTGTTTTTGCATACCTCGCATATTGTGTTATCTGCTTTCATATTTTATTATTCAATTTTATAATTGTTTGCAAATTCTTATGATCCCAGCGCAGCAAAATGTATTTATTTTTTTATCCTAAAGGAGTTGCAGGGGACATCCCCCCCTCCCGCTGCCTTATGCTACTCTTCCCGGGCCTCCCGTCCCACCGGGAGACCCGATCTATTTCCGCTGGCTAGAGTGAGACTGAAACAAAGTCGGAAATGGCTTTGTTCCAGTCTCCTATGTAAAAACACGGAAGCGACCTCACGTCATCACTTTGCGGTTTACTCGGCTGCCAATGGCGCCGATTTAAAAAAAATTACAGTATTCAGAATCACTGTTTTTGCCGATCTGAATACTTTGAAATGCAAAGGAGGGATTGGGGGTCTTTTAGACCCCCAATCCCTCCATAAAGAGTACCTGTCACCACCTATTACTGTAGGGAAGTTTACATTCCTTGTGACAGCAATAAAAGTGATCAGAATTTTTTTTTTAAGTGACAATGTAAAAATAAATAAATAAAATAAATAAATACGATTTTTTTTAAATCACCCCTGCCCCTGCGAGCTTGCGCAGCAAACAAAAATGCATGCATAAGTTGCGCCCGCATATGTAAACGGTGTTCAAATCACACATGTAAGGTATTAGAGCAAGAGCAATAATTCTGGCAAGAGACCCCCTCTGTAACTCTAACCTGGTAACCAATCATTTTTTTTAAAACATCGCCTATGGAGATTTTTAGATAATGTAGTTTGTCGCCATTCCATGAGTGTGCGCAATTTCAAAGCATGACATGTTAGGTATCTATTTACTTGGTGTAACATCATCTTTCACATTATACAAAAAAATTAGGCTAACTTTACTGTTTTTTTTTTAATCATGAAAGTGACTTTTTTCCCAAAAAATTGCGTTTGAAAGACGACTGACTGCACAAATACCATGTGACATAAAATAATGCAACGATCACTAAGGGATTATTCAAGTGCACTATGCTCACCTGGGTCATGCTCCAGTTTACCCACTCCCTTCAGCTAGGCCTATGCTCTAGCCCTCCTTAGCTAACTCATCAACTGGAGAACATTATATTTGTTGACCTGATTCTTCCTTGTACCATTAGATACCTATGATACTATACACAAAATTGGTGTACCACTACTCCCATATAGTCCTCAAACCCACATTCTGGTGGCTCTTACATGACCAGAAGTCCCTGCTGACCAACAACCCCCCCCTTTTATCATCCCTTTTACTATCCGACCAGTCCTGATTATTCTCTGAACCTCTACTGTCTCCTCTGACTTTGATGAGACGCTAAAGACTACTGTTTACATGAGTAATGAGTTGCACTCATGCTGCACTTACTCTCCACATGCACCCCTAATACATAATCTGCATCTTCATACTTGGACTCTCTATACACTTTCATAATTTCCCCTCTTCTTTCCATCAAAACAATACAGCCTCTTATGAGCAGGTGCATGTTGAGTTGAAATGCACCCACATAGCAGACTCCCTGAGTGTTAGCTGACATCCTCCAGATTCTGTCTTGACCCCCTAGGTGGGCTAGCAGAGTTTAATCCCTATTGTGGGATCACCAGTACGGTATTTATACTTTGAAATAATATCCCCTCTCAAGCGTCTCTTCTCCAGAGAGAATAAGTTCAGTGCTTGCAACCTTTCCTCATAACTAATACCCTCCAGACCCTTTATTAGCTTAGTTGCCCTTCTTTGTACTCACTCCATTTCCAGTACATCCTTCCTGAGGACTGGCACCCAGAACTGGACAGCATACTCTAGGTACGGCCAGACCAGAGTCTTGTAGAGTGGGAGAATTATCATTTTATCTCTGGAGTTGATCCCCTTTTTAATGCATGCCAATATTCTGTTTGCTTTGCTAGCAGCAGCTTGGCATTACATCCCATTGCTGAGCCTATCATCTACTAGGACCCCCAGGTCCTTTTCCATGCTAGATTCCCCCAGAGGTTCCCCCACTCTCCCAGCTGTATTCCCTTCCCAGTCACCTGCCGGACTGTCAGTTCTTCAACACACACTCTCTTTCTTGACTGACACACATTGTCAATTTTCCCTTCATGAGCTATTTTGCTTAACACCTCACCTATAGCATCAGGACTTTGGCTCATTACACATTGTACACCATTTTGGGAAATCAACTCTAGTACTGAGGAACATGTTCTCTATACTTAACCACAACATATATATGCAGATTTAAATATATGTTCCTCATCTATGACATTATTTAATGAAATATACCTTTCAAAGGTAAACTGCCCTAACATTTAGAGGTGAAGGACCTAAGGAAAACTCCATTCCCTGATCACCTTTGGAATTAATGGACCCAGAAGCAACATGTATGACAAACAACAATGTATGTCATTCCAGGATAAAAGCTGTCATTCATAGCCAGTGTTGGTCATCTTACTTTAAAAAAGTAATTAGTTAAGTTACAAATTACTTCTCCCAAAAAGTAATTGCGTTAGTAACTCAGTTACTACATTGGAAAAGTAATTAGTTACGCAGCAAAGTAACTGATTTTTTTTTTAATATTCTATACGTGTAACTAAGGGGCGGGTCTAGTATTACTGTAACCAAGGGGAGCATTTATTATTATTGTTATATATCGTGTAACCAAGGGGCTGCTCTATTATTACTCTAACCAAGGAGCAGATCTGTTATAGCGTGTAAGCAAGGGGCGGGTCTATTATTATTATATCGTGCAAGTGGCGGGTCTATTATTATTATATTGTGTAAGGAGCGGATGGCTACAGAAGAGGGAGAATGTTAAATTAATGGGCAGAGCTCGATATATAACAATAATAATAAATGCGCCCCTTGGTTACAGTAATACTAGACCCGCCCCTTATTTACACTATAGACGCCCCTTGCAGAGTAGCACGACTATCAGGAGTGTGCGGCATCGCCTCGTACAATTACATGTTAACTGCACCTGCGCGGTGTAGGGTTCACTCAGAGCTGTTTAGGTTCGGCAATTTTCTGAAGCTCCGTAGTCCTTCGTACTGCGCAAGCGCTGCGCCTGCACAGTACAGGGGGGTCCTTATCCGGCGGGGGAACTTTTTCGGCAGGACACCGGAATTACACTACTGCCATCTAGTGGCGGTAGATGTAATTGGGGTAACTAAGCCAAAGTAATGGGAACTGCATTACCATGAGGGGAAAAGTAATCAGTTAGATTACTCGTTACCCTCTAAAGTAACTGCGTTAGGTAACTCAGTTTATTTTAACTCAGTTACTTACATCACTGTTCATAGCTGGGGTAGTAGCTAATGAATCAAGCATGATCTGGGCTTGATTAGTTGCAGTGGAGGGCAGGGGAATCATTGGGTGTCTATAGACCTCTGATGTTGAAATAAAGAGAACCTGTCACCTGTCTATGCTATCACATAGTGTGCTTTTTTGCCCCCTTGTAACAGCAAAATAGTTAAATAAAAAATTATAAAATTGTAAAAAATTGTAATAAAATAAAGATAATAAATAGATAAGTTAAAAATATATATTGCAAAAGCTACTACATGGGCCCTCTAGATGGGGAAACAGTAAACTATGTAATTTCATCTATTTTCACCTTTTTACCTTTCTGTATGATGTTAATGTTTTGTCAGTAGGTATACTGTAGCTATTGGGATTAAGAGCAGCACACACTGTGTAAGAATTATTGTGATTCACATTTGCCTTTGATAGCTTCATCATTTATTGTATTCTGTCTCATCAATGATCTATTGTCTCCCTTTCTCCTTGACTAAGCACACAAAAAGGGAACTCTTTCCAAGAAAAATTGGGAATTATGTATAACATTTCATAAAACACCAACATTTTATACTTTGCCAAAGACCCACAAGAGCTTAAAAATTCCATCAGGGAGAGCAATTATTTCAGGTATGGGTAGCCGAATGGAAAATGTAAGCAGATTAATAGGTGCCCCTATTAGTTAGTTATGGGCTTACCCTCACACATTAGATACATCACACTTTTTATAAGTATCAAAAAATTGTGCAACAACCTAACAACTGAGTTGCATGCATGTGATAAAATCACCCTTACGAAGTTAATACAAAAAGTGCTGAGCTATTCTGGTCAATTAAATAGACCAATCTTGCAGATCCAGCTGCCCGGTTGGAGGGTGTGATGTTCTGCATACACACTACAGAAGGATGTGAGTCTAGCATAGCCAGAGAGAGAGAAAAAAGCCCATACAGGATGAGTGAGATTTACACACAACCCATATACACACAGATACTCTTGGATGACGCATGTGTGTGTTGAGCACTTTACACCAGCCAATCGGATGGCTGGATCTGCAAGATCAGTGGACACAACACACATGAATGTATTTGAAGCAGTTTTATCATGACTACAGTGCATCCTGATTGCTGGGTATAGTTCCTGGATGACTGGGTCTTCCCAGACTGGGACTGATTCACTTGTGAAACTGAGCCCTGTGGTTCTTTGGAGTTGTGATGGTGGTTCATATGGACTGGATCATATTGAAGGGCAACCAAGTATTTTCTGGGTCATGGTGCAAAGTAACATGCATGCATGACCTTTAAAGTGATGATAAATACAAGAGGTGAGCTTTTTCCCTTAAGAGAATGGTGGGGGTGTTCACTTGGAATACATATTACCACAAAGATTTGGACATTCTTGGACACATTACGGATTTTGCATTGAATTTGGAATTTCACCTGTATGTCATTGTGCACTACGTTTTAATTGTTTGGTGTATTCATTATATTTGTTTAATTAGTTTCACCCTTACACATATACCACAAGGTTCTTCCTATTACATTGTGTGTGCAATTATCATGTGGGCTATCACATTGCACTTTTTGCACAGATCAGATCAGATTTTATAAAAGCTATAAATAACAGAGTTCATAATACTAATTAAAAAATAAAGAAAGACCAAGAACACAAGTCCAACAAATAAAAGGTCTGATGAAGTGGGGTTACTAAAATTGAAGAGTGTAAAATCTGGTGCAGCTGAGCTAGCCAATCAACTTCTAACTTCAGTCTGTTCAATTAGGTTTTGACAAACTGGAAGCTGATTGGTTTCTATAGAGAGCTGCATCAGCTTTTGCACTCTCCCATTTTAGTAAATCAATCCCAATGTGTCTGACAAAATGTGAGGGTTTTATTTATTGAAGCCAAGCACCCGTATAAAGGCAATTAGGGTGGAACAGTTGGGAACGTGCTTGCAGAAGGCCCTCACTGGACATTGCACTAGATAGGTTGGTGCAAAGACTTGCCAGCAGAAGGAAGACTGAGCATCTCATGCAGACAGGAAATTTGGATTACCTTTGACTGATGTGAGTGGGTTATAGTGGGTTGTAGGAAGTGGATATGAAGTTGGAAAGCGGACATGACTGAGTGCCAAATCGTAAGAATCATGCAAACAAGAAAGCACAAATCAACAGGTTTTGGTAGGGTGGTAGATGCCAGTCAGTGGTATAGGGGAGCTGTCTAGCACAATTATGACCCATTGCCTAAAGTTGTTAGTTGCAAACCAGTATAATATATAGGTCAGGTTTGTAGCCATGTAATATAGTTCAACGTTGGGAATAGCTTATCCATGTTCTTTTCCCTTAATGAGAATCGGATATACTTTTCTAGGCTTCTTCCCTTTTCAAATGTTTTTTTTAGCAGGCTTGATTTTAAACAAAGATTTGGCAAGGAAAGATTACAGGTACTGTCTGAAGGTACAGGTGGCATGGTTCTTTTTAAAATGAGCCATATGCCCAAACTATGAGTGATGTAAATTGGTTCAGTTTTGGACCTTAGAATAAATATCATTAATAAGGTATACAATGTATATAGATAATAGAAGTTAGAAGAGATCTGCACACAAAGGTATAGTGTGGTCAGTTCTCCATTTAGCTGGAAGCAAATCTATGATTTTAAGGTATTCAGCAAAGGGTAACACATTACACTTTTTAAAATTAATGGAGGGTCTACATGTATCTAAATATGCTTAGTTGATGGCAGAGGATGCTGATGTTCTGTACAGCTCAATACCCCATGCAGAGGGAACAGGGATGGTTAAGCTGTTTCTGCAAGAAAGGGAACAACAACAGTGGGAGATTACTTCCTTCTTTATCTTGGAGAATAGTGTAAAGGTCAGGTGTTCACAAATTTATAACACATGATCATTAACCAAGATCTTCTATGGTATGTAAACTTTATTATATCAGATTTTATTCAGCCTGTTCGTTTTGTGTTTTTACACTCAGAACTCAGAATGCAGTGTAATGCTGCATTGAAAAGCCAGTAAAAATTATTTTTATAGTGGTCCTCAAATATGTATTTCTTATTTAATCTTAGCTTTATACTGACATAGACAAATAGATACATTTTAAGTTGTTTACTCAGACTTTCATAAGACCATTTTCTTAAATCAATTATTTTAGCTTCTTTTAATAAATCTTCTTAAAAAGCAAATCCACTACCGGTGGAGAAAATGTTACTTCTAAAATCCAAAGTCGAATCTTATATTTTCTACTTTTAGTACAAAAATCCATTTTCACTATGACTGTGTTTTGTTCATGATTTCTTTCCTCAGTAACACAGAATGTTTTCCACTCTGGGCAATATGTGTCCTCCTGCTGAGTCAGAATGCTAACTGGGTTTGACATGTGCATGGATATAAAATGCATCATTCTGTTCCCCTTACCAGCAGTGAAACTGATTACTAATTATATGCATTTCCTGCATGGTGACAGAATACCAAGATGGAGATGTTGAATATTTCAGCTGGCACTATTATCTAGGTTGTTTAAAGTACTGACTACGTGTCCTGAAACCAGCAGAGGTAATTGGTATGCATGTACAATCTGGCAGGCAGAGCACATCACTTATTTATAGACCCTTTGATGTAAGTAAAGGGAAAATGTTAAAGCCTGGTTCAAAAAGAAATGTATGCTAGCCATTAAAACATTATTGGAATTACAATTTATTAAGTAACTGTTTTTAAGTATATAATGCTCATATCTCCAAACACATTATGGGCACAGATTAATATAAGGAAATCTGTACTGAGAAAAATATGTAGACTGTCCTATACTCACCTGTCCCTAACATTTCCAGTTACCTGGCTATCTTATTGACCCAGTTGATTAAATACATTGACTCAAAGCATGGAAATAAGGGGTTCTGATGTTATTCTGATTTTATCAGCTGTATTAATTTTCTGCATCATTGAAGAAAATAGTTTTGAAGCCAGGGACTGCTAGGCAACTAGAAATTTAGTGTGAAATGATGGTACACTGTGGTGCAAGACTTTGTTTTGGAGCACTTTTTTCCAGCAAGATTCTGTTGAAGTCTATTGGAACACTGCTGTTATGCAAGATTATTGTTTATATATCTTACTTGAGGAGTTATGCACTAAAGGATATTTGTTCTGATTTTCTATTCACAAATTTTTGAAATAATTGTCTTATCAGTCTGCACAGGTATATATGTACACATTTTCTCACTATACATTTTTCTATGTGGAAATTATTATTTTTGATTGTTTTATTTATGTTATTGTAGCACAGTAGTGGTTGCGCTGCACTTTATTTGAGATTTTTACTGTCTCGCCCTGTTCTGCACATGCTAATCTGCTTTCTATTTTTTGGCACTGTGCCTAAAATCAAAGCCACTAGAGGCAGAATAGCTCAAAGCCTAAAGATTTACTGCTGCTCAGGGGCTCTGTGCTTCAGCAAAATGTCAGCCTCCACTAAGAAGATACAGGAACAATGCGGGAGGAAATTTATAGCATATACTAATTTTGGTAACATTAATAAAACATAATTAATGTGGAATGTATGTTCTTTGTAAAGAACATTATTTTTCATCACGTTGTTTTGGGTAAAGTTCAGCTGTAAGTCAAAGGGATGCACAGGCGGCCCAGCATTAGAACTTTTAGGTTTAGAGTTAGCATTAGAACTTTTGAAAAAATCATAAGGGCGCCAGATCAGCATGAGATATAAACCAACGCGTTTATTCAAGTAAACACCTACATGTTAAATCACAAGGTTCTTTGTACATCTAGTGTGGTAAGCTAGGAACACAGGATGGAATGGACTATGGTGCAGAGGACCACTGAGCTTGAAGCTGGGACCCACTGTAATAGAGGCCGGCGGCATCTCCGGCTGTCACACACACCGTAACTTGTTTACGAAGCCCAGTCTGTAAGGACAGGGACTTTGGATCGTATATCAGTTTCTTTGTTTTAGAATAATGACAAACAGGTTTTAATAATATATGATCAGAAATATATATTATACATAATGGAAAGTCTGATCGCCTTACAGGGTGTATAGTTTTTTGACAACCACTTTTACTTTCTCATTTTAATCCAGAATCTAGCTATCATGCCCAATAGGTACATCTTTCAAATTTGGACATAAGCATGCACAATCATTTAGATCTATAGTAGCTTCTCACTGGGCAAAAGTACATATGAATCTGACAGTATGCAATCCAACCTAAGAAAAGTATATGGATATGGTTAAGGAATGGTTAACTTGAATAAAGATTACTTATTCATCTTTTACAGATCCTTATGAAAAGTTTTACACTGCATCTATTGTCTTGTTTCAACAACATTTCCATTTCTATTTCCACAGTTTATGGTTTATGTTGATAAGTGTTTCTGTGTGTACTTGTTCAGCTTAGAAATGATAAGCAATAGCTGAAAAAGCCATTCTTCAGTTTCATAGGGATTTAGCTTTTCTATGAAATCTAAGATACAATTTGATCCAATATGATATGCTACCTTCTAAAATTCATGAATGTTATCATAAAAGAGATTTCTATCTTCATTGTAAATATTTAGTGCTCTTCCTTCGTATGCGCTTATTCTAGCTCCTATGGTGTTGATGATAGTGACATTTTTTGAAGTGGCTGAGGAAACAAAAGCTTTATTGAAGGGTTGCCTCAATATGTATTTTGTAAGCATAGATGATATTTTTCAGGTACTTCATCTATGTGTGCCTTTTGCATGATTATTTCTGCAGTAGAGTTCTGGCACTTAGGATGAGAAGATGAGGTAAATTCAAGTATTGTAATAATGTGTTTGGAATGGATTTTAGCCAACAGTGTCTGCATTTACAAAACTGATAGGTTCCCTATATATAGAAGTTATGTGATGTAGGTAGGTTGGTTAATAAAACAAAAAAGGAATACTGATTTAGCTCATATCAACAAATCATATTTCAAGTCATCAATTTACATCAGCCTGAAAAGTGAAAGATGAGTGGTTGGCTGCTTTGAGTTAATTCACTTGCGTCTAGATTGGTATTGTTCTAATAATAAAAACTGCTGCATGCTAATAAAACAAAATGAAGAATATGCATACTGTAGCAGGATATTAACAGTACAACTAAATAACAATGGCATTGACTAAAAGAACAATTCTGCAACAACAAGCTGCTTGAGAAGTGTGTACTTTCTGAAAAGCCAGATGTTGGACAAAATGGAAGCCATTAAGACTTGCAATGTTCATAATTTTTTTTTCTTTTTCTGTAAATTGATGACACTAGCACAATGACAGCTGGCTAGTTTTTCCAACGAATAATAATTACAATATGTGAGAGTGGTAGAAATTGTGGTGCTAAGTGATTGTCAAAACTGTTTCAGGCACATTATTAGTATGACTTCAACTACATAACAAAACAGATTGTTATTTTATGCATAAGTGCTGATGAGTCGACTTATAGTCAAAGAAGAATTCCAGGAAGCAGTGTTTCTGAACCTAAACTGCCCCTTGACAAAATCCCACTGCAGACATCTTTCTGTGTGGAAAACACTTACTGATTTTGGACTTTGCATGTCTCTATGAATTTCAGTTAAGGAAAAGATTATATTCAACTTCAGTCAGGTTTTGGAGTGTGTAAGGATTAAAACCTCTGTCAGCTTTGTATGTCATCTTTGGCCCACCACAATGGTGCCATATATATGTGAAACCAGCATCAACAAAAAAAGAAGATACAAAAAACTGTCTCTGGTTTCTCAATTTAATTACAAAAGTTTTAAAAAATCAAGCCATGTGCCTGTTTCCTTATCAGATTTTGTGCAGGGTCTCCATTTCATGAATAAACCCTACCTGGGGCTAAGGTTTAAATCATTTTTATTTAATTTTATACCCCTCCCTTCCTATCCCTGGGATTAATAAAATATATATGAACAGGCATCAGTGAAAATATTACAAGAAGGACTGGATTTTTGCATATTTTACATAGACCACAGCATAAGGTGTCAAGCCTACCTTGGGCAGTTCACAATCATTCTACCTATTTACAGTATTCGGAAATTCACTTATATAGCCCCCCAATTTGCTCCACCAGCTGTTTGCCCTATCTATTCATTTGATTAAAAAAATGCAATCTCTGCAGAAATCAACCCAATATAGATCTTTGTGTTATGCTAATACATCCCAATATGCCCACCAGCACTGGGCCAAGGTTGCAAGGGTTAGCCAGCCATACATGGTTAAAAATTTGTCTGGTTCAGCAGGGACTGACCAATATTCAATCCATCTATGTGCAGGCTGATTTTACCCAAGGCAATCCTTTGCTTGACTTGGGTACTTGGGTACAACTAGCCTCCCCCCTCTGGCAGAACACAATAGCGCTAACTCTATTGATGGGGGAATGGGGAGATTTTCTTTCCTTCCACCAGTGGGCTGCTTACCCACCTAGCAATTGCCCCATGTACATTTACTGCAGGAGGGCGGCCGCTCTGTGCCAGATCAGTACCTAGTACGTGACCTGACACCTCCGTGTCTGGGGCTCGCCGCCGGCGACCCACTCTCGCTGTGCTTGGACACAGTGGGAGCAAATCAGTGGGTTTGGCAGGCTCAATGTCTGCCGGGACCTGCTGATCATTTGGGACACAAGCAGAACATCAGTTTGCCTATGTAGACAAGGCAGATTGTCGTTCTGTCAGCGGTGAAGGCTTTGATCCTGTGTTTCTGCAAAGCAGGAACACGGATCTTTGCCTAACCCTAGTCAAAGCAACTCCCCCACAGTGAGTTAGCACAGTCTAGGCATACAATTAACCCTTTGATTGCCCCTGATGTTAACCCCTTCCCTGCCAGTGTCATTAGTAAAGTGACAGTGCATATGTTTTTTAGCACTGATCACTGTTTTGCTGTCACTGGTCGCCCTGGTGCTATAAGTCACTGATTGATGCTATTACTAGTAAAAAAATAAAATAAGAATTAAATAAATAAAAATATACCATAGTTTGTAGATGCTATAACTTTTGTGCAAACCAATCAATATACACCTATTGGGATTTTTTCACCAAAAATATGTAGCAGAATACATATTGGCTAAATTGATGAGAAAATTAGATTTTTTCGATTTTTTTGGATATGTTTTATAGCAGAAAGTAAAAAATCTTGTTTATAGCGCAAAAAATAAAAAACCACAGAGATAATTGAATACCACTAAAAGAAAGCTCTGTTTAAAAAACAAAAATAGGAAAATACAAATTACTGTAATGAACATTGGTGGTAGGAGAAAATGTTGTTTTGTTGCTTACATTTACATTGCTTACAAGCAAAAAAATGACATTATCCCCTACTACCAATGTTCATTGGTTTGTATTTTTTATTTATTTATTTATTTTTTGTTATACAATTTTTACTACAGATGGTAGTAATTTATCCCTCCTGAAGATGCAGTTGTCACAGCGAAACATGTAGAGGATCTGCTGTACATCAAGAATTAATTACATCCTGTGTCCTTAGGAGTTACCTGGGGATACCGTATCACCAACGTAACAAAAATGTTATTGCAAGCATTGTTTGTTTTATATGTTTGGACATGTGTCCTCTTTTAATCAATTTTTGTATAAATAAAATGTAAACCTTTTTATTTAATTTGTGCTGCTTTCTGGGTACTATTTTTTTTTTTTGGAAACTCTGTATTATTATTTTTTTACCTTTGTGTGGTAACACATTTCCATTTGTGAAATTTTAATTATCTGTAATTAAAGGCAAAACCTTTTTTATCTAGTATTGGATAGAGCAGGTATGAGGTAGCTCCTGTGTCTTTATTGCTAAAGAAATGTATTTTTTTTAATTTTCTAAATTGGTTTAAAAAGGGGATTTATTTAACCTTGTTCACAACTTTCAGAATTTGTAACCCACTCCCCAAATCCTACATTTCTAAAAGACTAAAATACATTTTTCTAAAAGACTGGTAAAATAAAAAGATGCTGCTTTCACTAATGCCGCGTACACACGTTCGGACTTTGTCCGCCGGATTGTCCGCTGGACCTAGTCCGGCGGGACTTCCCCACACACGGCCAGACTTCCGAGCGTGTGACTTGCCCACACACGCCCGGACTTCTCCGGCGGACAATCCGCTGGACAAAGTCCGCGGGACTTTTGAAAATGAACGGACTTGCCCACACACGGAGCAGTCCGTTCATTTCGAACGTAACTTCAGGTACGTAGCTAGCGTAGGCAGTAAATGCCTGCGCGCTAGCTCCGTCACCTGGCATGGATTTAAAGGGAATCCCCACGCCGAAAAACGGCGTGGGGGTCCCCCCCAAATCCATCTCAGACCCTTATCCGAGCACGCAGCCTGGCCGGCCAGGAAAGGGGTGGGGACGAACAAGCGCCCCCCCCCCTCCTGAGCCGTACCAGGCCGCGTGCCCTCAACATGGGGGGTGCCCTGGGGAAAGGGGGGCCGTGCGGCCCCCCCACCCCAAAGCACCTTGTCCCCATGTTGATGAGGACAAGAGCCTCTTCCCGACAACCCTGGCCGTTGGTTGTCGGGGTCTGTGGGCGGGGGCTTATCGGAATCTGGGAGCCCCCTTTAATAAGGGGGCCCTCAGATCCCGGCCCCCCACCCTATGTGAATGAGTATGGGGTACGATGTACCCCTATTCATTCACCTAAGGTGTAAAATGTAAAGTACAAAAACACACACACTTTTGAAAAAATATTTTATTGCACTGCTCCGGGGGTCTTCTTCCGTCTTGGGGGTCTTCTCGCCGGACTCCTCCGCTCTCTTCTGCTCTTTTACCTAGCTCTTTCACGAGCGGAGAAGTCCGGCTACCTTCTTCGTCGTCGCCGCCGTCGTCTGGGGGTCTCGATCCGCCTTCGGGGGTCTTCTGGGGGTCTCTTCTGTTCTTGCGGCGGTCGTCGTCTTCCGCGCCGCTGGCGCCGCCTTCTTCTTCTTGTCCTTCTTCTTGTTCTTCTTGTTCTTCTTCCGATGTTGACACGTCGCTCCCTCTGCCCGGAATGCCAGAACCGCGCTGCGCTGGGACTTATATAGGGACATGGGGACAGGGTCACATGCTCATGTCACATGGTGACCCCGCCCCCTTGCAATGTCACAGTCCCGGAGGATGCTGGGACTGTGACATCACAAGGGGGTGGGGTCACCATGTGACATGAGCATGTGACCCGCTAGCTACGTAACCTGAAGTCACGTGCTAAATGAACGGACTTGCCGACGAGCGGCAAGTCCGTTCATTTCAAAAGTCCGGCGGACTAGCCTACTAACGGCGGGATTGTCCGCCGGACCGCCAAGTCCAGCGGATAGTTTTAAAACAAAACTTAAAACTTAGTCCGCCGGACTTTTGGCGCCAAAAAGTCAGCCGACGCCCAAACACGAGGGGATTGTCCACTGGACTTGAGTCCAGAGGATAATCCCGCGGGATTGTCCCTTCGTGTGTACGCGGCCTCAGTTCCACCTGCATGCCTTTTAAAATTAGGACTTGTGGCTGTGCCTGGCCACAAAAAAACAAAATGCTAATTTACACTTAAGATTAATTAAATCTTTTTAAATCAGCACAGTGCATGTTACTTACATTGAAAGAGAAATGTATATTGTGCTTGTAGTATAAAAAAGGAATTTCGCGCAATAAATAGCTAAAATAATGAAAACATGTGCAATAAATAAATATGCCAGTAAACGGTATTGTTACCGGTGAGAGGTACTGTGTGCTTCAATGTTGGTAAATAATAAAGTAATCGATAATAATAAAAGCGACCAGTGCAAAATTTCTATAAAGTGCAATGTGTAAATTGACCAGTAGTGGTCACTAGTGATGGTGGGAAGTGATTGCAGTTAGGTTGAACTTGCGTACATTTAGGATTGATAAATGTATTTATAGCACATATGTGTGACTAGCAATAAATATAATCATATATATTGAATATTTAAAGTGTCATGTGCATATAATTAATGATCAATGTCTAAAAACCATGTGTTTGGCATATTAAACTTCAAATGACAATGGTATAAAATTCGTGACTGGTGAAACACAAGTGCAATAAATAGTGCAATAAATAAATAAGATCATGAATAAATAAAACAAGTAAGTGACAATAGTGAATAAGTGATTGGGTGATACCCAAAATATGGGTAAAAGAGTATGGTAAAGAGGTAAGTTCATATAGTCCCAGACTGGATAAATATATATTTGTGGATAAAGCAGTGTCCAAATTGATCCGTCAGGTCCTAATAATCAATTCATCCAAATGTTCAACACTTTCTGGATGGTGTATAAAGCGGTAAAGACTTGGTCCTGATTTCCATATATTTTATCCAATCAATGGTCTCCCAGAACTCTCACCTTAATGATGTTGAAATAGAGCCTTTCGGGGATCTCCTATAGTCCCATGCGGTTTGGATACAGGTATTCAGCAAACATAGTAAGAAAAAAACTTCTCCTTTAAGAGCGTTTAAACCTGCGGTCCTGCAATGCTCAGTGTCAGAATGACACAGCGCCAGGGAAAGAGGAAGAGAAAGGGGAAGCCTCCACTAGTGTAGTATGTTATTTGGTAATCAAAGATATTTATTAGGATAATAGGTGGACTCTTACATTCAGATAAAATAAAACAGGCATAAAGGTTTAAAAATAGTTCTAGGCGTTCTCAGCGCCTTCTCACGTCTCCTTGAGTGCTTCTCTGCCTACGGCCACTCCCTACGCGTTACGACACGTCACGTGTCTTCATCTGGGGAACCGGATTGGCTGTATGGGTTAGGTTTATATTGAGAGAAACCGGAAGTAGATGTTCGGCCATCTTTCTTGTGGTCAATTGTCTAATAGGTAGCGGTCATTCTAATGGTGCTTTGTTATTATTGTGCCAGCAGTCTGTTTTTCGGCGGTGCGTTCCGCCTGTGCGTTCCACCATTATGGCGGCCATTTTCTTGAAGAGCAATAGTTTGTTATTCAATAGCCACGATCTGGCTATGTTATTGTGTTATTGCGGCCATTTTCTTGAAGAGCAATAGTTTGTTGTTCAATAGCCACGATCTGGCTATGTTATTGTATTGTCATCTGTGTTACTATTTAACGGAATACGGTCTGTTTGTAGCAGCAACCGCAATACTATGGTGTCTGACTTTTTTCTGTGTCATATTGTATGTTGGTGCTTGGTGGAATATGATCAATTCATACTCATATTATACAGTCCCAGCCTGGGTAAATGTATTAGTACTACAAGAAACTGGCATGTGTCATATTATGGTACATGTGTCATACTATGACACAGTCTACCTTTCGCCAGATATAGATATAAATATAATATTAAAACTCTATTATATTGTGTATATCAAGTTAAAACTATGTATGTTGTATATTAAAAATGCATTGATGTTGGTTCAGGAATCAACATCAATGTCAATAAGTATATAAATTCCCAGAGCCGATATTAAAATTATTGTAAAATTAGGATTAATTTAAAATCACGTTCCATAAAAATATATAAAAAATAAAAATAAAATAAAATATAAAAAATATTGGAGTGAGAGAAAGCCTTGAGATGCCTTCTAATAATTACAGACAGTATTTATCTCTATATATTACATCCATATTTAACACATACTCCTAGCAATAATCCTATTGGGTACATGTATTGGTCATATAGTGTGATGGATGTGGTAATAAAGTAAATAAATATATGTACAGATATGTAAATAATCCATTGTGCGTTAATTGGTCATCCATGGGTGATCTAAGTGATTCTGTGGTGATGTTAATCGTTTCTGTATATAGACGAAAAACGTGTACCCAAGGTACTGTCCCGCCCACTGTCACTCTAATGTATCATGGTGTGGATATGTGAGTACTAGTTGTTGGCTAGTTTTTTTAAAAACAGCGTTTCATATTTCGGAGATTACTTCAAAGAACTATTAAGATCATGTATATATTCAGAAATTGCTCAGGAAGCAGTTCAAATCGAACTCGACATTGAGGCCCCCGGGGGTGAGAGTATGCATTGTGTGGATCCATCTCGACTCTTTTTGGCTTATTGTTCGTACTTTATGACTGCCTCTCCACGCCTTATTGTATCTCTCAATTCCCCAAAACTGTAGAGAAGATGGGTCTCGGTTATGCTTTTGTGCAAAGTGTTTCGACACATTGTGTTTGGGGAACCCACGTTTGATGTTTCGTACGTGTTCCTCTATTCTTACTTTCATTGCCCTTTTTGTTCTTCCCACATATTGGAGGTTGCAACTGCATTGTAGCACGTATACAACTCCTTCTGTGTGGCAGCCTATGAAGTCTCTTATTTTGTGGGTTTGTCCAGTGTTTGTAGCTATAAAATCCATTCTCTTTTTTTGGGGTTTAGATGTGTGTCTACAAGCATAACAGTTGCGACAAGGGTGAAATCCCTTCCCAGAAAAAAATGGAAAAGTGGGTTTAGGCGGGGGTTCCACTACTGATTTTACTACTAGGTCCCTGATGGTAGGGGCCCTAGTGTAAATTATATTCGGTTTTTGAGGTAGTATGGTTTTCAAATCCTTATCTCTCTTAAGGATGTGCCAGTGTCTTTCTATTAATTTGGCTACATCTTTATGCTGTGTGTTGTAGTCTAAGATTAGGCAGGGTGCCTCATTTTGGTAACTTTTTTTTGGTTTACTCTGAAGCATGGTTTTTCGATCCATTTTACTGACGTCTTGTATTTGTTTTTCTATCCATTGATCGTCATAGCCTTTTGTTTTGAATCTTTCTCCTATTTGTTTTGCCTGGATTTGGTAATCTTCTTCTTTCGTACAGTTTCTTTTTATTCTTATTAGTTGTCCCTTTGGGATGTTATATAACCATGGCTTATGATGACAACTATTGAGTGTAAGGTAGCTATTAGTGTCTACATTTTTAAAGTAGGTTTTAGTTACTATTTTGTTTCCATCCAGATTTATTTTTAGATCCAGAAAGTCCACCTCTTTCTCATCTATTTTCCATACTAGCTTGATGTTGTTTTCGTTTTCATTTAGTCGCCTAAGGAATGATTCTAATGTGCTTCTTTCCCCATTCCACACGATTATTATATCGTCAATGTACCTTTTGTACAGGGTCAGCTCCGCTGGGGTGTCGTTGTATACTGTTACGTCTTCCCATTGGGCCATAAATGCGTTGGCCACTCCCGGGGCGAATTTGGCACCCATGGCAATGCCTATTGCTTGTTTATAGTAGGTCTGATTATGCCAAAAGTAATTGTACTTGAGGCAAAAATCTAGGCATTTGATGAGGAACTTCCTTTGTTTGCATATATAGTTGCTATAGTTCCTCAAGAGCCATTTAGTAGCTGAGCATGCATTATGATGTTGTACTATCGTATATAACGATGTAACATCTGCTGTGGCTAGTATGGTCCTCCCTTCCAATACTGGTATTGTTTCTAAAAGTTGTAGTATATGCTTTGTGTCTTTGAGGTAGGCTTTCGTCTGTTGTACAGCTGGTTGGATGTAGTAATCAATATACTGTCCCCGGGAGTGGCCAACGCATTTATGGCCCAATGGGAAGACGTAACAGTATACAACGACACCCCAGCGGAGCTGACCCTGTACAAAAGGTACATTGACGATATAATAATCGTGTGGAATGGGGAAAGAAGCACATTAGAATCATTCCTTAGGCGACTAAATGAAAACGAAAACAACATCAAGCTAGTATGGAAAATAGATGAGAAAGAGGTGGACTTTCTGGATCTAAAAATAAATCTGGATGGAAACAAAATAGTAACTAAAACCTACTTTAAAAATGTAGACACTAATAGCTACCTTACACTCAATAGTTGTCATCATAAGCCATGGTTATATAACATCCCAAAGGGACAACTAATAAGAATAAAAAGAAACTGTACGAAAGAAGAAGATTACCAAATCCAGGCAAAACAAATAGGAGAAAGATTCAAAACAAAAGGCTATGACGATCAATGGATAGAAAAACAAATACAAGACGTCAGTAAAATGGATCGAAAAACCATGCTTCAGAGTAAACCAAAAAAAAGTTACCAAAATGAGGCACCCTGCCTAATCTTAGACTACAACACACAGCATAAAGATGTAGCCAAATTAATAGAAAGACACTGGCACATCCTTAAGAGAGATAAGGATTTGAAAACCATACTACCTCAAAAACCGAATATAATTTACACTAGGGCCCCTACCATCAGGGACCTAGTAGTAAAATCAGTAGTGGAACCCCCGCCTAAACCCACTTTTCCATTTTTTTCTGGGAAGGGATTTCACCCTTGTCGCAACTGTTATGCTTGTAGACACACATCTAAACCCCAAAAAAAGAGAATGGATTTTATAGCTACAAACACTGGACAAACCCACAAAATAAGAGACTTCATAGGCTGCCACACAGAAGGAGTTGTATACGTGCTACAATGCAGTTGCAACCTCCAATATGTGGGAAGAACAAAAAGGGCAATGAAAGTAAGAATAGAGGAACACGTACGAAACATCAAACGTGGGTTCCCCAAACACAATGTGTCGAAACACTTTGCACAAAAGCATAACCGAGACCCATCTTCTCTACAGTTTTGGGGAATTGAGAGATACAATAAGGCGTGGAGAGGCAGTCATAAAGTACGAACAATAAGCCAAAAAGAGTCGAGATGGATCCACACAATGCATACTCTCACCCCCGGGGGCCTCAATGTCGAGTTCGATTTGAACTGCTTCCTGAGCAATTTCTGAATATATACATGATCTTAATAGTTCTTTGAAGTAATCTCCGAAATATGAAACGCTGTTTTTAAAAAAACTAGCCAACAACTAGTACTCACATATCCACACCATGATACATTAGAGTGACAGTGGGCGGGACAGTACCTTGGGTACACGTTTTTCGTCTATATACAGAAACGATTAACATCACCACAGAATCACTTAGATCACCCATGGATGACCAATTAACGCACAATGGATTATTTACATATCTGTACATATATTTATTTACTTTATTACCACATCCATCACACTATATGACCAATACATGTACCCAATAGGATTATTGCTAGGAGTATGTGTTAAATATGGATGTAATATATAGAGATAAATACTGTCTGTAATTATTAGAAGGCATCTCAAGGCTTTCTCTCACTCCAATATTTTTTATATTTTATTTTATTTTTTATTTTTATATATTTTTATGGAACGTGATTTTAAATTAATCCTAATTTTACAATAATTTTAATATCGGCTCTGGGAATTTATATACTTATTGACATTGATGTTGATTCCTGAACCAACATCAATGCATTTTTAATATACAACATACATAGTTTTAACTTGATATACACAATATAATAGAGTTTTAATATTATATTTATATCTATATCTGGCGAAAGGTAGACTGTGTCATAGTATGACACATGTACCATAATATGACACATGCCAGTTTCTTGTAGTACTAATACATTTACCCAGGCTGGGACTGTATAATATGAGTATGAATTGATCATATTCCACCAAGCACCAACATACAATATGACACAGAAAAAAGTCAGACACCATAGTATTGCGGTTGCTGCTACAAACAGACCGTATTCCGTTAAATAGTAACACAGATGACAATACAATAACATAGCCAGATCGTGGCTATTGAACAACAAACTATTGCTCTTCAAGAAAATGGCCGCAATAACACAATAACATAGCCAGATCGTGGCTATTGAATAACAAACTATTGCTCTTCAAGAAAATGGCCGCCATAATGGTGGAACGCACAGGCGGAACGCACCGCCGAAAAACAGACTGCTGGCACAATAATAACAAAGCACCATTAGAATGACCGCTACCTATTAGACAATTGACCACAAGAAAGATGGCCGAACATCTACTTCCGGTTTCTCTCAATATAAACCTAACCCATACAGCCAATCCGGTTCCCCAGATGAAGACACGTGACGTGTCGTAACGCGTAGGGAGTGGCCGTAGGCAGAGAAGCACTCAAGGAGACGTGAGAAGGCGCTGAGAACGCCTAGAACTATTTTTAAACCTTTATGCCTGTTTTATTTTATCTGAATGTAAGAGTCCACCTATTATCCTAATAAATATCTTTGATTACCAAATAACATACTACACTAGTGGAGGCTTCCCCTTTCTCTTCCTCTTTCCCTGGCGCTGTGTCATTCTGACACTGAGCATTGCAGGACCGCAGGTTTAAACGCTCTTAAAGGAGAAGTTTTTTTCTTACTATGTTTGCTGAATACCTGTATCCAAACCGCATGGGACTATAGGAGATCCCCGAAAGGCTCTATTTCAACATCATTAAGGTGAGAGTTCTGGGAGACCATTGATTGGATAAAATATATGGAAATCAGGACCAAGTCTTTACCGCTTTATACACCATCCAGAAAGTGTTGAACATTTGGATGAATTGATTATTAGGACCTGACGGATCAATTTGGACACTGCTTTATCCACAAATATATATTTATCCAGTCTGGGACTATATGAACTTACCTCTTTACCATACTCTTTTACCCATATTTTGGGTATCACCCAATCACTTATTCACTATTGTCACTTACTTGTTTTATTTATTCATGATCTTATTTATTTATTGCACTATTTATTGCACTTGTGTTTCACCAGTCACGAATTTTATACCATTGTCATTTGAAGTTTAATATGCCAAACACATGGTTTTTAGACATTGATCATTAATTATATGCACATGACACTTTAAATATTCAATATATATGATTATATTTATTGCTAGTCACACATATGTGCTATAAATACATTTATCAATCCTAAATGTACGCAAGTTCAACCTAACTGCAATCACTTCCCACCATCACTAGTGACCACTACTGGTCAATTTACACATTGCACTTTATAGAAATTTTGCACTGGTCGCTTTTATTATTATCGATTACTTTATTATTTACCAACATTGAAGCACACAGTACCTCTCACCGGTAACAATACCGTTTACTGGCATATTTATTTATTGCACATGTTTTCATTATTTTAGCTATTTATTGCGCGAAATTCCTTTTTATACTATTACTTATTGTGTATTTGTGAACACGCCACATTTTGCAGCAGAGCACCACTATCCATCACAGACTATTCACTCACTCCAAGTAGCGCGAGGGACACATATTTACATATATATTGTGCTTGTGATTGCTCTCTTCACTGAAATCTTTACTCCTCTTTACCCCAGCATACCCCCACAGAAGTAATAGTCATGTGCTGCGGGGGTTAATATGGGCTGTTGGACCTGCAGTTGGCAAGAGTGTTTATCAAGAGGGCAGACTATGCCTGCCCTTTCTGTCGCTTGCTCTGCTCATAAAAGCTGTACGATATAAAATCGCTCTATTAAGTGGACTTTTATTCATTCCTCCCATTCTCCAAAGAGCACTTTATATTGCTGGAATCTGTAGTACAGTTTTTATCAATGGAGGAGAGGGTTGAAAAGAGCAGATATACTTGTTGCCTTATGAGTTTATGTGAAATCTCCATTAATAGCTGTGAAATACTGTAATTATGAATATGTGTCTTTTGGCTTGCAGCTATGATAGGGGGGCCAGCCGCCTTCCTCCCAAGCTCTTGTTAATTGCAGACAATGCGGGGCCGAGACTTGTATACACAAACAATGGAGAGCCAATTCCATTGTTTGTCACCTATTCACTATAAAAGACCCCATGCCGGGATAGGTAATGAAATAAGTCCCACCCCAGGTTTCATACTTAACCACTTTCAGACCGGACCATTTTGCAGCCAAAGGACCAGGCCTCTTTTTGCGATTCGGCACTGCGTCGCTTTAACTGACAATTGCGCGGTCGTGCGACATGGCTCCCAAACAAAATTGACGTCCTTTTTTTCCCACAAATAGAGCTTTCTTTTGGTGGTATTTGATCGCCCCTGCGGTTTTTATTTTTTGCTATAATAAATATCCCCAAAAAATATATAAAAAAACATTTTTTTTCCTCAGTTTAGGCCGATACGTATTCTTCTACATATTTTTGGTAAAAAAAAATCGCAATAAGCGATTATTGATCGGTTTGCGCAGAAGTTATAGCGTTTACAAGATAGGGGATAGTTTTATAGCATTTTTATTAATAATTTTTTTTTATTAGTAATGGCGGAGATCTGCGATTTTTTTTTTGTGACTGCGACATTATGGCGGACACATCGGACATTTTTGACACATTTTTGGGACCATTGTAATTTTTACAGCAATTAATGCATTTAAATGCATTGATTTCTGTATAAATGACACTGGCAGTGAAGGGGTTAACCACAAGGGGGCAGTGTAAGAGTTAAGTATGCCTAGGGGTGTGTTTTTTACTGTGGGGGGCGTGGCTGTCAGCTAGTGAATGCTGATCTCTGCTCCAATCACAGGGAGCAGAGATCGGCGTCACTAGTTGCTAG
This sequence comes from Lithobates sylvaticus, assembly GCA_028564925.1. NCBI lineage: Eukaryota > Metazoa > Chordata > Amphibia > Anura > Ranidae > Lithobates > Lithobates sylvaticus. Next base: position 173,619,838 of record CM053026.1, read on the forward strand.
GCAGAACGGGGAGATGCTGTTTATCTCGGCATCTCCCCGTTCAGCCGCCCCGTAAAACGATTGCGGGGGTCCCCGCGGCGATCGAGTCCGCGGGGACCGCGATCGGACTCACGGGGGTCCCGACCGGTGCGGACAGGCTAAAGGAGGGACTTATATATACGCCCTCCTGCCTGTACGTGCCATTCTGTCGACGTATATCGTCGTGCGCCGGTCGGCAAGTGGTTAAACTTCCAGGGAGCATTCAAGTGTATTTGCATCACTGGGAGTTGCATTAAAGGGGGCTGGCTTAGTCTAAGTATAGGGAAGATAACCAATCAGAATTCACGCTAAGCCAGCCAATGAGACATCAGCCTGGTTTTGATATCCTCAGAGGAAAGGGGAGGCAACTCCAGCAAGCAGAATGGAGCCGAGGTAAATGGTAGCTAGCAGGGGAAGCCATGCCCTGCTATTTGTAACTAAACATGCCTCGTAGACCACGGTCTGAAGGAATATAATCTACATTCCTTTATGTATATATTTTTATTCCAACCTATCATTTAATGCCTTCATGTTCTAGAGATTTGTGTATTAGCTAGACTTTTAACTACCTGTAATAAATCTCCATAGAGCACTTTATATTGCTGGAATCTGTAGTACAGTCTTTATCAATGGAGGAGAGGTTGAAAAGAGCAGATATACTGTAGCCTGCACTCTTTAGGCCGGGTTCACATCGTGGGTCACCGCAGGGGGTCCGGTGTGCCCCTGTACACCCATTCAGGTGCAAATCAGGTCTGAACTTCTGCCTGAATTCGCACCTGATTCGGAGTCAAAGATGCACAGGTCCCTTTTTAGGTGCGGACCGCGGCTGCTCCAGAGGTGTGTGAACAGGCTCCATTGAAAGCCGGTCACACTTTCCTGTCATGCAAATTGGATGTGGCTAAAACCGGATCCAATTTGTATAAGTGTGAACCCAGCCTTACTAGTGCCTAAGACAGGCCCAGGGGCTCTTTATAACTCCTGCGACACTAGAAGATTACCACTGTATGGGGGGAACAAAGGACTGAAGCTTTAAATGAAAAGAGCAGCCACCAGCACAAAGGACACTTCTTATTCAAAGTAAATACCGTACCTCATGCTAATTTAAAAAGAAAAAACTATAAGACTGCACACTTTTTTTTTTGCTGCATTAAAAAGGAAAGTTATTGAGTTTTAAATCAGGTTGCAATCTTTCAATTCATGCCAAAAAATAAATGTTGGCAGTTTGTAAGAAAATATTCATACATTTTAACTATCTAGTAATTTCCAGCTGGCTCCTTATGGTGACCTGCATGAACTGTTAATCTCTCTTCCTTTGGGGATATGTGAACAGACGAAACCCACCAGATTAAAGCATTGCAGAAAATAGTGATCTTCCGCTGTATCCTGGTATTTCCTTCCAACAGTGGTCAAAACCCCAATATGTCACAGTGTATTACAATTTCAGTTTTGCATTCTTTCACATAATCATCACATAACAGTCATTATGCATTTGCTAAATTTACTGTCATGAATTTTATTAATTGTGGTAATGATTTACCAATATCACATACACCAGCTACCAGGGGCTAGGCAAAATCATATTGGACTGTTAGTGACTAGATATGAGCCGAACATGCCGTAAAAGTTTGAATGCTGAATCCAAACCCTGTTGAAGGTGATGAGAGCTGAACTGGGCACACCCTAATCACTATGTGTAGTGCCAATTCCCCCTACTGCTCGGATTTCCCCTCTCTTGTTGGCCCCTGCGCCCTGCAGTGCTTCTGGCTTCCCTCCTCTAGTCTCCCCTGGCTGCTGCAGGATGAAGAGTGGGGAAGGGGTTAGTAAATGTGTTATTTTTATTTTTTTTTCCAAAAAATTTTTTATTGAAAATATCGAATAACAATATGACAATATCATCATACAAACATTAAGGATTCGTGGAACCATCTTAGTTACAGTAAGTGAGTACAAATGTGTCAGAGAATTGTTTAAAACAAAGCATCATATGTACGTAGGCAATTTTCACATATACACAGTGCGCCATAGATGTATTTGTTAGAAGGAGGGGTAGCAAGATGAATTGGCATATTTAGAGTTATGTTATTGGGTATCAACATGTGCTTCCCTATTTCCCACTTACACTGTGACTAACTGGGGGAGGGGGTTCCGAGTTGTAGAGAGAAATTGCGGGGGTTTGCGTGATATTCTTGCACTTCTGAGGTGAGAGGTTGTTGACTGGGAGCTCTAATACGAGGACCCTGACAACAACAAGTATTATGGCAGGGTCATAATGGGTGGGTGGGGAGAGTTAAAGGAATGAGGGATAGGGCGGTGGTCATGGTGGTGGGTATGAAGGGGGGGGGAGAGGGGGGGCTGTGGGGAGTGTGGTCGAGGTGGCTCGGGGGTGGAAGTGAAAGTTGACTCCTCAGTCTCCGCCACATGTCAACATGAATGTAGTGTGGTATCCTTTTAAAGTGGACAAGGGTAGGTGGGTGTGGCAATTATATTCATGAAATTAGGCTGGGGATGTGTAAACATGCGGTCTCCCAACTTCATCCCTTGTGTAGGGTTGGGAGATCCATGTCAGTTGAGGTGTGGGTGGGAATAGAAAGGGGAGGGACGTCTGAGGGGAATATGTTGTGTGATCCATGTGTATTCGTCATGTGTGTGTAAGTCACGGTCTAACTTTCATCCAACAGGGTTCGATATCTGTCGGTTGTGCGGAAGTGGGTCCAACATGCCCATGTTTTTTATAAATTTGTCTGGGGAGTCTCGGGAGATGGAGATAAGTTCCTCCATTTCGGCTGTTTTGTTGATTTGTTTGAACCATTCTGGGATGGACGGTACTTGAGGGGAGCCCCAGTGTCTTGAGATGCACATTTTTGCAGCGTTGATTAGGGGCAGAATCAATGTCTTTCTGTAATATTGGGCTGACAGGTCTGAGTGGTGGAAGAGGCATTGGGCTGGGGAGTGTTCCAGTGTATAAGTGGAAATTGTTTCTGTGAGTTCTCGGACTTGCATCCAGAATGGCTGGATTTTCGGGCATGACCACAGAATGTGAAGCAGTGAGCCCGGCTCTTCGTCACATCTCCAGCACTTGTTGGGGTAGGAGGGGTTAAGCTTATTTAAAATCGCTGGGGTTCTGTACCAACGGACTAGAGTTTTGTATTTGTTTTCCTGAATGGATACATTCAGAGACCCTTTGTGGGCGATCTTGAATATGCGTTCCTATTGTTCCTCAGAGAGCTCTAAATCTGTTTCCCTTTCCCATGTCTTGAATGCTTTCCCTTCTTTGGGGGAGACATCTGAAAATAATATGTTGTATATACCAGAGATTAAATGTTGTTGGGGATTGGGTTGGGAGCATATTTGTTCGAATGCGGTAAGAGGACGTGTAATGGAAGAGTGCTGGTCAATTTCTTTTAGGAAGTGGCGGATTTAAAAGTACGTCCAGAGTGGGAGAGGGTCGTTGGTAAGAGTGGGGGTTAGTGCTATGTGGTCTAGGAGAGAGCCATTGCGGGAGAATTGGTGAGCTAAAACCTCTGGGTGTAGCCATTGGCGAGATAAGAATTGTGCAGACATGCCTGGGGGAAATGCGGGGTTGAGTCTAACCGGAGTTAAGGGTCCTGGAATGGACGAGATATGCGTCTTATGACATGCTTCTTTAAAGCATTGGAGCGTCGGGGCAATAAGAGGGTGTGTTTTGAGGGTGGAGGGAATATGTTTAGGCAACAGCCAGGGAGTTGATCATAATGGTGAGGGGGACAGTGAGTTTTCTAACTTTACCCAATCTTTGCATTGACCGTGTAGTGTCCAGTCTACGATTCTGGTAAGATGGCATGCCCAGTAGTATTTTTTAAGGTCTGGAAAGCCAATGCCCCCCTTCGTCTTTGGTCGTGTTAAAAGGTCATATGAAATTCTTGAGCGTTTTTGCTTCCATAGAAATTTTTAACATATCTTCTTATAGGTCAGGAAGAAGGATGCGGGTAGTTTAATGTTTGAAGAATGTATAAAATACGGGGAAGGATGTTCATTTTAACAATTGCCGCACGGCCAAACCAGGAGAATTGTGGTTTGTTCCATTTTTTGAGGTCGTCAGATATGGTCTTAAGGATGGGTAAGTAGTTTTTGGCGAAAAAAAGATCTGAGAGGTCTGCTGTGAGGTGGATCCCTAGATATTTGATTGCATCGTGTCTCCAGGGGAAGGGGAAGTTAGCTTCGCAAAGTGTTACCGTCTCTTGTGGGATCGTGACATTGAGGGCATGGGATTTGGTGAAATTTAACTTAAAGTTAGAGATGTGCTGGAAGGTTTTAAAGTCTTTTAACCCGTTTTGCCAGGTTGGATTTTACTAATCTTTTCTGGGGTAGCGTACCATCTAGTTAGTCTTTTAACCCGTTTTGCCAGGTTGGATTTTACTAATCTTTTCTGGGGTAGCGTACCATCTAGTTAGGCCTTTGTAATTCTTGGTGTCTACTGCTGAATTATGCATCAGTTTAAGTATTTTTTCGATAATATTTTTGTCTCCCGGTGGTCCCAATTCCCCTTCCCACTTGATAATATATGGCGGGATCTCCAGTTCGTCTGTCTTCATTTTGTGGTAAATTTTTTAACAAAGTGGCACGTGCCAAGTTGGAGTGTCACAACATTTCCCTTTTCTATTATGTGTCTTAGTTGTGCCCTATCTTCCTTTATCTAATTCCCTCCTATTATTTTTTTCCCTGGTGCAAATTAATCGTTTTCTTTTAGTGCTATTAGCGGTGAATTATATTCTCCATTAAATTTTTTATACATCTTATCCCAAAGTTTTATTGTGTTCCACGTCAATTCGTGTGTGTTTACATCCAGTGCTCTATAATGTGAGGGGTTCCAAATTGTGTTTCCCAATCTTATTTTGCTAAGTGTATTTTCTAATTTAAACCACCTTTTTTCTTTTTTATCTCTGAAAAAAGTAGCTGACCCATTCAGCTACTCTTGAAAGTACCACTGCTTCATAATATTTTTGAATATCGGGAATTGCTAATCCACCTCTTTTTTTTCTCCTGTTTTAATGTTTGGAAAGAGACCCTAGCTTTTTTGTTTCAATATTTTTATTAGGATTTCACAGAGTTGAAATACAGGGAGCAGAATATATAACAATTACATCAGTGTTACTGATATCCATACATTAGACAACCAGCATGACACTTACAGCGATACATTTTTTGTTCTGCTAACATGGAAACTCTTAACTTTAGATATTACCAACCATTTGCTATAGGGGCCAGTCCTCTCTCCAGTGTCTAATGGCCCGCACACACGCTCGGATTTTCCGATGACCAGTTCCGTTGGATCATTTCCGTCGGAATTTGTCCGATGCTGGTGTTGCGTACACACGGTCGGACAACGTTGTCGGAATTTCCGGTCTTCTAGAACGTCGTGACGTAAGCCGTCTTCCACGAGACTAGAAAAGGGAAGTTCAGCACCACGTCCCGCACCCGTTGGGCTCCTTCTGCTGATTCTGTGTTTATCGCAAGTTAGTTGAAGTTTGGGGACTTATGATTCGCGCTTCTCAGTTTTGTGACTCAGATCGTTACTGCTCTTCAGTTTGTGCTTGTCGTGCGTATCTGTTTATTAGTGCGTGTAGTCAGTTCGCATTTGTTGGTCATTGCGGCCTATATCTTGATATAGGATGCTTTGATTTTCACTGCTTATTGTCTGCTCGTTTCTGGTATTCATTTCGTTCTTTCAGGCCTTGCTGTTTATCGGTGCTTTCTGTTTGTCCGTTCTGACCAGCCGACCGTTTGTGAGCGATGTTTCCCGTACGTACTCGTTGCCGAGTTCGTGCTGTACGCGGAATTGGTGTCGGGCTTGTAGCTTTGAGCCAAGACCCGTCCATGAACAGAGTGAGGAGGAGTATGTGGACCAAGAATTGGTTGCTTCAGCGTGATCAATTCTCGCACATGCCTTTGCTTCGTGAGATCCAGGAGAATAATCCTGATGATTTCAGGAACTTTCTCCGGATGACGGACCCTGTTTTTCACCGTCTTTTGGCTTTGCTGACCCCTTTTATCAGCCGGCAGGATACCTGCATGAGACAAGCCATCACTCCGGAGCAGAGGCTAGTTGCCACGTTGAGGTACTTGGCGACAGGGATAAGCCTTCAGGATCTGAAGTTCTCCACAGGTATCTCTCCCCAGGCTCTGGGAATCATTATTCCAGAGACCTGTTCTGCTATCATCCAGGTCCTGCAGGAGGACTATATTAAGGTAACATTTCTCCTTTACTATTCCCTTCTATGTATGCTCTGTTTGCTAATGTCTTGTATTTTTGACCTCCTTCCCTAATTACCATGATTGCAATATGCTCTAATATGCTGTGCCCCTTTTCTCCTTCATGCATTTTTCCCTTCACTTACCTCCCCAGCATGCTCTTCTGGCCCAATAGACACCTATGGCCTAGTCACTCAAGCAATGTATTTTGTCTGCTGCATAGTATTGTTTTTCCCCAAACACGCCCTAAAATATGCACAAATGTTTGCTGTGTGTTTTACTTCATGCAGAGCCCCTTTTTTTTTTTACTTTTTTATTGGGGGGGTGCCAAACTCATTAGGAACCCCCTCCCCAACTGCTCTGTCAGATGCTACCAATCCTCTACTGGCTTTCCCAAGGTCAATACACACTATATATACCTACCTCTTTATAGTGGGCATCTTTAGGGATGAATTCAGCAAAGCATGTAGTTATTTCACTCCTATTAGCTTGCTAGGTAATTGCAGAATGTCTAAATGTGCTTCCCTTTTTTTTGGGGGGGGGGGATTTGGAATGTTCTTTTATCTTTCCTGTGGCCTGCCAATAGTGTTAAGTAAGGAGGGTCTTGCCAAACTAGCACACATTATTGAGCCATTTGGCAATCAATGAAGTGCAGAGGGTTACCTGTCCAACCCCCCCCCAAACCCCTAGTTATTGTCAATGGCCCATCAGAAGTGGGGGGATTGATAGGGGGGTGAGTAATCTGCTAGGGGGACCTTCTACTTTTCGGTGCAAATACTTTGAAGGTTACAATTTAAAAGTCTGATCTTGTTCCAAGATGTTAGTGTCTAATCTGCTTGCAATGTTTATGTGCAAAGTGACTATTTTTTTTTTCTTGTTTCACTCCACAGTTCCCTTCCACGCCACAGGAATGGCAGACTGTGGCCTCCCACTTTGCCAGCCGTTGGGACTTTCCTAACTGCGGAGGTGCAATTGATGGGAAACACGTCCGCATCGTCCCACCCCCCAACTCGGGGTCATACTATTATAATTACAAGGGGTTTAATAGTGTAGTGATGTTGGCGGTGGTGTCAGCGACATACGAGTTTTTGTATGTGGACGTGGGGATGAATGGCCGGATCTCGGATGGTGGTGCCATTGCGCACACAGAGTTCTACTGGCGTCTCCAGAGTGGCAGTCTGTGCTTGCCACCTCCAGAGGAGAATGCTGAAGGACTCCCCTTCGTCTTTGTCGCGGATGAAGCGTTTGCGCTGACTCCCCATCTGATGATGCCCTTCCCGATGAGGACCCTCACCCCAGACCAGAGGGTCTTCAATCACAGGCTGTCGAGAGCCCGCAGAGTGGTGGAGAACACCTTCAGGATCCTGGCCAGCCGCTTCCGCCTGTTTTTGACGGCTATTAACTTGGCGGAATACAAACTGAACCACATAGTTCTTGCCTGCTGCATATTGCACAACTTTCTGAAAAGACATAACAGCAACTATGTGGTGCCCGTTGGCCCAGATGTGGACGGGCCTTCCAATGCCGACCTCACAGCTCTTCAAGCGGCTTGTCCAGGCTTGCCCCCTCTAAATGCCCGTGAGGTCCGCAAGCAATGGACTACTTTGTGGTTAGGGGGGCCATTGCTCTGCCTGACGCTGTGTGAGAGGCATTTTTTAATAAATATATTTTTTAACCAGACCTATGATTTCTTGTCATTTCCTGCTTGTGTTTTTTGTAGGTGTATTCTAGCTTATTTGTGTTTGAAATTTTTGCCCTTTAGCTTCAACAGTGGGAATGCACTTTCTGGGCAAAAGGAGGTAACAGTCTCTTCTTCCCAAAAAGAATCTTCTCATGTTGTGTGTGTGATACCTAATCTTTTGTCTAGAGAAGGTTTGTAGTGCATAACTGACACCCAAAATACTCCTTGTCATCACCATGACAGAAATGTGTGTATTCACAAAAATGGTGTGCTACGTGTTTTAGTACAAAGCACTGTGGGTGTCATTTACATAAGCCAAATCCACTATGCACTACAAGTGCACTGCAATAGTGCCCTGGAAAATACACTTGCAGTGCAAACTGGAATAGCCTTTAGTAAATAGCACCCATTGCCCCCCAAATCCTTAACTTTTGCCATAAATAATGCTTTTGTGTTTTTAAAGAAGGAAGCCACACATTTTTTCAATTAAAAAAGTTTACTTACAACACAATCACAAGTGCCTTTTAAAACTTCTTGGCAAAACTGACAAGATCTTTGTTCTTTCGAACATTGTTTACTAACATTCCGCATCTGTTAAAACCAGGCATGGAGCAAAACAGAACAGACTGAACATAGGAACTTGCAAAGTTCAACTTTCTAAAGTGAAGACAAGATCAGACATGACTATATGTTCAAAGTGTGTTTGATCTTGCCTTCATCACATGGGGTGTCACCCCTGGAAACGGGAAATTTAGAACATGCACACAATTTGGGTCTCAAAATGGACAATAGATGGTAAAACACATACCTAGAATGTTCAAAAGTGCAATGTCCCATCATGGGGATCAATGGACGTGTTTTGGGGGTGCAACCCCTTCACCACACCCACTTTAGTAGTTAGTAAAGTGGTTGCACCCCCAAAACATTGTCATTCATCCACCATGATGGGAGCTAGCACATGTTGACACAATGTGTGCATCTTCCAATTTGCCACAGTTCTTAAAAGTTTCAAATGTTGTCACAAACAGCCACAAATGTGTGATAATTACTTTGTGCATTTTCAGATTTTACCTAAAACATCAATGATGTTCTTCAATTTTTGTTGAACATCATTGATGTTTTCTTGATCTCATCTAGATCTCGATTGCACACCATTATCTCCCCGATGAGTACGTGTGCACTTTCAGTGGTAAAGTGCGATTCTTCTTCCACAACATCCACATCACCTAAAAACACAAAAAAAAAAAAATGTCTCTTGGAAATGAGGCAGGCATACATTGATTAACTTACCAGTAGCTGTGTTCTCCCACACTCACCTGTTGTGGTGACAAGTTCTCCAAGTGTGATGATCTCTCCTTCCTCCTCCTCCTCTGCTTCTGGTATTTCCCCTTCTTTGGGAGGTGTGGGTTTCCTGGTGTCCTCAGACGTCCCGAGTCTTCGCTCCCCTATGAGAATGTACAAAAGGAAGATTTACCAAAACAATCTATTGAGGGCAGAAATAGGAAATGTCAAACACTGCTTCAAAGTGAGGGACAATATTTTTTGGTGGCCAGTTTCAAATGATAACAACATGAATGTAGTCACTTTGTAAAGGTGCTAAACCTACTACCTTTTTGGTTGAAGTTTGTCTGATGGAGACACCCCTCTAGTATCCACTGGAGCACATGTGTGGAACAGCATAATAAAAAGGGGGTTTGGGTGTCCCATCACTAGTGCTCTAGAGTCCAGATGGGTAAACAGCTACTGAGTGACCTCTCCTTTACATTGAATGAATTTGCTTTACATTCTTGATGACATCTCTATTGAGAACAAACTTCCTTTCACTAAAAACTTCACCAAACCTTGTATTATAAGTGGCCGAACGATCGAGGTTGAGTACGATCGAATGCACAGACGAACATGAAAGTGGCCATTTCAAATGTACAACATTGAAAAAATCCAAACACATGGAGCAGTATGCAAGCAAGAAATCAAACACAAAACACAACTACTTACTTTTTTGAAGAACTCGATTGATCTTTCTGTACTGATCGGGCTCCCTCAGATTCAGGTCTGACCAGCGTTTCCTCAGTTGTTCCTTGGATCGTTGTACCCCAAAATTATTGTACAGCCTCCTCACAACTTTAGACATGATCTTGGCCTTTCTGACATTTGGGTTGAGGTAAGGCCCATACTTCCCATCATAGTCGCTCCTCTTCAATATGTCCACCATCTCCAACATTTCTCCAAAAGACATATTGGAGGCCTTAAATTTCAGCCTCCGGGATCCGGACGTTTCTGCCTCCGGCCTTTCCTCGTCCTCCTCCTCGTTGCTGTAATATTTAGGGCGCACCTGCTGTGTCCCCGCCATGTGCTCTCCCCACTGCGCCGTAAAGAGAAGGGGTGGGGAATAGACGAGAAAGATCATCAGGGGCGGGCGGAGTTTCACGCATGAGCACTGTATATAAAAGTTTTCTCCCCCTCTTCATTGAAAAGTATAGGGAAATTACCCTATTATGGCAGGCAAAACACCCCGATTACAGCAACAAACCAAAGAGGTACATGAAGAAACTTGTGGAATTTGTAAAGCCAAGGATGCCCACGGCAACCGTGGAGAAGTTAAGACTAAAAATTGGCAGCCTGAGGAGTACCTATTTCAGGGAGCGCAATAAGGTCCTGAAGTCCCAAGCATCTGGAGCTGCAGCAGCACAGGTCCATGTCCCCAAGCTCTGGTACTATGACAGGCTCCATTTTCTCAAAGACCAGGCTGATGTCAGGGAGTCACTCTCGACTCTTCCTTGCACGCGTACTTCCACGCAGGCCACCCCTGATGAGGCTTCCGAGGAGCAACCTGGGCCTTCCAGTCTGGAAGAGGTGGAGGAGCCCAGCTTGAGCCAGGTATAGTAGTTTTGTACCCATTTTTGTGAAAAATGAATGATGTTCACTTAATTCAGGATCCCCAATTGCTTAGTTCCTAACGTGTTTGACATATCAACAGACAGTAGTGTTGGAGACATTTGGGGCAAGAATCTAAACTGCAGGGCTGGGAATTGTATGGTTTTCTATTTGTAAACATTTTGCAACAGTCAATAGATGAAAATTGTGTGTGTTTGATGAACAAATAACTCAAACTATGTCCCTTTTTCATACACAGGAAGACCTCAGCCAGGAGGTGGCTGTGGAATGTGGCAGTCAGGAGGAGGCAGGGGTTAGTGAAAGCCAAGAGGTGGGTAGTGGCAGCCAAGAGGGGGGTAGGCCTAGGAGCCTGACTGTCTCCCAAGTCCCTCCCCTCCACCTTCCCTACAAAAGGGCGAGAAAGGGGGGTGAGGTGGGAGAGTCAGCACCCCGGCTGATCAGAGAGGCTTCAGCCTCCCTACATGCCACACCCACCTACGAGGAGGCCTTTGGCTCCTTGGTTGCCACTAAAATTAAGGATATGGAGGCGGGGCAACGCAGCATGTGTGAGGATGTCATCCTCAAGGTCCTAAATATGGGGATGGCTGGGGGGATGACCACACTCACACATGTTTGCGATAGTGACCATGCTCCGCCTCCTCCTCCTTCTGCCACCCCACCAGCACCACAGCGTGGAAGGAAGCGTGCAAGGAAGACCTGAGAGTGACGACCTAGATTCAGTCTGGTCTGAGAGAAGATGGAGCCTCTCGTAGTACCAGAGCCTGGGGACCTAGATGGCATCTGCTGCAGTTCCGGATGTTTTGGACTTCAGGACCAGATAGCACTCCCTTATTATTAAGATACGTACTCCTCAGGCCACCAATTTTTGAAGCTTAAAAAATGATGTTTGCCGTGGGTGTCCAAGGCTTTGCAAATTCCCCAAGTTTCTCCATCGCTTCGTTCCTCTTTGGTTTGTTGCTGAGACCTAAATAAAGGTATTTTTGAGTGTGTTTTACTTTTCTACAATGACAGTTTATTTGTGAGTAGGCAGGTACATTTCACAAATCAGAACGTCCAATTAACAAGGTGCACCAACAACAAACAACCTCCTAGTAAATTTAGGCAATAAATACAAATGATAATAATGTTGTTTTGATAAGTTGAGACACACAACCCCCCTCAAAAATCAAAAGAAATTTGATGACAAATCATCCAAAAAACATAACAAACATTCTTTTACGATCTGACGAAAAATAAACATCTAGCCAATAAATCCTGAAAAAGAATAAATAAATAAGTTGGTGAGAAGTGAGTGTGAATAGGAGCAGCTAAAACACGTCATTCTTCTTGCATTGTAAAGAAAAAGAGAATGCGCTGCATTAAAGACATTTTAACAGCGTGACAAATGTGCTGTGTCGATTAGGAACGGTAGTTTTACCTGACCGAGCGCTTCCGTCACAGAATTTCTTCTGAGCATGCATAGCACTTTGTCCATCGGACTACGCTACACACGATCGGAATTGGTGTGATCGGACTTTGTTGTCGGAAAATTTGAGAGCAGGAGATAAAACTTTGTCCGTTGGACAATCCGATGGAAAATGTCCGATGGTGCCTACACACGGTCGGAATTTCCGACAACATTGTCCGATAGGACAGAATCCATCGGAAAATCCGACCGTGTGTATGGGGCTTTAGAGTGAGGAGCAGCCCCTCAGTTCCATCGATTATGCCAACTGTCAGTATAGAGTATACACTATGGACAATACTCGCTGCGTAGTGTCAACCAATATATTGTATCATACAAGAAATACAGAGCTCAAGATTTACATGGTGAGTCAAAATGTAATAACTAGAAAGAGATGTATAACCCCCAACTGGGCTGAAGATTCCAATGTTGTACAATGAGCTAAGTTTGTTGTACTTGGTACCATGAAGAATTAAGGTTGAAAGTATAGGGCTGGGGATAGAAGAGTGAGAGGGAAAAAAAAGAGGGGGGAGAGAGGAGGGATCTAAGCTTATTTGTGGTTATTAATATAGTATGATTGTTCAGATAAATGTGGGTTGGGATTTGTTGAACCACTCCATCCATACCTCCCACTGTTTTGCTGTTTTGGGCAGATAGCCTTCTGCCATGGCATACATGCGTTCATACAGTCCATGTAGGTGTGTCACTCTAATGACTTCTGCACAGGAAATCTGATCTGAGGATTTACAATTGCGGGCTAATGTCAATCTTGCCGCTAGGCAAATAAGCGTGACTACGCATCGAAGTCTATGTAGATAGTTCTCGATTTCAATATTGAGGTTCAGGGATTGGTTGTGCGGAAATGTGTGTGACCTCTGATATTAGGTGAAATACTTCCTTCCAAAATAGAGATAGTTTGGGGCAGGTCCATAAAATGTGATATAGGGTCCCTGGAAGACCGCATTGCCTCCAACAGGTAGGTTCTGCGGCCTGGTGATATGTGTGGAGTTTTTTACGTTAGTTTCCACGTGAGTAAGTCTGTCATCTAGTACCCCCATTCTACTACAAAAACTATGCATGAGGGAAAGCATGTCCGACTGTAGCGAGCTCCTGAGTGACATGAGCATTTCCTTTAATGTAGTGTCCATAACAGCTTGCCCTATCATGGGGAATGTGGCTATGGCGTCTGGTTGTGGGCTCTGTTGAGGGAAAACATAAGGCATTCTGCTAGTGTGGCTCCTGTCCTGGGCTGTCCCTGTAGCGTCTATTCACATCTTAGCCTTTGCAGGGCTATGATTGGTCGGTGTCCCAGGGGGAGATTGGAGAGGGTCCCCCCTGTTAATAGCACTTACCCATGCTTCTGCTGGTATGCGGGTGTCCCCCTCTCTGTGGGAAGATGCTGTTGCCTCCGTATGTGTTCCCTGCACGTCCGCCGCGGCGCCATTCTGGCTGCGCGGATGGCTGGTACATGAATGCCGTCAGTTTTTGGGGCAACCTGCTGTCCTTTCTCTTTAGTGGCATCACCCCGAGGTAGTGCGGGTGAATACGCCGCCACCATCCTGGTCACGAGCCGGCCACGCCCATAGCTTTTTTGTTTTTCCATACAAAATTCATCACTATTGATTTCAATTTTCTGAGATATGTGGCCAGTAGTGGCTCCAGATATAGTACAAACAATAACGGGGACAAGGGGCAGCCCTGCCGCGTCCCATTTTTCATCCCGAAGGTCGGGGAGGATGTGCCATTTATTTGTATTACTGCAGATGGACGATGATACAGTGTTTTGATCCACTGAAGCATCCTTGGCCCCACTCCCATGGTTTCCAAAGTCTGCATCATAAGTCCCCAGTCTACCCTGTCGAAAGCTTTCTCAGCATCTATCGACAGGAGTAGACCTGGGGACCCACTTTATTAAATTTTCTGGAGAAGGAGTAATGTTCTCACCCCATTATGCCTTCCCTCCCTTCCCGGGACAAAGCCCACCTGATCGGGATGTACCAAGGTGTTCATCAGACCTTTCAACCGTCCTGCTAATACTTTTGCGTACAACTTAACGTCCGCGTTTAGCAGTGATATTGGCCTATAGCTGGAGCACAGTGATGTATCCTTTCCCTCCTTTGGGATTACTGTAATCGTCGCAGACAGAGCTTCCCTACTCATTTCATAATCTGTCCCCAGGCCGTTCATATACCGGCATAACTTTGGGATTAAGATCTCTTTAAATTTTTTATAATAGTATGTTGTAAAGTCGCCTGGACTGGGGCTCTTTCCTGAGGCTGTTTCTTTTAGGGCTTTATTTAATTCTTCTACAGTTATAGGTGTATGTTCTTCTGTAATCCTTGGCAATTTTGCATTTTTTTAAAATTCATTTATTTTTCCCCTTCTCTCTTCTGAGTACAACCCCTTGTAATAATTTTTGAATATTTCCACTATCTCTTTTGTGTTAGGCACCATTACTCCTTCCTTGTTTTGTATTTTATCTATATAATTTATGGATTTTTTCTTTTGGAATATTTTAGCTAGATGTTTACTCGCTTTATTTCCCCATTGATATCTTTCCCTGGCTATTCAGTTAAATGTTTTTTTTGTTTCTTGTTCCATTAGTTCCTTTAGTTCGTCTCATTTCATTACTATTATTTGATATTGTTCGAGGTGTTGACCCGGTTGTTTTTTATGTTCTTGTGCCACTCTAAATATTTCTTCTATTAATTTCTTAATTTTCCCAGATTTTTTTTCTTGAACCTATTGCTATTAAAATCCCCCTGATGTAGGCTTTATGGGCCTCCCATAAGGTAGACTCTGATACCTCTTCAGTGTCATTCCTTAAAAAGTAGTTTTCCAATTCTTGTCCTATCATGTCAAAACTATCTTCATCTCAAAGTAAATCTTCATTTAATCTCCATGTTTGGGGTTGTCTTTGATACCCGGGTACTATTACTGGGGCATGGTCCGATAGCGTAGTTATTTCTATTTTAGTTTCTCCTACCTTCTCCAACATTCTATGTTCTATGAGGACATAATCTATCCTGGAGTACGTCCCGTGCACAGGGGAGTAAAACGTATAGTAAAACGTATAGTCTCGGGTTTTCGGGCGTTGAATCCTCCAGACATCAACCATTTGACACATATGCATTTTCTGTTTAATCGCTTTTAATTGTGCGTTATTTGTCCCCTGTGCCTGGGACGTACTATATATTCCCAGGTTCATACAGAAGTTCATATCTCCCATCAAGATCACGTACCCTTTTTTGAAATCCATCAACTTTCCCAGAATATTTTTTAAATATTTGATCGAGTTCGTATTGGGGGCGTATACATTTGCTAACGTACATTCCTCAGGCTCTCTTTGTTATGATGTCACCATAGTACCATGTTGGAAAGCTGTTTGAATGGAGTTTCACTTTAGATTCATGTGATCGATGGGTCTCTTGTAAATACACCACCTCCACCCTGTACTGTTTGAGCTCTTTTAAGATCTTATGTCTTTTAGATGGTGAATTTAATCCATTTACATTATATGTCATAACATTTATTTCTGTCATCTCTTTTTTTTCCTACCCTTTTTTTTGTTTTCGCTGTGCGGAGCATTTTTCTTCTGTCTATATTGGGATTTTACCTTTTCTTCATATTTACTTCCCGAGGTTATACAAGTGGGGCTTCCCAGCTAAATTGCTAGAAGGCATGCATAACGAATCGCACACGATCAATTCCTTGGACAAAGGTATGGAACTATTTAAAAAGTGGCACCTCCTCCCTGTGAACGGAGACCCAGCAGATTCAGAACCATTTCCTAACAGACGGAACAACTACCGACAAAATCTGCCCTCAACAGCAGCCCGTTAGTCCGCCTGCTAAAGTTTTACTCTTTTACGTGCCACAATACCCTCGGTGCCTTCCAGCCTTACTACATGCCTCTGTGAGGGAATGACTATCACCCGCTGTTCGGCTGATTTCAGTACTGTTTTTTCCCCCAACTTCATTTACGTGATGTTTCCCATAACCTTTTGCTTTTCGGAAGAACTGTTTTCCTGTCTTAAGTTACTGATCAACCCAGTTTTACATTTCCTTTTTGTTTCGGTTGGTTTTCTGGAAGCCTTTCCAATCACCTTCTCTCTGATTACGCAACTGTCCCATGAGGGGTTTGTAAACCTCCTACCACCCTTTTCTACCACTAGATGGCAACAAAGCACTACCTACCATCAAAATCAGGGATATGCAATTAGCGGACCTCCAGCTGTTGCAGAACTACATGTCCCATGAGGCATAGCAAGACCCTGACAGCCACAAGCATGACACCCAGAGGCATGATGGGACTTGTAGTTTTGCAACAGCTGGAGGTCCGCTAATTGCATATACCTGATCTAAATGTTCCGCTTAAAAAAAAAAAATTCAAGTCAGCAGCTACAAATACTGCAGCTGCTGACTTTTAAAAATCAGAGACTTACCTGTCCCAGGGTCCATCGATGCGGGGGATCGAAGCCCCGCTAGTCTCCCCCTCCGCTCGGCGGCACCGGCATTGTAACTGTGGAAGCCCGGCTGTGGCTTCAGGAAAACTTAAAGAATATTTCCAATTTAATGACAATGGAGAGTGCTCCTCTCTGACAACATGGTGTGCACACAAGGCGTTAGCTAGAGGTACCCTCGTCCAAATAGCAGCTAGGGAGAGAAAAAAGAAAACACAACATATATCGAAACTTCATAAATCTATTGCAGATTTAGAAGCCCAACACAAAAACTCTGCTACGGCCTCCACCCAAATACTGTATTGTCTTCAACCCTAAGGACATAGCTAATGCCTTAAGGGATTACTACTAGTCCCTTTACAACCTTAACAAATATCCACTCACTCACCAACTGACAGAAATAGAGATCAATAATTTTTTGGAAGGGATCAGGCTTCCATCAATATATTCCACGACACACGACACAAACTGAATGCCCCATTCACCATTTTAGAGGTTGGGACCGTCATAACTTCCCTCCCCATGCACAAGTCACCTGGGGCAGACGGATTCTCCGCCAAATACTATAAGGCATTCTCATCTATTCTCTCCCCCAAACTAGTAGAAATCTTTAATGTTGCAGCTTCCAATGGCTCCTACTCGAAAGAAATGCTACAATCGGTGATAGTTACACTACCAAAACCTGGTAAAGACCCTTCTGACCCCCAAAACTTCAGGCCCACCTCCCTATTAAATTCTGATTTAAAGATATTCGCCAAAATATTAGCTAACCGATTAATGGAAATCACACCATTCCTCATAGGCCTAGACCAAGTGGGCGTTGTAAAGGGCAGACAGGCACAAGACGGAACCAGGAGATTGCTGAACCTCCTGAAATTCACAGACGTTTCCCAGAAACCCAGCAGGTTCCTGGCCCTGGATGCAGAAAAGGCCTTTGATAGGGTACATTGGGGATACCTATCACACACTCTGCAAAAGTTTGAACTGTCTGGCCTGATCCATTCTGCAATTATGTCCCTTTACTCAAAGCCCACTGCCCAAGTTTACACCTCCAGTTTACTTTCTGACCCCTGTCCACTGTCAAACGGTACTTGTCAGGGATGCCCTCTTTCCC
Organism: Lithobates sylvaticus; assembly: GCA_028564925.1. Classification (NCBI taxonomy): domain Eukaryota; kingdom Metazoa; phylum Chordata; class Amphibia; order Anura; family Ranidae; genus Lithobates; species Lithobates sylvaticus. The sequence continues at coordinate 173,637,681 of CM053026.1, forward strand.
CAATTATTTTCTCACTTATTATTGAAACATTAGCGGAATACATCAGATCCACAGACACTATTCAAGGCATTCCAATAGGCTCCGAGAAACATAAAATAGGACTTTTTGCGGAAAATCTGATCGTGTGTGGGCTCTAGCAGACTTTTTCCATCAGAATTTACGAACTTGAGAGCAGGACTTTAAATTTTCCGAAAACAAAATCCGATCTGCCTTTTTCCGATCGTGTGTATAGAATTCCGATGCACAATGTTCCGATGCACAAAACTATGGTTAAAAAAAAAAAAGAAGTGGATGTGGGAAAGAGGCTACTTCCATGTTATAATAGTGCAAAGTGAGAAGCTGCTCTCTAGTTCTAAATCCCTTTTATGTCATATTCACCACCCTTTGTGTGCAAAAATATATATATTTATTGTAAATAACTTTACAATGTGTCTGTTTTACTGTAGCTATATTTTTAACATCAGTGTATATAGCCTACATGTACTGTAGTTAATGGTAAACATGTGTAAAACAAAAGAGCAGCTGCTACCAAAGTACAATCCCCAAACCATTATTTATAGCAACAGCTTTCTCTTGACTAAACCCTTGAGCAAGCTTTTAACAGTACACCATACAGCAGTCTCATTCACTCATATGTCAGCAAGCTGTGGGTGATAAATTAGAACAGAAAAAATGTTGAGTAAAAACACCTTGGTCTCAAATGAATCATTTTCCAGTAATTTTCTGGCAGATGGCCTGAAATGACCCTATATTACTTTGGTGTTATTTGCACTGTTATCCTTTGAGTTGATTTTGTGGAGAGTGTAAAAAGGACAGAGCCTGAGTCAATCGGGCTGCATACAGGTATTGTGAATTAACCTCTGCTCATTTAAGGTGGTTTTAATACATCATTAACTGTGAGCCACCATGCTTTTCAGTTTGACTAAAATGTAATAGAGTGTGTGAGTATATTTAATAGAATGCTAACCTGAAATTCTGCTGGTGTTAATTAATTCTACTTGGACTGGAGCTAAAAGCATGACATTTTTCAGTTATTTTCTTTCTTTAATAAATACATGTTGTTCATTTTAAATTGATATATACACTCATGATTAGCTTTGACAATTGCTAAATGTAGGCTAAATTTATGTTAGTTAACCGTATTAATATAATATAATGTGTACAATATAAAATAATGCCAACACACATTCAATAGTACTGTTCCACAACCCACTCCCTGCTAAAGTAATATACTTGCTTAGAATGGTAAAGATTTGCAAATCATTAATAATAATGTTGCAACCAAAGCTGTAAACACATAATAACAAAAAAAACTATGCATAGTTCATTAACAATTGTAATTGTTTCTGCTCACTTTAGACCCCTTTCACACTGTGCCAGTAGTAAAGCGGCGCTAATGTAGTGGCACTTTACTATCGTTTTAGCGGCGCTATTTGGCAACTAGCAGGGCGGTTTTAACCCCCCCCCCGCTAGCTGCTGAAAAGGGGTTAAAACTGCCCGCAAAATGCAGCCGCATCAGCGTTTTGACGGTGGTATAGCAGCGCTGCCTCATTGATTTCAATGGGGAGGAGCGGTGGAGGAACGTTGAGTTCACTGCTCCTTCACTGCTCCAAAGAAGCTGCTGGCAGGACTTTTTCTGATTTCCTGCCAGCACACCGCTCCAGTGTGGAGTGAATAGAGCAGCTGTTTTAGGGCGGTTTGCAGGTGCTATTTTTAACGCTATAGCACCTGCAAAACGCTCCCAATGTAAAAGGGGTCTTAAAAGGGAAGATGCACTTTTAAAAGGGAATTTACCCCAGAGCTTAGTGGATGAGGTAAAGTTCTGCTAATTCCATCATTCAATCATGTGCAAGAATTTTTTTTTCATCTTCCATGCCCACGATAAGATATACTTTTGCAAAGTGAAATTTTATCACATTCACCAAGCTGGGAAAAGCTCCCTTGCAGTTATGCAACTTCCTTCACAAACATAAAAGCCTATTTTCCTTTACTACATCAACCCAAGTGGATTTACAATATACACTGAAATGTCTAAATGCAAAATTGGGTTCAAACTATTTGTTTTTCATTCTAAGCCCCTTTCACATGAATGGTTCAATGAGGTCCGCATGTCAGTTTTTCAGGTTTGGACCCTCCATTTACCCCTATGGACTGGTGGATGTAAGCAGACTTGTGCCTATTTATACCCACCTACCTCCAATCAGATCCAGTCCCCTGAAAACAAATGGAAGCAGACCCCCCCCCCCCTTTGTCTAGGTGGATCGGAGGGCATTCGGGTGTAAACGAACAGGCTGAGATGTCCACTGTGCAAAAACTGAGATTACATGAACCTATCATCTGCCCCCTCTACTCTGATCAGCAGGGGATCTGCAGACAGATCCTCAGCTGATCTTATAGGAGTCCACCCTTTGTGAAACGGGCCTTAGATCCAAACTTTTAACAGTTACCAGAACATCAGCTGTAATTAAATCAAATGTTGCCCTTTTCTGTGTGCTTTGCAGCAATAAACATGTTTTCAAAGTAAAAAGATCTATTGCTACATGTATACTGTCAGGGTATTTTCTTAGTTCATGACATCATCTACTTCAGCCGCCTCTTCACTCCAGACAATCAGAGCAAGCCCTGTATTCATTCATAAAAATACAAAGCTTCCTGTGAAAAGCTGACCAGTACTCAGCCTGTTTCAATATTGGTCTGGCAGCAGACAGGAGGTCCCCATCCCACTGTCAAAACACAGCATTGTATACTGTATGTAGCTGATGCTACATACAGTTTATACAGTGCTCACAGTGGCCACATCAGTTAGTAAAGTAAATAGTTAATTTGGGCCAGCTTGGCCCAAACAAATTATTTGAAGAGAACATAAACATGGAGTTAGACTTTAAACCTCCAAGGACCAAACATTCCAAATTGAACTCACTGCATACTGTATAAATAGGTGTGTTAACAATCTCCAATATTTGTTTTTCTTTTTTTTTTCTTAGCAAATAATCAAATACTTTCTGAATGTAAAATGTTTAACTTCAAATTTGGAAAATTCCAAATAATCCAAACTGGCATTATATATAAAGGACAAATTCCAAATTATAATTAATAAGCTTCTATCAGTGACATAAGATAACATAATCATTCATTTTCATAACCAATTAAAATACATCTGTGTTTCTGGCAGTGACTTTAGCTTTCCCTCATTAGTGGGAGTTCTTAAATTGCTTTGTGGAACGATTGTTATGCATTGATGACCTTTGTCTCCTTCATTATTGATGAAGTCTCTTCCATTGATGTCTGGAGCTTCCTTTAGAAAACAATGATGGTAAACTCTATTTTTAAATGAAGCTTGTATTAAGGAGGCTTCCATTGCTGACCTCTTATTTTGAAAACACTAGTTCCCTGGCTGTTGTCCTGGTCCAATATGTTCAGCACTTTCTGAATCACTGACTTGGAAAACGTATGCAAATTAGGAGTTCTGTCTTTATTCTCATTGTTGCAATCTGCTTGTTTCCAAATCAGTGTCTCAGAAAGTATTGGAAAGAGAGACAGCCAGGCAACAAGCATCATTAGAAAAGGTTAGAAATGGCACTCTCCATGTTCCTCTTTGTATGGATGTTGACAAATCAAGATAAACATCACACTGTTATCAGTAGCTTTTAACTTGCATTAATTATGGGATTCTATGCCATATAGAAGAAAGTAGGAAAAAAGCTATTTCACATGCAAATATAATATTGATTCATGAGAAATTAACCCTTTCACACAGATAACCACCCAGATTATCAGTTCTTAAAATATAACTAGATTTTGACTGGGGATAATTGTGAGGTTCAATGGTGTAATGCTTTGCGTTTATCTATTAAGTTCTTGTGGTAAAACCAAGGAAGCCTAGATTTCTGAAGTGTATTAATGCTTTACTAAACAGGGAAAAATCTGCACATACAAACTGTAGGATGAACAATACAATACAACACAACTTATAGCTTCACATATAAGCATGTATAATATGTACACATTAGGTAAACTAAACAATTACTCAACTTAGGGGTTAAGATGTCCTTCATAGTTCCTTGTTCAAAGTCCAACTCACAAAAGCGTCTCCAACGTTATCCAGCTCCTTGGAAGCCATCTTCTCTTTTGTCCTTCCAAAACACAACTGTCCCTCTGTCCCAAAACACATGTCTCTTTCCAACCCTCTCCATGCCCCTCCCACCCACTTCCTGCAAACACCAACTCATCTTCAAAACCTGGCTATCTGGTTTATTTACATATCAATGGAGGGGGAAGAGGCCTTCTGTGGACATGCTGTTACCAAATCTAAACTCTATATTATTGCAATAAAGTCACTATACAAATGCCCATAGCAACACATACCACCTCTTGACTTTATAGGATAATATAGGAAACTTCTTAAAGCCTTTTGTCCAGGAAAGGGCAAAATAACCCCCCCCCCCCCCCGTATAAATGGGAAGAACAAATTCCCTTTCGACCCCCATCTTGTGGGCGGTCAGACGATTGGTTTGTCCCTGGAACGCTGCAACATTACTTTTAAGCAGGGTTAACAATGTCTTTTGGCAGTTTGTAAAGAAAGTCCCAGATGAAAAGTCTCTTTTCTTCTTGGTCATAAGGAAAATGCTCAGATGGAAGTCCACTCCAATTCAGCCACCTTTCCTCAGGCTCTCTTCTGGTCTGTCTCTTCCCATCCAGTATGGTCATCTGCTCTGCCTCTCGATGCTCAATACCTGAAAAGAGTAAGAGACAAAGCAGATTATATGTTCCTTCCAACTGTGCCAAAAAACATAGCTCACTGCTCACATTTCTCTATCTGCCCATTTCTAACTGCAAAACTATTGTAGGGTGCCCACTGTTGCCTTGAAACACTTTCACGGAAAGGCATTGACTTCCAACGTAATGAATAAACTTGCATGTCTCTCCGTGCTGTCCTGGGAAGCACACAGGCTTGCTGTTGTTCAGTCTTCACAGCATGGCACATTTTTGCAAAATGCCCCATTTTATGGCAACAGAAACACTTAATGTGACTGAATCTACCATTCCCAACCATTTGCTTCCACTTCTTAAACAATGCTGGTGTATGAATCCCATCTATTTCCTCTCTAGGGACCCCCACCTTAAGTAAATCAATCCACATGTGTCTCCTGGAGATCATAGGCCGTGCCTTCCTTGTATCTGACTCAACTCGGTCATTTGAGCTGATCAAATCCTCTGCTTCCCGGTTATGAGAAGTAACAGTGGCACATGTCCTACTTCTGCTTACAGGCTTTGGGCCTTTGTCCTTTGTTAGAGGGTCATTAGACTTGGTCTTGAGGGCTGCCCACCGCTCATTCAAATCTTCAGCTCGGCCTACAGGGGTTTGAACGCACTTCAAAGCCACTGCAGGTTTAACTTTGATTACCCTCCTTTCTAAATCTTTTTCCTTGCTTGCAGTTTCTTCCAAACACTTGGATGCCACTGCAAGCTGCTCCTTCAGTAAATCTCTTTCCAATTCCGCCTTTTCCCTCTTTTCAGATTCAATTTGTAGAGCATGCAGGAAGTGCAAACCAAACACAGCAACTGCCCGCATCTCTCCCTTACTGAACCCAAAACTTTTGAGACTAAAATCTGAGGAAAGATCACAGACTCCATCCCCCCAAGCTCTGTTCAAAGGAGACGCATATCTAGCTAGCTCCTTTGCAACAGGCATCCACTGACTATTTCTGGCCCAGATAGGAAGGGTGCACGCCTTCAAGTCCTCCTGGACACCAGAAATCTTTGCAGCCTTACTCCTCCTAAACAGTGTACGCAGCATTTTTCCCCCAGCACAAGCAACAAAACACACAATATAAAACAGGTCTGCTTCAGTTGAAATTTTAGCACAAATCCCGGACGAGCCCCCAATTGTAATGCTTTGCGTTTATCTATTAAGTTCTTGTGGTAAAACCAAGGAAGCCTAGACTTCTGAAGTGTATTAATGCTTTACTAAACAGGGAAAAATCTGCACATACAAACTGTAGGATGAACAATACAATACAACACAACTTATAGCTTCACATATAAGCATGTATAATATGTACACATTAGGTAAACTAAACAATTACTCAACTTAGGGGTTAAGATGTCCTTCATAGTTCCTTGTTCAAAGTCCAACTCACAAAAGCGTCTCCAACGTTATCCAACTGCTTGGAAGCCATCTTCTCCTTTGTCCTTCCAAAACACAACTGTCCCTCTGTCCCAAAACACATGTCTCTTTCCAACCCTCTCCATGCCCCTCCCACCCACTTCCTGCAAACACCAACTCATCTTCAAAACCTGGCTATCTGGTTTATTTACATATCAATGGAGGGGGAAGAGGCCTTCTGTGGACATGCTGTTACCAAATCTAAACTCTATATTATTGTAATAAAGTCACTATACAAATGCCCATAGCAACACAAATGGCATGTTTAATTAGGGTAGGAAGAAAATACATAATTCCAGGTGTGGACAAAATGTAGATCTATTAGGAAAATGGGCTTTTGATAGCTTAATACATACAGTATTTAGTGCAAACTAGATTCACGATCTTCCAAAATACTGATATTGTGACCTGAAATATTTTGAGCTAAAGGAACAAATGCACATGTTAAAATAATTTACACAGCTTAGTTAATCAAATATTTTTTTTTTATTTAGCCACTTGCCGACCGGCGCACGACGATATACGTCGACAGAATGGCACGTACAGGCAGGAGGGCGTATATATAAGTCCCTCCTTTAGCCTGTCCGCACCGGTCGGGACCCCCGTGAGTCCGATCGTGGTCCCTGCGGACTCGATCGCCGCGGGGACCCCCGCGATCGTTTTACGGGGCGGCTGAACGGGGAGATGCCGAGATAAACAGCATCTCCCCGTTCTGCCTAGCAACTAGTGACGCCGATCTCTGCTCCCTGTGATTGGAGCAGAGATCAGCATTCACTAGCTGACAGCCACGCCCCCCACAGTAAAAAACACACCCCTAGGCATACTTAACTCTTACACTGCCCCCTTGTGGTTAACCCCTTCACTGCCAGTGTCATTTATACAGAAATCAATGCATTTAAATGCATTAATTGCTGTAAAAAATGACAATGGTCCCAAAAATGTGTCAAAAATGTCCGATGTGTCCGCCATAATGTCGCAGTCACAAAAAAAAAAATCGCAGATCTCCGCCATTACTAATAAAAAAAAATATTAATAAAAATGCTATAAAACTATCCCCTATCTTGTAAACGCTATAACTTCTGCGCAAACCGATCAATAATCGCATATTGCGATTTTTTTTACCAAAAATATGTAGAAGAATACGTATCGGCCTAAACTGAGGAAAAAAAAAGCTTTTTTATATATTTTTTGGGGATATTTATTATAGCAAAAAGTATAAAATAATGCATTTTTTTCAAAATTGTCGCTCTATTTTTGTTTATAGCGCAAAAAATAAAAACCGCAGGGGCGATCAAATACCACCAAAAGAAAGCTCTATTTGTGGGAAAAAAAGGACGTCAATTTTGTTTGGGAGCCACGTCGCACGACCGCGCAATTGTCAGTTAAAGCGACGCAGTGCCGAATCGCAAAAAGGGGCCTGGTCCTTTGGCTGCAAATTGGTCTGGTCTGAAAGTGGTTAATAAGCATTTTTTAGTAGTGGCTGATCTTCTAAATGAAAGTGAAATCTTTGTGAACAAACTGATTCAAATTTTTCACAAGGCTTGTATGAATGTGATGCTGTAGAATACTGACAGGATGGAATTCAGACTTCACTTGCTAAAAAAGATCTTGTATGAACAGGAAAATGCCTTCATGATGGTTTGGCGACAGGCTAGCTACTCCAGTGCTGAAGTCCATAGCTGTTTCAGGGACTTTTATGGCTAAAATGTTGTAACATAGGAAAACTCTGTGCCAACACCCAACAAAAATCAAGGAACACCACCAATGTGATTCAACACATAGTTAAAACCCCCTTTTGCTGTTCTTCAATACAAATTTATAAACGTTGATGTTAGATTATTTAATACAGACAAGTCCACAGGTAGAAATCATTAAACCTCTATCACCAGTATTTATCTAGGCGCTGCTGACCACTAAAAGATCACCCATAGTACCTGGGAGCACAGAACACCCTTCTGTTGAACAGAAAAGCTCAAAAGGAGTTCTAACAAAATATTCATAGTGATAGGCAGCAAAACAAGTGCTCAACACTTTAGATAATAAAGGTGGACTAGGAACAGTAGCAATGAATCAAAGGCTGAGTTGGAGTACCAGACCTCCAAAGCCAGATTCAATAAATGCAGAAGTAACAGATTATAGCTTCAGCTGGGAGTGTATTCTAATTCATAAAGAAAATGAATAGAACCCCTGCAAAAATGCCAGCAACTTTTAGTAGGTGGGGGAATGCTGAGGATGTTGTTTGGGCAGCAGCTGTTGTGGATATAAGAAATTAAATAGACACTAGATCAATATCAGCAGCCAGTACAGGAGTCTGGGCTGCCACCAGAGTAGGGGCTACAGTAAATAATTTATTATGTTGCTGGCAGCAGGATAATAATCACACAGTATCTTGGGTACCATTGGAATTTGGTATTTTAGCTTACATTCTTTTGCATATAGAGGTTGTTAATAAATACCGCTCATCCTGGAAGGGGGGAAAGGTATTCTGAAGCTCATGCAACTATAGAAACAAGATTCAAATTAACTTTGGGACCTTCTCAAGCTGGGTATATGGATAGCGGATTGAACAAAAAAACTGAGAGATCTATACATTAACAAAAGCAATGTTTATGCAGTAATCTCTCCCTCTGTTCTATTGTATTCCAAAAGCAGGGACTCCCCCCATCTCTATCAGAATACACAGATCAGCGTTTGCAGCCATTGGCTGTGAGCACTGATAAAATGCTGGTTATCCAGCATGACTGTTCGACAGCTGATGTCTCACATAGATGGAAAAGCTAATATCCTCATTGCAACACAGGACTTCTTTCTGATTTGAGCTATCTAGAACCCTTACAGAAGCAACTGCCTCCTGTTCTCAAACAGATGCATGCAGGCTGCATCCTCATTGTAAACCTGGATGCAGGCACAACCGACAGGTACACATTGAATTCCCATAAGGAACATATGAATCACAACTCTCTATGACATATAGAGTGCTGGGATGTGGACAACCTTAGAGCTTAGGAGAACTCATCACTTACCATGTGACACTCCTCCCAACTAGCCACTCCCCTTTACGTCGGTCCACAATAGTGTACAGACCTTTCTTGTCGTTCAACAAGGCTCTGATAAAGAGGATTCCCCTCGAAACACGCCAGTAAACTTTAGCACTTGCCCTTGTATGGGCATGTCTAATTCCTAATTTTAAGAGTGGCCTCTAATGAAAGGACAGTAGTAAACAGGTATCAAAATTTCCTGCTGATCCACATGCATTTTGGTATGTGTGTACCAGGCTTAAGATACAGAGGTGTGACAGCTCAGGCTCCATCCGGCAACATGGACTTGAGAACAGCTACATCATGTGTTCATAGTTTTTTCCACTGTAGTTGTGAAATAAGATTACACTCAGTGGATTTGGAAAAACCTTCCAAGCTGGATACACATGTATTGAAATCCACCTGGTTCAGCAGGACCTGGCCGACTTTCAGTCTCTGTGTACTCTTCTCTGTTCAACAGAAGCCAATTTAAAGACAAGCTTCTGTTGAGCGGTCCCACTGGAAAACCAGTGTTTGACCAGTGCTTGTATTCAATAGCTGCAGTGCTGATCAGTGTATTCTGACGGGGGGAGCCTCTGCTGTCAGAATACAATAGCACGTGGGGGAGGCCCCTGCATCCACATTGCTTGTGTGGATGTAGGGATCTTCAAGTTTTTTCATTCAGACCATTGGTTGAAAGCATAACAGTAATCAAACATCTAACATATGCTTATTAGTAGAGTAGTATTCAGTGTAAACATTATTGTCTATCTGTTGTACTACCTTAAGTCTACAAAGTAACATGTTCAGCTAGAATTAACTTATAATGATATATCTATGATATTTTCATTCCTGCACTGAAGTAAGGGAAAGAGGGCAATAGGAAAGGGGGTATACGGGGAAACATAAAAGGTGGGTGGTACAGCCCCATTGCTCCAGCCTACTTTAATATTGGGGAGGGAAGCCTTTGTGAAAGGCTTTCCAAGCACTCCATTGTTTATGGAATTTGGAGAGACAACCATGCTTATATGCCATAATCTGCTCTAGGTAGTATTTTTTTTGAGATGCGATTTACTACTTCTCCTACATTAGGGGCTGAGCTAGATTTCCACTTTCTCATAAGGATCAAGCGTGCTGCAAATACTATCTGCCCATCTGTCTGAGGTCAGGTGGGTAAGTTTCTATTCCAATACTAAGAATAGCTAGCCTTGAGTTGGGTCTGGAGATAATCCCTGTCAGTTTCGATATGAGCCTAAAGACTGGCTTCCAAAAATTACAGATGTTAGGGCAGAGCCACAGCACATGGGACAATGTGCCCACTAGGATGCAGCCTCTCCATCATAGGTTGAAATGGATAAAGTTAAATTTAACAAGTATGTATGGAGTAGAGTACCATCGAAGGTGTATTTTCTGTGCCATCTCCCAATATGTGGAACATTTTGAGGCCGATAGATTATTTGCAATAGCTTTACGCCATTGTTGGTTAGTAATGTCGATATTTAGATCGACCGGCCATTTAGTCGTAGGGTTGGATGGGGAGAAGGTAAGTTTGTCATGTAGACGATTATACCAGAAGGAAATTCCCCTCTGTTTAGGGTTTGGTTTGGTCCAGAATTGCCATGCTTCAGGGGAGAGCTTTAACACAAATGAGGGAATGTGGGATAAGGTGGATTGTATTTGAGCATATGTCAGAAATCCTTCTTTTGGCAGAAAAAATTTCGAAGAATGGGATAAGCTTGTCATTTCTGAGTATCAAGGAGACCTCATTAATCTCCTTGGCAATCCAACTATTAACCACCATATCTGGGTTTATGAATTTGAGCATTTTCATGGTGAGTGAAATCATTAGTGGGTTAGCAGAGTGGTTACCACATTGTAAAAAGCTATCCCATGCTGCTATGGAGGCTGAGATTGCAGGATGGTCAGTACCTATTTAAAGGTTTGGGTAAAAGGCTTTGGCTAGGAGTAGTGACTGCAGGTTCCCCAGTGATACTGCTTCATGTTCCAGGGAGCACCAGAGTTTCGAATTTGGATGTGAGAACTAGAATCTGAGTTGGTCTAGAAGTGTGGCTGTGTAATAATCTTGTAAATGTGGCGCTTCCATACCACTCGCTCTCCTGTGTTTCGATAAAGTTTCACGAGGATATCTAGCCTTACCCTTAGCCCATAGGAAGGCTGAAATTGCCTTTTGCATAGTTTTAAAAAAATCTGGAGGTACTTGGATTGGGAGTGTCCGAAATATATATAATATCCTGGGAAGGATAGACATTTTAACGCAGTTAATCTCCCAGCCCAGGATAAGTATAATTTGCCCATCTTACTGAGGTCCTTTTGAACTTCTGTTATCAGGAGAAGTAGATTTTCTTTATATAGGTTTGAGAGTGGGGAAGTGGAGGAAATACCCAGATATGGCAGTGAGTTTTACACCCAAGGGTACGAGAATTGGGATTGCAAATCATACTTTAGAGTGTTGTCAACATTTATCCCCATAATACAAGATTTAGATTCGTTCACCTTGTAAAAGGAAACTGAGTTAAACTCATGTAAGATTTGGTGTACAGCTGGAAGGGACTGTGCCGGGTCAACCAGGGTCAATATGATGTCATCTGCAAAAAGCGTTATAGCATGGGATTGTCCTTTAGAGGCTATGCCTTTAATAGAATCGTGGGACCTAATCTTCTCCGCTAGAGGCTCCATTATTAGGGTAAATATGAATGGGGATAGGGGGCAGCCCTGTCGTGTTCCATTAGTGATAGTGACATTTTTAGAAAATATGCCCTCTGTGTAAACAAATGCTGAGGGAACCAAATACAAGGCAGTAATAGCAGAAAAAATTTCACCCTGAACTCCAAATTTTTCCAAGACTCGGGACAGGTGACCCCAATGTACTTTGTCAAAGGCCTTCTCTGCATCCAATGTTAGGAGCAGAGAAGGCCTCTGACAGGTCTCAGCCTGGTGGATGAGGTCTATGACCCTCCTGGTAGCATTCAGGGCTTGGTGTCCCAGCACAAATCACACCTGGTCAGATCTTACAAGATTGGGTAGGTAGCATTGAAGTCTGGTGGAAATTAGTTTTGCATAAACTTTCAGATCCACATTAAGAAGTGAAATAGGTCTAAAGTTATGTACATACGTGGGGTCTATTCCCGGTTTAGGTATTGTGATTATATTTGCATTTAACATTTCGTCTGGAAAGAAGACATTGGACACAGCGGCATTGAACATCTCCTCCATATGAGGGAAGAGAATCTGGTGGAACAATTGGTAATGTTCAGATAAGAATCCATTGAGACCTGGGGCTTTATCATGTGGGAGTGACTGTAAAGCCGTGAGTTTCTCTTTTTTTGTGAACGGTTGATTGAGGGTTGCTCTGTCTTCTGCAGACAGAGTGGGCAAAGAGACTGAGTTTAGAAACTCATCAATTAGTTCTGGAGTGGGTTGTGGGGTACCTGGGTCACTTGTAGATTATATAATGAGCTGTAAAATGTGCTGAAGGCATCAGCCACATCTTCAGGGTTTAAAAACTTTTTACCTGATTGTGGTTAAAAGATATGGGTTAGTTTTTGCCTAGCAGTCTTGTACTTGAGCTGTTGGGCCAATAATTTACCAGCTTTATTGCCATGGAAATAAAAGTTTGCTTTTAAGGATTTCACCTGTTTGTGATGCTGGTCCAGGAGAAGGTTTCAAAGGTAAAACCTCTCCTGGTTCAGTTGGTCTAGAATGTGTGGATGGGGTGTTTGTTTGTGGGAGTGTTCAGCCCCATACACACGGTCGGACTTTTTCATCAATTTGGTCCGATCGGACAAGGTTGTTGAAAAATCAGACCGTGTGTATGCACCATCGGACAGTGTTCGTCGGTTTGTCCGTCGGACAAAGTCTTATCTCCTGCTGGAAAGATTTGCCGTCAACCCGGTCCGATCACACCAAATCCGAGCGTGTGTACGCTTGTCCGACGGACAAAGTGCTACGCATGCTCAGAAGAAATTCTGTGACGGAAGCGCTCGGTCAGGTAAAACTACCTTTCCTAATCGACACAGCACATTCGTCACGCTGCAATGTTAAAATGTCTTTAATGCAGCGCATTCTCTTTTTCTTTACAATGCAACAAGAATGACATCTTTTAGCTGCTCCTATTCACCCGCACTTCTCACAAACTTACTTCTTTATTACTTTGCAGCATTTATACACTACATGTTTATTTTTACTCAGATCGTAATACAATCTTTCTTATTTTTTTACCCAGATTTTTTTTTTTTGGGGGAATACATATTTGAAGGAGATTTTTTTTTTTTTGGAGGGGGTTTGTATGTCTCAACTTAGCAAAACCACATTATTAACATTTGTATTTCTTGCTTACATTTACTAGGAGTTTGTTGGTTGTTGGTGCCCCTTGTTAATTCTAGGATTAGTGAAATGTACCTGCCTACTCAAAGAAAAACTGTCATTGTAGAAAAGTAAAACACAATAGTCAATGATTATTTCAAATCAAAAAAACCTTTATTTAGGTCTCAGCAACAGACCAAAGAGGAACGCAGCCATGGTGAAACTTGGGGAATTTGCAAAGCCTTGGACACCCATGGCAACCATCATTTTACAGACTTAAACAATTGGGGGCATGAAGACTACCTATCTAAATAATAAGGGAGCGCAATCTGGTCCTGAAGTCCAAAACATCCGGAACTGCAGCAGATGCCATCTAGGTCCCCAGGCTCTGGTACTACGAGAGGCTCCATCTTCTCTCAGACCAGACTGAGTCCAGGTTGTCACTCTCTTGTCTTCCTTGTACGCTTCCTTCCACGCCGTGGTGCTGGTGCTGGTGGGGTGGCAGAAGGAGGAGGCGGAGCAAGGTCACTCTCGCAAACATGTGTGAGGGGAGTCATCTCCACAGCCATCCCCTCATTTAGTATTTTGAGGATGACCTCCTCACACATGCTGCGTTGCCCCGCCTCCATACCCGTAAATTTACTTGTAACCAAGGAGGCAAAGGCCTCCTCGTAGGTGGGTGTGGCATAGAGGGAGGCTGAGGCATCTTTTATCAGCTGGAGCGCTGACTCTCCCACCTCCCCCATGTTTTTCGCCCTTCTGTAGGGAAGGCGGAGGGGAGAGACTTGGGAGACAGTCAGGCTCCTACGCCTACCCCCCTGTTGGCTGCCACTACCCCCTGCCTCCTCCTGACTGCCACCTTCCACAGCCACCTCCTGGCTGAGGTCTTCCTGTGTATGAAAAAGGGACATAGTTTCAGTTATTTGTTCATCAAACACACACAATTCTCATCTAGTGACTGTTGCAAAATGTTTTCAAATACAAAACCATACAATTCTCAGCCCTGCAGTTTAGATTCTTCCCAAAAATGTCTCCCACACCACTGTCTGTTGATATGTCAATCACGTTAGGAAATAAGCAATTGGGGATCCTGAATTAACTGAACATCATTCATTATTCAACAAACTGGTTCCAAAACTACTATACCTGGAACAAGCTGGGCACCTGCACATATTCCTGACTGGAAGGCCCAGGTTGGTCCTCGGAATCCTCATCAAGGGTGGCGTGCGTGGAAGGACGCGTGCAAGGAAGAGTCGAGAGTGACTTCCTGACAGTAGCCTGGTCTTTGAGAAAGTGGAGCCTGTCATAGTACCAGAGCGTGGGGACATGGACATCAGCTGCTGCAGCTCCAGATGCTTGTGACTTCAGGACCTTATTGCGCTCCCGGAAATAGGTAGTCTTCATGTTGGTGATCTTCACTTTTAAGTTTGCGACGGTTGCCATGGGCAGGGTAGGCTTTACAAATGCCACCAGTTTCAGCAGGGCTGCGTACCTCTTTGGTCTGTTGCTATAATCCCTGTGTTTTGCCTGCCATAAGAGGGGGAATTGCCGGTATTTATCAATGAAGTGTGGGAGAAAGCTCACGTTGTAGAAGGCATCCATCACCTCTGCAAGACACAACGCCACACAAAACAATATAAATAATGTCAGCCTAAACTCTCCTAATCTTCTCCATAAAGAAGCCTCAAGTTCTAATCAGTCTAGGCTAGTTATGTACCAACGTCAAATTGTACCTTCGTTTGTAGCGATCGTCTCGTGCGTGAGCTTTCTCTCCCCTCGTCTCCCAGATCGTGGCTACGACACAGGCGTGTGACGTTTTCTATACACTGCGCATGCTTCAAACTCCGCCCGCCCCTGACGATCTTTCTCGTCTATTCCCCACCCCTTCTCTTTACGGCGTAGTGGGGAGAGCACATGGCGGGGACACAGCAGGTGCGCCACAAATATCCCACCAACGAGGAGGAGGACGAGGAAAGTCCGGAGGCAGAAACGTCCCGATCCCGGAACCTGAAATTCAAGGCCTCCAATATGTCATTTGGAGAAATGTTGGAGATGGTGGACATATTAAAGAGGAGCGACTATGATGGGAAGTATGGGCCTTACCTCAACCCCAATGTCCGCAAGGCCAAGATCATGTCTAAAGTTGTGAGAAGGCTGTACAATAATTTTGGGGTACAACGATCCAAGGAGCAACTCAGGAAACGCTGGTCAGACCTGAAACTGAGGGAGGCCGATCAGTACAGAAAGATCAAGAGAATTCTTCAAAAAAGTAAGTAGTTGTGTTTTGTGTTTGATTTCTTGCTTGCATACTGCTCCATTGTGTTTTGATTTTTACCAAGTTGTACATTCCAAAATGGCCACTTTCAGGTTCGTCTGTGCATTCGATCGTACTCAGCCTCGATCTTTCTGCCACTGTCATGGTCGTGTGTGTGTGCATTCGATCGTACGCAACCTCGATCGTTCAGCCACTTATAATACGATGTTTGGTGTTTTTTTGGGGAAAGGAAGTTTGTTCTCACTAGAAATGTCATCAAGAATGTAAAGCCAATTTATTCAATGTAAAGGAGAGGTCACTCAGTAGCTGTTTACCCATCTGGACTCTAGAGCACTAGTGCTGGGACACCCAAACCCCCTTTTTATTATGCTTTTCCACACATGTGCTCCAGTGGATACTAGAGGGGGGTCTCCATCACACAAACTTCTACCAAAAAGCTAGTCAGTTTAGCACCTTTACAAAGTGACTTCATTCATGTAGTTGACATTTGTAACTGGCCAAACTAAAATAGTGTCCGTCACTTTCAAGCAATGTTTGTCATTTCCTATTTCTGCCCTCAATAGCTTGTGTTGCTAAATCTTCCTTTTGGACATTCTCATAGGGGAGCGAAAACTTGGGCCGTCTGAGGAAACCCCCAAACCAACACCTACCAAAAAAGGGGAAAGAGCAGAAGCAGAGGAGGAGGAGGAGGAGGAAGGAGAGATCATCGAACTTGGAGAAATTGTCACCACAACAGGTGAGTGTGGGAGAACACAGCTACTGGTAAGCTAATCCATGTATGGCTGCCTCATTTCCAACACCCCATTTTTGTTTGTTTGTGGTTTTTAGGTGACGTGGATGTTGTGGAAGAAAAATCGCACTTTACCACAGAGAGTGCCCACGTACTCATCGGAGAGATAATGGTCTGCAATAGAGATCTAGATTACATAAAGCAAAACATCAATGATGTTCAACAAAAATTGAAGAACATCATTGATATTTTAGGAAAAATATGAAAACGCACCAAGTAATTAACACACATTTGTGCCAGCTTCAGAACACATTTGCAACTTAAAAACTGTCTGAAATTTGGAACATGCACACATTGTGTCCACATGTGCTAGCTCCCACCATGGTGGATGAATGGCAACGTTTTTTTGGGGGTGCAAACACTTTACGAACTACGAAAGTGGTTGTGGTGAAGGGGTTGCACCCCCAAAAAACGTCCATTCATCCCCATGATGGAAAATGGCACTTTTGAAGCTTCTAGGCATGTGTTTTACCATCTAATGACCATTTTCAGTCCCAAATTGTGTGCATGTTCCAAATTTCCACTTTTCGGGGGTGACCCCCCCATGTGATGAAGGCAAGATCAAACACACTTTGAACATATAGTCATGTCTGATCTTGTCTTCACTTTACAAAGTTGAACTTTCCAAGTTCCTAGGTTCTGTTTTGCTCCATGCCTGGTTTTACCAATTGCGGAATGTTTGTAAACAATGTTGTAAATAACCAAGATGTTGTCAGTTTTGGCGTGAAGATTGTAAACGCACTTGGGAATGTTTTCCTAGTAAACTTTTATTTTTCTAAATGTGTGGCTTCCTTATTTAAAAAACACAATGCATTATGTATGTAAAATGAAAAGGATATGGGGGGCAATGGGTGTTATTTACTAAAGGCAAATCCACTTTGCACTCCAATTTTCTTTCCCGGGAACTTTTTCAATGCACTTGTAGAGCATAGCGGATTTGACTTATGTAAATGACACCCACAGTGCTTTGTACGAAAACACGGAGCACAGCATTTTGGAGAATACACACATGTCAGACCTGGTGATGAAAAGGAGTATTTTGGGTGTCAGTTATGCAGTACAAACCTTCTCTAGACCAAAGATTAGGTAGCAAACACACAACATGAGAATAATCTTTTTGGGAAGAAGAGACTGTTACCTCCTTTTGCCCAGAAAGTGCATTCCCACTGTCGAAGGCAAAGGGAAAAAATGTCAAAGTAAAATAAGCTAAAAAGAAGACTGAAATGACATGAAATCATAGGTTGGTTAAAATATCAGATTTATTAAAAAATGCCTCTCACACATCGTCAGGCAGAGCAATGGCCCCCCTACCCACAAAGTACTGCATATATTGGTCCCGGACCACACGGGCATTTAGAGGGGGCAAGCCTGGACGTGCCACTCGAAGGGCTGTGAGTTCGGCATTTGGAGGGCCCTCCACATCTGGGCCAACGGGCACCACATAGTTCCTGTTATGTCTTTTGAGGAAGTTGTGCAATATGCAACAGGCAAGAACTATGTGGTTGAGTTTGTATTCCGCCAAGTTAAATGCCGTCAGGAACAGGCGGAAGCGGCTGGCCAGGATGCCAAAAGCGTTCTCCACAACTCTTCTGGCTCTGGACAGCCTGTAGTTGAAGACCCTCTGGTCCGGGGTGAGGGTCCTCATCGGGAACGGCCTCATCACATGGGGAGTCAACGCAAACGCTTCATCTGCGACAAAGACGAAGGGGAGTCCTTCGGCATTCTCCTCTGGAGGTGGCAAGCACAGACTGCCACTTTGGAGACGCCAGTAGAACTCCGTGTGCGTAATGGCCCCACCATCCGATATCCGGCCGTTCATCCCCACGTCCACATACATAAACTCGTATGTTGCCGACACCACCGCCAACATCACTACACTATTAAACCCTTTATAATTATAATAGTAGGACCCCGAGTTGGGCGGTGGGACGATGCGGACGTGTTTCCCCATCAATTGCCCCTCCGCAGTTAGGAAAGTCCCAACGGCTGGCAAAGTGGGAGGCCACAGTCTGCCATTCCTGTGGCGTGGAAGGGAACTGTGGAGTGAAACAAGAAAAAAAAATTAGTCACTTTGCACCTAAACATTGCAAGCAGATTAGACAATCAACATCTTGGAACAAGAGCATTGTCTAAAATTGGAGGCTGGAAAGTATTTGCACAGAAAAGTAGAGGCTCCCCTTCACAGATTACTCACCCCCCCATCAATCCCCCCACTTCTGATGGGCCATTGGCAATAACTAGGGGTTTTGGGGGGGGGGTGGTGGACAGCTAACCCTCTGCACTTCATTGATTGGCAAATGGCTCAATAATGTGGGCTAGTTTGGCCAGACCCTCTGTACTTAACACTATTGGCAGGCCACAGGAAAGATCAAATAACATTTCAACCCCCCCCCCCCCCAAAAAAGGCAGGCACAGTGTGACATTATTAAATTACCAAGCAAGCTAATAGGAGGGAAAGAAGACAAAAAAATAGGAAATGGAATGTATGGAGGCAGTCCCTTGCACTACATGCTTTGCTGAATTCATCCCTAAAGATGCGCACTATAAAGAGGTAGGTATATAGTGTGTATGGACCTTGGGAAAGCCAGCAGATAAAGGATTGGTACCATCTGACAGAGCAGTTGGGGGAGGGGGTTCCTAATGAGTTTGCCCCCCCCCCCCCCAACCAAAAGAACAAAAAAAGGGGGCTCTACATGAAGTAAACCACACAGCAAACATTTGTGCATATTTTAGGGGGTGTTTTGGGGCAAACAATACTATGCAGCAGACAAAAGACATTGCTTAAGTGACTAGGCCATAGGTGTCTATTGGGGCAGAAGAGCATGCTGGTGAGGTAAGTGAAGGGAAAAATGCATGAAGGAGAAAAGGGGCACAGCATATTAGAACATATTGCAATCATGGTAATTAGGGAAGGAGGTCAAAAATACAAGTCATTAGCAAACAGAGCATACATAGAAGGGAATAGTAAAGTAGAAATGTTACCTTAATATAGTCCTCCTGCAGGACCTGAATGATGGCAGAACAGGTCTCTGGAATAATGATTCCCAGGGCCTGGGGAGAGATACCTGAAGAGAACTTCAAATCCTGAAGACTTCTCCCTGTCGCCAAGTACCTCAACGTGGCAACAAGCCTCTGCTCCGGAGTAATGGCTTGTCTCATGCAGGTATCCTGCCGGCTGATAAAGGGGGTCAGCAAAGCCAAAAGACGGTGAAAATCGGGGTCCGTCATCCTGAGAAAGTTCCTGAAATCATCAGGATTATTCTCCCGGATCTCACGAAGCAAAGGCATGTGCGAGAACTGGTCACGCTGAAGCAACCAATTCTTGGTCCACATACTCCTCGTCACTCTGTTCATGGACGGGTCTTGGGTCAAAGCTAAAAGCCCGACACCAATTCCGCGTACAGCACGAACTCGGCGACGAGTACGCACGGGAAACATCGCTCAGAAGGTCACAAAAGGTCGGCTGGTCAGAACGGACAAACAGAAAGCACCGATAAACAGCAAGGCCTGAAAGAACGAAGTGAATAGCAGCAACGAGCAGACAATAAGCAGTGCAAATCAAAGCGTCCTATATCAAGATATAGGCCGCAATGACCAACAAATGCGAACTGACTACACGCACTAATAAACAGATACGCACGACAAGCACAAACTGAAGAGCAGTAACGATCTGAGTCAGAAAAATGAGAAGCGCGAATCTTAAGTCACCAAACTTCCACTAACTCTCGATAAACACGGGATCAGCAGAAGGAGCCCAACGGGTGCCTGACGTGGTGCTGAACTTCCCTTTTGTAATCTCGTGGATGACGACTTACGTCACGACGTTCTTCCGGACCGGATATTCCGACAACGTAGTCCGACCGTGTGTACGCAACGCCAACATCGGACAAAGTACGTCGGACAAAGTCCGACTGACCTGGTCCGCGGATTGTCCGAGCGTGTGTATGGGGCTTTCTAGTTTTTTTATGCAGGTCAGGATATCATTCAGCCACTGTGTCTGACACTTTTTAGCAATAGAACTTTGTTTCATCAGAATACCCCAAATGAAGGCCTTGTGTGTATTCCAGAGAGGGAGCATTCAGAACAATGAATTCTTGCAAGGCTTGTTGTATATGTTGTTTTTGTTAAGGTTGAGACATTAGTAGGACATCGTTGTGCCATCTGTTTGCTCTCGTCCCCAGTCCAGCCATCCCCACCGTGATTGATACATGGGCATGGTTTGACCCATGTAATAGAAAAGTGGGGGTGATGCTACGCTGTTTCCCAGGGGAATGTATTAGATCTGCCTCAAGGTGGCAGTATTGGGGCAAAAGCGTGAACTCCTTATGTATACAATGGTCGGTCAGTGATGATATGTTTATAACATCCACATATTTCAAACCCACCGACAGGAATTCTTTCATTTCCAAAGATAGTTGTCATCATGCCTCCTGGCTCAGATCTGTACCCAAAAGTCAGTATCTCAGACTGAAACGCAACTGTACAGATCACAATACATTTCTAGATCAATCTCAGATTCTAACTAAGAGATTTGTAGATAAAGGCTACACAGTAGAATTCCTTAATGAGACTCTTAATTTGGTAAAATCGACTGATAGAAAGGCTCTACTCACAGCCAGACCTAAGGACCAGGGAAGAGATACTTACAGTAACCCCTTTATTACTCAATATTCATGTCAACACTCGAGGGTTAAACATATCATCAGTAAACACTGGCACATTCTCAAAAGTGACAGATTTCTAAAGTCTCTTCTCCCTGATAAACCCCAGGTGGTATTTAGAGGCGCTCCATCTTTAAAAGACAGATTAGCACCTAACATCCTAAACCCTCCAAGCGTACAATCAAATTTCCTTACGATGCTTACAGGTTATTATCAGTGTAGGCGTTGTCAAGTGTGCGCGCTGAACAGGTGCCGTAATAGAAGGACTCAGTCTTTTCTGTCCACATGTACTTCGCGGAGTTATACCATTGAGCCCTTCATTACATGTTCCACCACTGGAGTGGTCTATATGCTGCAATGTCCGTGTGGCTTGCAGTATGTGGGCCGGACCAAAAGACCACTCCAAGTAAGACTCAACGAACACATCAACAACATACGAAGGGGCTATACTAAACATTCAGTGTCTAAACACTACCTTTTAGTACACAACAGGGATCCCAGTAATACACTATTTCTGGGCATAGATAAACATAGACCACAGTGGAGAGGTAGTGGTCTTGTTAAGAGTATTTCCAAACTAGAGATGTTCTGGGTCCATAAGCTCAAATGTTACACCCCTTTTGGACTCAACATAGATGTTGACATCAATTGTTTTATTGATAACTCTTAACGACTTTTTTCATTGCTTTTGTTTAATTTCAGTGCTTATTTTGATTTTCAGTATTTTTACCGGTGATCACTAAAAGTATTGATCACATTATTAAGTACAAGAGCTCGATTTGGATCTCTGGTAGTGGGAAGGCCCAAATTTAGGCCAATCACCAAAGATGGCCTTTTTGACCCGAATTAACACTTGCCAATCCACCAAATTGCTAGATAGATGTGCATGGTATGACCATCACGCGCACATATCTTTGGTGGATAAAGCATTTTGAGCCAAGACAACACAAGCTATTTGATTATTTTTAGTCATAGTTTGCCCTCTTACTACTATATTGAGAGATATTTATTATCTCTCTAGTTAATACTTTCAATGTGACTGCCATCTGGTGGCCATTAATATTCTTTATACAATATAAATATAATATAATATAAACCACGTAAATGATTCTGGTTTCATATTACCAGTATATGGGGTGATAACGCTCTATCAATTTCCCCATATTACCCTCCTTACGGTTTTCCCCTTTTTGGTTTTTGACACTCCAGATTGGTGCATATTTTGCCGTGTTGGGATGCTATTCGTGACACGGCATTAATATTGCACTACTCTGAACCTTTTGCTAATTTACTGTTAGTGTCTGCCCTCAGTGTCTCCATATAAGATATTTACAGTCATAAATTCAATTAATGTCTTGTATTTCCCCTTTAGTGGATTTGGCTATAAGGTCGGCTTTCAGATATTGATTGTGTACGACCACGGCCCGATATATGGTATGTTCCCAGAGTAACAGTTCCCTTTTTCTAGTTAATTTTTCGAGCGGAGATGTTCCGATTTGAATATGACAGTCTTTCGGACTCTAAACAATAAATATAGAGTAGCACAATCTCTCAGTCAATATATATACATTTTAAACCACTTTTCCCTTTCTACTGGCATTGATTTGCACAGTTTAACCACAATCAAGATGGCGTTTGCCGTCCCATCGCCCGGGATTCAAGTCGAGGCTTGGTTCTTTGTTATGGTATATAGTGCGGTGCGTCAGAGCGCCGCCCGTGCCCCGTGACGACGTCCTATCTGTGACAAAACGCGTAGGGAGGAGGAGCGACGCCCTGACGTCACCGCACTCACGTTGTAGTCCCGGAACCATGGGCTGCTGAGCGAGACTGGCCGGCTCGCTTTACTCTGCCGCTTTTATATCTTCAACACTGTAAGTGTTCACTTGTCTCTTTTATATAAATAAATTTAATAAGGATTTTATGCTATGTGAGCGCTTCATTTCTCCCTCCGGTATCGATATATGCTGTGTTCTGCTGACCCCGATCCTGAGTTGTCCGTGAGCCGGTTTACTTTTCAGCACCAGCAAACAGTGCAAGATAAAGATTTTCCAGGACTCGTGATCCCTGGCTGGGGTTAAGGCCATCTGCGCACAGGGGTCCCCTGTAACAAGGGACCACCTAGCTCTGGTAAGCAGGCAGCGTGTACTTCTGGTGGTGGCACACTCACTTCACAAGCATGCTGTGAAATCATTGATCACGTCCTTTACACGGAGGATTTTTTGAGTTTCTTGTTGCAATTATCTTTGGAACACTTTTTTATTTAGGACTTTATCAGCTATGGACTTTCAATATACATAGACTGGTTCAGTGCACCTTTTTGTTTTCATATATGCAATTTTTTGTCACTTATATTAAGTGTCTCCTGGATGTGACATTTTTTTATGTTTTGTTTTTATGCTGTGGGTAGAGGTGACATTTGTGTACACTTTGTCTATGGTAGTCATTGGTATCTATACCTACAATAAGGCATTGTGTATATACATTACACACATTCACTTATACGTCCACTAGTAATACTAGAAGGGCGTTGTCTAAATATAGTAACAGCAAAAAAAAAACACAAAAACAAAAAAACAGGAAAGACTCAACACACCCAATCAGAGGAAACTAACACAAAATTTAATGAACATCAATGGAAAAAAACATGACTCAGCATAGGAACACCAAGCGAATCCCCCCCCCCCCCCCAAAAAGATGCAAAATTCCACCTCCCCACCTTGCAAAAAAAGTCTTCCCTAAAACACCCTCCCCAAAACCCACCCCCAACTAGAACCACCCCTCATCAATGTAAAGGGAGGAGGTGGGGGATGCAGCCCCACAAGGGAGCTGGGCCTACCCTCCCCAACAAAGAAGCCCCCAACAAATTGGACTCTACCAACCATCCAACCAGGGACCAGAAGCCTGGTCCAAATCCTGCTGTGGATAGTGCTACACCTTAACCAAATAAGGACGGAGCCTCTTTTTGAGATGTGTTTTTTTTTTGCTAGAAAATTACTTAGAACCCCAAATATTATACATTTTTTTCTAACACCCTAGAGAATAAAATGTCAGTCGTTGCAAAACTTTCTGTCACATCGTATTTGCGCAGCGGTCTTACAAGCCACTTTTTTGGGAAAAAATACACTTTTTTTAAATTAAAAAATAAGACAAAAGTAAAGTTTTTTTATATTGTGAAAGATAATGTTACGCAAGTAAATTGATACCCAACATGTCACGCTTCAAAATTGCGCCCGCTCGTGGAATGGCGACTAACTTTTACCCTTAGAAATCTCCATAGGCGACGTTTAAAAAATTATACAGGTTGCATGCTTTAAGTTACAGAGGAGGTCTAGTGCTAGCATTATTGCTCTCACTCTACCGATCGCGGCGATACCTCACGTGTGGTTTGAACACCGTTTTCATATGCGGGCGCTACTCACGTATGCGTTCGCTTCTGCAAGCGAGCTCGGTGGGACAGGGCGCGTTAAAAAAAAATTTTTTTTTCTTATTTATTTTACCTTTTATTTTTTATTTTTTACACTGTTTTAAAAAAAAACTGTGTAATTTTTATTCATATTACAATGGATGTAAACATCCCTTGTAATAGAAAAAAAACATGACAGGACCTCTTAAATATGAGATCTGGGGTCAAAAAGACCTCTGATGTCATATTTACACTAAGGCCCCTTTCACACTGGGGCGGTTTGCGGGCGGTATTGACCCTTTTTCGGCCGCTCGTGGGGGGTAAAACCACCCCGCGAGCGGCCAAAATGCGCTGCTAAAAGCCGGTAAAGCAGCGCTAAATATAGCGCCGCTTTACCGCCAGCGCCCCCACTGCTCCAGTGTGAAAGTAGCTTTAAATGCAATTAAAAAAAATTTAAAAATTGGTCATTTTAAAAAATGATTTAAGAAATTGGCCCTTTAAGAGCTATGAGCTAAGTGACGTTTTAATGTCGCTTTCCCCCTGCATTGCTATGGAGACAGGTGGGGGCCATCTTCCCCTTACTCGTCTCCATGCCCAGCAAGGGTGAATATCCGATTGCCTCCGTCGCTGCCGACAGCTCTGGTAAGCGGCGGAGGGCACCGCAGCGGGACGGGAGGGGGGCCCTTTCCCGCCGCTAATAAAAGTGAATCTGCCGCAGAGACCACTCTTATGGGAAACCGGACCGCCGGCTGAAGAAGAGGATACCGGGGTTATGGCAGCTAGCTGCTGCCATAACAATGATATCCCCCTTCAAAGTAAGGCCGTACATTGTCGCGCGGCGGTCCGGAAGTGGTTAAAGCCAATGGGCGAATGGGGCACCTCACCAAAGCATGGCACCAACCCACAAGGCCAGCCTGTCTCAGCCTGGTTTAACCCAAAAATGATATAACAGAGGACCAAGTAATGTCAGTCAAATGATCAGCCATAAGGTGTTCGTCTGTGACATATTATATATATATATAATATAATATAATATATATCATATTACCCTTAATTAACCAGTAAGGTATTGTCTAATTTGTCTCATAGGGGTAAGGCAAGCACTGCTAGTTCGTTCTGGGGCATGTAATAAAAAAAAAAACACATGCACACACATGCTAAGAGCTGGACTGTCCATCTGTAATGTAATGTGACCAGCAACAAATGGAAATAAGCAGTGATTGACAAGATTCTCCCGTGTTTTGGGCTGATTCTTCACCGTTCCCATGGTCATTTAAACTCCACAAGGTGAGATCTTGCATGTAGCCCCAGACTGAGGGAGATTGACAGTTATTTTGTTTCTTCCATTTGCGAATAATCTCACCAACTGTTGTCACCCTCTCACCAAGCTGCTTGACGATGGTCTTGCAGCCCATTCCAGCCTTGTGTAGGTCTACAATCTTGTCCCTGACATCCTTGGACAGCTCTTTGGTCCTTGCCATGGTAGAGAGATTGGAATCTAATTGATTGCTTCTGTGGACAGGTGTCTTTTAGACAGGTAACTTGCTGAGATTATAAACACTCCCTTTAAGGCTGGGTTTACACTATACTACATGACAGTAGTACAACTTTGATCCTACTTTGCTCTGCGAAATCAGTCCTACATTGGTCCTACATCCATCCGACTTTCATGAACAGGATACTACTTTGATCCGACTTTTCAGATAGTACAACTTGTCTTTTGACCAATCAAAAATAACACACAATGAGAGGGGCTACAGCAGGGGGCAGGAAATAACACAATGTCGGATGCAAAAGTCGGAAGACACCTAGGAGCCAGAAATCTTGCTGATTGATAGGGGATCAAGTACTTATTTCACTCATTAAAATGCAAATCAATTTATAACTTGTTCTTATTCTGTCTCTCGCTGTTAAAATAAACCTAATTAAAATTATAGACTTATAATTTCTTTGTTAGTGGGAAAATGTACAAGATCAGCAGGGGATCAAATACTCTTTTCCCTCACTGTATATATATGTATAGCTAACTCAGCATGAATCCAGATGAAACAATTTTATTGCAGGGCACATTGATAGATGTGGTTTTAATGACATTGGGGTTCATTTACTAAAACTGGAGAGTTCAAAATCTGGTGCAGCTGTGCATGGTAGCCAATCAGCTTCTAACTTCAGCTTGTTCAATTAATCTTTGACAAAAAAAAAAAACTGGAAGCTGGTTGGTTTCTATGTAGAGCTGCACCAGATTTTGCACTCTCCAGTTTTAGAAATTCAACACCATTGTGTTTTTTTGAATTTGTAATAAAACATGGCTTTGTTTTTCTTCTATGTGGTACATTTAAAGTCCCATTTCATATACTTACCCCATATTTTGGGTTAAGTAGTGGTTCTATTGGATGTAGAGTTGATACCCATAGAAGTGGTATATTTCAGAAGGATATAAACCCACCTCTCTTTGTATAAGAAGATGTGGTTCAGCACAGCAGCAGATATGATTAGCTCCTGGGCTTACTAACTTACATTACACTGCTCACTAGAAGTCCTCTGTAGCAGGCAAGGAAACACAATCGCTCCAGGTGATAGCCCTGTATTCACACCATCTTTGTATTTCAGGAGATGGAGGGTGCTGGCTTAGCAAAGACGATAATAAGAGAAATCAAGTAGGACAGCCGCACTCCGATATAATGCCTTTATTGATAAAACTTAGTTTATTCACCGACAGTGGCACAGGTACAGATGATAACTGATGCGTTTCACACCGTTAGTCATAGCTGTAGGACTACTGACCCATAAATCCCTGGTCACCTGACTACAGCTGCAGTCAGGTGTAGTCCTCAAAAACTTTCTCACACATGGAAAGGAGGAGTGGGCGTGGAGGCGATCAGAGTAGACAAAATGTAAGTGGATTAACCCATGCAAGGGAGAAATTAGTAAATAGATGATAAATGAAGAGTTCAAGCTCAGAATACTTCATAGCCCAAGGGTCCAATAAATAAGAAGATCGCCCCCCCCATGCACTCCATAATACATGTAAGGTGCAAGGTACTTTTACATCAATGCGTAACACACTATACCCATGTATCTACCAAACACCCATTAAAATATTTAGTCAAATTTGAACATCGATGTGTACACAAAATCATAAATGCATCCTTAAAAATATGTGAAAATCTAAAAATGTGTGTATAAACATGTATGCAATTGACCACCACCAGGAGGTGTCGATACAAGACATCTCTCCCTGGTTATGCAATAAAAAGCACACACGGAAAGACCATTGCACATCATGGGAGGGACTATATATAGGAGCACAACTAATTTTATTAATATTATATTCAATTTAGAACAAATAAATGCAATTACAGGCCATATCGCCTCCCCATTTATCTCCGAATATTAATTGGTGTCATGAATATTAGTAATATAATCCCCAAATATATACATATATTTTCAGTGTAATCCTGATATAATGAGATGGCAAGAAGACAGATATAATGTTGCCCATTATAAAAAGACCTTTCAAAGCAGAAAGGTGAGATATAAATGGCCAGAGTGAACCGGATAATTTAAACAAGTCTCGGATTAACGAACTGACAGATTAATGGAAAGTAAAACCCCATATACTATAGGAGCTCATACTTTCAATCATAAAAATGGGATACATCCCATTCAAAATGTAACCCCGCCGCTGAGGGGAAATATCCAGAACACTTCTCTTTTACAGAGTGTTCTGAATCTGTCATCCCCTCTAAAGGATGTGAAAATCCTCTCCATTCCCTGTATGGTAAAACATGAAACATCCTTGTCATGCACATCAATCCAATGTCTGGCGAAACTCGTTGAGCGATTATTTTCAATATCATGCAGATGATCGTAGAGGCGGTCTGTCAGATGTCGAGTAGTACCTCCCATGTATTGTATATTACATGAATTGCAGGTGATAACATAAACCAAGAATTTTGTATTGTAGTTAATAAATTAAAGGATCTTGAATATTCTGCCAGTAGTAGCAGAACAAACAACATCACCCCCCTTTATGAAAGGACAATAGGCGCACGTTTTGCTCCCACATCTGAAAGTGCCTTTGAACTGCAACCAATGGGAGCCTGAACTAGTGCTGGTGTAGAAACTAGGGGATAAATATATTCCAAATGTGGGGGCCCGGCGAGATACCGTTTTAATACCACCTGTCAAAATCTGAGCATATTTTGAGTCATTAAATAAAACAGGAATGTACCTAGTGATAATGTTCCTAATTTTATGGAATTCCACACTATAGGGTGTTGAGAACACAGGGGTACTGATATTTGAGGGGAACTTTCTTCCATTCTTACTTCTAATCGAGCCCCCATTCAAGATTAGTTGACAACGCAGAGTGCTCTCAGCAATTTTGAAAGCTCTGGAGATCGTGGATTTGGGGTAACCCTGATCCTCAAATCTGATAGTCATATCTTCAGCTTCCTTTATAAAGTCAGAATCTTTACTGCAAATGCGCCTCAACCTAAGAAATTGACCGACTGGAATTCCTCTTATTGTATGTTTTGGATGGCCTGAGTCAGCCCTCAACAAAACATTGCCCACAGGGGGTTTCCTAAACAGACTGGAAGTCACTTCATTATCACTGCCCAGCAACTCAACATCCAGGAACTCAATGGACTTGGAACTATAATGCCCTGTAAATCGCAAGTTTAAATCATTGTTGTTCAAATAGGCCAACCAAGCTTCCATGTTAAATTGCTCATCAGCGACAACAAACAGTAAGTTGTCTATAAAATGACAGTAAAATATAGTGTCTTTGTGATGAGTTCTATCTGATCCAAAAATCCAGACCCTCTCCCACCACCCCAAGTAGAGGTTGGCCAGTGATGGGGAGGATTTATCTCCCATCGAAGCACCGCACATCTGCAGATAAAAGTCTCCATCAAACATAAAAAATTATGAGTAAGCAAAAATTCAAGACTCATCAAAATGAACTGTAATAAAAGTGAAAACCGACCTGATCTTTTGAGAAAAAATGAAACCGCTTGTATACCTAAAGAGTCATGAATAGATGAGTAAAGACTAGAGACATCACATGTAACCCAATTATAATTGGGCTTCCATGTGAAGTCTTTCAATTTAATCAAAAGGTGTTTGGCGATTTACAGGGAATTGTAGTTCCAAGGCCATTGAGTTCCTGGATGTTGAGTTGCTGGGCAGCGATAATGAAGTGACAGTCTGTTTAGGAAACCCACTGTGGGCAATTTTTTGGGCTGGCTCAGGCCATCCAAAACATACAATAAGAGGAATTCCAGTCGGCCAATTTCTTAGGTTGAGGCACATTCGCAGTAAAGATTCTGACTTTATAAAGGAAGCTGAGGAAATGAATATCAGGTTTGAGGCTCGGGGGTTACCCCAAATCCACGATCTCTAGAGTTTTTAAGATTGCTGAGAGCACTCTGCGTTGTCAACTAATCTCAAATGGGGGCTCAATTAGAAGTAAAAATTAAAGAAAGTTCCCCTCAAATATCAGTACCCCTGTGTTCTCAACATCATATAGTGTGGAATTCCATAAAATTAGGAACATTATCACTTGGTACCTTCCTGTTTTATTTAATGACTCGAAATATGCTCGGATTTTGACAGGTGGTATTAAAATGATATCTTGGGAAGATATTTATCCCCTAATGTATACACCAGCACTAGTTCAGGCTTCCATTGGTTGCAGTTCAAAGGCACTTTCAGATGTGAGAACAAAACGTGCGCCTATTGTCCTTTCATAAAGGGGGGTGATCTTGTTTGTTCTGCTACTACTGGCAGAATATTCAAGATCCCTTCATTTATTAACTGCAATACAAAATTCTTGGTTTGTTATCGCCTACAATTCATGTAATATCCAATACGTGGGATGTACTACTCGACAGCTGAGAGACCACCTCTACGATCATCTGCATGATATTGAAAAAAAACACTCAACCAATGTCGTCAGACATTGGATCGATGTGCATGACAAGGATGTTTCATGTTTAACCATACAGGGAATGGAGAGGATTTTCACATCCATTAGAGGGGGTGACAGATTCAGAACTGTTCTGGATATTTCACCTTAATACTAGAAAGCTGGTGGGGTTAAATTTTGAATGGGATGCATCCCATTTTTATGATTGAAAGCACGAGCTCCTATATTATATGGGGTTTTACTTTCCATTTATCTGTCTGTCCGTTAATCCAAGACTTGTTTCAATTATCCGGTTCCCTCTGGCCATTTATATCTCACCTTTCTGCTTTGAAAGGTCTTTTATGGCCTGCAATATAATTTACATTGTTCTAGACAAATTTGTTCTAAATTGAATCTAATATTAATAAAATTACTTGTGCTTCTGTGTAGTCCTTCCCATGATATTTTAGGGTGCTTCCATATGTGTGTATGCATGTACGTGTGTGCTTTTTATTGCATAACCAGGGAGAGATGTCTTGTTCCGACACCTGCTGGTGGTGGTCAATTTTGTGTTCATACACACACATTTTTAGATTTTCACATACCGTATTTATCGGCGTATAACACGCACCGGCGTATAACACGCACCCCAAGTTTAGGAGGGAATTTTAAGGAAAAAAAGTTTTAGGAGAGAAGTTTAGGGAAAAAAAAAACTTACATTTACAGTGGTGTGAAAAAGTGTTTGCCCCCCTTCCTCATTTCCTGTTCCTTTGCATGTTTGTCACACTTAAGTGTTTCGGAACATCAAACCAATTTAAACAATAGTCAAGGACAACACAAGTAAACACAAAATGCAATTTGTAAATGAAGGTGTTTATTATTAAAGGTGAAAAAAAATCCAAACCATCCTGGCCCTGTGTGAAAAAGTGATTGCCCCCCTTGTTAAAACATACTATAACTGTGGTTGTCCACACCTGAGTTCAATTTCTCTAGCCACACCCAGGCCTGATTATTGCCACACCTGTTCACAATCAAGGCATCACTTAAATAGGAGCTGCTTGACACAGTAAGGTCCACCAGAAGATCCTTAAAAGCTACACATCATGCCGAGACCCAAAGAAATTCAGGAACAATTGAGAAAGAAAGTAATTGAGATCTATCAGTCTGGAAAGGGTTATAAAGCCATTTCCCAAAGCTTTGGGAATCCAGCGAACCACAGTGAGAGCCATTATCCACAAATGGCGAAGACATGGAACAGTGGTGAACCTTCCCAGGAGTGGCCGGCCGCCCAAAATTACCCCAAGAGCGCAGCGACGACTCATCCAAGAGGTCACAAAAGACCCCACAACAACGTCCAAGGAACTGCAAGCCTCACTTGCCTCAGTTAAGGTCAGCGTTCATGCCTCCACCATCAGGAAAAGACTGGGCAAAAATGGCCTGCATGGCAGAGTTCCAAGGAGAAAACCACTGCTGAGCAAAAAGAACATCAAAGCTCGTCTCAATTTCTCCACAACACATCTTGATGATCCCCAAGACTTTTGGGACAACATTCTGTGGACCGATGAGACAAAAGTGGAACTCTTTGGAAGGTGTGTGTCCAAGTATATCTGGCGTAGAAGGAACACTGCATTTCAGAAAAAGAACATTATACCAACAGTAAAATATGGCGGTGGTAGTGTGATGGTCTGGGGCTGTTTTGCTGCTTCAGGACCTGGAAGACTTGCCGTGATAAAAGGAACTATGAATTCTGCTGTCTACCAAGAGATCCTGAAGGAGAATGTCCGACCATCTGTTCGTGTACTCAAGCTGAAACGAACTTGGGTTCTGCAGCAGGACAATGATCCTAAACACACCAGCAAGTCCACCACCGAATGGCTGAAGAAAAACAAAATGAAGACTTTGGAGTGGCCTAGCCAAAGTCCTGACCTGAATCCTATTGAGATGTTGTGGTATGACCTTAAAAAGGCCGTTCATGCTCAAAAACCCTCTAATGTAACTGAATTAGGACAATTCTGCAAAGATGAGTGGGCCAAAATTTCTCCAGGACGCTGTAAAAGCCTCATTGCACGTTATCGCAAACGCTTGGTTGAAGTTGTTGCTGCTAAGGGTGGCCCAACCAGTTATTAGGTTTAGGGGGCAATCACTTTTTCACACAGGGCCATGATGGTTTGGATTTTTTTTCACCTTTAATAATAAACACCTTAATTTACAAATTGCATTTTGTGTTTACTTGTGTTGTCCTTGACTATTGTTTAAATTGGTTTGATGTTCCGAAACACTTAAGTGTGACAAACATGCAAAGGAACAGGAAATGAGGAAGGGGGCAAACACTTTTTCACACCACTGTAAGCGTCATTTGCAGCTTGCCCAGCGTCATTTGCAGCTTGCCCAGCGTCATTTGCAGCTTGCCCAGCGTCATTTGCAGCCTTGCCCAGCGTCATTTGCAACCTGCCCAGCCTCATTTGTAGCTTGCCCAGCGTCATTTGCAGCTTGCCCAGCGTCATTTGCAGCCTTTCCCAGCGTCATTTGCAGCCTTTCCCAGCGTCATTTGCAACCTGCCCAGCGTCATTTGCAACCTGCCCAGCATCATTTGTAGCTTGCCCAGCGTCATTTGTAGCTTGCCCGGCGTCATTTGTAGCTTGCCCGGCGTCATTTGCAGCTTGCTAGTGTCATTTGCAGCTTGCTAGTGTCATTTGCAGTTCGCCAGCGTTTAAATTTCCCGCCGCGAGAAATACCGCGCATGTGCGGCCGAAAAAGACCGAACCGCGGCCGAAAAAGGCCGAAGTGCGGCCGAAAAAGACCGAGCCGACTGTTCAGCTCCGCTCGGAATCCCGCCTCCCTGCTGTTTCGGGAGCGAGCGCAGGGAGGCGGGACTACGAGCGGAGCTGAACAGCCGGCTTCGGTCTTTTTCGGCCGCGCTTCGGCTTTTTCCGGCCTTTTTCGGCCGCGGTTCGGCCTTTTTTTCGGCCGCGGTCGCCATTTTTCGGCGCCGCAACCGATTTTTGTCATTTTTTTGGGGGGGGGGTATCGGCGTATAACACGCACCCACGACTTTCCCACGATTTTAAGGGGGAAAAAGTGCGTGTTATACGCCGATAAATACGGTATTTCTAAGGCTACATTTATGATTTTGTGCACACATTGATGTTTAAATTTGACTAAACTTTTAATGGGTGTTTGGTAGATACATGGGTATAGTGTTTTACGCATTGATGTAAAAGTACATTGCACCTTACACGTATTATGGAGTGCATGGGGAGGGGGGTGGGGGCGTATTTATTGGACCCTGTGCATGGGTTAATCCACTTACATTTTGTCTACTCTGATTGCCTCCACGCCCACTCCTCCTTTCCATGTGTGTGAAAGTTTTCAAGGACTACACCTGACAGCAATCTAGATTAAACACAATTGGTCAGGTAACCAGGGATTTATGTGTATAAAAGATAGATTGGGGTCAGTAGTCCTACAGCTATGACTAAGCGCCACTAATGGTGCAAAACGCATCGGCTATCATCTGTACCTGTACCTCTGTTTGTGTATGGACTAAGTTTTATTAATAAAAGCATTATATCGGAGTGTGGCTGCTCCACTTGATTTCTCTCGGTAAGGAAACATTATCACTTGTGATATCATCAGCACTGCTTGTCAATGTTATAAATTATATAAAAATCAATAAAAAAATATCCTCTCCCCATTAATCCCAGAGGCTTAAATTGTTACTAAATCCAGGACCCTGCATTCAATATATCTGGTCTCCCACAGTACACAAAACAGGGACATGCAATTATTTTGGTAAATATAAACTGCTAAATACCTTTTCTCATCAGCAGATAGAAATCTTGTGAATTCTATCTGTGTTAAAGCTTGTAGGAGGAGTTTTCATTCTACTCTGACTGTCCTATGAGGCTGCAGGACCTCAGACCCTCTGTCTGGACAGTTCTGATTGGCACTGTGCCAATCACATGTACCCTCCCCAGGAAAAAACACTCTAGCAATATACACCAAACTAAGCATGTGCAGAGTGACTCCAACGGCTCTGTACTACCTGCCTGGAGTTTGCATGTTCTCCCTGTGCCTGTGTGGGTTTCCTCCAGGTACTCCAGTTTCCTCCCACACTCCAAAGATAAGCTGGTTGGTTAATTGGATCCTGTCTAAATTGGCCCTAGTATGTGTGGATGTGAGTTAGGGACATTAGATTGTAAGCTCCTTGAGGGCAGGAACTGATGTAAATGTACAATGTATATGTAAAGCAAAATGAATGGTGCTATATAAGTACCTGTAATAAATTAATATACAAACTGATTTTATTGTTGTCGGTTTAGTAACACTTTAAAATGTTGGGTGCTCTGGATAACATTTTCTTTTATTGAGTTTGCATTAAACACACACATAAATGAGTGCAAAACCCCTCTGCTCCTCCCAGGACCTCCTGCTCTCTAGCTCCCTTGTTACCTCCTCCCATGCTCGCCTTCAGGACTTCTCCAGAGCCTCTCCCATCCTCTGGAACAACTCCCTGCCCCAGTATGTCCGATCAGCCACTACCCTGTCCACCTTTAGGAGATCCCTGAAAACTCATTTATTCAGGGAAGCCTATCCCACACCCACCTAACAACAACTGTGCCGTCCTGTACCTTTTGTATTGAACTGTACTGTAATTGTGTTGTCCCCCCTATACATTGTAAAGTGCTGCGTAAATTGTTGGCACTATATAAATCGTGTATAATAATAATAATAATAATAATAACAAACCTGTGAAATGTCACTGTTAAGCTAATTTCTTAACGTGCAAAACAACTTGATTTTATTTTAGTGTTAGGTTAACAATTTACACAAACAGGTTTCTTATTTGCTATTTTACATTGAAACGTGTACTGTGTGGATATAGCAAGTCAGGGAAGATGCTGAGGAGAAAACTCCTCAAATGCAAACATTCTAGAAGACCACTGGCTTATCCAAAAGAAAAAAAAATGCTTGTACTATTTTTTTCTATAATGCTAATAAATAATAATACAAGATTTACAATAACAAACATATTGTTCAGCCCTCCAGACATTTTAGGGACTGTATTTGAGGCCCCCTATAAAGTATGTATTAAGTTGAAACTGGTTTAAAAAGAATGCAAATAAAATAACACAATAACACCAAATGGACACTAGATGTCAATATTGTACTTTGCTATTACCTATTTTCTGTGATCCCAAATGTCAAGCAATGGCTAGGATTCTACTACAAAGAATCCTATCAGCATAATGTTTGATTTAGGCATCAAATTGCTTGTTTATGTTAATCAAAATAAAATTTTGATCCAAAAAGTCTATTTGTTACAAATTTATTTACATGACCATTTTTCTAGTTCCTAGCATTGCTTTATTTTTGTGATTGTAAAGTAAATTACCGATCAGTGTCCTAAAATAACATTAAAAGAGAAAGAAGAAGCAATTTCTATGGATCTAGAAATCTTTAAATGTATGAAAACAAAAATATTTAATTATTTGCTTCAGATCTTGCAGTCTTAACACCACAAGCACCTATCGATAGGAAAATAAAGGCTCTGATTAAATTCTAATAACACTTTAAACATAAATACATATATAGATAGATAGATAGATAGATAGATAGATATAGATATGGATATAGATATAGATATAAATATATAGATATAGATATATATATATATAGATATATAGATAGATATAGATATATCTGTATATAGATAGATATATCTGTATATCTGTATAAACTGCTCCTCATTTGGACATACATGGGGGAAAAAAAACAAACAAAAAAAACATCCACATTTTCTCCCCCCTCTCTCTTTAAACTATGTGTACTCAAAATTAAATATCAACCATAAACTTGTATAAAAGCCATATAAATATACAGTTGTACTCATAAATTTACATACCCTAGAATTTATGATTTCTTTGCCATTTTTCACAGAATATGAATGATAAGACAAAAGCCTTCCTTTCACTCATGGTTAGTGTTTGGCTGAAGCCATTTATTATCAATCAACTGTGTTTACTCTTTTTAAATCATAATCACAACAGAAACTGCCCAAATGAGCCTGATCAAAAGTTTACATACCCCAGTTCTTAATACCGTGTATTACCCCCTTTAATATCAATGACAGCTTGAAGTCTTTTGTGGTATTTGTGGATGAGGCTCTATCTCCTCAGATGGTAAAGTTGCCCATTCCTCTTGGCAAAAAGCCTCCAGTTCCTGGGAATTATTGGACTGTCTTGCATGAACTGCACGTTTGAGATCTCCCCAGAGTGGCTCAATGATATTGAGGTCAGGAGACTGAGATGGCCACTCCAGAACCTTCACTTTATTCTGCTGTAGCCAATGACAGGTTGACTTGGCCTTGTGTTTTGGATCATTGTCATGTTGGAATGTCCAAGTACGTCCCATGCACAGCTTCCTGGCTGATGAATGCAAATGTTCCTCCAGTATTTTTTGATAACATACTGCATT
This sequence comes from Lithobates sylvaticus, assembly GCA_028564925.1. NCBI lineage: Eukaryota > Metazoa > Chordata > Amphibia > Anura > Ranidae > Lithobates > Lithobates sylvaticus. Next base: position 173,674,707 of record CM053026.1, read on the forward strand.
CATCTTGCCAAAATTTTGACCAAATTTCCTGTGCCTTTGTAGCTCACACATCACCAAAACATCAGCGATCCACCTCCGTACCTTTCATCATAGGCCTTGTTGACGCCTCTCCAAATGTAGCGTTTATGGTTGTGGCCAAAAAAGCTCAATTTTGGTCTCATCACTCCAAATTACTTTGTGCCAGAAGGTTTGAGGCTTGGCTCTGTGCTGTCTGGCGTATTGTAAGTGGGATACTTTGTGCCATTTGAGTAGTAATAGCTTTCTTCTGGCGACTCAGCCATGTAGCCCATCTTTCTTCAAGTGCCTCCTTATTGTGCATTTTGAAACAGCCACACCACATCACAGATTATGGCTGCGCAACAGGCACCATGTACAAAGAGTCCTGCAGTCCGACACAGGGCCACACCAGAACGACAAGTCCCTGAAGGAACATAATAATCAAATGAATGATACCAATATACACCTTTGAAAGAAGATAGAGCCAACGTACATATTCGCCAGCACACCATGGATCGATGAAACTTCGTCCAAAAAAGGTTTTTAATGAAAAAAATGACATCACAAAAATATAAGGTGCAACGTTTCGGAGCCGCGCAGGACCCCTTCGTCATGCCTGACGAAGGGGTCCTGCGCGGCTCCGAAACATTGCACCTTATATTTTTGTGATGTAATTTTTTTCATTAAAAACCTTTTTTGGATGAAGTTTCATCGATCCATGGTGTGCTGGCGAATATGTACGTTTGTTTGATGTTTCCAGGACCCGACTGGTAATCGCTGCAGCACCCGCCATTTTGTTACGAGCCACAAATACCAGGAATGAGTGCGATAGGAATATCAATTTGAGAAGATAGAACCAAACTAAATATAATGCTGTCAAAATTTGACGACGGAATGTATCGATTGAAATTAGATACTTATAAGGAAATGATTTCTATTGAGAATACCAAGTTTACTCCTATTTAGTGCAAGTATCAAATAGGTAACTTGCCATCCAACAATACAAAACAAAAGGATGGATACAATTTTTTTTACACTCCCTTGGCCTCTGTGATTCTGCTTTATCCTGGTTCTCCTCCTACCTATCTCAGTGCAGTGTCACTTACAAGTCCATCTCCTCCGCTCCCCTTCCTCTTTCTGTTAGGGTACCCCAAGGCTCCGTCCTTGGGCCCCTCCTATTCTCGCTCTATACCTCTTCCCTAGGCCAGTTGATAACCTCCCATGGCTTCCAATACCACCTCTACGCCGATGATGACACCCAGATCTATCTCTCCACTCCTCAACTCATCCCCTCGATCTCCTCACAGATCTCAAACTTACTGAATGACATATTGGTATGGATGTCCCACACTTTCTCAAACTCAATCTTTTATATTTCCTCCTTCCCGGTCCCCCCCCCCCCATGACTTTACCATTAAGATTAACAGCACAACCATTGGTCCCTCCACACATGCCAGGGTGCTGGGTGTAATCCTTGACTCTGACCTCTCCTTCAGCCCCCACATCCAATCACTGGCTAAATCCTGCCGCCTTAACCTCCGCAACATCTCCAGAATTTGACCTTTCCTGACTAATGACACCACAAAGCAACTTATTCACTCCTTGATTATTTCAAGCCTTGACTACTGAAACTCTCTCCTTAATGGCCTACCCTTACGCAGGCTATCCCCCCTTCAGTCTATTATTAATGCTGCTGCTAGACTAATACACCTCACTAAACGATCCGTGATTGCTGCCCCTCTCTGCCAATCCCTTCACTGTCTTCCCCTACCCCACTGTATAAAATTCAAAATGATAACCACAACATACAAGGACATCCACAACATCGCCCCCAGCTACATCACCAACCTCATCTGCAGATATCGCCCTAATCGTCCCCTCCGCTCCTCCCAGTACCTCCTGCTCCCTTGTTACCACCTCTCATGCTCGCCTTCAGCACTTCTCCAGAGCCTCTCCCATCCCCTGGAACTCCCTGCCCCGGTACATCCGATCAGACCCTAACCTGTCCACTTTCAGGAGATCCCTGAAAAGTCATTTATTCAGGGAAGCCTATCCCACACCCGCCTAGCAGCTGTCCCCAAGCCATCCCCATCAAATCATTCCCCGCATCTATTACCTTTTGTATCACCACCCCCCCCCCCCCCCCCCCCCCTCATCTTTAGAATGTAAGCTCTATGAGCAGGGCCCTCCTGTATTGAACTGTGCTGTAATTGTGCTGTCCCCCCTCTACATTGTAAAGCGCTGCATAAGCTGTTGGTGCTATATAAATCATGTATAATAATAAAAAGAATGATAAGAAGAAGAGGGGCAGCAGAGGAAAAAGTTAAATTATATTAAGTGTGATAGATACAAAATAAATAAGAGTTATAATTATTAACCTACCACTCTGCAAAGTATATTGCCTCTTTAAAGTCAAACTCTATGCAAGTAAATAAAGTGTCACTAGTTTAGCACACATGACTCCCAAGGTTAAAAATCAGGCCTAGGAACCAAAGGAATGAGTGAATAAATAAATAGATCCAAAAATCTTACAGGCACGCCAGACACCGCTACATCTAAAGCGAGGGGAGATATATAACATGGGCCATATTACCTGCTTTGCAACTCCAATAGTGATATCGCCACAATATGCCAAAATACAGGGAGGCCAGATCCTTATATGTGTCCTCATGCTACCAGCTCACACCACCAAAAATAGCGGTGGGAGGTGATGTTGTGATGGCATGTGCGTCCTGTCACCGTGCATGCACAAAATGGCACCCAGCGTGGCGGTACCATCTCCAGGATGCCTCTTGCAGACCACCGCGCCCACCCACCTACCAATAAACAGTAGGTGATCAGGAGGATTTGCAGAAGCATCCGGCATGCCCGGAGGACTGTCCCCACCACAAATTGATAGGGGAATGATGACTAGGCATGCCCCAAGGGAGGTGGCCACTCACCCCACCACTGAACAAAAAAGATGGTGGAGCATGAAAGGCACATATGCCCACCCACACGACCCACACAATGCACAGTGCAGCCAAAACAGTAATGAGCAGATAATAATAATAATAGAGAAATGAATATACAATTACAGACACAATGGCAGAATAACAGACTACAAAGTTAAACTCCAATATAAACATTGTACCTTAAAGGCACACTGGCTAATGTAGGCATACAGTGGTGTGAAAAAGTGTTTGCCCCCTTCCTCATTTCCTGTTCCTTTGCATGTTTGTCACACTTAAGTGTTTCGGAACATCAAACCAATTTAAACAATAGTCAAGGACAACACAAGTAAACACAAAATGCAATTTGTAAATGAAGGTGTTTATTATTAAAGGTGAAAAAAAATCCAAACCATCATGGCCCTGTGTGAAAAAGTGATTGCCCCCTAAACCTAATAACTGGTTGGGCCACCCTTAGCAGCAACAACTGCAACCAAGCGTTTGCGATAACGTGCAATGAGGCTTTTACAGCGTCCTGGAGGAATTTTGGCCCACTCATCTTTGCAGAATTGTCCTAATTCAGTTACATTAGAGGGTTTTCGAGCATGAATGGCCTTTTTAAGGTCATACCACAACATCTCAATAGGATTCAGGTCTGGACTTTGGCTAGGCCACTCCAAAGTCTTCATTTTGTTTTTCTTCAGCCATTCGGTGGTGGACTTGCTGGTGTGTTTAGGATCATTGTCCTGCTGCAGAACCCAAGTTCGTTTCATCTTGAGTACACGAACAGATGGTCGGACATTCTCCTTCAGGATCTCTTGGTAGACAGCAGAATTCATAGTTCCTTTTATCACGGCAAGTCTTCCAGGTCCTGAAGCAGCAAAACAGCCCCAGACCATCACACTACCACCACCATATTTTACTGTTGGTATAATGTTCTTTTTCTGAAATGCAGTGTTCCTTCTACGCCAGATATACTTGGACACACACCTTCCAAAGAGTTCCACTTTTGTCTCATCGGTCCACAGAATGTTGTCCCAAAAGTCTTGGGGATCATCAAGATGTGTTGTGGAGAAATTGAGACGAGCTTTGATGTTCTTTTTGCTCAGCAGTGGTTTTCTCCTTGGAACTCTGCCATGCAGGCCATTTTTTCCCAGTCTTTTCCTGATGGTGGAGGCATGAACGCTGACCTTAACTGAGGCAAGTGAGGCCTGCAGTTCCTTGGACGTTGTTGTAGGGTCTTTTGTGACCTCTTGGATGAGTCGTCGCTGCGCTCTTGGGGTAATTTTGGGCGGCCGGCCACTCCTGGGAAGGTTCACCACTGTTCCATGTCTTCGCCATTTGTGGATAATGGCTCTCACTGTGGTTCGCTGGATTCCCAAAGCTTTGGAAATGGCTTTATAACCCTTTCCAGACTGATAGATCTCAATTACTTTCTTTCTCAATTGTTCCTGAATTTCTTTGGGTCTCGGCATGATGTGTAGCTTTTAAGGATCTTCTGGTGGACCTTATTGTGTCAAGCAGCTCCTATTTAAGTGATGCCTTGATTGTGAACAGGTGTGGCAATAATCAGGCCTGGGTGTGGCTAGAGAAATTGAACTCAGGTGTGGACAACCACAGTTATAGTATGTTTTAACAAGGGGGGCAATCACTTTTTCACACAGGGCCATGATGGTTTGGATTTTTTTTCACCTTTAATAATAAACACCTTCATTTACAAATTGCATTTTGTGTTTACTTGTGTTGTCCTTGACTATTGTTTAAATTGGTTTGATGTTCCGAAACACTTAAGTGTGACAAACATGCAAAGGAACAGGAAATGAGGAAGGGGGCAAACACTTTTTCACACCACTGTAGCTAGTGGATGTATACAATTCTGCATGTGTGGCGCCCCCCTTAAAGTAAAAATAGAAAAATTGGACCATGTTTTTTACAAAAAGGGCTTAAAGCTGAGTATGTCGTTCAACCCCAGCAGTGATGTGGCCTTAAGGAGATATATCCACCTTGCTTAAAGTGGTTGTAAATCCCCTTTCATGAAATCTGTTTTTACTTATCTCTCTCCAAAGCTCTAAGTCTGTGTCTTTCTGTTGCTCCGTTCCTCTGTTATCAGCATAAATTCTGACAAGCTCTCTGATAAATGCAGCTGAAAATTTGTCTCAGGGGGGGTGCATAGATTAGCAGAGAGATGGTCTATTCAGGCTACAGCTCTGCAAGTTTCTTTGTCCCTCTGCCTATGTGGAGGGGGGGTGTGTGTCTTTCCTCCAATCAACTCTAACACAGTGTATGCCCAGACTCCGCACCCACTGCTGAAACAGGAAGAAAGATTTGTAACTCGATGTGCACTTTCTAAAGAATGTAAAAAGCTGAAGACAGCAGATATACATGTAAAACCTATGTAGGGACATTTGTTTCATCTCTGTGTATCATCTGAGGCTGTTCACTTCACTGGGTATTGTAGTATATTATATCTAATATATATATATATATGTATACATATATATATATATTATATATATACATATTTATATATATATATATGTAGTGTTTTTTATGTAGTTCGTATAGACATTCTATTTAGGCATTCTAAGACAAATTCATTATGCAAGAATATAGATTGGGGATTCAAGTCTATTCTACACCTCAAAAGGGTGTCCAGGTGTCATCTCTTAATCTAATCAGTAGTCGCACACATCAAAGACAATGTTATCTGTTACCCTTTGATGTGTAAATCTTATGCAAGTTGTGTGTGTGAGGGATAGCCTTTTAATCTAGTATTTACTGATGGTAATTAGAATTGAGGGGGGTATTCATGGTAAACATTTGGTTGACCCCCCCCCCAGTGTCAGATCAGTATATGAGAAGACAGGCAGGTTGTCAGCTAGTCTAGAGAGAAAGACGGGTCTAGGGGAAGATATTCTTTGTCATGTACTCTGGTGGATTTTGTCGTCTGTAAGAATGTTCTGTTTTGGAAGTCAATAAAATCTCTCTCTGGGAGAATCGGGTTTTGCTGCGGACAATACTTTTAATAACTATATCCCATCTACGAGGAAGGAACGATTATAGATTAGATCACTACATTGGTGCCGTTCAAGCGACCAGAAGAGCATTTTCAGGACTTTGTATTAGAAATCGTGGTGATAACAATCCGTGAGTTGGACAGAAGTCTGATGGAGACCCAAGACCTGTGCTGTGACTCTAACGTCTGGTTGTGACATAAGAGAGTCTGATCTACAAAATCAAACAAGTTTGGAACCCCAGAATTATTCTCTGGAGACTGGAAACGAAGAAAAAGGACTGCATCGTGTACCAGAAGACGTGAGCTGGAAGCTGAAGGAGTAATTAATGCGGTGAGTAAAATATTTCTCTCTTTTTAAATTATTAATAATATAGTAAAAATGCTTACTCAGTGTGAAGCTAGTGTCAGTTCTGATAAAGTTAACAGATGGGTGTTAAAATGTATTAAGCGTCATGGCGGTCCTTATGAAGTGCCAGAAAAATATAAGCAGACATGGACTATGATGAATGAATTTTTAGAAAAAACTGTTTTTGAGAGCAAAATTTCAGAAAGTAAAAGAAAAGGTTGTATTGTACAGGGCTTGTTATCTTGCTGTTTAACAATGGAAAGTTCTTTGAAAGATAAGGTTGAGGAAATTACCCAGTTACAGAGTGCAGTTGATAATAGCAACAAGGTTTGTCAGAGGTTACAAAACCAATCAGAATCTGAGACTGTAAATTTAAAATTGCATGCAGTCACCATTGGGGAAGCTCTGCTTGAGAAGTCTAAACGTTGTAATGAATTATCAGAGGAAAAGGAGAGATTGAAATTAAGAATTATGGAATTAGAGAAGAGATCTCAGGAATGCAGATATGCATCGAATCGTGGATTCAGCAATCTGCAGCAAAATGCAAATACAAACATTCTATCAAATGAAACAGAACCTCATATTAAATCTGATAATTCATTGCCAGCTGCACCCACTGAGACCACCACAGTTTATAACAATAATAATAATGCAGGTGAAGTTCAGCTTGTAATGAAGCCTTTGAAACCAAAAGAATTGGATGCAATTCTTAAAGAAATAGGAATGATTCCCTGCCATGATTTAAACAGATTTTTAAAATGGTTTTGTGACTTGCAGAATGTCAGAGATATGTACAATCTCAACCCATCTGATTTAGACAGAGTTATGCAACATTCTATAGGAAATAGTCTTTGGGTGAGAATTAAGCAGATCTGTACTCAGCCAATGAGGACAAGGGACATATTGATGGAATTGTTATGTGTTTTGTATGGTGTACGTTCTGATGTTACTGTTCATGGGAAGATCAAACAAATGAAAAATGAATCTCCCTACGAGTTGTCAGGAAGGATAAAATCTATTATGGAAATATTGGTCAGTAATAATCTTGCATTTGAGCATGGTGGCTTGTTACATATGAGTATATTTCTACATGCTTTGAACGAAGAGATTAGACAAAATATTTTACTAGTTACCCCAAATCCCCATGATTTAAAAGACGTATTGTTGAAAGCAGACAATTTATGGAGAAAGTCAAATGAGCAAGCTGTCAAGATTGATTTAGCCACATTGTTTAGGACAGATACTGAACATAAAGATCAAAAGATAATGTCTTATGATAACAATCAAAGAGGAGACACCAGGTCAAATATAGGTGATATTAATATGAAAAGCAGAGCTGACCAAAATCATAATAAAAAGGTATCTAAGGCTTGGATACCATTTTCTCAGTTAAAACAGAAATATGACCACTTGAAGATTGAGTACGATAAAATGAAAATGGAACATAACACATTGCTGGGACAGCTAAACAGATTACATTATCCAGATCTGTTTTTGAATACAAATGACATTTCGCTAGCAGTGGGGGTGGTTTAGTTTCAACCTGTGGATGTGTAAATAGTCCTTTGTTTTAACTTCAAAGAATGTTTAAGGATCTTGCTAATTAGTTTTGTTGGAGAGTTTTTTGTCTTTCAGATATTGAAGATACTGCATCCGCATAGCATGTGAACTGCAAGCTGAAATTTCTGGCTAGTGGGGGAGAAACACTGAATAAACAATATCATGGACTCTCTCAATATTCATCAAGCAATTGACCTTTTTTTTTACTTTTTGACTTGGACAATGGACTTTTCCCTATATTTTATTTTTTTTTTATTTTTCACCCTTTCCCATTTTTATTCATCAAGCCCTATTTTTTATTTTTATTTTTCACCCTTTTCCATTTTTATTTTTATTTTTTTTTATTTTTTTATTTTATTATGTTTTATTTCTTGAACTTTATCTTAAACCCAGAGCGAAACATTTAAACCGAAAATAATTTTTCATGTTACATTACATGTTGCATATTACATATTGCATATTGATCAATATATTTGATATCTAAGGTGAGATGCTGCACAATGGCTTGGCATAGCATAAATTATAGTATGTTGGGTGGTTTTCCTAAATTTATAAGAGGGGTGAGTGAAGTTCATCACTCCAGTCATGATTTGAAACTTTGTTGAATCAGTCATTAATATTATTGACATATGGATGAAAAAAAGACCTAACTTTACTGGCAAGATTTTCCACTGCTGCTTTGTCTGGATAGAAGATCTGATAAACGCTGATGTCAAGCTGATTCTATCTGAAAGTGGGGGATTATATATGGATTATATGGATATATGAATTATAGATTGGTATATAGATTGGTATACCATTCAGGTGGAATTATGGACTGAATGATTCAAGCAACTGCTCTATTAAGGATGGAAATGAGGAGTCGGCCTACAGCAAATTACAAAGTACAGCAATAGCAGTTTTTTTCAGCCTTTTGAACTTGAAAGCGAATGCTGGTACATGGATGGTTCTTCTTACTATAAAGATGGAAGTAGAATTTCGGGATTTGCTGGTGTTTGTGCAAAAGCATCTTTAAGAAAATGAAAACCTTGAGCCTGGAGAGGAATCCTGGAGTTATGTGGATCGGAGCTCCCAGCACACCAAGCACACCAAGTCTACTTTCAATGAGAGTTATGATGAAGTTGAAAATTGAAGAATGAACTGCGACATCCGCTCGTTTTTGTGCAATATTCAAGATCTTGATGTGATATAATAAGGATGTTTACCGAATCCTTTTCCAGTCATGGTCTAAAGCTATATTATCTAATGACTGTTTCATGGGGATATTTTAGAGGCTGGTGAAGAGAGATGTAACCAGTTTCAACTTTATATTTCATATGAGCCATTGTGAAGCATCCAATACCTCAAGTCGGTAATGCTATGTTTGTTGCTCGATTTATGGGTCAGTTCTAGTAGTTAGAACGACCCAAGTGGGGGTATATGTAGTATATTATATCTAATATATATATATATGTATACATATATATATATATATTATATATATACATATTTATATATATATATGTAGTGTTTTTTATGTAGTTCGTATAGACATTCTATTTAGGCATTCTAAGACAAATTCATTATGCAAGAATATAGATTGGGGATTCAAGTCTATTCTACACCTCAAAAGGGTGTCCAGGTGTCATCTCTTAATCTAATCAGTAGTCGCACACATCAAAGACAATGTTATCTGTTACCCTTTGATGTGTAAATCTTATGCAAGTTGTGTGTGTGAGGGATAGCCTTTTAATCTAGTATTTACTGATGGTAATTAGAATTGAGGGGGGTATTCATGGTAAACATTTGGTTGACCCCCCCCCCAGTGTCAGATCAGTATATGAGAAGACAGGCAGGTTGTCAGCTAGTCTAGAGAGAAAGACGGGTCTAGGGGAAGATATTCTTTGTCATGTACTCTGGTGGATTTTGTCGTCTGTAAGAATGTTCTGTTTTGGAAGTCAATAAAATCTCTCTCTGGGAGAATCGGGTTTTGCTGCGGACAATACTTTTAATAACTATATCCCATCTACGAGGAAGGAACGATTATAGATTAGATCACTACAGGTATATGTGAGGGTCTACATCCACTTTAATCCTACGCCAAAACTGGTGTTTGGTTTTGCCCACGTAGAAGGCACCACACTGGCAAAACATAATATACACTACACCAATTGTCTGAAAATCCACACAATATTGCATTGCATGTAGGCTACCATTAAGGTAGGTAGAATGTCTAATTAATAAAAATCCAATCACAATAGTTGCAGGCACCAGATCTTCAGGTAGAATTTAATGAGGATGCATCCTCATTTTGCTGAGTCCCTCCGAAATGACTTCTTGTGGGCCTATCCCTTACTGATTTACTTCTATATGAGATTTCAAGTTCATCCTTCACAGAGTTTTTTAGGGATAGGATCAATGGCCAATAAGTACCAATGTTTTTGTAGAATACTACGCACACAAGAGTGTTGTCTATTAAATTATGTTATGAATCGGACCGTATCTGACTGCATCTTAGTTTTACACTCAAACAAAACGTCATGTCTGGTCTGTTTGTACACTTTTTTAAACGCTTTCTTTGAAATTGAACATGACTATCACCTGGCCAGTAATCTATCCCTCAAGGAATCAGCCTCCTGCTTAAAATGTTCCTCACTTGAGCAAATGCATGTGAGTGTACATTATACTACCCACATGAAGTATTGTGTTTCCCACAGTCATGTTATGGTAGAGTGAAGTGTTGATTGTACCACCCTCCTGTATAAAAATGTGTATATCCAGGAAGGATATCTGTCTGACGTCATATTGCATGGTGAATTTTAAATTAAACCCGTTTGTACTCAAAGCTGTCATAAATTCTGAAAGTTTCTGTACAGTCCCTGTCCAAAACAAAATTACATCATCAACTTAACAATGCCGTAAAAAAAATACACATCCAAGTGCTTGCATATTTCTCATCCAAGAAAGGAAAGCACCCCCCAGGTACTGATTGGCCAGTAAGGGCACACAGCATGTGCTCATCACAACATCCTGTACCTGGAGATTGTGGGAGCCATCAAAAATAAACACATTTCTGGAAAGTATGTGTTCCAAAAGTGCCAAAACAAATTGGCTGTAAGTCATGGGGCCTTAGTTACTCAATGAACAATGAATAAACATTACCAGCAACCAATGTAGCAGAGGTGTACAAACAGCTGGGTGAACAGATTCATAATAACAAATGACAAGCAGAAACAAATGACCTTACTAAGTGGAACAAAGAAATATTCACAGTTTGGGTGCAATAACATCCTCCAAAGTAATATCCTTTCAAGAGTAACCTATCTCTTTCAAACCATGCCTGTATACCTGCCACCATGTTTCCTTACAGACCTATGCACTTCCTCCCTACAATTCCTATGGGCAGGAAAGAGAGCGAGACTTTAATCTCAACTACTTAATCTTTCCAAACAAAGTGGTGAGATCAGTTTACCAGATTCTTTTCACTATTATTACCACACTTTGCATCTATTGAAGATCATGTATTGATGGTCCTCCTATTCTCATAAACCCTGGGTTAAGCTCGAACAGGACCTTTACCCCTCAGGCCCTCTTTTAGTCTCTGCCCAACTCCCCTCAGAAATTAGATAGAACCCACTAGTGCAGCGGCTAGGAACATTTTTCATACTGCAAAAATATCCTCAATTACAGCACTTCTCACTCCTCAGGCTTTTCCCTGGGTTATACATTATTCATGTAAAGTTTCTCAGTCTTGCTCAGACTGGGACATTCCTGGGCAGTACACTTCAGGGAGTGGGTTTGCCTCCTCTATCCTCAAAGACTTCAAGCTTAACTTGTTTTGACTCTAGGGGCCTGGTGAGTACTCCAACTATCTAATTTTCTCCATTCCATGCTGTCAGGGCTGGGCTGGACTCACCTGTCGCTAATTGCCAGCTCCTATCTCTCCACAGTTTTTTTAGATGTTGATGATATCCTGCTCGTCAGTACTGCCTACTTAAGCCGTCCAGCCCAAAGGATCTCTGCCTTCGCCTGTTTTGTTTCAAGCACTCTTTGTGTCATAAGTGTCCCTGACGGAGCATATCTTAGGCACATAGTATTCCCTTCTGATTCCCAAGGTCCCATGGCCCCCTTCTCCTCCCCCGGGGGGAACCATGGATACCCTCCTAATGGGGCTAGAGGGGATATTTTTGGGGCATATTTTCCTGTTTTATTTAGTCTATCCCATACTGTCAGTGTATTCCGCGTCAGCGGGGAAGTCCATTTGGACAACCCCCTGTCTTTTACTGGTATCCATGGAGCTCCCGCTAAATTTCTTTCTGCCATGTTTTTTTCAATTGTCACCCATGCTTTATTTTCAGAGTCGTGGCACCAATTCAGTATTTGTACCATTGCCATGGCTCTGTAATATTTTACCATGTATGGTAGCCCAACTCCTCCTCCTCCCTTGTCTCTGCACAAAATTTTATATGCTATTCTTGCTCTCCCATTTCCCCATATAAACGACAAGAATATTTTGCGTATCTTTTTAAAGAACCTCTGGGGGAGTGAGATGGGTGCCGTGTACAACACATACAGCAACCTAGGTATTATATTCATTTTTATGGTATTTATCCTTCCAAATAAAGTTAGCGTCTGTCCCCTCCATCTCTCTAAATCTTCTTCTATTTTTACTAATAAGGGATTATAGTGTTGCTCATACAATAGTTTTACATCTGCTGAAATGTGTACTCCTAAATAATACAGGGACTTCTTATTCCAAACGACAGAATGTTTTTTTTGTATGTCTGCTCGTAAGTCTAGGGGAACATGAATGGGTAATAGTATCGATTTCTCTATATTTATTTTAAAATTTGACATTTTCCCATATCTTTTTACCTCTCTCATCACTTCTTCAAGGGAGTCTTGAGGATTTGATAAGAAAAACAATAAGTCATCAGCGTATGCTGATACTTTATATTCTCTAGCTCCAATTTCTACTCCCTTTACCTCCCTATTTTTCCTTATTCTACATAGGAATGGTTCTAACACTAGTGAGAATAATATTGGAGACAGGGGGCAGCCCTGCCTTGCACCGTTCTGTATATCGAATCCCCCTGACAAGGTCCCGTTCACTTTTACCCTTGCCCTTGGTCCTGCATATAGTGCTGCCACCCCTCCTCTCATCCTCTCCCCCAGGCCTATTTCCCTTAATACCTCCATCATAAATGTCCAGTTCACTCTATCAAAGGCCTTTTCGGCGTCCATAGATATCATTACTCTTGGGTTCTTATTAGGTCCATTCTGCATCCAGTGTAACATGTGTAGGGCTCTAATTGTATTGTCTTTCGTTTCTCTCCCTAACATAAACTCTGTCTGATCGGAATGTACCACCCGTATTATTTTATCTTGTAATCTTGTGGCCAATATTTTTGCTAATAACTTGGTATCTGTGTTTAAAAGAGATATAGGCCTATAATTGGTGCAGTATTTGGGGTTTAGGAATTACTGTCAGGAAAGCCAATAATGCTTCTGGGGGTAGAGTATTTACAGCTGTTATCTGCTTAAAATACTCACATAACGGTATAGCCAGTATGTCCATATATTTTTTATAATATGCACTAGTTAGTCCATCCGGCCCTGGGCTCTTCCCTCTTGGTGGGTTTTCTATTGCTTTCCTTATCGCGTCCACAGTTATCTGCCCCTCCATCTTCTCTACTGCCTCCGCAGACAAAGAGGGAAGTGAGGATTCTTTAATATATTCCCTAATTTCCTTTGCTTGCTCCTCTCTACTTACCCCTGGTATCGACGTCTTAATATTATATAAGCTCTTGTAAAACTTTTTCGAATTCCCTGGCTATGGATTTGGTGTCTATTATCAACTTATCACTATATTGGATGCTATGAACGTGGGACGATTCCTGTTGTTTCTTTAATTGGTTGGCTAATAGTTTGCCTCACTTGTTCCCATTTTCATAGAATCTATGTGCGAAAAATATATATTTATTTTTTGTTTTCTTGTCCAGATATAGAGTGCGTTCTCCCCTTAGCTTTTCCAGCTGTTTGGCGTCTTCACAGTTCATGCTATTGTTATGCTTTATTTCTAACTCATATATCTTTTCTAATAATACCTCTAATTCCTTTCTTTTTTCTCTTTTAACTCGTGAGCCATGGGCTATTAGTACTCCCATTATAACTGCCTTGTGGGCTTCCTATACTATTTGTTCAGATACCTCTCCCGTTCTATTTTCTTTAAAGTAGCTGATCATTTTATTTTGTATGTCTTCCGCTATCTGTTTGTCATCTAGTAGTGTCTCATTTAATCTCCATACCCACTCCCGTTGGCCTCCAGATACCGGTTGGAACTTCATTACTACTGGTGCGTGATCTGATATTGTTATTACCCCTATTTTACATATTCTAAATAATACTGGTCTACCATAAGAATATCCAACCTCGAGTATACTTTATGCGTTTTTGAGTAGTGACTATAATCTTTTACTCCCTCATTATAAGCACGCCAAGTATCTACTAGGTGAGCCTGTCTCAGCTGTTTTTTCACTTGTTTCCATGCTTTCAATGAGGTTACTGTTTTCTCTGAAGCGGTATCTAATTTATGGTCCATTATTCTATTAAAGTCTCCCCCTATGATCACACCTCTTTCCCTAAACTTCTCTAGCTTTCTCATAGTTTTTATCACAAATTCCATTGTACCATTATTGGGTGAATATATAGATGCAAATGTATAGCAGGATCCATGAAAGGTTCACTTGATGAATAAGAACCTTCCTTCCGGATCCTGCTGTATCTCTGTGGGCTTCATGGGGCAGATCCTCCTGAAAGTAATGGACACCCCTCTTGCTCTTGTTATTGGGGAGCATGCATGGAACCATTGGTTGTATTCAAATATCGGCATTTTGGGGACTGATCCTGGCACGAAGTGCGTCTCCTGTATGTATATTATGTGCATCTCGTGCCACAAGCGTTCCCTTTTTTAGGACCTTCTTATTTGTAAAAATAAAAACCAAGCTCATTTCCCTTCCCGGACCCTGCTTTCTACTTACTTTTACTTAGCTACCACCTTTATATTGTTATTTTGCGTGTCATTTGGTTCTTCGCCTCATATTCATTTTTTCTTCTTTCTCTCCTCTCCTCCTCTGCCCCTCCCCCCCCCCCCCCGCCATTGGGCTCCGAGAAAGAGGAGAGAAGCGAAAGATCTTCTAAACAATAAGGGAGCATTTGTGCAGCCATGGCATAAACTCTGTACCAAAAAAAAGACGGGAAACCTTTGGTTCGCAGCAGCCAACAGATTGCACCCTTAGTGGCAAGTATAGGGCTCGTTACTCATATGGTTATATTAATTTGTAGAGGCTCTATTAAATGATTGGATTAGTTTCCCATGATCCTAATTTATGAGTCATCATTATAAAAATATATGGAATACCCTATTATAATTAATACATTCAGTACAAATGTCAATAATAACACATTAGACCCACCTCTACAGGTTATTTCCTGATTCCCTGTAACCTCCCCCCGTGTGTCTGTTCTCGGGGTGTGTACTCGATCTTTCGGGGTCTTTGCGTGCGGTGCGGTGTGGGGGTTCGTGGGGGAGGGGTGCAGGGGACTCCTCATTTTATGCTGCTTGTTGGTGTTTCCCACTCTTTGGTGATTGCTGTAATATGTCCATCCCCTGGTCTGAGGGTGTATTACCTAGCTCTGGGAGTCTCCCCTTGTCTTTGACTCTGTCCATCCCCCCACATTCATCCCCTGTACCCCTGTACCTTTTAAGGGTTGTGGGGCTCCCCTCTGCTCCGCTGCTGCTTTTCAGGTCTCCGTTTTGCTTCCACCCGCTCAGGTCCGGGTCTCTTCCATCCATCGGCTGTCTGCCTCTGCCTCCTGATACCGGGCTACCTACTTGTGAGCTGTGTGTCTGTATCATGGGGGATCCGCGTCCAGCTTTCCCCTGTGTTCCGCCGGCTTCTGGGGAGCCTTACCGCTGATGAATCAGGCCTGACGCCTCTCCTCTCTGGGGCGTCATATAGGCTCTTGGCCCGCCTGCAACGCTCCTGCTTCCTCCACCCGCGGGCTGCAAAGCGGCTCGTCTGCGGGTGGACATAGTCACCGCTTCCTGATGCGGCTGGTTACCGTGCTGCTCCCTCCCGCCACCCACGCTTCTCTCTCCAATCACTGTAATCACTGTGTGTGTGCGTGCGGCCGATGTCAGCTTTCGCCGCTCCATTCCTCAATCAGGCTATCTCACAGGGTCCGGTCCGATCGTGTAAGGGAGCTCACACCTCACACGTCCTCTACCATCTCTGATCCTGCAGGTAATGACAATATAAACAATCCTTCTAACGGAGTGTGATTTAACTGTACTTCTGTCTCGGTCTGATTTCATGGTTTCTGACACATGCCCAGGGATAGTGGTTTTTTTTGAAGCATCACCCCCTTCTTGAAGTTATGTTTATCTTCTACCCTTCACAGACATACTTTTCCTTTAGCCCGCTCTGATGTGAGCTCACCCCCATCTTGTATCACAGCATGGGGAAAAGAATTGGACTCCCCATTACAGAAGCACAGACATTTTCATCTTAGCACAGAAGGCATTCATATGCAACAAAATTCCAGAAGTTGGTTACAAGCTGCTCGCGAGATGGTACAGGACCACTGACAGCCTACACAAAATGTATCACCAGAGATACCTGTTGGAGTTGTTTTCAGCATACACCACCTCCTTGTAACACATAACACAGGGAAGAAAGATAAAAAACTGGTTTTGTAGGTGAGATTTTTTCACTACACCAGATTATAGATTACCTCTCCTACAAGACATTGTTAAGAGTGTCATTGTCTCATTTTCTCTTTCTGCTACAGCACTGTCCTGTAATTATCTGTAATTTTGTGTTCCAGTTCCCCTCTAGCTGCAAGCTATAGGGGATCTTTGCCCACTCCTCCTCCTCCCCCCAAATTACCTTTTTTTTTATTTTCCTTTCACATCTTTTTCTACCCCCTACTCTACCTCATCCCTTCCCTGTACCCCACTGTTTGTCATTCCTGATTAATAAAATTATTGATAAAATGAAGATTCTCGGTCATCAGTGCTCTCAAGGGCCTTTACTGGACTGTTTGGAATAACAAGAACATTTTTTTTTCCTTCTTTATCTACAATTAGGTGTCCTATATGGAGGTCACTGTTTATGCAATTATCTTCTTTTGATTGGCAGCCTTGTGACTGCATTGTATTCAGGTTACAGTGATTTACAGTACATCTTGTCTGACACATGTTAATTTGCTGAACCATTATATATATTTATTTTCCATTGTCTCTGTAAAAGAAATTTCTTAAAATAAAGAGCATAATAAAAACAAAAAAAAAATGTTAATTTGCTGAACCATTATATATATATTTATTTTCCATTGTCTCTGTAAAAGAAATTTCTTAAAATAAAGAGCATAATAAAAAAAAAAAAAAAAACAACATCTCTATATGCGGATTAAGCACTAATTTTAAAAGCAATAAAGATGGTCATTGCTGGCTAATGCATTCCTTGCTGTTTAACAGTCCTATTGACAAGAGGCTTTCACATACTTTCATTATCTCTGGAAGTCACTGGAGAAATGCAGTCCTGATCCCGTTTTCTTCCAGAACAGGGAGACTCCATAAAGTCAACAGAGTATGTCCTAGGCTCAGAGTTACTTGTTTATGTTTGACATACAAACACCAGTTTTGATTTTTATGCATAGACAATAGCTGGGTATACACGTTCATTGTTTTTTTTTTTTTCATTCCAGCAAGACCCTTGGACAGAAGATGGTCAGAACTTGACCAGCTTCTCTTGAACAAACAGCAGTAAACATATACCGAAAATCGTCCTGAACCAGCCAACTTTCGGTACGTGTGTCGAGCTTAGACTCCATGCACACTAGCATTTTTTTAAGCTCCTAGAAGCTGTTATTAGCATTTTTTCTACTCCTGGAAGCTAAATAGTGTTATCCTATGTGTCCCTGCACACTACTTTAGGCTATGAGATTGCATGCCAGAGCCTTCCCAAAAACGCATCTTTCCCCAAATACAATATATAAAATAATGACTCAAGATACCAAATTTTTGGGCAAATAAAATGGCCGCGGCACTTTATTGTTTTTTTCACATAAAATATCCTTCTATACTCTTTTATTATCAACCAAATGACATCATGAATTCAAATAAACCTCAACTGTTGCTGCTCGAGCAGCAGTACCACATATTTTTTTACATAGAAAAAAAACAGTCCCCCCCGGATGCCAGGGTGACCCAACCACATAAATTGCTTGTGACTGGGGTGGGAGGGAGGGTGCTTTCTTCTTCCTGTCTTGCCGCCGGCAAAGAGAGAGAACTCTATCTCCCCAGCCCTTAAATATTGCCTCTCCAAAATAAAGCATTGGTGATCACTGGCTGTAAAAAAAAAATATGCATATATTGATGATGCATATATTGATGCTCATTGTGCAGTTACCTGAAAGATATCCTTGTCTCAAAGCACTGCATTTGGTGGAAGATTACCCCATCTAACAATGACTGCGTCGATCCGGAGCTGATGCTGGAACAAGCGTTCCAGCACTCGGCTCCAAGATACAGGTCGTGCCATGGCTGGGATTCATACCGACAACCCCAGTACTGCTAGGTGGAAGTGCTAACCACTTAGCCACTGTGCCATTTTTTCGCCATGCATGCCAATGAATTTAGGGACATATCTCATAGGAGCATGGACAGGTCCGTATAAAACAATGGGGATCTGTTTTTTTGCAGGTAATAAATGTAAAGGGTAGCTGTAAAAAAGTACAGAAAAGTACAGTTATCCTTTTAAAGTAATTAGCAGTCTTCTATGCTCAGTTTGAACTGCCTTGTTTTGTAAGTTATAGCAAATGCTTAAACATCAGCTGCAGTAGCCCAAATTCAAGTAGGCCACGTGCGTACACCTTTAGATTCTGTTACTGGTGTTTTTACTTAGGATATACATTACTGATGGTGAATGATAATGAGAATGAAGCTGACAAACCAAGACTCATGTTCCAGGCTAGAAGTGCATTCATTTGATATTGGGTTTGGAATTCCCAGAACTCTGCTGTCTTTTTTGTATCTCTGTGTGTACACAGTAATATGATCTGTGTGTGACGAAATCAATTTGTTCATAGCTTTCCTCCTCACTTACACATTGCTAGCCAGTATCCTTGTTAACCTAGGTTTGTCATGATAGGCATAAAGGCATAAGATTAGTGCAGGTGAAAACTGGACTTTGAACTAGAGATAGCAAGCATTCGGATTCACAATTAGAATGCTGTATTGTGACATTCTTTTTACTAAAACAGATTGCAAGTAACATTAAAGTGTTTGTTAACCCAGAAAAATAGAAATCCTGGTGCCTTAAAGCAGATTAAACAGTGCTTGTGCTGTGTAATCTGCCCCCCTCTAAATTGTAAAAAACCTGGCTAAGGCCCGTTTCACACGGGACGGATCCGTAATGATCCGCCCCGTAAACATCCGCTTGCTTAGCGGGGATCGTTCCGTTAATCCCTGCTGAGCCAGCGGATGACAGGGCGGTCCCTGCACACTGTGCAGGAAACGCCCTGTCAGATCTCTGCTCTCTTCTATGGAGGATCGAATGAACACGGACCGTCTGTCCATGTTCATCCGATCCGCTCTGCAGACGGATAGAAAAATAGGGTTTTTCTCCGTCTGCAGAATCGGACCATAGCGAAGACGGACAATATTGGGTGTCAGCGGATGCTCATCCGCTGACACCCGCTATCCCAAAACGGATGGATGAAATACGGACATACGGTCCGCATGTGTAAAAGGGACCTACTCCTGCAACTTCCTGTATCCCCCTCTCTGTGCTGAACATGAAAATCAGGGCTGCTGAGCCCTGACCACCGTGGGCAGCGTACATCCCTTCATCATCCGCAGCCCAGCTCTGCTCTCCTCTCTCCCCCTCACCCCTCCCTCCCCGCCTCTCAGCTCCATGTTCTGTGTCTCTGTCTCCACCCCCCTTCCCCCCACCGCTATTAGTACAAATAAAAAATTCTAAATGGTCCCTGCCAGCCCCTCTATTATAGATTGCCTTTATTAGTATTAGTATGAATACTGTATTAGTCTTTTATAAAAATGAGGCATGTAAATATCTTTTTAGAGCGATCTTCAGGCCGATCATGTGACTCTCAGTCGGTTTCCAGGGCTACTGCAGGAGAGGCTGCAGTAGCCCTGGAAAGTTCAATTTTGCTCTCATCTGACCAGAGCCCTTCTTGCACATGTTTGCTGTGTCACCCTCATGGCTTCTTGCAAACTGTAAATGGTATTTCTTATGGCTTTCTTTCAACAATGGCTTTCTTCTTGCCACTCTTCCATAAAGGCCAGATTTGTGGAGTGTACGACTAATAGTTCATCCAGATTCTCCCACTGGAGCTGTGGATCTCTGCAGCTCCTCTAGAATTACCATGGGCCTCTTGGCTGCTTCCTTTATCAATGCTCTCCTTGCCCGGCCTGTCAGTTTAGGTGGGCGGCCATGTGTTGGTAGGTTTGTTTTTGTGCCATACTCTTTCTATTTTTGTATGATAGATTGAACAGTACTCTAATATTATATAATGTGAGATATTCAAAGCGTGGTATATTTTTTTATAACCTAACCCTGATTTAAACTTCTCTAAAACTTTATTCCTGACCTGTCTGGTGTGTTCCTTGGCCTTCACGATGCTGTTTGTTCACTAAGGTTCTCTAACAAACCTATGAGGGCTTCACAGAACAGCTGTATTTATAATGAGATTGAATTATACACAGGTGAATGCTATTTACTAATTAGGTGACTTCTGAAGGCAATTGGTTCCACTAGATTTTAGTTAGGGGTATCAGAGTAAAGGGGCTGAATACAAATGCATGCCACACCTTTCAGATAACTTTGAAAGGCACACAACTACAAGAACAGGAATATTTCCACTTCCAATTCGGAGACTTTGTGAAATACAGCGAAAAACTAAAAATTTGAGGCCACAATAATCCTAACCATAAAGAAGAAAAAAAATGGCTTGTCATCATCCAGAAAACAGGAATAAAAATGTTACTTTTTGAATCATATTTTATTAAATAAAGTGTAAAACTAAATGTTATTATCAGTATATGTTTCTCCTCTAAAAAGTGAAGAACCCAACAGTCACTTGCAGGCCTGGAGTTCTGATGTCTTTGGTTTTGATGCAGTCTGTGACTATGAGAAGCCACATCACTTGAGATAGGAAGAACACATGTTGGCTGTTATCTATCTTGTCAGATGCTTGACAGCCAAAACACAGTGTGTGAAAATAGAATGGAATCTTGCCATCAGCTGCCATACCCACAAATTAACCCTTTTACCAGCTAGATACAGCATGAAAAAATATTTTAGTCTCACATTAAAACTTCTGGGTGTCAACAATATGATTGAAAGATATTAATGTAAAGCATAAGTACAGCGTGCTAATTTGTTTTGCACTTTGCCAGAGGGCTATCATTACTATGATATATTGACAACTATACACACACTAGTGTTATAGTCCATGCTTTATTATTGACAACAGTATGTCTCCCTTTTGCTGTTTGCAGCTATTATACTGTTCTCGTGCAAAAGCCACATACCTGAATCTCTCTGTATTTTGTTAGGCCCAGACCCATACTATAAATACAAGCCTGATCTTTGTACGTAGAATACAAATTTACTGTGATAATAAGATAAACTAAACATAAATAAAAAAATCTAATATCACAGTTAGGCCCCTTTCACACTTCTCAGACTACAGACTACAGGTGCGTTTTGCTACAATTTTACAGTGATTTCTGTTAATTTCAATTGGAAGCTGTGTTTTGGTGTGGTTTTCAAAACTGCATCAAAGATGCAGAATGCAGGACTTTTCAAAACGCACTGCACCCACAGCGCAGTGGTGTGAAAAGTCCCATTGAATTTAAAGGGAAATATTTTTCCTGCATTTTTCCTGCAAGGTAAAAACGCAGGAAAAACGTATCAGTGTGAAAGGGCTCTTAGTGATGGCTGAATCGGCCTAGGTTTGGTTCAACATAGGTTCTGAGAACTTTTTCAAATTTGGCAAACCTGAAGTTAGAGGCAATCCTCATTGAAGTTTATTGCATTATGTTGATTAATTCTGTCTATTTCAGCCCTAATAGGTACTGTCAAAAAAAGGCATGGGAAGCTAGGCACTGCCATGGGAGCGTGTACCAATGCCAAAAAAAAACCTTTGGTTTTACTACAAGAACTAAGATACAGCAGTGTAAAATGGGCAAGAAGTGGGACAGCTTTATTTAAGCATAACTTAACCATCAATTGTGTATGAATGGCATTAATTACCCCTTAAGCCCCATACACACGGTAGGATTTTCCGATGGATTCTGTCCTATCAGACAATGTTGTCGGAAAATCAGACCGTGTGTAGGCACCATCGGACAGTTTCCATCAGATTGTCTGACGGACAAAGTCCTATCTCCTGCTGGATAGATTTTTTGACAACAAAGTCCGATCACACCAAATCCGATCGTGTGTAGCGAATTCCGACCGGACAAAGTGCTACGCATGCTCAGATCACATTACAAGACCCAAGCTATTGGCTACTAGCCTCTACGTAGTCCCGTCGTAGGCAACAAACGTCACCACGTTCAGAATGATCGGATTTTCCGACAACTTTGTCCGACCGTGTGTACGCAAAACCAACATCAGACAAAGTATGACGGACATGGTCTGACGGACCTGGTCCTCGGATAATCCGCGCGTGTGTATGGGGCTTTATAGTGGTGTACCACCATCCCTGAAAAACTGGATATACACAAGAGTAAGAAAAAGAAAATATGGGTACAAAAACTATATCATTACAAGTGTCATTGCTAAAATGTATAGATTTTTATTAACAAATCATAATAGTACCATGGTACATGTTAATTCCTAAAATTTTTCAATACCTCCACGAAAACCAGAAAACCAGAAATAATACATAGCATATATCTCAATATAATTCAAACAACAGAAAGTTCTTAACATTCATCAATGATGGCAAAGATCTACAATATATATTTAGTAAGAGCACATTTATATATATTTATATAATATATTTATATATAATGTACAGATTTCCATGCACTAAGGTAAATGGGTTAATGGAAAGATACAACCAATATATTAAAGGCATCTATACCACTTATGTGCATGAACCCCAAATATTCACTGTAAAAGAAAAGCAGGAGACAAACAACGCCTCACCCCAGGTGCAGTCTGTGGATATTGTGATAGTAATGAAGAACTTCTATGATAATTACATAATCAAACTATTTATAGAGGCAGTCATTTAATAGAAAAAACTACCAAGTGTGACACATCAGGTTTTTTTAGCTCAATGGTAGTGCCAAAAACAGTGAGTTTACTGCACGCCAGATATTGTTTTCAGGGCTTTCCTGCCCATTTTTATCTAAACGAACATCAAAACTTCACACAAGTATGTCTTCCCAGGTGGTTCTCACCATCACTGCAAAAACATAGATTCAGCCTCCTGGCTCTCTTGTGGCAGCTTTACTGCTCCAAGTACCTCCTCAGGGTCCCTCTTGAACTTTAGTACCTTTTTGGTCCTCTTGGCCATGAAACCCATCCCAGTGTTTATGCACAGATGCTGCACCTTAGCGCTGCATTTTGCTTACAGCTTCATAGCTGTTTATGTCCCTCGTGGACTTTCTCTCAGGCTCGGGCCTTGCTCTGTCCTGACCTGGAAAGCATGGTGCATGCAGCACTTCCCATGGCTACCTACATACACTGTCTTTCTCGGGAGGGTGGGGCTCTGAGCCCTAGCTCTCATATGAATGCAGCACACACCCAGCCATTAGTGTGCTTGCTACCCAGCAAACTGACTTTACCACCATTTTACACAGTAGCAGGGGGTCACCTGCTACATAACCCCCCCCCCCCCCGTTTCGAACTGGATGGAGGAACACATAACCCTATCAGTGTAGTTGGGACACCTCTGTGCCAGCCATTAGCTGCGTAGGCCCAACTCTTTTCCCGGGTATGTTTTCTCAAGCACTTTACCCTGGCACCTCTGTACCAACTATCCTCAACAGGAGTCCTAGCCTGTCCAACCTTCTTTTTAAAGGGGCACTCCACGCACATATTTTTCCGGGTGTGCTTCCACAAGCACTCTCTACTCTCCCTTCTATATTCTGGTCTCAGGATCCTATATTTCTTTTTACCTCCCCAAATATACTTTCCCAGGACTGTAGGGGACCTACTTCTATGACACCTGTCAGGGACTGACCTCTCTCTCTACCTGACTCAACCTTAATCAGCATCATCTGTTTTTCAGGTTCACTAACCCCTGTGTGGCTACCCTGGGCAACCAAACCATCTGATATTAACACCACATTTCACCTTTAATTACACACGTCATTTTCAATGTCATCAGGAACTCTTGTCCTATTGTTTGCTAGGACAGCGTTTGAGGAGGGACCACCTACAGGCAAACAGTTACTCCCTATGGGACCTTCCCACATTTTCACATCGCCCCCTGTTTTCCAACACTCCATAAGCAACTGTTCTACCTAACAATCTTTTTCAACACATTTTTGTACACAAGTCTTTTTAACCATTTATGTTTCCATTGGTAATTCAGCCAATACCTGTCCAACAGTCCTCTGGAGTGCTTCTCATACACAACATCAGTAAGAAGCAACCTAGCACACTGTGAGACAACTTTCAACATAGGTTTACACACTTCCCAGTTACAGTTACCAACACTGTTATTATTTCCTGTCATTTCTGATTTCTCTAGCAGTCCGCCTAAGCCCCTTCTGCACACAACAGCCGCTGAAAGCACACTTGCAGAGAACTTTGAGACCACTTTCCATTCAAGTGACCAGCATTGCAGTAACCAATACCAATATTGCTTATCTGATTGAAGAGTTCTGACATGATGAACTCTACTGGCCCCCGTAAAGTGTATCCCACTCAATATTCTATGTAAAAATGATAGCCAACTAAATTGATCCAAAGCATATTAATCTAGAACACCTATTAGAGTCTGCAAAAGACTTGATACTGGGGTGGAGGTTCGCCTTCCAGCAGGAATACAACCCTAAACATACAGCCAGAGCTACAATGGAATGGTTTAGATCAAATCATATTCAGGTGTTAGAATGGCCCAGTCAAAATCCAGACCTAAATCCAACTGAGAATCTGTCACAAGACTTGAAAATTGCTGTTCACAGACTCTCTCCATCCAATCTGACAGAGCTTGAGCTATTTTTCAAAGAAGAATGGGCAACAAATGTCACTCACTAGATGTGCAAAGCTGGTTGAGACATCCCCAAAAGACTTGCAGCTGTAATTGCAGCGAAAGGTGGTTCTACAAAGTATTGACTCAGGGGGGCTGAATACAAATGCACGCCACACTTTTCACATATTTATTTGTAAAAAAAAGTTGAAAACCATTTATCATTTTCCTTCCATTTCACAATTATGTGCCACTTTGTGTTGGTCTATCGCATAAAATCCCAATAAAATACGTTTACATTTTTGGTTGTAACATGAGAAAATGTTGAAATTTCAACAGGTATGAATAATTTTCCAAGGCACTGTAATAATACTATAAAAAAATAAAAAGCAGCAAAGGGGTTGATTGCCAAAGAGCTAAGAATCAAAATTAAAATACAGTTTCCTAAATGACTTTAATCTCTGCCAGCATATCGTACAACAGCTTCCAATTCAGTGAATGCTCTGTGCCCCCATCTTTTATAGTGAGGAAGCTGGCTTATTCAAAATCTTCCCTTTTTGTCCCTTCTAAGCCTGCTGGGCATGGTTCAAAGGCCATGACATGCATTATTGTTAAAAAAATAATTCTCCTGGACAAATCTGCACATAAATCCACAAGGACAGCAAATTTTTCAAATCTGCAAGACTCATCTGAAACCCTTGGTAGTTGTGAACCAGATCATCATCCTTAATTGCAGTTTAGAAGTAGTATACACGTAATTAAAACGACTTGTAGCATTGTGGAATTTGCATGCATATTGAACTTTGTTAGAGGGATTAGCAAATTTATTTTAGATTTTAAACTACAATATGCTTATGTAACAATAACATAGTGAATATTATATAATCCTACTAGTTAACTATAGTGTACAATTTGATTACAAGCTTCGGAGTACACATACATTTAATTTAAAAACTCAAACAAGACATTCAAGTAGAAAATAACCAATCCAAAGCAGCTAGTTTATCATGAATAAAAGTACTATTTTAATTAGCATGATCATTCAACAGTTTCACTTGCTAGTGCTTGTAGTTTGATCTATTGGGACGTATCACAGGCTTAAATAATATTGTTGCTATTAGACTCTGCTAAGAGCTTCAGGTGCAGAATGCTTATAATCAATAAAACATTACTCACTTTAAGAAGACTGAGCCAATGCTGTCTGTAGGACTCAGAGGAGAGCAATCGCTTGAGCTCGGAACATTTGCTAGAGTGTCATCTAAGAAAACAGAATCTTCCATTTTGTTCATCTTTTTTTTGTATGTATAAAAACACCAGCAATAGCACTTGATGAGTAGGTATAAAAACACCAGAGAAAGCAGTTAACAAGGTTAAAAGCTGAGAGTATGCTGCAGTGAGGAATGTCGTGAAGCAGTAACTTTGCAGCCCCGGAAACAGTATATGCTACTGGCTTGAATACAAGTCAGTCCAGTTTCTGTACATGTTAATGAGTAACTTGTAAGTATTGCAAATGATACAGATTTCATTTGAGGTCATCATTCTTAAAACACAGACAAGCTGCCAAGGCACAGTTTGTGCTGACGTTGATAGCAGGATTGTACTGTTACATGTTTTGGTATTTTACAGAAAAAAATTCACTTGTTTGTACGATGTCACCCAAACAAACTAATCAATGGGATATGGTTATTGATTTAAATTTTGTGCCAGCTTTTATTCCAAAAGAAATGTTTGGTCAATAGTTTCCTTTTATTTTTTCCTTTTTTTTTTTCTAAGATAGACTGTGCTAGTATGGCTGTATAGAATGAAAAAAATCTTCATGTGCCTTATATTTCACTTCCTTTATGTAACATAGCCTGCCTTCCTTTGCTACAAACAATGTTAGCAATTAGCATTATACGCATAGTTATAGTTGTCCCTGATGGCGTGAGAGGGAGGTTCAAAGGAGGAACATCTATGTCTTTCAGTGGGAATCAGGCATGATGTACATGTACAGGTTATTTTCAACTTTCACTAAACCCCCCCCCCCCCCCACCCAACAAAGCAGACTGCCCTTGAAGCAAGTACAGGCATACCCCACTTTTAAGTACACAATGGGGTTTAGTTACTAAAGCTAGAAAGTGAAAAACCAGGCTCACTTCTGCATAGAAACCAATGAGCTTCTAACCCCAGCTTGTTCAGATAAACTTTGGTAATATATCCTGGAAGCTCATTGGTTTCTATGCAGAAGTGAGCCTGATTTTGCACTTTCCAGCTTTAGTAAATAAACCCCATTGTGTACTTAAAAGTGGGGTATGCCTGCATATGAGTGTGGCTGGTGAAGGTGAATGTACAGGAGAAGTTCTCAATTACTTTTGGCTGTTTTTTCCTATGAATTCTATGTAGTACAGCTGTCTTCTTTAAGTATACTGAATAGGAGTTAGGATCTGTGCAGGCTGTTTGGATTGTTGTGGAAGCACAGAGTCACTGTAGGGTTGGAAACAGACTCTGCAGGGTGTAAGCACTGGAAGTACCTAGTAGCAACTCTATAGAAGTAGGCAGAGCAACACTCATTAAGCAAATTCACATTTGTGGTCAGGTCTAACGTGGTATCCAGACTGGTGGTGATAGTATCAAATGTTTGGACCAGGGTTTCTCAACCAGGGGTCCATGAAACCCTAGGGTTCCTTCAGACGTTGCTATGAGTTCCTTAGGTAATAAGTGATTTCTACCTCTCAGATGAGTAACCGCTGACATCAATTGTCTTTTCATCTATCTGTTAGGGTTGAATTCTTCCCAATGACTAAACATGTAAGGAGCATTATTCACACTGACAATCACACTATTGTACTGTGAGCTGTAAATGTAATACTTATTAGCAGGGGTCCCCTAAAGCCAAAAAATAATTCCAAGTGTTCCTACATGTTAAAAAGTTTGAGTAAGGCTGCTTTAGACAAAGTGTAACAAGGAAGTGTAGCCAGGAGTCATTGACAGGGATAACCTGAGTTAAATGTTGCAAAAAGAAGCACAGAGAGCAGAAATAATACAGGAGTTTAAAGCAGGTAAAGGCTAAGTGAGGTCAGGACAAACAAGTGAAAAAAACATAGGTTGAAATATTATGTGCTTGCACACATTCCTGTAGGTATGCAGGACACCTGATAGCATAAATGGACTGCCGATGCAGGTGTATGGACCATAGATAGGAGTCACATTATATACACTGTATGAGAGCCTAACAGGGGAAGCCAACGAGTACCGAGATCTAGAAAGTACACTAGAAGAAATCTGAGAACAAGTAATTGAGGGAAAATTGTATGCAGCATGAAGCAATGAAGACCATATTACAGGCAGTCAGTTCATATTCAACTATGCATAGTAAATTAGTTTCAGACATCAGTGCAAGAATAAACTACATTACATGATATACAGGTACTCTGACACAGCATGTAAATTCAAAGCAAAACTACACTGCATCTGAGCACCATAGACCAAAAACTATTTAATACATTTAAAAAATTCAAAGCAAACTCACCCATGTATCCAATATTCCATGCTTTATTTTGCAGAGAAATTACTTTGAAAACCACCCCTATCATTTCTGCCCAAGGCCATCTTGAGTGAGGGCAGATGATTCATGTAGCATTTACTTCCTGGAGTCCATCTGCTCTTAGCTCAGCCATGCAGGTAGGTGGGTGTGCTTAGCTGAGAAGACCCCTCCTCCCCTTCTGAAGACTCCTGGGATGCATGACATCATTTGCCTAGGCCTGGAAACTAGGAAGTAAAGAAATGTAAAAAAAGTTACACAGGTAAATATGATATACTGTACTTTCCTATCCAATGCTAGCAGCATAAGGATTAAAATAGTCAATGTAGATTGAGAGAGTAAAGTTCCAATTTAATAATGTACATTTGAAAATATATGCAATAGAACGGATTTTACTTTACATTTTTTTAACACATTTCCTAGGCCCTCATTACCTGATAGAAAGGCCCAAGGAAAACTTAACTGTACTGTTTGGTAAATGACCCCTACAATATTGCACTGTCCGAAAGTTAAAAGGGCTGACTCAGGGCTCAAGTCCTGCGGGAACGCATGGGAACGTAGTTCCTGTACTTTTTCCACAACAGGAACTCAGTTCCCGTTAGCAGCCGTGTCCTGCAAGACTTTGAAGTATGCGAGCTGTGTGGCAGTTGCTACACCAGCAGCTGCCGACACAGCTCGCAATAGTAAGTGCCGCACACCTGACCATTCAGGCATTGCCAGTAGGGGGGACCCATGACAGCTTCCGCTTTGATCTACCTGTCAATCACAGCTAGCTGACAGGTAGATCAGGTCCCTGCTGCTAAGAGATTGTATTTAGTCAGCCCTCACGTGATGCGCTCCTCCCAGCCAGCCCCTCCTGAGTGTTCCGCTGAATCCCCCCCCTCCTCTATCTTCAGTGCAATATAATGAGAGAACCCAGAGGAGGAGCACAGCTATTCTACTCACAGGACATGCAGGGAGAGAGGTGAGCTGAGGGAGGAACATCAGTTTGGGGTGGTAAGCTGAGCACAATACCTGGCAAAGTTTAATGCCAGGAGGGAAGTTTATGTGGAAATATGTGAAGGGTTGGAATAGCAGCGAGTGTGTGTTGGAGCCCTGCAGAGATTGCAGCCCCCCAAGCTAACATACATCTCCTAAGCAGGAACACATCACTATCTCCCCAAGCATTCTGTCCAGATAATGTGCAGTTCATTTATGACCTTACCGTTTATCCCTGTGTTATCCAAACTCTGTTCAATGAAAAGTGTAAACTCACCACATAAACACTCTATATACAAAATAAAATTCTCCAATAAAGATCAGAACATGATGTTCACATTTGCATGGAAGCACAATAGAATGAATGGAGATTATTCAGAGAATTACTGTATTTCTGTTTATTGAGGAATGTTTTTTTTTATGTACTAACAGTTAAGCTTCATACACACAATATGAAAATTGGATGAAAAATACCACTTTTGAAGCGTTCGTGCATATTAGCGTATATTTTTTTTTTTTTTTGGTGGGCGAGTGGATCTTGGGTGGGAGTTCCCACACTTTTTTCCCCAGGACTTGACCCCTGGGCTGACTTATCTGTCATTAATAAATAAGAGCAGTTGCTGCAATGGTTTTAATGATTTATTTGCACGATTCACAGGTTTGACACATGGAAGTCCTTGATGAGTTTACTGGTTTGATGCTGTGAAGGTATAATCCAGATTAAAACTCAATATTTTTTTAAAGTGTTCTATATAATGAATTTCATAATTGGCAGTAATGACCAATAGATTTGGATATTGGCACCGCTACACAACACAGAAATTGTTTCAGATATGGAAAAAGGTACAATCACTATAATTTAAATAGGATATTATAGATCACATTTGAAAAATAATACTAGTTAAGCACTCATTTTGATGTTAATATGAGCATAGAATATCACTAAATGATATACATACAATTGGGGAAATATACCATTTAGACCATTTAGACTTAATATTTGTTTTTTTAATCTTTAAACAAGCAAATCAAATTGCAAATCAACCTGGATTTTTTTCAGGTGGTTAAACAATTTAATTCAGTTAACCCCATGCTGAGCAGATGTAGCTCACTAGAATTGGGATGCTTCTAGCCAACAGAATAATGGAGTGCTATTACCAAGTGTGCTTATTTTTGAGTTACCTAGTTTTTAAACTAGTTGGAACATATGGCCTCGCCGGTGACAATCAGCAGGTCAGAAGAAGCAAAGTATAAAGTTTTGGACAGGATCA
The DNA here is from genome assembly GCA_028564925.1 of Lithobates sylvaticus. NCBI lineage: Eukaryota > Metazoa > Chordata > Amphibia > Anura > Ranidae > Lithobates > Lithobates sylvaticus. The sequence continues at coordinate 173,705,548 of CM053026.1, forward strand.
TAGTCAGTATTAAGCTAAGGGTCAAAAGTAATTCAAACAATTGGAGCCATTTACTACGAGGCAAGGTCAGGAAACAAGGCAGAGGTAAGAGTTCATGATGGTCAGATAGGAAAGCTAGATCAGCAACACAGTCCAAACTGGTTCAGACAAGAGACACACCCAGACAGAGTCTAAAATGCGCAAACCCCATTCACAATTTGCATTGCGTGAACGTATTTTTTTGCGCAATTTTTGTGTGTTTCCACCTGTCACGCAAAGGGCAAATACGGCACCTTTTCGAACATGCATTTTTTTCAGCGCACACTTTGCCACGTTTGTAGTGCATTTGTCACGCAGCAAAACACATCTGCTAACCGTAATTGCTGTGCATTAGGAATGAATGGCACCCTAAGTACAATTCTTCAGAATCTGCCCAATTCTGTATCTCTCAGATGTGAATTGGGCCTATGGCTACCAGGAAGCATAAAACATTGAAAGTAAAACTTTAGGTAGATATAAAAGACACAAATTAATGCAGCACTTAGTACATCATTAAAAGTGTTTTTTAGGGACTTTCTTTGCTTTCAGAAAATATATTTGGGGCTTTAAAGGAGTAGTACAGCCAAAGTTCATTTGGCTGTAGTTCTCCTGTGGATCACTGGAGTGCAGTTTGTTCTGCACTCCTGTGAACCATTTTCAAGCCGGCTAAGGCTAAGGCTTGGGAAAATCGCAACCACATGGTCAGGATCCGCCCACATGCCTGGACTGGCACCTGGCTTAACCTCTCAGTGAGCCGCTGAGAGCCTGATCCGGCCAATCCCACCCCCTCCACAGCCCAGCACTCCAGTGAGTGCTGGAGGGGCAGAGAAGACAGTGGTGATTGACAGTCCCCAGCTCTGTGCTCAGGGAGCTCTGAGAACCAAGTGATTGGCGGTGTATGATCGCTCAGGTTCTCAACCTTAAAACCAGCCGGGGACAGAAGCAGCATCAGACCAATGCTTCATCCACCTAGGTAAGTTTAATTTGAAATAAAAAAAAAAGAATCCCATATTTCTCTTTTAAGATAATGTTTTATCAAAATTGCAGTGTACGAAAAACATGACTAAGAGCTGTCTCCCACTGAAACATAAACAAGTGAAAGTAAAACTTTAGGTAGATATAAAAGACACAAATTAATGTAGAAATTAGTACATCAGTAAATGTGTGTTTTTTTTTTTTTGTTAAATGCAAGCAGTGAGTTTGACTTGGTATCAGCAGTATACTATACAGCAGAACTGATTTGGAAAGGAAGCAGCAGCAAAATAACTAATCAGTTCCTGTGCTGACAAGAAGCATGGTAATAAGAAGAGAATGCAGGGTGGCAAAAGGAATCACTGTGTTGTTTTTGCTTCACTGCCTAGTCCCAGGCTGGTATGGGCCCAAAAAGACCTGAGCTCAGAGGAAGTGGGTGGAATGATGATGGCCATCATTCAACATGGATTATGGAGAGAAGTAATGTGGAGAACAGCTCTGCATTGAAGGTGAGTATTGCAGCAAAAGTTTATTTTTTTCTTTACATTGGCACATTTTATGTTATTATAATTGACTGTAGCCTTGCTTTAAAATCTTTACATTTACATGCACAACCACAATCTTTAGTGCTCATGTTGACGGGTATTATTTTTCTTCATTTGACTTGTATTTGGAATGCATGCTAAATGCAGATTAGCAAAAATCACATTGACTTTTTCTTTACAAATCAAAGGTGCTTTATTGGTATCTCACAAGATAATATCAAGTATACAAAATGACATAATACAATGCTTGATGTATCGTACAGCAATTAAAACAGACAAAGTAATCACACACATACAGGGAAAGCTGATATTGGCGATCAAGATATTATTGACAGTTGAACATGAAAGATAGTGCAACCAGTAAATCAATCAACTCCTGGGGGAGCAGAGAAGGTGAGGCAGAAAAAAAAGGTGGAAGAAATGGGAGAGGGGGGACATGGGGGCAGGGTGGAAGGAAAAAGGGGGGGGGGAGGAGTGATGCAGAAAGAAAAGGAGGGGAATAAAGAGCCCAGATATGCAACTTAGTTTTCTAGACATTATACATAGAGCAATATAGTGTGCAAACAGTTAATGGTCTCAGGTGTAGGCCCAAGGATCCCATACCTTATCATATTTCCAGGTATCCTATTGACTTTAATTGAGCAGTACACATGAAGGGTCAGAGCAGCTGCATGCATTTGAATTGAAAACACAATGCTTGCCTAGAACACCAGTCAACATAAACCCTTAGGGCTCTTTCACACGGGGCGGATCAGTGCAGATCCGCCCCGTGTATAGCCGCTTGCTCAGCGGGGATCGCCGGAGCGATCTCCGCTGAGCAGGAAGATGACAGGTCCGTCTCTGCACTCCGTGCAGGGACGGACCTGTCAGAGCGCCGCTCTCCCCTATGGGAGATCGGGTGACGACGGACCGTAGAGTCCGTCGTCATCCGATCCGCTCTGCAGACGAATGAAAAAATTGGGTTTTCCTCCGTCTGCAGAAACGGAGCATAGCGGGCACGGACGAGAGCGGGTGTCAGCGGATGCTCATCCGCTGACCCCTGCTATACCATAGGGATACATGTATGTCTGTTTTTCATCCTAAAACGGAAGGATGAAAAACGGACATACGGTCCGTCAGTGTGAAAGAGCCCTTAATAGCTGTAGGATTAGTGCCAGAGGCAACAACTTCAGGAAACCCTTTTGCCTTTTCCCTTTTTTGTGAAAGTTGTTGTACCTCCTCCTCATTTGTTTTACCCTTATCAGATTTCTCATTCTCTATAACTTTATTTTTCTCCAAAAAAGGCTGCTCATAGGACTTAAACAATAGCATTGTTTGTAAAAACAGTCCTCCTTCTTTCTCCAATCAAGTGCAGCTTTCAGTGCCCTAAGATTGGAAGTAAATACGTTCCTAAAATTGCAACATATTTTGTGAAAATAGAGTTCTATTTTACCTAGTAGTGTTCAAAGGGGAGTACAGTGGATTTGGATATCTATTCTAAGGCCTCATGCACACGAGACACTGTTAAACGCGCGTTCAGAGGCAGTTGGAAACTTTTTTCAACTGCACCTGAACGCATGCAATGTTATCCTATGTGTCCATGTACACAGTCTAGTTTTTTCCTGTTTTTTATGCAGTTGCGTTTAACCTCGTTTTTCCAGAAGCAAAAAAATGCTTTTCTGCGTTTCAGACGCAAAACGCAGCTAAACGCGGCTAAACGCGGCTAAACGCAGACACCTGCGTTTAGCCGCGTTTGCGTTTATAAGCCTTTTTAAAGGAACCCAATTTCTTGGCGCAGAAAACTCAGAAATATGATGGTAAACCATAAAAAAAATACTAGAAAAATTGGTTTAAAATGTCGTAATTAGTTTAGAGTTCATAGAGCATATATACTCACTGATGCATACATGTTTGTGAAATGCATACATGTTTGTGAAATATCCAACGGACATTCGCTGTGCCATCAACGGATGGGTCCAATATCGACAAGCTCTGATTCTGGACCTCTCATGCTAATTTGCCGCATCAAGAGCAACATCAGGAGCATTTCCTGACATATATTCAATATGGAATCCATTTAAAAAAAAAAACACAGAAAGAGAGGCAAATGCAAATGTACAACTGCTCTCTCTGCTGCTGCTGCTGCTGCTGCTCACTCTGATCAAAATGGCAGAAATAGTTAATAATACATGCTTTCTGAGCTTGGGGAGGGTCTATAATGGAAAATTTATATCAAATACTTACCGTAATTTTCCTTTCCTGATGGACTCCATGGCAGCCTACGTATGGGTTAATCCCGCCTCTCCTACCTCATAGGACCCCACTCCCATAAATCTTTGCTCCCAGCTAGGCCCCATGTTCCATAACTTAGCCTACTCCAGCAATGGGAGGGAACTCCTGCTGCCATGGAGTCCATCAGGAAAGGAAAATTACGGTAAGTATTTGATATAAATTTTCCATTTTCCTGACAGACTCCATGGCAGCCTACGTATGGGAAATAACTAGCCATACACTCCCGGGTGGGAAATATTGCTGGTTAACAGAAAAAAGGTTTAATTGGCACCGTCAACAGATAAGACATTCAAACCAAAATTAACTGAGGAAAGAGCCGCTGGCTCAACACAATAGTGCGTCATAAATGTATTTATCGATGACCATGATGCCGCTCTGCAAATCACTTCTGCAGACACATGACGGGAAGCTGCCCAAGACGTTGAAACACTTCTAGTCGAGTGTGCCGTCACCGCTTCTGGAGGGACCAGACCCTTAGCCGTATACGCCCTTTGAATAGCCTGGACAATCCAGGCTGATATGGATCTGGAGGAAGCACGTAATCCTCTGTTCTTCCCTTGGAAGTAGATGAAAAGGTAATCCGATTTCCGGAAGGGAGCCGTTGCTTCCAGATAGACTCTTAGGATTTCTCCGACATCTAGAGGATGGATACTAGAATCATCAGATGAATGGAATGTTGGGAGAACTATTTCTTGATTCTCATGAAAGACGGACGTCACTTTGGGATTTGATCCCAACATAGGGATCAAGACCACCCTATCAGGAAAAAAGGTGATAAACGGTTCTTTGAAACCCAGAGAGCTGATCTCAGATACCCTCTTGGCAGATGTTATGGCCACCAGGAACACCGTCTTGAGAAAAAGATCTTTGATGGACAATAGATCCGTTTGTCGAAAATCTTCTCCTGAAAAGAAGTCCAAAACGAGGGGAAGATCCCACTTGGCAAATCTTGGCCTCCTTTGAGGTCTAAGTCTTGTTGCACCTTTAAAGAATTGCCTGACGAGAGGATGTTTTGCCCAAGCAATGCCTGTGAATGCAGAAATTGCAGAGACCTGAACTCTAAGAGAGCTAACGGCCAAGGGCAACTCCAGGCCTGTCTGCAGGAAACTCAGAATGTCCGATATTCTTGGGTCCTTAAATGAACCTCCAACAGTAGGGATGAAACTCACGAATCTTGCCCAGATTCTTTGGTACACTCTGTTAGTTCCCGCTCTCCTGGCACTCATCAAGGTTTCAATTGCTGTGTCAGGACACCCTAAGGCTGTCAACCTTTCCCTTTCAACCACCAGACCATCAGGTGGAGATGGGATGGACATGGGTGAAGCGATGCTCCCTGTAGCAGGAGATCTGGCCTGGGAGGAAGAGGGACTGGGTCCCGACAACTGAGCTGCGTCAGGAGAGGAAACCATGGCCTGTTGGGCCAATATGGAATTACCGCTATTACTTCGGCTTCTTCCCAGCGGAGTCTTGACAGAAAACGGAGAATGACCGGTACTGGGGGAAAGGCATACGCCTTGAGAAACCTCCACTGGTCCGTCAACGCATCTATCCCATAAGCTTGGGGACAACGATTCCTCGTGTAATACTTCTCGAGTTTCGCATTGCAGGGTGATGCAAAGAGGTCCACTTCCGGTGTTACTCCTAGAGACAGAATCCAATTGAACACTGCTATGTGGAGGGACCACTCGTTGTTGTCCAATGCTACTCTTGAGAGGAAGTCCGCCTGGACATTCTGGACTCCGGGGAGGTAAACAGCCGTTAGATTCGACAAATTCGCCTGGGCCCAAACCATAATCGGACTGACCTCCTCTAGTAGATCTAGACTGCGTGTACCCCCTTGTCTCTTGATGTAGGCTACCGCGGTCGTGTTGTCCAACCTCAACAGAACCGAAGCTCCTAAAATCAGGTGACGGAAGGCTTGAAGAGCTTGAAAGGCAGCTCGGAGTTCCAAGACATTTGACACTATCCCTTGAGATGGGAAGTCCCATTTCCCTTGGGCTACTTCTGATAGACAGAGGGCTCCCCAGCCGCTGTTGCTGGCATCCGTCGTCACCACAATCCAGGAGATTGGTGCAATAGAGTGGCACTTGAGGAGATTCTCCTGATGAAGCCACCATGGAAGACACTCCCTCATGGACGAGGTCATTCTGACAAAGTGATCTTGTGACTCTGGGATCCATTGCTGAAGAAAACCCTTTTGGAAGGGTCGCATCCTCCACTGTGCCCATTTTACCATGGGAGCCGTGGCCACCATGGTGCCGATAACTCTGAGGCAATATGATGCTCTGAGGCGAGGACATGCCAGGGCGAGCCGAATCCTGTCTTGAATTACTGGGATCTTCTCCATGGGTAAGGAAATGGTACTCTTTACCGTGTCGAACTGCGCCCCTAGGAATATCAGGGACTGGGTCGGATCCAACTGACTCTTCTCCCTGTTCAACAACCAGCCGAACTCCGTCAAGACCGAGATGACTTGGTCCCGATGTAAACAAAGCTGGTCTCTGTCCTGCGAGAGCAGGAGTAGATCGTCCAGGTAGTGGTGTAACCGGACACCTTTGACCCTGATTAGGGCTACCACTGCCAGAAGTACTTTTGAAAACACTCGAGGTGATGTTGTCAACCCGAAAGGAAGACAGGTGAACTGGAGATGTCTCTGCTCCACTGCGAACCTGAGGTATTGCTGAAAATTCTTCGCGATTGGAACATGAAAATACGCATCCTTCAGGTCTACTGAGACCATCCAATCCCCTGGCTGAATCGTTTGACTTATGGTCAAGAGAGTCTCCATCTTGAACCTCTCCTTCTGGATGAAGGAGTTCAAATATGTTAGATCGATGACTGGCCTCCAAGACCCGTTCCTTTTGAGAACCATGAAGAGGGGAGAATATATTCCCTGAAATTTTTCTTCTACTGGTACCGGAATGACGGCCCCTTGAGATATCAGAGAGTCCGTGTATGATAATAGAATTTCCCTCTTCTCTTCTGACTGTGGAAGAATGGTGGGAATAAAGCGGTGTGTAGGTGGGTCGGTGAAAGTCCAGGTATGACCTGTAGATATAGTTTTGATTGTCCAAAAATCTTGAACCGAGGCTGCCCAGACGTGCTGGAAACGGAGTAATCGTGCTCCTACCTGCTCCACCTGGACAGGCTCCATATCAAAAAGACTTAGCCGTATCCCGACCCCCAGAGGGTGTGGCTTTTGTGGACTTCTGTCCTGAAGGCTGATTTCTTCGCCAGTTTTTCCTGAATTCCCTGCCAGGTCTGTAACGACGTGCGTCTCTAGCACGTTCCTGATCATGTTTAGGTTGAGCTCTTCTCTGGCTCAAGAGACGACGATCCTGGGGTAGGAAACCTGACTTACCCCCGGTAGCGCGTGTGATGGCCGAGTCCAGCTTGTTCCCGAAGAGGGAGGAACCCTCAAAGGGAATCTTGCACCATGCCTGTTTGGAGGCAGGATCCGCCACCCATGGACGCAACCACAGGGCCCGTTTAGCTGTGACCGAGGATAGCATGACACGCGATACCAACCGGATAATGTCCAGGGATGCCTCACCCAGAAAAGCCGATGCCATCCTCAATTCGTGCACTGGGGAATTCCTGACCACATCATCGGATATACTTCCCAGGGTTGCACCTACGTCATCTGTCCATGATTCCATGGCTTTCGACAAAGCCGCAAGAGCTAAGGCCGGTTTGCAGGCCATCCCTGCAGTAATATATATCCGTTTGAGATCAGTGTCGATCTTCCTTTCCAAACCATCTCTGAATGACACTGTATCTTCCAGTGGAAGCGTGACATGTCTCACCAACCTCATGAGCGCCGCATCAATGAGGGGGGCTGAATCCAGATATTTCACCTCCTCACTCTTGAATGGGTACATTTTTGCCACTTTGGTGATTAAAGAGTTCTTTCTCTCAACCTTTCCCCACTCATCAGATATGATTTCACCAAGCTCGCTTAGGAAAGGGAAATTCGGGCGCTCTTTTTTCAGATGTTTAAAATACTTCTTTTGTTTGGAGGGCATCTCTATTGGGTCTTCCCATTTTAGCGCATCTTTAACTGCCCTGACCAAATGAGGGACTTGAGAGAAGTCGAATCCCGCTCCATATTCATCCACCTCGACCTCCTCATCTGAGGATCCATTTGACGAGAGATAGTCATGAGAGGGACCCGGAACTTCAAGCTCGACTGCGTCCGCAGTTGAGGCCGGTGCTGAAGGGGGAATGGTTATGTTGGCTGACTCTGTCCTGTTCAGAGATTCTTGCACCACCTTCCTGACCAGTGCTTCCACCTGCTGGTCACCTGCACCTCTCTCTTTCGCAGCTCTGGAGTAGCATGCTTCGCAGAGAGAACTGTCCTCTGGGACATAAGCCCTACACCCCCAGCAGGCTTTTTTCTCCGTGCGACAGGAATGGCGGCGGGAATCATGTTTAGAGCCGGACCTTGATCTGTCCGTGTGATGTTTAGAAGAAGATCTTGACTTTGATTGGTCACGCTGAGACCTGGATTTCTCTTCACGTGCTGCTGGATGTTGATCGGACCTAGAAGGGCTGAGAAAAGAACAGGAAACAAAATACTTATAATTTCCCCAATAACCCTGACAACCCATGCAAAAAACAGGTAGAGGAAAAAAATTCCGTCCTACCTGCGGCATAAGGGCTGACCACTAGGCGGCGACGACACATCCATGGCAAGGAAAAACAGCAGAGACTGCAGGCAAGACATGATAATGCATAAACATCCCATAGCTAGCAGAAGCAAGTAACCATTGCTGCATAGAACAGAAAGGGTGTTCAGCCTACCTTCCACAGATACGCTATAGGGACAAGAGAACCGGCGTCTGTAGATTCCCCCTGGATGCCAGGGCATAGCTGTATCTGACAGCTATTTAAATTTGCCGCCCTTGATGACGTCACGGCGCTCCGAACGTTGTCGTGCGCCGCCTTGCGACGTCCGCGCGCATGCGCGGCCACCGCCGTTCCGACCGGACTGCGCATGCGCGAGCCAAGCCTCGATCTGGCTCGTGGCCGTGCGCATGCGCCGTAGGGACGAACAGCGGCGGACTGGAACGCAGATGCGCTCCAGCCGCCATCCTTGAGGACAAACAGGGACATACAACAAATATACACACCGGCTGCCATGGAAAAAATACACCATACGATACCCATCCAGCACGGAACGATCCGACCTGACCCTCCAAGCGCCATCCACAGGCGGGCACGACCGGGCATCAAAAGTGGAAGGCCTCCTGCTAATAGCGAGGACGAATGGCCAAATTGCCGCTTGCCAGTCAATGACTGGATAGTAAGCTCTTCAGGGCACCACAACATCACCCGTGTCCACCCTGCTAATAGCTGGGCAACTGGACTCCAATACCGCCATCTCTTCACCGCCAACGCAAGGGGAAAACGCCAGGACTGGATCGCTACTCCTTAAGGTAAGAACTACCTCTTAAGTCCTAAGGAGGAGGACAAAAAAGGAACACGGGGCCTAGCTGGGAGCAAAGATTTATGGGAGTGGGGTCCTATGAGGTAGGAGAGGCGGGATTAACCCATACGTAGGCTGCCATGGAGTCTGTCAGGAAATGATGTTATCTTTACAAATGCTTATAGACGCAAACGCGTCTAAACGCGTCTAAACGCGGCATGAAAACACAGCAAAACGCGTGTTTTTAAACGCAGGTTCCTGCTTTTTAAAACACGCGTTCAGCAGAGTTTGCATCTGCGTCTCGTGTGCATGGGGCCTAACACTCTAAGTCAGGGTTGCCAATCTTCAGAAAATTTTCGGACAGTTTGTAAAAATATGTGATTTTTTACAACTGTCTGTAAATATCTGGGACTTATAATTTGTAATGCTGTGTTGACTTTTTAAGTGTAAACCATGCAAATGATTTGTTATGTGTATTGCCAGTGTTTCCATATTGTGTTTATACTGTTTAAATATCGATAGTCTTAGTTTTTAATAGGAATTCTGTAATTTTTCAGGTTGTCAGTAAAAAATGTGCTCTAGCTTTAAACCTACCTGCGAAGTAGCAGAATGTTGTAAAGCAAAAGTGACATTTAGAAAAAAATTTAAATAAATTCTTGTCCTGCCTCCTTCTTTTTGTAAACAAAGAGGCTAAAAGGCAAGGAGTTGTGAAAAAAAGAGGATAGGGATATGGGAACTGCCCTGGAGGATATGTACCAATAAATAAACACTAACTAAATACCAATAACTGTATCAATAACTAAAATACTGTTCAGTTGGGAGAGCACATTTATATAAGGCTTAGGGACAATATTAAAAATACACAAGGCCGTTAAATATCATTGGGGGATGCCCTAAACCTACTTGTGAAGTGGTGTACCTGTACAATACACTAAAGTGAAAGTGGTATTTACAAAGAAAAAAATACAATTTCAATTGCCACTAAGAGACATTTCCTGGCTTTTTTTTTGTTTGTAAGCAAAGTGGCTGACCTTTGCCTCAATATCCATACCACACCCAAATCATAAATTAGGGTCTACATGGACTGTAAAAATAAATAAAATGATGTGGGCTTTCCTGTAAGAATCCATACCAGACCCTCTTCCTGGCACCCTTTTTATCTTAAAGCAGAGGTCCACCCTAAAATAAAAAAATTACATTAATATTCTCAAAAAAATATATAAAAAAAAATGTGAAAAAATAAAAATGTTACTCACCAGAAACCCCTGTTGCTAGGCAGTTTTCCTAATCTGCCTCTTCCTATTCCGCGGCGGTGTTCCTTCACTTCCTCCTCTTCGGCGAGCTGCCCCGTAACATGTGTGTGTCCCAGAAATCAACAGGGCCATTCACAAAGCACCACGCGACTCGCGCATGCGCAGTAGGAAACGAGCAGTGAAGCCGCAAGGCTCCACTGCCTGTTTCCCTTTGTTAAGATGGCGGCACCAGCATCGCGGGCTCCCTGGACAGGTAAGTGTCCTTATTAAAAGTCAGCAGCTACAGTGTTTGTAGCTGTTGACTTTAAAAAAAAAAAAATTGTGGCTGGAACACCGCTTTAAGAGATTCCCTGGGATGTTTTAGCCTCAAGAAGACTGTTAGCCTTACAGAAATAATAACAAAGATCTTACCAGGATGGCCAGAACCTCTGAAAGCAATAAATCTACTCACATATGCAGGAAGCAAGGGTGTTTTAGACTAGCAGGCAGCGTGATCCCAAACACCAGTGGCGGCTGGTGCTCAAAATTTTTGGGGGGGCGCAAACAAACAGCCTCACTGTGCCATCAAACGATGCCACTGTGCCCATCAAACGCTGCCACTGTGCCCATTAAACGCTGCCACTGTGCCCATTAAACGCTGCCACTGTGCCCATTAAACGCTGCCACTGTGCCCATTAAACGCTGCCACTGTGCCCCACGTGCTGCCACTGTGCCCATCAAACGCTGCCACTGTGCCCATCAAACGCTGCCACTGTGCCCCAAGTGCTGCCACTGTGCCCCAAGTTCTGCCACTGTGCCCCAAGTTCTGCCACTGTGCCCCAAGTTCTGCCACTGTTCCCCAAGTGCTGCCACTGTGCCCCAAGTGCTGCCACTGTGCCCCAAGTGCTGCCACTGTGCCCCAAGTTCTGCCATTGTGCCCCTTAAGTGCTGCCACTGTGCCCCAAGTTCTGCCATTGTGCCCCAAGTTCTGCCATTGTGCCCCTTAAGTGCTGCCACTGTGCCCCAAGTTCTGCCATTGTGCCCCAAGTTCTGCCATTGTGCCCCTTAAGTGCTGCCACTGTGCCCCAAGTTCTGCCATTGTGCCCCAAGTTCTGCCATTGTGCCCCTTAAGTGCTGCCACTGTGCCCCAAGTTCTGCCATTGTGCCCCAAGTTCTGCCATTGTGCCCCTTAAGTGCTGCCACTGTGCCCCAAGTTCTGCCACTGTGCCCCAAGTTCTGCCATTGTGCCCCAAGTTCTGCCACTGTGCCCCAAGTGCTGCCACTGTGCCCCAAGTGCTGCCACTGTGCCCCAAGTTCTGCCATTGTGCCCCAAGTTCTGCGATTGTGCCCCTTAAGTGCTGCCACTGTGCCCCAAGTTCTGCCACTGTGCCCCAAGTTCTGCCACTGTGCCCCAAGTTCTGCCACTGTGCCCCAAGTTCTGCCATTGTGCCCCAAGTTCTGCCATTGTGCCCCTTAAGTGCTGCCACTGTGCCCCAAGTTCTGCCATTGTGCCCCAAGTTCTGCCATTGTGCCCCTTAAGTGCTGCCACTGTGCCCCTTAAGTGCTGCCATTGTGCCCCAAGTTCTGCCATTGTGCCCCTTAAGTGCTGCCACTGTGCCCCAAGTTCTGCCATTGTGCCCCAAGTTCTGCCATTGTGCCCCTTAAGTGCTGCCACTGTGCCCCAAGTTCTGCCATTGTGCCCCAAGTTCTGCCATTGTGCCCCTTAAGTGCTGCCACTGTGCCCCAAGTTCTGCCATTGTGCCCCAAGTTCTGCCATTGTGCCCCTTAAGTGCTGCCATTGTGCCCCAAGTTCTGCCATTGTGCCCCAAAAGTGCTGCCATTGTGCCCCAAAAGTGCTGCCACTGTGCCCCCTGCACTTACCTTGTCTCGATGTGCAGCTGGTGATGGTGTCAGGCGGCGAGCGGTGTCTCATCATCCGAGGTCTTCTTCTCCCGCGCTCCACCTGTCTTCTGCTATCGTCCGTCCGAGGTCTTCTTCTCCCGCGCCTGTCTTTTGCTATGATTGGACGCCTAGCGTCCAATCACAGCGCCTGTGACTTCAGCCAATCAGGTTACAGGTAACAGACCTGGCAACCTGATTGGCTGAGAGGCGGGTCTGTGTTAGGGAAGCGATGTATTCGCTTCTCTAACACAATACTGTGTAATCAGCGAACGCACGGCCGTGCGCCCGCTGTTTACACTTAGGGAAGCCTATTAGAGCACACCGCTCTAATAGGGTCCCCTATTAGAGCTTACAGCTCTAATAGGGGCGCTTCCCGCAACACCCCCCCCACTGTAATTCAGATGCCCGGCGCCCGATCAGGGGCCGGACACCTGAATAGGGGGCGGCAGAGGTGACCAATAGATAGATTCATGCAATGCATGAATCTATCTATTGGTGATAGAGCGGTGCATACTGCACTGTGCGCCCTTAAAGGGACATGGCGCCCTTAAAGGGACATGTTTAAATAATTTTTTTTTTTTTTTTGAACTTTTTTTTTTATTTATTTTTTTTTTTTTTTAAATGAAAGGAGGGGGGGGGGGGGGGGCGGCGCCCGGGCGCCCCCTATGGACGGGCCGCCACTGCCAAACACTCATCTTGCGAGACACATTAGACAAATCACAGACAGGCTGTTTTCGATCTGTGGTAGCTTTATATGCACACTGGTTTTCTGCGTTTGTTGCCTCAACAGCATTCCTATTGAGGCCCCCTCATTTGTATCTTAATGCACAATTTTGCAAATCTCATCAAGTGCATTTCGCTTTAAGGCTCCATGCACACCAGTGTTTTTCATAAGCTCAAAAAAGCTAGAAAAAAATGCTGGATGACAAATGCTGATAATAGCATTTTTTGTGCCAGCTTCTGGTAGCATTTTAGTAGCTTTTAGTAGCATTTAGAAGCTTTTAGAAGCAGTTAGGAGTATTAGCTTTTTATTATCGTTTTTGCAGTACATTTAGAAAAAAAAAAAAAGCTCAAGAAGCTGTTAGCATTTTAGTGGCTTTTAGAAGCAGTTAGGAGCACTCAGAGTTTTTTTTTCTGCTGGAAAAACTCTCCAAAAAACAATGTTTTTGGTTCCTAAACTCTGAAGAGAAAAAAATGCTAATGTCTAAAGGGGACACAATATGGGCCCACTTGCTTGAGATGGTGGCCACCCCATCCCATTATTTCTCATATTTATTTTGGGATTACAGCATTCACACCAGCAGGTGATTAGAACAGCATTCAGACCAGCAGATAAAGGGTGCTGTCCCCTTTAAGGTTTTTTCAGGACAAGGTTAGCGTACCAATGGGAAGCCAGGGAATCTTCTGGAAACCTTGGGAGAGTTTATTTAAGGGCTGGGGAGATAGAGTTCTCCCTCTTTGCCGGCGGCAAGACAGGAAGAAGAAAGCTCCCTTCCTCCCACCCCAGTCACAAGCAATTTATGTGGTTGGGTCACCCTGGCATCCGGGGGGGGGGGGGGGACTGTTTTTTTTCTATGTAAAAAAATATGTGGTACTGCTGCTCGAGCAGCAACAGTTGAGGTTTATTTGAATTCATGATGTCATTTGGTTGATAAAAAAAAAGAGTATAGAAGGATATTTTATGTGAAAAAAACAAATTGCCCAAAAATTTGGTATCTTGAGTCATTATTTTATATATTGTATCTGGGGAAAGATGCGTTTTTGGGAAGGCTCTGGCATGCAATCTCATAGCCTAAAGTAGTGTGCAGGGACACATAGGATAACACTATTTAGCTTCCAGGAGTAGAAAAAATGCTAATAACAGCTTCTAGGAGCTTAAAAAAATGCTAGTGTGCATGGAGTCTAAGCTCGACACGCGTACCGAAAGTTGGCTGGTTCAGGACGATTTTCGGTATATGTTTACTGCTGTTTGTTCAAGAGAAGCTGGTCAAATTCTGACCATCTTCTGTCCAAGGGTCTTGCTGGAATGAAAAAAAAATCAATGAATGTGTATACCCAGCTATTGTCTATGCATAAAAATCAAAACTGGTGTTTGTATGTCAAACATAAACAAGTAACTCTGAGCCTAGGACATACTCTGTTGACTTTATGGAGTCACCCTGTTCTGGAAGAACATGGGATCAGGACTGCATTTCTCCAGTGACTTCCAGAGATAATGGAAGTATGTCAAAGCCTCTTGTCAATAGGACTGTTAAATAGCAAGGAATGCATTAGCCAGCAATGAGCATCTTTATTGCTTTTAAAATTAGTGCTTAATCTGCATATAGAGATGTTGTTTTTTTTTTTTTGTTTTTATTTTGCTCTTTATTTTAAGAAATTTCTTTTACAGAGACAATGGAAAATAAATATATATAATGGTTCAGCAAATTAACATGTGTCAGACAAGATGTACTGTAAATCACTGTAACCTGAATACAATGCAGTCACAAGGCTGCCAATCAAAAGAAGATAATTGCATAAACAGTGACCTCCATATAGGACACCTAATTGTAGATAAAGAAAGAAAAAAAATGTTCTTGTTATTCCAAACAGTCCAGTAAAGGCCCTTGAGAGCACTGATGACCGAGAATCCTTATTTTATCAATAATATTATTAATCAGGAATGACAAACAGTGGTTTACAGGGAAGGGATGAGGTAGAGTAGGGGGTAGAAAAAGAGGTGAAAGGAAAATAAAAAAAAGGTAATTTGGGGGGAGGAGGAGGAGTGGGCAAAGATCCCCTATAGCTTGCAGCTAGAGGGGAACTGGAACACAAAATTACAGATAATTACAGGACAGAGCTGTAGCAGAAAGAGAAAATGAGACAATGACACTCTTAACAATGTCTTGTAGGAGAGGTAATCTATAATCTGGTGTAGTGCAAAAATCTCACCTACAAAACCAGTTTTTTATCTTTCTTCCCTGTGTTATGTGTTACAAGGAGGTTGTGTATGCTGAAAACAACTCCAACAGGTATCTCTGGTGATAGATTTTGTGTAGGCTGTCAGTGGTCCTGTACCATCTCGCGAGCAGCTTGTAACCAACTTCTGGAATTTTGTTGCATATGAATGCCTTCTGTGCTAAGATGAGAATGTCTGTGCTTCTGTAATGGGGAGTCCAATTCTTTTCCCCATGCTGTGATATAAGATGGGGGTGAGCTCACATCAGAGCGGGCTAAAGGAAAAGTATGTCTGTGAAGGGTAGAAGATAAACATAACTTCAAGAAGGGGGTAATGCTTCAAAAAAAATCCACTATCCCTGGGCATGTGTCAGAAACCATGAAATCAGACCGAGACAGAAGTACAGTTAAACCACACTCCGTTAGAAGGATTGTTTATATTGTCATTACCTGCAGGATCAGAGATGGGAGAGGACGTGTGAGGTGTGAGCTCCCTTACACGACTGGACCGGACCCTGTGAGATAGCGGCACCTGAAGCACTTAAGGGCCTGATTGAGGAATGGAGCGGCGAAAGCTGACATCGGCTGCACGTACACACACAGTGATTACAGTGATTGGAGCGAGAAGCGTGGGTGGCGGGAGGGAGCAGGACAGAGACAAAGACAAGGGGAGACTCCCAGAGTTAGGTAATACACCCTCAGACCAGGGGATGGACATATTACAGCAAGCACCAAAGCGTGGGAAACACCAACAAGCACATAAAATGAGGGGTCCCCTGCACCCCCTCCCCCATGAACCCTCACACCGCACCCAAAGACCCCGAAAGACCGAGTACACACCCCGAGAACAGACAAGCGGGGGGAAGTTACAGGGAATCAGGAAATAGTGGAACTGCGAGCAGATAAAAAAAAAAGAAGAAGAAACAGCAGATACACTCCTGGCTAAACCCCCCAATAAGTACACATTAGACACGGAAGATACAGAGGAAACAGTGATAGAGGGAGGAGATGCAGTGAGAAAGGGGAGTGAGCAGGACTTTAATGACATAAGAAAATTGATAAAAGCACTGCCCACAAAAACAGATATACAAGATCTAATCTCCAAAGTAGAAAGATCATGTACACAAGCAGTGGAAGACCTAAGGGAAGAAGTGGGAGCAGTGGGACATAGAGTGGAAGCACTAGAGGAAGATCAAGATGAGATAAAACAGGCGGTGGGAGAGGTCCAACAGATTATTAAAAAGCAAGAAGATATGATGAACATGTACAGAGACCAATTGGACGATATTGAAAATAGGGAACACCGCCAAAATATCAGGGTACAAGACTTACCAGAAAGCTACACTTATAATGAGCTAATGGATACTGTACAAAGGCTCTTTCTACAGGTTTTGGGATCAGACAGTACAGAACATGTAGAAATAGATAGAGTTCACTGCATCACAAACCCGACAAAATTAAATAAAGAGAGGCCAAGGGATGTAATTTGTAAAATCCACAGATATAATGAAAAAGAGAGCATAATGATGGTGCATCCTCCACTGAAAGTAATGAGAAAAATGGAGATAAGGTATCAATGGGGCTATCCTTTCTCATTGACAGCAACACGAAACGGAAAAACAGCGGTCCTCCGCACAAAAGATGATTTAACTATGTTCCTGGAGATATTGGATCTCCCACAGATTGATTTTGTAGAATGGAGAGCCAACACTGCAAAGACTATAATACAACGCCCAGAGCAGTGGTCTCGAGTCATAGAAAGATCATGAGGGGACATTGGGGGATGCGGGGGGAGGGACAGAGGGGGGGGGGGGGGGTGGGAAGGGAGGGATAAGAGGGTACATTTTTTTATTTATTTTTTTCTTTTTTTGCTCCGTTTTGTATATATGGCCAAATTAGAGATTGAGATTGATTTATATATTAGTGGATTTAACTGTTTAGTATGCATATGGTTACGAAATGTTATAATATTTCAATATTTGGAGGGGAACTGGAACACAAAATTACAGATAATTACAGGACAGAGCTGTAGCAGAAAGAGAAAATTAGACAATGACACTCTAAACAATGTCTTGTAGGAAAGGTAAACTATAATCTGGTGTAGTGCAAAAATTTCACCAACAAAAACATTTTTTTATCTTTCTTCCCTGTGTTATGTGTTACAAGGAGGTCGTTTATGCTGAAAACAACTCCAACAGGTATCTCTGGTGATACATTTTGTGTAGGCTGTCAGGGGTGTCCTGTACCATCTCGTGAGCAGCTTGTAACCAACTTCTGGAATTTTGTTGGATATGAATGCCTTCTGTGCCAAGATGACAATGCACTCTGTCTGTGCTTCTGTAATGGGGAGTCCAATTCTTTTTCCCCATGCTGTGATATAAGATGGGTTGAGCTCACATCAGAGCGGGCTAAAGAAAAAGTATGTCTGTGAAGGGTAGAAGATAAGCATAACTTCAAGAAGGGGGTAATGCTTCTAAAAATCCACTATCCCTGGGCATGTGTCAGAAACCATGAAATCAGACCGAGACAGAAGTACAGTTAAATCACACTTGTTTAATAATAAAAGTAAAAAGAACAAACGTCAAAACATAGCCAAATTTCAGTAACCGGAACGGATAGTCATCCAAGCCAGAAGTCAGGGATCAATGTAGTGAAACAGCAAGCTGGATCTGGAGCCAGAAGGGATGTCAGCAAAGCAAGTCTTTAAACTGGAACACAGGAGATAGGCTCTGTGATGTTAACCAAGGCTAAGGCAGAGATCCTTTGGGCTGGACGGCTTAAGTAGGCAGTACTGACGAGCAGGATATCATCAACAGCTGAGAAACTGTGGAGAGATAGGAGCTGGCAATCAGCCGACAGGTGAGCCCAGCCCAGCCCTGACAGCATGGAATGGAGAAAATTAGATAGTTGGAGTACTCACCAGGCCCCTAGAGTCGAAACAAGTTAAGCTTGGAGTCTTTGAGGATAGAGGAGGCAAGCCCACTCCCTGAAGTGTACTGCCCAGGAATGTCCCAGTCTGAGCAAGACTGAGAAACTTTACATGAATAATGTATATCCCAGGGAAAAGCCTGAGGAGTGAGAAGTGCTGTAACTGAGGATATTTTTGTAGTATGAAAAATGTTCCTAGCCGCTGCACTAGTGGGTTCTATCTAATTTCTGAGGGGAGTTGGGCAGAGACTAAAAGAGGGCCTGAGGGGTAAAGGTCCTGTTCGAGCTTAACCCAGGGTTTATGAGAATAGGAGGACCACCAATACATGATCTTCAATAGATGCAAAGTGTGGTAATAATAGTGAAAAGAATCTGGTAAATTGATCTCACCACTTTGTTTGGAAAGATTAAGTAGTTGAGCTTAAAGTCTCGCTCTCTTTCCTGCCCATAGGAATTGTAGGGAGGAAGTGCATAGGTCTGTAAGGAAACATGGTGGCAGGTATACAGGCATAGTTTGAAAGAGATAGGTTACTCTTGAAAGGATATTCCTTTTGAGGATGTTATTGCACCCAAACTGTGAATATTTCTTTGTTTCACTTAGGCCCCTTTCACACTGGGGCGGGGAGCCGCGGTGACGGTAAAGCAGCGCTATATCTAGCGTTGCTTTACCGTCATTTTAACCGCGGTATTCGGCCGCTCGCGGTGCGGTTTTACCCCCTGCGAGCTGCCGAAAAAGGGTTAAAGACCCCCGCAGAGCGCTGCCGTAGCGGCACTTTGCGGCGGTATTGCCGCGGTTTTACCGCGGTGTCCCATTCTAATCAATGGGAAGGAGCGGTATAGGAGCGGTGAACACACCGCTCCTATACCGCTCCAAAGATGCTGCTAGCAGGACTTTTTTTGCCGTATTGCTAGCGCACCGCTCCAGTGTGAAAGCCCGCCGGCTTTCACACTGGAGTTAAAGGGGCCGGATTTTTTCAGGCGGTGAACAGGCGCTATTTTTAGCGCTGTACCGCCTGAAAAACGCCCCAGTGTGAAAGGGGCCTTAGTAAGGTAATTTGTTTCTGCTTGTCAGTTGTTATTTATGAATCTGTTCACCCGGCTGTTTGTACACCTCTGCTACATTGGTTGCTGGTAATGTTTATTCATTGTTCATTGAGTAACTAAGGCCCCATGACTTACAGCCAATTTGTTTTGGCACTTTTGGAACACATACTTTCCAGAAATGTGTTTATTTTTGATGGCTCCCACAATCTCCAGGTACAGGATGTTGTGATGAGCACATGCTGTGTGCCCTTACTGGCCAATCAGTACCTGGGGGGTGCTTTCTTTTCTTGGATGAGAAATATGCAAGAACTTGGATGTGTATTTTGTTACAGCATTGTTAAATTGATGATGTAATTTTGTTTTGGACAGGGACTGTACAGAAAATTTCAGAATTTATGACAGCTTTGAGTACAAACGGGTTTAATTTAAAATTCACCATGCAATATGATGTCAGACAGATATCCTTCCTGGATATACACATTTTTCTACAGGAGGGTGGTACAATCAACACTTCACTCTACCATAAACTAAATGTGGAAAACACAATACTTCATGTGGGTAGTATATTGTACACTCACATGCATTTGCTCAAGTGAGGAACATTTTAAGCAGGAGGCTGATGCCTTGAGGGATAGATTACTGGCCAGGAGATAGCCATGTTCAATTTCAAAGAAAGCGTTTAAAAAAGTGTACAAACAGACCAGACATGACGTTTTGTTTAAGTGTAAAACTAAGATGCAGTCAGATACGGTCCGATTCATAACATAATTTAGTTTGAAATTTTTTTTATTAAGGTTTTAAAAACTTGACAAAATGAGAACCAGTGCAACCGCATAACAATGTGAAGTATACAGGCATGTCATTGAACAGATGAATACAACAATCACATTCCCTTGGCAATGCGACCGTGGATGTCGCATCCGATATCAGTAACCCATCCCTTCTGTCTATGAATCGACATGCCCCGGTACACCAGCTTATCTTCAGAAGAGACCCGAGCTGGGGGTACTCCGTGGTTCCCGAACTCCCAGGAGCCCCAAATGGGATCCTGCTGCAGCCCAGGAGCCGGGAGCCCAAAGCCGCCCCAAGTTATATATGGCCAGATACAGAGTCAAAACTGGAGTAGCGGGAGAAGACTTTTCACATATTGAAATATAAAAGTCAGATTTAACGTACCATACCGTTCAGGTAATGTGCAGGGAACAGAGGTTCGCCAAGAGCGGCGACAGAATAGGATAGAGAAATACGGTGGAGAGGGAGGAAACGTGTGAGGGGATAGAAAAGTCGAGAGGAAGGTGGAGCTCTATCATTCAACTCGAACAGTGCGTGGTCAAACTGCCAGGAGAAACTCCCGGTATGAGGGAGATATTGCAGAGAGTCGCCCAGGGTTCCCAGATGTCCCTAAACTTCTCGGTGGTGTCATTGAGCTTGGCAACAATTTGTTCCTGAACCATGACCCAGGTTACCTTTCGCTTAAACATCCTAAATGAGATGGTACATGTTTTCCAGGCTTTGGCTATTGTCATTTTGGCTCCTAAGCATATAAACAACGATAGGGTCTGGGAAGCTTTGGATAATTCCGGGATCAGAAAATTAAATAACGCCCACCTAGGGTGAGGCATAACAGTGGTGCCTGTAAGGGAGCTTATGGTACGAAATATTTTCCTCCAGAACGACCGTATGCGAGGACATGTCCACCATACATGGACCATAGAACCCTCGAGACCGCAGCCTCTGAAGCAAACTGGTGACGTGCCTGGAAAAAGTATTGCCAGCCTGGAAGGGACATAATACCACCTCAGTAATACCTTCAAACTGACTTCAACAAGGGAGACATTGAGGATACCTTTGTAGGCTCTTGCAGAAGCTCAAAACCATTTTGCAGAGTCCCAGGAATCGTCCAAGTCGTTCTCCCAGGCTCTGGCATATGAGGGTTTAGACTGTTTAGTCATAAGTGCCGTATAAATATATATACACCAGTGTTCAAATGGGGTAATGTTAGGTGGCAGTGGTTTGGTGATCCAGATGGAGTGCAAGAAATGGGAGATTTGTGTGAACCTATAAAGTTCTGAGTCAGGCATTTCCAGTTTCTTCCGACAATGTTGCAATGTGAGGGGTCCCGAGGGGGAGAAGAAGTGTCCGATGCGATATAGGCCCTTGTCGGTCCACCATTTAAAAGCCCCAATGTCCATCCCAGGTGGAAAGTTGGGATTATGAAAAATGTGTGTTATGCCCCGTACACACGGTCGGAAAATCCGACCACAAAATCCATCGGATTTTTTCCGACGGATTTTGTCTGACACTGGTGTTGCATACACACGGTCGGACAAAGTTGTCGGTAAAATCCGATTATTCTGAACGTGGTGACGTTTGTTGCCTACGACGGGACTACGTAGAGGCTAGTAGCCAATAGCTTTGGTCTTATAATGTGATCTGAGCATGCGTGGCACTTTGTCCGTCGGAATTCGCTACACACGATCGGAAAAAAGTCCGATAGGACTTTGTTGACGGAAAATTTGAGAGCAGGAGATAAAACTTTGTCCATCGGAAAATCCGATGGAAAATGTCCGATGGTGCCTACACACGGTCGGAATTTCCGACAACATTGTCCGATAGGACAGATTCCATCGGAAAATCCGACCGTGTGTATGGGGCTTAAGGGGTGTCATAGGGGAGATTATGGTATTAAGGGAGAAAAGTTTGGTACTAAGCGCTATAGAATGTGATAGGGTGGGAGCCATGACAGCCGGTCTGTTTTTTGGAGAGCATCCCAGAAGGAAGTCTATAGTATGCAATGGTATGGCCTACCATTCCATAGTAAGCCAGTCTGGTTTATTAGAACTAGAGTAAGCTAATGAAATTTGTGCCAGCCGAGCCGCCTGGTAATAAGCCCAAAGATTGGGGAGACCCAACCCCCCTTGCGTTTTTAGTCTGTAGAGCGTATCCGACGGACACCTGTATCCCTTCTTTCCCCAAATAAATTGTAGTATGTCTGATTGTGTTTTAGTGAGGAAACGTTTGGGTAGGGGTATTGGTAATGAGCGGAATAGATACAAGAGTTTTGGTAGCAGGGTCATTTTTACCGCATGAATTCTGCCCAGCCAGGATAGACCACATCTAGACCACCTCTCCACGTCCTGCAAACATTTATGAACCGTGGAGGGATAATTTGAGCTAAATAGGCCCTCTATATTTGGGGTCAGCTTGATACCCAGGTACGGAATCTGGTGCGTAGCCCAGGCGAAATTAAAATTATCCTTGAGTTGTTTGAGGAGATCCGGCGGGAGGGTAACGTTCAGAGCTAGAGATTTGGTCATATAAACGCGTAGGCCTGACACCCCACTAAAGTCCCCCAGGGTTTGAAGAATCACAGGCATGAAAGTCAGTGGGGAAGTGATGAAGAGGAGGAGGTCATCCGCTTATAACGCGCATTTGTGCTCATGGGGGCCGCAAGTTACCCCTTTAATATCCGGGTTTGATCGAAGGGCGACAGCTAGAGTCTCGATCGCTATTGCAAAGAGAAGTGGCGAAAGAGGGCATCCCTTTCTGGTTCCCCTGCTTATGGGAAAGGACTCCGAGTACCTACCCAGAAGGCGCACTTGCGCCGATGGGGTGGAATACAGGGAATCTATAAGATTAAGAAAGTATTTGCCACATCCCCATCTCTTAAGGATTTCAGACAGGTATGCCCAATCAAGGGAATCAAACGCCTTGTGTAGATCAATTGACAGTAAAAAACTTTTTGTGCAGGGTTCCCATCCCAATGAGATTGGAGCAAAGAAATTATGTCAACAGCCCTTCTGATCTGGTCCGGGCCTTGTCTCCCAGGGATGAAGCCCACCTGATCCCTGTGAATATATAAAGAGATAAAGCTGGACAGGCGGTTAGCAAGTATCTTAGTCATAATTTTGACATCATTGTTAATAAGAGATATGGGGCGATAGTTGCCAACCTCACTAGTGTCTTTATCTGGTTTCGGTATCACCGATATGTATGCCGCATTCAAATCTGAATTTAAGAGGGCTCCATCCCTAAGAGAGTTGAACATTCTGGTCAAAGGGGGTGCTAGACAATGACCAAATTTCTTGTAATATCCCGTGGAGAGGCCATCTGGACCCAGTGAGGAACCCAGCTTAAGGTTGTTAATAGTGTCTAGCACTTCCTCTTGTGAGAAGGGGGACTCCAAAAGTTCTACATGTGTCTTGTCCAGGGCGGGCAACTGAAGGTTATTTAAGAATCCATCCATTCCAGCAGGGGACGTGCTGGGGTTCAGTTTATAAAGATCAGAATAAAACAGTTTAAAGGTGTCCATTATCTTGCTCGGATTCTGGGAAAGCTCCCCTGAGGTTACCCTCAGTTTGGGGAAGGCCTGAGTGCGTGTCTTGGGGGAAAGTTTAGCCGCCAGTCTGGAACCAATTCTATCTTGTTGTGCGTAAAACTTGGCCCTAGTCCAATTAAGATATTGAGCTGCTGACGTGGTCAATGTCATATTTAGAAGAGCCCGTGCTGTATCCAATTTAGCTAAGGAATCAGGATTGGGGTTACGTTTATGTTCCTTCGCTAACTTACGAAAATCCTCCGTAAGTCTAACCGTATCAGCTCTATGTTCCGCCCTGTGTTTCGCTGCTATCTGAATCAATTTACCTCTGATAACCGGTTTATGCGCCGCCCAGGCGGTAGAAGGAGAAATCCCTTCTGTCGAGTTTAAGGTAAAGTACTCTTGGATGGCAGATTCCAGTAGTGTGCATTGTATAGGGTCATTCAACAGGGTTTCCCGTAGACGCCAACGTTGTCGGTTGCCGGTACCCGGCGGGCTACATGTGGTCAGCGTAACTAATGAGTGGTCCGAGAGCGATGAGTCAATGATTTTGGAATTCCTAATGAAAGGAAGCGTGAAGGCCCTGGTGAAGATGTGGTCTATCCTGGCAAAGGAGTTATGTGGAGCTGAAAAATGAGTGTAGTCTTTAGTACGCGGTTTAGTCTCCCTCCAAACGTCTATCAAGCCTGCCTCATTAAGTATTTTCGCTATTTTAACACTCTGTTTAGAAGGACGTTTGGGTTTAGATGCACCGTTTGCTAGCTTGTCCAGGGAAGAGTCAAAGGCAATGTTTGTGTCCCCTCCCATGAAGACTGTCCCCTTAAGATGTTTATGTAGTGTAGTGACCAGAGATTCCATAAAGAATTTTTGACCCTTATTAGGTGCGTAGTAGGATACAAAGGTGTATAGTTCTCCATCAATGGAACCAGAGACTAGGACATAGCGACCCCGAGGATCAATGACAGTTTCAGGTTGGGAGAGGTTTATGTGTTTCGTAAAGCAAATCGCGACCCCCTTCATCTTATTCTCTGCGGATGCCAAGAAGAATTGTGGATAGCTGTGGTGGAGAAAAGTGGGCTTGAACGTAGATGGGAAGTGTGTCTCCTGCAGTAGGAGTATGTCGGCGTGTATTGAGTGATAGTATTGGAGGATTTTTCTACGCTTGATCGGGGAGTTAAGACCCTGAGTGTTGTGTGATATCAATTTCAAGGTAGCGGACATGGTGTGAGAATCAGGCATGGATCAGAGGGGAGTAAACTATACAGCCATTATTGAACTTACCCTTCCATGGAGGAATAGTCGGCAGAGCGAAACCTGATGGACATGTAGAGGCGAACCCGGAGCCTGAGAGAGTCGACCCGAGGAGTCTGCAAAACCTGCAAGCACCACCAAGAGTAATTGAAGAGCAAGAGAGAAAAGAGATGAATGGGAAAAGGAGAGCGGGAAAAACAAACACATTAGTAACCTGCTGATGAGACATTCTGGTACGAGATGAGCAACTTAAGAAAACAAAGGGGCCCCCCGGCCCCTCCCCACCCCCAGGTCGGTTTGGAGTCCCCAAACCTACCATAAACCCAGTGGTTCCGGATTTTCCAACTGAAGAAAATCCGGAATAGGATCTAGGTACTCCAAGTGGGTTCCTGATCCAATCGAGGCGCATTGGGTCCACCACAGCCCCCCCCACCTCAAATCAGTGGAATTTGAGGGGCTAGTGCGTCCCCATCCTCTACAAGAGCCGGAGTCCCCTTTAGGGACTGGTCCCCAGCTAAAATTAAAGTGTCAGCTTGCGAGCAGTATGGAAAAATAAAAAATAAGAAAGGAAACTTGCCAGGCGTCACGGGAGAGTAAGTATATATATATATAAAAAAAAAAAACAGGCTAGTCAACGGAAATCTCCCAGGCAACATCGATAAAAAATGGAATCAACCTATTACTTTGTATGCCCTCCTCAAAAAGAGGGTGGACCATATGCCAGCTACCAGCTAGTCAGTACCCCAGTAACATTAAAGGCACAAATAATAATAACTATCAACTCTTGTAAGAATTTAGTAATATGTATAGTAGCCCGAACAGTTAGTGTAGTAGGGGGAAGGGGGACCCCCCTTAACCACCCTCTACAAGGAAGAGGGGGAGAAGAGAGAGCCCCAACCGGTCCTTCCCCCATAACCTCGCCCCAAAATCAGGGGAGAAGTCCAGTTCAAGTTTAAATATAGTACAAGAGAATACGCTCAGGGTGGAATGGCTTCCTTGGATCTCTTGGGTCCTTGCTTCAGCCAGAATTGTTGCAGAGGGCTAGCAGGCGTGGGTCTTTTGGCGGAGGAAGGGGTCCCTCGGTTAGCTTGAGCAGGTGCAGGTTCCAGCAGTATCAGGCCGAGATGCGTAAGAAGTCGTTCACCTTCCTGGAAAGAGGAGAAGCAGAAATTCCTGTTTTTGAAGGAAAAGTTCAAGCGAAGAGGGAAAGACCACCGATATGCGATTTCCTTATCGATTAGCACTTGCAGCAATGGCTTGAAAGATCGTCTCTTCTGAACTGTGTAAGGCGACAGATCAGCAAATATTTGAATTTCGTGTCCGAGTAAAGTGAGATTATCCGAATATCTGGCTTTCCTCATGACTGCTTCCTTGACAGAATAGTAATGTGGTTTAACAATGACATCTCTGGGCAATCTGTCAGATCGGGGGGCCTGTAGTGCCCTGTGTGCTCTGTCAAGTTCTAGGTGGTGGTCAGGGATGTCAGGGATCAGGCCTTTAATCAATGATTTAACTGCTTTGTGGACAACTTTTTCAGATTCAGGGAGTCCCCGTAGTCTAAAGTTATATCTTCTGGACCTATTCTCGAGGTCATCGATTTTTGCAAAGGCAGATTCTAATTGATCCTGTACTTCCTGCAGTCTGGCAGAGTTTTGGTTAATCTGAGCTACTGCTTGATCAGCCTTTTGTTCTATGGTGTCCATCCTGGCGTTCTGAGGCCTGTGCGCCTCGTGTGGCCGACGCCATCTTAGCATAGCTGAGGGGGCTGTTCGCGGCCGTCATCTGGCCTGAGAGATCCCTCCGGGCCTGGGATTTCGACATGTCCCGGTTCTCCGGTGTTCCTCTGTTCGGATGGCGCTGTGTGGGGCGAAAACGGGGGCTCCGCCGGCTCCGGTGGCTAGCGGTGGGCTGTGGTGGCACGGAGCTCTAGAAGCCGGCGGCCATCTTGGGAGCTGCCGCACATGCGCCTCATAACATAATTTAATAGACAACACTCTGTGTGCGTAGTGTTCTACAAAAACATTGGTACTTATTGACCATTGATCCTATCCCTAAAAAACTCTGTGAAGGATGAACTTGAAATCTCATATAGAAGTAAATCAGTAAGGGATAGGCCCACAAGAAGTCTCTTCGGAGGGACTCAGCAAAATGAGGATGCATCCTCATTAAATAAATTCTACCTGAAGATCTGGTGCCTGCAACTATTGTGATTGGATTTTTATTATGGTAGCCTACATGCAATGCAATATTGTGTGGATTTTCAGACAATTGGTGTAGTGTATATTATGTTTTGCCAGTGTGGTGCCTTCTACGTGGGCAAAACCAAACACCAGTTTTGGCGTAGGATTAAAGTGGATGTAGACCCTCACATATACCCAGTGAAGTGAACAGCCTCAGATGATACACAGAGATGAAACAAATGTCCCTACATAGGTTTTACATGTATATCTGCTGTCTTCAGCTTTTTACATTCTTTAAAAAGTGCACATCCAGTTACAAATCTTTCTTCCTGTTTCAGCAGTGGGTGCGGAGTCTGGGCATACACTGTGTTAGAGTTGATTGGAGGAAAGACACACACCCCCCCTCCACATAGGCAGAGGAACAAAGAAACTTGCAGAGCTGTAGTCTGAATAGACCAGCTCTCTGCGTTCTATGCACCCTCCCTGAGACAAATTTTCAGCTGCATTTATCAGAGAGCTTGTCAGAATTTATGCTGATAACAGAGGAACATAGCAACAGAAAGACACAGACTTAGAGCTTTGGAGAGAGATAAGTAAACACTACAGATATATGTGCCCAGGTCAGATTTCATGAAAGGGTATTTACAACCACTTTAAAGGACAATATTTAGCATGCAAAAAATATTAAATAATCTACGCCCATAGGGAGACCCTTGGATTGAAACATAATTATAATACTAATGTTATACAATTTGCGAACTTGTAACGGGTCTCCTCCCTGGTTCCAGAGAAAGAGATTTTGATAAAAGGGTCCTCCAACGTGAAGCAAGGTGGATATATCTCCTTAAGGCCACATCACTGCTGGGGTTGAATGACATACTCAGCTTTAAGCCCTTTTTGTAAAAAACATGGTCCTATTTTTCTATTTTAATATTAAGGGGGCGCCACACATGCAGAATTGTATACATCCACTAGCTATGCTTACATTAGCCAGTGTGCCTTTAAGGTACAATGTTTATATTGGAGTTTAACTTTGTAGACTGTTATTCTGCCATTGTGTCTGTAATTGTTGTATATTCATTTCTCTATTATTTTTTTGTTTATACTGTTCATTTATCTTCATACATTGAATATGTATTTGAATGTTATCTGCTCATTACTGTTTTGGCTGCACTGTGCATTGTGTGGGTCGTGTGGGTGGGCATATGTGCCTTTCATGCTCCACCATCTTTTTTGTTCAGTGGTGGGGTGAGTGGCCACCTCCCTTGGGGCATGCCTAGTCATCATTCCCCTATCAATTTGTGGTGGGGACGGTCCTCCGGGCATGCCGGATGCTTCTGCAAATCCTCCTGATCACCTACTGTTTATTGGTAGGTGGGTGGGCGTGGTGGTCTGCAAGAGGCATCCTGGAGATGGTACCGCCACGCTGGGTGCCACTCCTCCCACCTCATCCCACCCCCCAGCTTATCCTTTCCTCCTTTCTGCAGGCCGGCGTGCCCACCCCTTTCAGCACACCCCTACCCAGAAACCGGACTTCATCGCAGAAGCACCAGGCAACACAGCAAGCGCTTCAGGGATTATCTCCACACAGGTAAGCTCTCGGGATCTCAACCCCCCCCCCACTAGCAGTTGATCCAGGGCACTGTGGTCCGACCGCCTCTCGGGGTCAGGAAGGAATTTTTTCCCCCCGCTGAGCAATTGGCTGGCACAGTTAGGGTTTTTTTCGCCTTCCTCTGGATCAACGAGAGGGCGGTAGGTTCAACAGGCCCCCATCACCCCTACAGGAACTATTCGCTCCAACTAAGCAACACACCGCAGCTGTCATCAGCAGCATTCTTCTGGTCCAGGATCCCTCGCGACAAGCAGAGGCAGCTGGAACAGCCAGGAACCTTCTACCCAACCAAACCAATTCCTCACACATAGGGCACCACACGATCAACTTGCTGGCTTTAGTCTACGCGGCGGCAAGTCTGATACCTAGACTGATAACAGGACAAACCCGGATCCGGATCAGGATCAGCATCCTCACACATAGGGCACCACACGATCAACTTGCTGGCTTTAGTCTACGCGGCGGCAAGTCTGATACCTAGACTGATAACAGGACAGACCCGGATCCGGATCGGGATCATCAGCTCAGTCATCCTAGGACCATTAACTTCATCCTCTGGCCATGTGCTACTTTAAATATTCAGCAGAAGTCCTCCACAGACTAAGAAATTCCACCGCAACATTGCCAGCTCCCATTCAAAAAATTCTACGAAGAGAACGTCTATTAAAGACCGACCTACAATCAATCTGCAAAAACAAGAAGATACCAACCCAACCACAACAATTAACATGCGCCATGATCAACACCAGATCTGCAGCCAAACACAGACTAGAAGTACACGACTTCATCACCCAAAACAATTTAGACTGCCTCTTCATCACGGAAAGCTGGCTAACACCCGACTGCAACACCATCCTCACCGAATTGGTGCCGGAGAACTACAGGATCCTAACTGAACATCGGATAGGAAAAAAAGGAGGAGGCCTAGCAGTGATTTTTAAATCGCACCTGGCGCTCACCAAACCAATCTTACAGAACCCAGTGCCTTTTATGGAAACATTGACGCTACATCTTCAATCAACACCCCATGACACCACCCACATTCTACTCTGCTACAGACCACCAGGACCAAAGACCAATCTGCTTACACCCCTCACGGAGTTTATCTCGATACACACACTGAAATCCAAAAACCTCCTGGTACTTGGAGACTTCAACCTCTGGGCAAACTCTACCCAAGACCCTATCGCGACCGCCTGCATCAGCCAACTGGAAGAACTGGGTCTCCAGCAACTGATAAAGACCCCCACACACGGGTCAGGACACACTCTGGACCTCATCTTCAAACAAAATCTGGACATCAATACAGTAGACAACATACCACTACCATGGACGGATCACCACGCCATCAAATTCAAAATCTCCACCAACATCACCCACCAAAAACAGAAACCTGCAACAACAACTCACTGAACCAGATCGCAGAAAAAACTGCACTCCGATACCTTCAAAACCACCTTATCAAACAAAATAGCAACTCTGAATTTAACCCACTCATCGGAGCAAACTCTCAGCTCCCTAAACAATGTATTACTACAATCAGCAGACTCAGTGGCTCCAAAACGCAGAACACTCATCAAGAGGAAAAACGCAGGATGGTTCAACAGCTCACTCACGCTACTCAAGCAAGAATGCAGAAGAGCCGAAAGAGCCTGGAGAATAAATCCCACCAAGGGAAATCACACAAAATACAAAGGACTGACACAGAATTATCAGAAGGCAATCTTCAAAGCAAAAAAAGATTATTTCTCAAATACCATCTCAGCGGCCTTAAACCGGCCCCGGGAACTTTTCAAAATAGTCGCTCAGTCGATGAACCCGGCATGCTTAGAGCCCCCCGCTAATGAAACCCAAGATTTCTGCAATGAATTATCAGATTTTTTCATCAATAAAATCGACAACATTAGGAAAACAATTGATCAGAAAAAGACATCCAACGGCAGTCAACCAGAGCAAAAAGTCGATATCGACACAAACATCCCACAACCACCAAAGTTTTCTCTGATCCTAATCACCACGGATACCACTAAAAACATCATCAAAAATCTCAGAGACAGCACATCCTCTATTGACATCATCCCCACAAAACTCCTGAAAGAATGCTCCGACATCCTGGCTCCCACCATAACGCACCTCATAAATCAATCGTTCAAAGAAGGGATTGTTCCAGGCGCCCTCAAACAAGGCATTATCAAACCCCTGCTAATGAAACCCAACCTCGACCCACGGGACCCTAACCACCGAAGACCGATAACAAGCTTGAACAACATTTCCAAGATTATGGAGAAAGCGGTAGTACAACAGATACAACGCCACCTGGACACACACACACTCCTGGACCCGTTACAATCAGGATTCCGCCCAGGCCATGGGACAGAAACCGCACTCCTGAAGATTTGGGATGATGCCCTTGAAGCAGCGGATGACGGAGAATCATGTCTCCTGGTACTGTTGGACCTCAGTGCAGCGTTTGATACTGTGGACCACAATACTCTACTCATCCGCCTTACAGAAGTAGCAGGAGTCACAGACTCAGATCTACAATGGTTCGGATCCTTCTTAGGAAATCGCTCTCAGACAGTGAAACTAGGAGCTTTCACCTCTGAAACCCGGGCAATCTCCTGTGGAGTCCCTCAAGGATCTCCCTTGTCGCCAGTGCTCTTCAACATCTACATTCGCCCACTCCTCAACATCATCAGAAGGTCAGACCTCTGCTTCCATTCGTACGCCGACGACACTCAATTATATTTTCGTATCACCGGACAAAAAGACCTTCATCAGCAATTAGGAAATTGCCTCACTATGATAGACGACTGGATGACTACTAGCTCCCTCAAACTTAATGAATCAAAAACAGAACTTCTTATTCTACATGCAAATCATAACCCCTGAACCAAGATCCCTTGGATACCTCCTACCATCTTTGGACAGACCATCACCACTAGGACCAAGGCCAAGAGTCTCGGAGTCATTTTTGACTCAGAAATGTCAATGGATGCCCAAATAGGAGCACTAGTCAGTGGATCTCACCATCTGCTCCGCCTGCTACGCAGACTCATCCCCTTCATTCCAAAGGAGGACAAAGCAGTGGTAGTTGGAACAGTCATCAATTCTCGACTGGACTACGCAAACTCCCTTTACATAGGATTACCCCAATATCAACTTGCACGCCTACAACTTATCCAAAACACGGCGGCAAGACTGATAACAGGGAAAAAACCCTGGGAATCCATCTCCCCTTCCCTGAGGAACCTGCATTGGCTAAACGTAAGGAATCGGGTCGCATTCAAGACCCTCTGCCTCACCCATAAATGCACACATGGAAACGCTCCGCAATACCTTCGCGAGAAAATAAAACACTACACACCGAATCGCAGTCTTCGATCGGCTAACCAAAATCTTCTCCTCATTCCTAAATCCCGCTACAAATCAAAGGGGGAACGGAGATTCGCTGTCCAAGGACCACGGCTATGGAACGCTCTACCAACCGACATTCGCATGGAAGAAAACCACCAGGCCTTCAGGAAGAAACTCAAGACCTACCTCTTCTAGAAGCTCGACAACCAAACGCCAATACAGCGCCTTGAGGCGATTCAGTTCGCATTGTAGTGCTATACAAGTTATTCATTCATTCATTCATTCAACGTCACCTCCCACCGCTATTTTTGGTGCCGGGCGGTGTGAACTGGTAGCATGAGGACACATATAAGGAACTGGCCTCCCTGTATTTTGGCGTATTGTGGCGATATCACTATTGGAGTTGCAAAGCAGGTAATATGGCCCATGTTATATATCTCCCCTCGCTTTAGATGTAGCGGTGTCTGGCGTGCCTGTAAGATTTTTGGATCTATTTATTTATTCACTCATTCCTGAGAGAGGGGCAGCAATCACGGATCGTTTAGTGAGGTGTATTAGTCTAGCAGCAGCATTAATAATAGACTGAAGGGGGAATAACCTGCGTAAGGGTAGGCCATTAAGGATAGAGTTGCAGTAGTCAAGGCGGGAAATAATCAAGGAGTGAATAAGTTGCTTTGTGGTGTCATTAGTCAGGAAGGGTCAAATTCTGGAGATGTTGCGGAGGTTAAGGCGGCAGGATTTAGCCAGTGATTGGATGTGGGGGCTGAAGGAGAGGTCAGAGTCAAGGATTACACCCAGCACCCTGGCATGTGTGGAGGGACCAATGGTTGTGCTGTTAATCTTAATGGTAAAGTCAGGGGGGGGGGGGGACCAGGAAGGAGGAAATATAAAATATTGAGTTTGAGAAAGTGTGGGACATCCATACCAATATGTCATTCAGTAAGTTTGAGATCTGTGAGGAGATCGAGGGGATGAGTTGAGGAGTGGAGAGATAGATCTGGGTGTCATCGGCGTAAAGGTGGTATTGAAAGCCATGGGAGGTTATCAACTGGCCTAGGGAAGAGGGATAGAGCGAGAATAGGAGGGGCCCAAGGACGGAGCCTTGGGGTACCCCAACAGAAAGAGGAAGGGGAGCGGAGGAGATGGAGTTGTAAGTGACACTGCACTGAGATAGGTAGGAGGAGAACCAGGATAAAGCAGAATCACAGAGGCCAAGGGAGTATAAAAAAAATTGTATCCATCCTTTTGTTTTGTATTGTTGGGTGGCAAGTTACCTATTTGATACTTGCACTATATAGGAGTAAACTTGGTATTCTCAATAGAAATGATTTCCTTATAAGTATCTAATTTCAATCATTACATTCCGTCGACAAATTTTGACAGCATTATATTTAGTTTGGTTCTATCTTCTTTCAAAGGTGTATATTGGTATCATTCGTTTGATTATTATGTTCCTTCAGGGGCTTGTCGTTCTGGTGTGGCCCTGTGTCCAACTGCAGGACTCTTTGTACATGGTGCCTGTTGCGCAGCCATAATCTGTGATGTGGTGTGGCTGTTTCAAAATGCACAATAAGGAGGCACTTGAAGAAAGATGGGCTACATGGCTGAGTCGCCAGAAGAAAGCTATTACTACTCAAATGGCACAAAGTATCCCACTTACAATACGCCAGACAGCACAGAGACAAGCCTCAAACCTTCTGGCACAAAGTCATTTGGAGTGATGAGACCAAAATTGAGCTTTTTTGGCCACAACCATAAACGCTACATTTGGAGAGGAGTCTACAAGGCCTATGATGAAAGGTACGGAGGTGGATCGCTGATGTTTTGGTGATGTGTGAGCTACAAAGGCACAGGAAATTTGGTCAAAATTTTGGCAAGATGAATGCAGTATGTTATCAAAAAATACTGGAGGAACATTTGCATTCATCAGCCAGGAAGCTGTGCATGGGACGTACTTGGACATTCCAACATGACAATGATCCAAAACACAAGGCCAAGTCGACCTGTCATTGGCTACAGCAGAATAAAGTAAAGGTTCTGGAGTGGCCATCTCAGCCTCCTGACCTCAATATCATTGAGCCACTCTGGGGAGATCTCAAATGTGCAGTTCATGCAAGACAGTCCAATAATTCCCAGGAACTGGAGGCTTTTTGCCAAGAGGAATGGGCAGCTTTACCATCTGAGAAGATAGAGCCTCATCCACAAATACCACAAAAGACTTCAAGCTGTCATTGATATTAAAGGGGGTAATACACGGTATTAAGAACTGGGGTATGTAAACTTTTGATCAGGCTCATTTGGGCAGTTTCTGTTGTGATTATGATTTAAAAAGAGTAAACACAGTTGATTGATAATAAATGGCTTCAGCCAAACACTAACCATGAGTGAAAGGAAGGCTTTTGTCTTATCATTCATATTCTGTGAAAAATGGCAAAGAAATTCTAGGGTATGTAAACTTATGAGTACAACTGTATATTTATATGGCTTTTATACAAGTTTATGGTTGATATTTAATTTTGAGTACACATAGTTTAAAGAGAGAGGGGGGAGAAAATGTGGATGTTTTTTTTGTTTGTTTTTTTCCCCCATGTATGTCCAAATGAGGAGCAGTTTATACAGATATACAGATATATCTATCTATATACAGATATATCTATATCTATCTATATATCTATATATATATCTATCTATATCTATATCTATCTATCTATCTATCTATCTATCTATCTATCTATCTATCTATCTATCTATATATATGTATTTATGTTTAAAGTGTTATTAGAATTTAATCAGAGCCTTTATTTTCCTATCGATAGGTGCTTGTGGTGTTAAGACTGCAAGATCTGAAGCAAATAATTAAATATTTTTGTTTTCATACATTTAAAGATTTCTAGATCCATAGAAATCGCTTCTTCTTTCTCTTTTAATGTTATTTTAGGACACTGATCGGTAATTTACTTTACAATCACAAAAATAAAGCAATGCTAGGAACTAGAAAAATGGTCATGTAAATAAATTTGTAACAAATAGACTTTTTGGATCAAAATTTTATTTTGATTAACATAAACAAGCAATTTGATGCCTAAATCAAACATTATGCTGATAGGATTCTTTGTAGTAGAATCCTAGCCATTGCTTGACATTTGGGATCACAGAAAATAGGTAATAGCAAAGTACAATATTGACATCTAGTGTCCATTTGGTGTTATTGTGTTATTTTATTTGCATTCTATTTAAACCAGTTTCAACTTAATACATACTTTATAGGGGGCCTCAAATACAGTCCCTAAAATGTCTGGAGGGCTGAACAATATGTTTGTTATTGTAAATCTTGTATTATTATTTATTAGCATTATAGAAAAAAATAGTACAAGCATTTTTTTTTGTTTTGGATAAGCCAGTGCTCTTCTAGAATGTTTGCATTTGAGGAGTTTTCTCCCCAGCATCTTCCCTGACTTGCTATATCCACACAGTACACGTTTCAATGTAAAAGAGCAAATAAGAAACCTGTTTGTGTAAATTGTTAACCTAACGCTAAAATAAAATCAAGTTGTTTTGCACGTTAAGAAATTAGCTTGACAGTGACATTTCACAGGTTTGTTATTATTATTATTATTATTATACACGATTTATATAGTGCCAACAATTTACGCAGCACTTTACAATGTATAGGGGGGACAACACAATTACAGTACAGTTCAATACAAAAGGTACAGGACGGCACAGTTGTTGTTAGGTGGGTGTGGGATAGGCTTCCCTGAATAAATGAGTTTTCAGGGATCTCCTAAAGGTGGACAGGGTAGTGGCTGATCGGACATACTGGGGCAGGGAGTTCCAGAGGATGGGAGAGGCTCTGGAGAAGTCCTGAAGGCGAGCATGGGAGGAGGTAACAAGGGAGCTAGAGAGCAGGAGGTCCTGGGAGGAGCAGAGGGGTTTTGCACTCATTTATGTGTGTGTTTAATGCAAACTCAATAAAAGAAAATGTTATCCAGAGCACCCAACATTTTAAAGTGTTACTAAACCGACAACAATAAAATCAGTTTGTATATTAATTTATTACAGGTACTTATATAGCACCATTAATTTTGCTTTACATATACATTGTACATTTACATCAGTTCCTGCCCTCAAGGAGCTTACAATCTAACTCACATCCACACATACTAGGGCCAATTTAGACAGGATCCAATTAACCAACCAGCATGTCTTTGGAGTGTGGGAGGAAACCGGAGTACCTGGAGGAAACCCACACAGGCACAGGGAGAACATGCAAACTCCAGGCAGGTAGTACAGAGCCGTTGGAGTCACTCTGCACATGCTTAGTTTGGTGTATACTGCTAGAGTGTTTTTTCCTGGGGAGGGTACATGTGATCAGCACAGTGCCAATCATAAGTGTCCAGACAGAGGGTCTGAGGTCCTGCAGCCTCATAGGACAGTCAGAGTAGAATGAAAACTCCTCCTACAAGCTTTAACCAGACACAGATAGAAGTCACAAGATTTCTGTCTGCTGATGAGAAAAGGTATTTAGCAGTTTATATTTACCAAAATAATTGCATGTCCCTGTTTTGTGTACTGTGGGAGACCAGATATATTGAATGCAGGGTCCTGGGTTTAGTAACAATTTAAGCCTCTGGGATTAATGGGGAGAGGATACATTTTTATTGATTTTTATATAATTTATAACATTGACAAGCAGTGCTGATGATATCACAAGTGATTATGTTTCCTTACCGAGAGAAATCAAGTGGAACAGCCACACTCCGATATAATGCCTTTATTAATAAAACTTAGTCCATACATCAACAGAGGTACAGGTACAGATGATAGCCGATGCGTTTTGCACCATTAGTGGCGCTTAGTCATAGCTGTAGGACTACTGACCCCAATCTATCTTTTATACACATAAATCCCTGGTCACCTGACCAATTGTGTTTAATCTAGATTGCTGTCAGGTGTAGTCCTTGAAAACTTTCACACACATGGAAAGGAGGAGTGGGCGTGGAGGCAATCAGAGTAGACAAAATGTAAGGGGATTAACCAATGCAAGGGAGAAATTAGTAAATAGATGATAAATGAAGAGTTCAAGTTCAGAATACTTCATAGCCCCAAGGTCCAATAAATAAGCCCCCACCCCCCTCCCCATGTACTCCATAATACATGTAAGGTGCAAGGTACTTTTACATCAATGCATAACACACTATACCCATGTATCTACCAAACACCCAATAAAAAGTCAAATTTGAACATCAATGTGTGCACAAAATCATAAATGTAGCCTTAGAAATATGTGAACATCTAAAAATGTGTGTGTATAAACACAAAATTGACCGCCACCAGCAGGTGTCGGAACAAGACATCTCTCCCTGGTTATGCAATAAAAAGCACACACGTACATGCATACACACATATGGAAGCACCCTAAAATATCATGGGAAGGACTACACAGGAGCACAAGTAATTTTATTAATATTAGATTCAATTTAGAACAAATTTGTCTAGAACAATGTAAATTATATTGCAGGCCATAAAAGACCTTTCAAATAGAAAGGTGAGATATAAATGGCCAGAGGGAACCGGATAATTGAAACAAGTCTTGGATTAAAGGACAGACAGATAAATGGAAAGTAAAACCCCATATAATATAGGAGCTCATGCTTTCAATCATAAAAATGGGATGCATCCCATTCAAAATTTAACCCCACCAGCTTTCTAGTATTAACCTCCCTGGCGGTAATCCCGAGTCTGGCTCGGGTTGAGTTTTTTCTACCAGGAGCGGTAACCCCGAGCCAGACTCGGGCTAGCGTTGCAGGATACAGGGGGAAGTTACTTACCTTTTCCCCTGGATCCTGCGATGTCTCCCCGCTGTGTGAGCGAGCCGTCCGCTCGCTCGATTCACACAGTGCCCGAGTGCCGCTGATCTCCGTTCCCTGCGACGTTCCGACGCACGGGAGTGGAGATCGGCGCCAAATTCAAAAAAGTTTAAAAACACAACACACATACAGTACGGTAATCTTACAGATTACCGTACTGTATACAAAAAATACACATCCCCTTTGTCCCTAGTGGTCTTCCCAGTGCCCTGCGTGTCATTTTATATAATAAAAAGATTTTTTTCTGCCTGGAAACTGGAGATTGTCCATAGCAACCAAAAAGTGTCCCTTTATGTCAAAAGTGGTTTTAGACCAGCTAGAAAACGCCGATAAAAAATTTGAATCACAATTTATCATCAAACAATAAATTTAATGACAGCGACTATTCTGCAACTGAGCAAATTTCAGTGTTTTTGATTTGATTACATTATTGAATCATTTTTATATATATTTTTATTATATTATAATTTATGATTTTGTGATTCAAACTTTATCATACCCGGGATGTCTACTAGACTCTTACTCTGGTTCGGACAGATTTAAGTGAGTTATTCATAAGAATTGCATGCCTACAATATAAAAACGCCAAATTTCCATGCAAAATAATTGTACCGCTTTCAGCACTAAATTCCGGACAGAATCATACCGCCAGGGAGGTTAAGGTGAAATATCCAGAACAGTTCTGAATCTGTCACCCCCTCTAATGGATGTGAAAATCCTCTCCATTCCCTGTATGGTTAAACATGAAACATCCTTGTCATGCACATCGATCCAATGTCTGACGACATTGGTTGAGTGGTTATTTTCAATATCATGCAGATGATCGTAGAGGTGGTCTCTCAGCCGTCGAGTAGTACATCCCACGTATTGGATATTACATGAATTGTAGGTGATAACAAACCAAGAATTTTGTATTGCAGTTAATAAATGAAGGGATCTTGAATATTCTGCCAGTAGTAGCAGAACAACAAGATCAACCCCCTTTATGAAAGGACAATAGGCGCACGTTTTGCTCTCACATCTGAAAGTGCCTTTGAACTGCAACCAATGGGAGCCTGAACTAGTGCTGGTGTATACACTAGGGGATAAATATCTTCCCAAGATATCATTTTAATACCACCTGTCAAAATCCAAGCATATTTCGAGTCATTAAATAAAACAGGAAGGTACCAAGCAGTGGCGGAACTATAGGGGTCGCTGCGATCGCCATGGCGACCGGGCCCCTTGCTGCAGGTGTGTGCGCATGATGCATGTGTGTGTGTTCATGATGCATGTGTGTGTTCATGATGCATGTGTGTGTTCATGATGCATGTGTGTGTGTGCACGCGCATGTATGTCTGTGTGTGTGCGCATGATGTATGTGTGTGTCTGTGCATGCATGTGTGTGCAATGCATGATGCATGCATGTGTGTGTGTGTGTGCGCACGCATTTATGTCTGTGTGTGTGCATGATGCATGTATGTGTGTGTTCATGATGCATGTGTGTGTGTGTGCACATGTATGTCTGTGTGTGTGCATGATGTATGTGTCTGTGCATGCATGTGTGTGCAATGCATGATGCATGTGTGTGTGTGTGCGCATGTATGTCTGTGTGTGTGCATGATGCATGTATGTCTGTCTGTGTGTGTGTGTGCGTGCATATATGTATGTGTGTGTGCATGTATGTGAGAGTGCATGTATGTGAATGTGCATGTGTTTATCAGTGGCGGTGCGTCCAAAAGGGCGCACAGGTGCCACCCCCTCTCTCCAGCCACTCCCTCTATGACAAATGGATAGATTCATGCATAGCATGATTCTATCCATGGCCCCTGCTGCCACCCCCATATTTAGGTTCCTTTATATGCAGCCACCCACTTGTGACCGGGCCCTGGTGTTCTGCCATCGGGCTCGGAGAAAAGAGCTTTGTCCGGAGGTCGGGAAGGGGGGGGGGGATCCTCCATGGTTTCTTGCATCGGGGCCCTGAGCGTTCTAGTTACGCCACTGGTACCAAGTGATAATGTACCTAATTTTATGGAATTCCACACTATATGATGTTGAGAACACAGGGGTACTGATATTTGAGGGGAACTTTCTTTAATTTTTACTTCTAACTGAGCCCCCATTTGAGATTAGTTGACAACGCAGAGTGCTCTCAGCAATCTTGAAAGCTCTGGAGATCGTGGATTTGGGGTAACCCCCGAGCCTCAAACCTGATATTCATTTCCTCAACTTCCTTTATAAAGTCAGAATCTTTACTGCGAATGTGCCTCAACCTAAGAAATTGATCGACTGGAATTCCTCTTATTGAATGTTTTGGATGGCCTGAGTCAACCCAAAAAATTGCCCACAGGGGGTTTCCTAAACAGACTGTCACTTCATTATCGCTGCCCAGCAACTCAAAATCCAGGAACTCAATGGACTTGGAACTACAATGCCCTGTAAATCGCAAGTTATAATCATTGTTGTTCAAATAGGCCAACCAAGCTTCCATGTTAAATTGCTCATCAGCGACAACAAACAGTAAGTTGTCTATAAAATGACAGTAAAATATAGTGTCTTTGTGACGAGTTATATCTGATCCAAAAATCCAGACCCTCTCCCACCACCCCATGTAGAGGTTGGCCAGTGATGGGGAGAATTTATCTCCCATTGAAGCACCGCACATCTACAGATAAAAGTCTCCATCAAACATAAAAAATTTTGAGTAAGCAAAAATTCAAGACTAATCAAAATGGACTCCTGTAATAAAAGTGAAAACTGACCTGAGTAAAGACTAGAGACATCACATGCAACCCAATTATAATTGGGCTTCCATGTGAAGTCTTTCAATTTAATCAAAAAATGTTTGGTGTCTCTAAGAAACCCCGGTAGGTCGCTCACCAGGGGTTGTAGTTGATCATCTAATGATTGGCCCAGACATTCGCTCAATGATCCAATACAACGATTGGTCTGCCAAGCAGGGGATCTAACCCCTTATGAATTTTGGGAAGGTGATGGAACACTGGTATAATCAGGTAATCAGGAATAAACATGTCACATAAAACATGTCACAAAACATTTTGTGTAAATAAGCCTGAAAGGACAGCTCTATCTAGAAGAGTGGAAAGTTCCTTCCTAAATGGTTGTGTGGGGTCCCCCCTAAGTTTGAGGTAGGTTTTAGTATCAGACAATTGCCTCAGGGCTTCATTTTTATAAACATCAGAATAGAGGCCCACCACTGTACCCCCTTTATCCGCATTCCAGATAATAATGCTCTCATCATCACTCAAACACTTAAGGGCGGCTCTTTCAGAGCTGGTGTGATTGTCTGCCATGGAACCT
This sequence comes from Lithobates sylvaticus, assembly GCA_028564925.1. NCBI lineage: Eukaryota > Metazoa > Chordata > Amphibia > Anura > Ranidae > Lithobates > Lithobates sylvaticus. The sequence continues at coordinate 173,746,713 of CM053026.1, forward strand.
CTGGATTTATTTTGGGCTAGGCGAGTTAGATCCCTCTCCACAAGTTTCTGGAATAGGTCTAAATCTTTACCCCGTGAAGCAACAGGATAAAAATCTGACTTTAATTTGAAGGAGATTTTTGTATTGCTATCTACGCGGTCTTCCATCAAAGGGCTAGATTCAATCGCCAAATCAATCAGATCCTGTAGACCACATACATCAGAAAATAATTGAGGAGAGGGATGAAACTCACCCATTAAAGGACCACCTAGCAAATCTTCCACAGAATCCCCCAACTCGTTAAAGTAATGTTTCTTTAAGGTCAACAAACGTGCAAATTTATTCACATCTAATAAGATCACATCTAAGTCAAAATGTTTAGTTGGACAAAAATTTAGTCCTTTATGCAAAAGAGATATTTATGAATCATTTAAAGATATTTGTGATAGATTCAGGACATTAGTCTCTAACTCCACATTTGGCCTCGTAGTGGATAGCAGGGTCAAAGTGATCAAATCGTATTGGGATGTGAATTCACTAACGGAATATCTCACTTTAAAACAGATTCCACGTGGACTCAGGATAAAAAAGTTTCCAACATTCGATTTGTTTGATGAAGATCTCAAAAAGGAGTGGACAGACACTTTGTCATCTTGTTCTGCCAAATTGATGGAAATTATTATATGTTCAAAGAATAAAGAGCTTGAACAGCTACAAAGTGAAATGTCTACTATCCAGAAGGACCTAACAGCTCTACAGGGACAAGGCTGGATAAATTGGAGAAAAATGTCATCATTGCAAATAAAAAAGAAAAAATGACAAGAGATCTTATCGATTACGAGAGTGCTAATGTTTATACATGGAGAAAACCTTCTTTCTTTTCTGGTAGAAAACGGAAACCATTGATCAAAAAGCGTGTCAGCTTTTCTGATCTTGATAACGAGCCAATTAAGGATACATTGCCTATCACAGCTTCCGATTCATCTCCAGAATCTGTTGATCCGCAGATCGGTGCTGATTGCCCAATGTATGGTCATAATGTGAATACCCACAGAAACCCTCACAAATCCAGCAAAAAGAAAAAAGCAGGAACACAAGGCGAGGAGGAAAGAAGCACACAGTGCGAAAACCCCCCGCTATCCACTACGAGACCAAATGCGGAGTTAGAGACTAATGTCCTGAATCTTTCACAAAGATCTTTAAATGATTCAGAAATATATTTTTTGCATAAAGGACTCAATTTTTGTCCAACTAAACACTTTGACTTGTTTGGAACCTTATTAGATGTGAATAAATTTGCACGTTTACTGACCTTAAAGAAACATTACTTTAACGAGTTGGGGGATTCTGTGGAAGATTCGCTAGATGGTCTTTTAACGGGTGAGTCTCTTCCCTCTCCTCAATTATTTTCTGATGTATTTGGTCTACAGGATCTGATTGATTTGGCAAATGAATCTAGCCCTTTGATGGAAGACCCCGTAGATAGCAAAACAAAAATCTCCTTCAAATTAAGGTCAGATTTTTATCCTGTTGCTTCACGGGATAAGGATTTAAACCTATTCCAGAAACTTGTGGAGAGGGATCTAACTCGCCTAGCCCAAAATAATTCCAGGGGTTCCATGGCAGACAACCTCACCAGCCCTGAAAGACCCGCCCTTAAGTGTTTGAGTGATGATGAGAGCATTATTATCTGGAATGCAGATAAAGGGGGTAAAGTGGTGATCCTTCGATCCTGATGTTTATAAAAATGAAGCCCTGAAACAATTGTCTAAAACTAAAACCTACCTCAAACTTAGGGGGGACCCCACACAACCATTCAGGAAGAAACTGTCCACTCTTCTAGATAGAGTTGTCCTTTCAGGCTTATTTACACAAACAGAAAGGGACATGTTTATTCCTAATTACCTGATTATATCAGTGTTCCATCACCTCCCCAAAATTCATAAGGGGTTAGATCCCCTGCTTGGCAGACCAATTTTTGCAGGTATTGGATCATTGAGTGAACGTCTGGGCCAATGGGTAGATGATCAACTAAAACCCTGGTGAGCGACTTACCCGGGTTTCTTATGCGGCGTACACACGAAGGGACTATCCCGCGGGATTATCCTCTGGACTGAAGTCCAGCGGATAATCCCCTCGTGTGTGGGCGCCGGCGGACTTTTTGGCGCCAAAGTCCGGCGGACTTTTTGGCGCCAAAGTTTTAAGTTTGGTTTTAAAATTATCCGCTGGACTTGGCAGTCCGGCGGACAATCCCGCCGTTAGTAGGCAAGTCCGCGGGACTTTTGAAATGAACGGACTTGCCGCTCATCGGCAAGTCCGTTCATTTAGCACGTGACTTCAGGTTACGTAGCTAGCGTAGGCAGTAAATGCCGCCACGCTAGCTCCGTAAGCTGGCATGGATTTAAAAGGACTCCCCACGCCGAAAAACGGCGTGGGGGTTCCCCCCAAATCCATGTCAGACCCTTATCCGAGCACGCAGCCTGGCAGGCCAGGAAAGGGGTGGGGACGAACGAGCGCCCCCCCCCTCCTGAGCCGTACCAGGCCGCGTGCCCTCAACATGGGGGGTGCCCTGGGGAAAGGGGGGCCGTGCGGCCCCCCCACCCCAAAGCACCTTGTCCCCATGTTGATGAGGACAAGGGCCTCTTCCCGACAACCCTGGCCGTTGGTTGTCGGGGTCTGCGGGCGGGGGCTTATCGGAATCTGGGAGCCCCCTTTAATAAGGGGGCCCCCAGATACCGGCCCCCCACCCTATGTGAATGAGTATGGGGTACGATGTACCCCTATCCATTCACCTAAGGTGTAAAATGTAAAGTACAAAAACACACACACACTTTTGAAAAAATATTTTATTGCACTGCTCCGGGGGTCTTCTTCCGTCTTGGGGGTCTTCTCGCCGGACTCCTCCGCTCTCTTCTGCTCTTTTACCTAGCTCTTTCACGAGCGGAGGAGTCCGGCTACCTTCTTCGTCGTCGCCGCCGTCGTCTGGGGGTCTTGATCCGCCTTCGGGGGTCTTCCGGGGTCTCTTCTGTTCTTGCGGCGGTCGTCGTCTTCCGCGCCGCCGGTGCCTTCTTCTTCTTCTTGTCCTTCTTCTTGTTCTTCTTCTTCTTCCGATGTTGACCCGATGCTCTCTCTGCCCGGAATGCCTGTGCCGTGCTGCGCTGGGACTTATATAGGGGCATGGGGACAGGGTCACATGCTCATGTCACATGGTGACCCCGCCCCCGCCCGCAGACCCCGACAACCAACGGCCAGGGTTGTAGGGAAGAGGCCCTTGTCCTCATCAACATGGGGACAAGGTGCTTTGGGGTGGGGGGGCCGCACGGCCCCCCTTTCCCCAGGGCACCCCCCATGTTGAGGGCACGCGGCCTGGTACGGCTCAGGAGGGGGGGGGCGCTTGTTCGTCCCCACCCCTTTCCTGGCCTGCCAGGCTGCGTGCTCGGATGAGGGTCTGACTTGGATTTGGGGGGAACCCCCACGCTGTTTTTTCGGCGTGGGGAGTCCCTTTAAATCCATGCCAGCTTACGGAGCTAGCGCGGCGGCATTTACTGCCTACGCTAGCTACGTAACCTGAAGTTACGTTCTAAATGAACGGACTGCTCCGTGTGTGGGCAAGTCCGTTCATTTTCAAAAGTCCCGCAGACTTTTGGCCGGCGGATTATCCGCCGGAGAAGTCCGTGCGTGTGTGGGCAAGTCCACACGCTCGGAAAGTCCAGCGGACCCAGCTGGAAAGTCCGGCGGGATTGTCCGCTGGACTAAGTCCGCCGGCAAAAGTCCGCACGTGTGTACGCGGCATTAGAGACACCAAACACCTTTTGATTAAATTGAAAGACTTCACATGGAAGCCCAATTATAATTGGGTTACATGTGATGTCTCTAGTCTTTACTCATCTATTCCACACTCTTTGGGTATACAAGCGGTTTCATTTTTTTCTCAAAAGATCAGGTCGGTTTTCACTTTTTTTACAGTTCATTTTGATGAGTCTTGAATTTTTGCTTACTCAAAATTTTTTATGTTTGATGGAGACTTTTATCTGCAGAGGTGCGGTGCTTCGATGGGAGATAAATTCTCCCCATCACTGGCCAACCTCTACTTGGGGTGGTGGGAGAGGGTCTGGATTTTTGGATCAGATAGAACTCGTCACAAAGACACTATATTTTACTGTCATTTTATAGACAACTTACTGTTTGTTGTCGCTGATGAGCAATTTAACATGGAAGCTTGGTTGGCCTATTTGAACAACAATGATTTAAACTTGCGATTTACAGGGCATTGTAGTTCCAAGTCCATTGAGTTCCTGGATGTTGAGTTGCTAGGGCAGTGATAATGAAGTGACTTCCAGTCTGTTTAGGAAACCCCCTGTGGGCAATGTTTTGTTGAGGGCTGACTCAGGCCATCCAAAACATACAATAAGAGGAATTCCAGTCGGTCAATTTCTTAGGTTGAGGCGCATTTGCAGTAAAGATTATGACTTTATAAAGGAAGCTGAGGATATGACTATCAGATTTGAGGATCAGGGTTACCCCAAATCCATGATCTCCAGAGCTTTCAAAATTGCTGAGAGCACTCTGCGTTGTCAACTAATCTTGAATGGGGGCTCGATTAGAAGTAAGAATGGAAGAAAGTTCCCCTCAAATATCAGTACCCCTGTGTTCTCAACACCCTATAGTGTGGAATTCCATAAAATTAGGAACATTATCACTAGGTACATTCCTGTTTTATTTAATGACTCAAAATATGCTCAGATTTTGACAGGTGGTTTTAAAACGGTATCTCGCTGGGCCCCCACATTTGGAATATATTTATCCCCTAGTTTCTACACCAGCACTAGTTCAGGCTCCCATTGGTTGCAGTTCAAAGGCACTTTCAGATGTGAGAGCAAAACGTGCGCCTATTGTCCTTTCATAAAGGGGGGTGATGTTGTTTGTTCTGCTACTACTGGCAGAATATTCAAGATCCCTTAATTTATTAACTACAATACGAAATTCTTGGTTTATGTTATCACCTGCAATTCATGTAATATCCAATACATGGGACGTACTACTCGACATCTGACAGACCGCCTCTACGATCATCTGCATGACATTGAAAATAATCGCTCAACCAGTGTCGCCAGACATTGGATTGATGTGCATGACAAGGATGTTTCATGTTTTACCATACAGGGAATGGAGAGGATTTTCACATCCATTAGAGGGGATGACAGATTCAGAACACTCTGTAAAAGAGAAGTGTTCTGGATATTTCCCCTCAGCGGCGGGGTTAAATTTTGAATGGGATGTATCCCATTTTTATGATTGAAAGTATATGGGGTTTTACTTTCCATTTATCTGTCAGTTCGTTAATCCGAGACTTGTTTCAATTATCCGGTTCACTCTGGCCATTTATATCTCACCTTTCTGCTTTGAAAGGTCTTTTTATAATGGGCAACATTATATCTGCCTTCTTGCCATCTCATTATATCAGGATTACACTGAAAATATATGTATATTTTTGGGGATTATATTACTAATATTCATGACACCAATTAATATCCGGAGATAAATGGGGAGATGATATGGCCTGTAATTGCATTTATTTGTTCTAAATTGAATATAATATTAATAAAATTAGTTGTGCCCTATATATAGTCCCTCCCATGATGTGCAAGGGTCTTTCCGTGTGTGCTTTTTATTGCATAACCAGGGAGAGATGTCTTGTATCGAAGCCTCCTGGTGGTGGTCAATTGAATACATGTATTTGTGTTTATACACACATTTTTATATTTTCACATATTTTTAAGGATGCATTTATGATTTTGTGTACACATTGATGTTCAAATTTGACTAAATATTTTAATGGGTGTTTGGTAGATACATGGGTATAGTGTGTTACGCATTGATGTAAAAATACCTTGCACCTTACATGTATTATGGAGTGCATGGGGGGGGGGGGCGATCTTCTTATTTATTGGACCCTTGGGCTATGAAGTATTCTGAGCTTGAACTCTTCATTTATCATCTATTTACTAATTTCTCCCTTGCATGGGTTAATCCACTTACATTTTGTCTACTCTGATCGCCTCCATGCCCACTCCTCCTTTCCATGTGTGAGAAAGTTTTTGAGGACTACAGCTGACTGCAGCTGTAGTCAGGTGACCAGGGATTTATGTGTATCAAAGATAGATTGGGTCAGTAGTCCTACAGCTATGACTAACGGTGTAAAGCGCATCAGTTATCATCTGTACCTGTGCCACTGTCGGTGTATGGACTAATTTTTTATCAATAAAGACATTATATCGGAGTGCGGCTGTCCTACTTGATTTCTCTTATTATCGTCTTTGCTAAGCCAGCACCCTCCATCTCCTGAAATACAAAGATGGTGTGAATACAGGGCTATCACCTGGAGCGATTGTGTTTCCTTGCCTGCTACAGAGGACTTCTAGTGAGCAGTGTAATGTAGGTTAGCAAGCCCAGAAGCTAATCATTTCTGCTGCTGTGCTGAACCACATCTTCTTATACAAAGAGAGGTGGGTTAATATCCTTCTGAAATATACCACTTCTATGGGTATCAACTCTACAGCCCCATACACACGGTCGGACAATCCGAGGACCAGGTCCGTCGGATCATGTCCGTCGTACTTTGTCCGATGTTGGTGTTGCGTACACACGGTCGGACAAAGTTGTCGAAAAATCCGATCATTCTGAACGTGGTGACGTTTGTTGCCTACGACGGGACTACGTAGAGGCTAGTAGCCAATAGCTTTGGTCTTGTAATGTGATCTGAGCATGCGTGGCACTTTGTCCATCAGGAATTCGATACACACGATCGGACTTGGTGTGATCGGACCGTGTTGACGGCAAAGATTTCCAGCAGGAGATAAGACTTTGTCTGTCGGACAAACCGACGAACACTGTCCGATGGTGCATACACACGGTCTGATTTTTCGTCAACCTTGTCCGATCGGACAGAATCCATGAAAAAGTCCGACCGTGTGTATGGGGCTTTAATCCAATAGAACCACTACTTAACCCAAAATATGGGGTATGTATATGAAATGGGACTTTAAATGTACCACATAGAAGAAAAACAAAGCCATGTTTTATTACAAATTCAAAAAAACACAATGGTGTTGAATTTCTAAAACTGGAGAGTGCAAAATCTGGTGCAGCTCTGCATAGAAATCAACCAGCTTCCAGTTTTTTTTTTTTTGTCAAAGATTAATTGAACAAGCTGAAGTTAGAAGCTGATTGGCTACCATGCACAGCTGCACCAGATTTTGCACTCTCTAGTTTTAGTAAATGAACCCCAATGTCATTAAAACCACATCTATCAATGTGCCCTGCAATAAAATAGCTTCCTCGGGATTCATGCTGAGTTAGCTATAAATATATATAAAGGAAAAAAGTGCAGCGCTCACAATAAAGATTAAAGGAAGTGACTATTTAGTGTATAATTGCAATACCTAAAAGTGGTGAAAAAGATATATATATTAATAGAGTACGATCAAATCATGAATAACCAGACCCCAAAATAGTGTGAAAAATCATACATAAAAATAAAAAATCTATGTATGTGCATAAAAGTGATAATATTAATAAAGTCAAAATGGTGCAATAAAGTCCAAATAAATATCCATATATCCTTAAAGGACAAAAAAAATGCTATGGAAAGCGTGATGTGAACAAAATAAACTCCTTCAAGTCGTGTTATAGGAATAACATGGGCAGTATTCAATTTGACCACGTAGATCTCAACAATTAATCGTAAGATATGAATGGAGGCTTACCAGACTGATGGTCATAAAAAGCGTAGCAAGATGAACAATCAAAGCCATCCAGGTGTCGATCTCTGCAACAGCCGTAGCCTTTTCCCAGGGACTGGATGCTTGTAGTGCAGCAGATATTCCGGGAAGTTGCCCAAAAAAGATAAATAAGAGGCTCCAAATTGTGTAGTAAGTTTTAAAAGGGGATCCTTTAATAAAGCTCCATCGAGCATTAAGGACAATATAAAACTGCCATAGGTACACACAGGTAAAATTAGCAGAAAAACGCCAGCAAAGCAATAAAACTGACAGCGCTATTGAACATAAGGAAAAAAACTCTATCCAAGAGTTTTAAATCGCGATTGCGCATGCACTTTTTTCCTTTAATCACAGTTTATGCCCGGTATCTGGATTTTAGTGTTCAGCTGCCTTGATTACTATCTACTGAGCGCAGATTTTTCCACGTTTTATAAATATAAGTATATATACAGTGAGGGAAAAAAGTATTTGATCCCCTGCTGATCTTGTACGTTTTCCCACTAACAAAGAAATTATAAGTCTATCATTTTAATTAGGTTTATTTTAACAGCGAGACACAGAATAAGAACAAGTTATAAATTGATTTGCATTTTAATGAGTGAAATAAGTACTTGATCCCCTATCAATCAGCAAGATTTCTGGCTCCTAGGTGTCTTCTATAGAGGTAACGAGCTGAGATTAGGAGCACTCTCTTAGGCCGGGTTCATACTGGTATGACAAACGCTCTGACATTGGGAGCTCATGTCGCATGATGTGTGAAAATCAATGTTTCCCTATGGGAGCCATCTTAACTGGTCCTACACAAGTCGGTCTGACTTTGAAAATGCTCCCTGTACTACTTTGGTCCGACTTTCATCCTACTTCAGCCCATTGACTATCATTGAAGTAGGAATAAAATCGGATCCTTGTCCTAACCATCCGACTTTGGCATCCGACATTGTGTTATTTCCTGCCCCCTGCTGTAGCCCCTCTCATTGTGTGTTAGTTTTGATTGGTCAAAAGACAAGTTGTACTACCTGAAAAGTCGGATCAAAGTAGTATCCTGTTCATGAAAGTCGGATGGATGTAGGACCAATGTAGGACTGATTTCGCAGAGCAAAGTAGGATCAAAGCTGTACCACTGTCGTGTAGTATAGTGTAAACCCAGCCTTAAAGGGAGTGCTTATAATCTCAGCAAGTTACCTGTCTAAAAGACACCTGTCCACAGAAGCAATCAATTAGATACCATGGCAAGGACCAAAGAGCTGTCCAAGGATGTCAGGGACAAGATTGTAGACCTACACAAGGCTGGAATGGGCTGCAAGACCATCGCCAAGCAGCTTGGTGAGAGGGTGACAACAGTTGGTGAGATTATTCGCAAATGGAAGAAACTAAATAACTGTCAATCTCCCTCGGTCTGGGGCTACATGCAAGATCTCACCTTGTGGAGTTTAAATGACCATGGGAACGGTGAAGAATCAGCCCAAAACTTCACGGGAGAATCTTGTCAATCACTGCTTATTTCCATTTGTTGCTGGTCACATTACATTACAGATGGACAGTCCAGCTCTTAGCATGTGTGTGCATGTGTTTTTTTTTTATTACATGCCCCAGAACGAACTAGCAGCGCTTGCCTTACCCCTATGAGGCAAATTAGACAATACCTTACTGGTTAATTAAGGGTAATATGATATATATTATATTATATATATATATATAATATGTCACAGACAAACACCTTATGGCTGATCATTTGACTGACATTACTTGGTCCTCTGTTATTTCGTTTTTGGGTTAAACCAGGCTGAGACAGGCTGGCCTTGTGGGTTGGTGCCATGCTTTGGTGAGGTGCCCCATTCGCCCATTGGCTTTAACCACTTCCGGACCGCCGCGCGACAATGTACGTCCTTACTTTGAAGGGGGATATCATTGTTATGGCAGCAGCTAGCTGCCATAACCCCGGTATCCTCTTCTTCAGCCGGCGGTCCGGTTTCCCATAAGAGTGGTCTCTGTGGCAGATTCACCGCAAATTCACTTTTATTAGCGGCGGGAAAGGGCCCCCCTCCCGCCCCGCTCCGGTGCAATCGGATATTCACCCTTGCTGGGCATGGAGACGAGTAAGGGGAAGATGGCCCCCACCTGTCTCCATAGCAATGTAGGGGGGAAGCAACATTAAAAGGTCACTTAGCTCATAGCTCTTAAAGGGCCAATTTCTTAAATCATTTTTTAAAGTGACCAATTTTTTTATTTTTTTAAATTGCATTTAAGTGTAAATATGAGATCTGAGGTCTTTTTGACCCCAGATCTCATATTTAAGAGGTCCTGTCATGTTTTTTTTCTATTACAAGGGATGTTTACATCCCTTGTAATATGAATAAAAATTACACAGTTTTTTTTGCTGAAGCCATTTATTATCAATCAACTGTGTTTACTCTTTTTAAAATCATAATCACAACAGAAACTACCCAAATGAGCCTGATCAAAAGTTTACATATCCCAGTTCTTAATACCATGTATTACCCCCTTTAACATCAATGACAGCTTGAAGTATTTTGTGGTATTTGTGGATGAGGCTCTTTATCTTCTCAGATGGTAAAGCTGCCCATTCCTCTTGACAAAAAGCCTCCAGTTCCTGTAAATTATTGGGCTGTCTTGCATGAATTGCACGTTTTCCCACAGATCCTTTGACAATTCTTTTGCTTTCCCCATGACTCAGAATCCAGAAACGTCAGTGCAGCACTGGATGAAAGATGCAAGGGTCTGTTAGGAGTCCAGAAACTCATTCACCTTTTATACACACACACTAATTATGAGCAAACAGATCACAGGTGAGGATGGTTACCTTTAATAGCCATTTAAACCCCTTTGTGTCAACTTGTGTGCATGTTATCAGGCCAAAATCACCAGGGTATGTAAACTTTTGATCAGGGTCATTTGAGTAGTTTCCAAAGTAGCAGTAACATAAAGGGACAGAAAATGTGCCAGCTTTTGATAGACAGCTATAAAAACTCTAAAGAAATGCCCCCACAATAAAAAAGGGGGTCTTAAGCAAAATACAGTAAACCCCAAAGCCATTAAAAACCCCTTGAAAAAAATGTGAAACTTTTTTATTTTTGAGTCTATATGCTTGGTATATGCCTGATTGATTGGATCCTTTAAGGAATGCTTAAACCTGACCCTAGGTTTTAAAGGGACACACGTTTGAGATCTGTTTAATGTAAGTCTAACCCCCAAGGTGGGAGAGTGCTCAAAGGGGACGGTGAAAGTTTTACGGAAGGATTGCACATTATCCCTTTATGTATATCTGGACTCTTTCTTTAGTTTTTTTGGGAATGATTTACCATGACATATTGCATTTATGAATGTCACTTTGTCATGGCGTGGCACTAAATCACTGTGGTTATGTTTTGTATTTTATCAATATCCTTTTCATTTTATAGTTACATATTTGCATAGTAGGTGAGGTCGAAAAAAGACACAAGTCCATCAAGTCCAACCCAACCTATGTGTGTGATTATATGTCAGTATTACCTAGTATATCCCTGTATGTTGTGGTCATTCAGGTGCTTATCTAATAGTTTCTTGAAACTATCGATGCTCCCCGTTGAGACCACCGCCTGTGGAAGGGAATTCCACATCCTTGCCGCTCTTACAGTAAAGAACCCTCTACGTAGTTTAACCACTACAATACAGGGCACTTTCACCCCCTTCCTTCCCAGCCCAATTTTCAGCTTTCAGCGCTCTCGCACTTTCAATGACAATTGCGCGGTCATGCTACGCTGTACCCAAATGACATTTTTATCATTTTGTTTGCACAAATAGAGCTTTATTTTGGTGGTATTTATTCACAACTTTGTTTTTTATTTTTTGCGATATAAGCGAAAAAATTGCGGAAATTTGGGAAAAAAAACAATATTTTCTTCTTTCTTTTTTAAAAGAAATCCAATAAAATCAAATTTTGTCATAAATTTAAGCCAAAATGTATTCTGCTACATGTTTTTAGTAAAAAAAATTCTGTTAAGTGTATAATAATTGGTTTGTGTCATCACGGACATATGTACGCAAATGATCATGTACAGATGTGTGCAGGTGATCACGGACATATGTGTGCAGATAATCATTGGCACATGTTATTTTACTGGGACATATGTGGGGGAGATGTGTTTTTATTATTTGGGGACATGTGTTTTTATTTGGAGACATGTGTTTTTATTATTTGGGGACATGTGTGTTTTGGGGACATGTATGTTTTGGGGACATGTGTGGTGACATGTGTGTTTACACTAGACTGGTGATCAGTGAGTAAAAAGCTGTAAAAAAACAGCTTATACTCACTGATCACCAGCCGGGTGCAGCGATCCGCTCTCCTCTCCTCAGCGACGACTTCCGTGTGAGGAGAGAAGAGCCGATTGCCTAGCAACCAGCTGTTTGCTTACATCACATGACGGCTGTGATTAGACGCGGCTGTCATGTGATCAGGAGGGCCAATCACAGAGCCCTCCAGCCGATCCTAGATGCGCCGTGTCCGGGTGACACGAGCGCATCGGGATCACGCCGCTGCGCGGGCACGCGCGCGCGTGATCCCCCTACTTCTGAAGGACGTTCGGGAACGTCCGATCAGAAGTAGAAGGCTCCCACCCGGCCATATATGTGCAGTGGCCGGGTGGGAAGTAGTTAAGGTTAAACCTCTTTTCTTCTAATTTTAATGAGTGAACATAGTTTTGAGAGTTTTGTACTATTCAAGTTTTGTGTTTCTCCAGCTCATCACTTATGATATATTATATATTGCTTTTTTTCATCAGGGATGATCACAAAAAAATACAACAGGCCAGGGCCTACAGACAAACAAAAATTGGATATCAGTATGGTATGGGGAAAAAGTGCCAAACTTTAGAAATACAGGGTATATAGGCTTTATGAGCTGCCATGTTCTCCTCCCACAAATACGTTTAGATTTCAATTATTTTAAGTTGGCTTAAACAGTTTAAGTTTTATTAAGTTGACTACATGTCAAGTACAACCTCGTATAAAACTGCATGGCAAGAGGTATAGACAAAAAGACAAAAAAAAAGAAAATACTAGTGAGGTTTTGGTACAAAAAGTTTAAATCCAATTTTTTTTTAAAATGTTGGCTACGATGACAATTTACCAACATATAACTTAACAGTGTGTGTTTGTGTGTGTAAATCAGTTAAAGTGGAACTAAACTCTCTCAATCATCATTAAAGTGATTGTAAAGTCTAGTTTTTTTTTCAATAAAAATAACAAACATGTTATACTTACCTGCTCTGTTGCAGTGGATTTGCACAGAGCAGCCCGGATCCTCCTCTTCTCGGGTCCCCCTTCTGTGCTCCTGGCCCCTCCTTCCTGTTGAGTGCCCCCACAGCAAGCAGCTTGCTATGGGGGAACCCGGGTCCGGGTTGTTCATTCAGACATGGAGCTGCAGCCCAACCCTGCCCCCACTCACTCCTGATTGGCTAGCTGACTTTGATTGACAGAAGCGGGAGCCAATAGCACTGCTGCTGTGTCTCAGCCAATCAGGAGGGAGAGTCTCAGATGACCAAGACAATCGTTGACATCGCTAGACAGAGATGGGGCTTAGGTACGTGTTAGGGGGGCCAAGGGGGGCTGCTACATACAAAAGGCTTTTTATCTTAATGCATAGAATGCATTAAAATAAAAAATACCTTCTGACTTTACAACTCCTTTAACTATTTTTAATCCTGCTGCTAGCATTAGTAGATAGATGGGATAGTATATTATATTTACTTGTAAACTTTTTTTTTATATTTCTAGTTGCTTCATGTTTTTTGGCCTAGGCAAAACTGATGTCATATAGCCCAATAGTATTTATGGGCTTTTTAAAATGTATTATTATTAATATTATACAGAATTTATACAACGCCAACAGTTTGCGCAGCGCTTTACAACATGAAAGCGGACAGCACAGTTCCAATACAACTCAATACAGGAGGAATCAGAGGGCCCTGCTGGTTGGAGCTTACAATCTAAGGCTGCATTCACACCTGAGCGTTTTGTAGCTTGAAGCCTGAAGCTACAAAACGCTAGAGGGGAAAAAATACATTATTCTCTATGGAGATGGTTCACATCTCCACTTCAAAACGCCTGAAGCCCTACGCCTGAAGCTCAAACAAGTTCCGGACCCTTGAAAATCGCGCGAATCGGGCAGATTTGGGCGTTTTTATTCTTTTTACATTGGTGACCTTTTGCTCTGCACAAAATTCGCGGCAAATCGCGGTAAAAAACGCAGCGAATCGCGGTAAAAAACGCCGCAAATCGCGGTAAAAAACGCCGCAAAAAACGCTGCAATTCGCGCAATTTTCTGCCTGAAAAGCTACGCTTTTGAATGCAGCCTAAAAAAGAGGGTCAAGTGATACAAACGTGTGGCAAAACGAGGCACACTGGATATGTTATGTACTATGAGCCCTCAGGGTATGAGACGTTAACTGCTTCATATCAAATGACTTATGTACTGTACAGATTATATGGCATATCAGAAGCTGTTATTTTTCCCATGTGGATCATGTCATACCGTAATAAGTAGTATGTAGCTGTAACACAGGCTTCATTTATTTATAAAGCTATCTCTTGGATTTATATATTGCATATAGCACTTCCTGGGAGAAATGCGGGTGTCGGGATTAGAGCCATAAATTTTAGTATGACACCTGCATAGGGGCCTTTTTAATTTGTTTTATACATTTTTAATTATTTGTTTCAAATTTATTTCAATCCAATTTGAATCCATTTTTATAGCATAGTATCATATTCATATGGGTCAGAGCATAAATTTCTAGCTAGCACCCCATCAATCAACACTAAACAATTTGTGTATAGGCTGCTTTTAACATCAATGTATAGTGGCAAACATTTCATATATGTAGCACCCTGATGTTTAGGCAGGGTTGCTAGTAAATTTACGTGCCAGGTAAAGTTGCCTTGTCCAATTGATAGGAGATCAATTGATTCCATCCTTATTCTGGAATTGCTGCACTTCTCTCTTCTGTCACTAGATGGCCGGGTATCTGGTGGCACTAGATAAGACAAGGGCACTGCAAGGACAGATTAGGAATAGATTAGGTATCTCAGCCAATGGGCAGGGTTCTTCTTGGGTCCCTTGGCCTGCTAGAAGAACCTATTTATTTGGGTGAGATCAGGTGATTGGGGTTCTGTGCCACCTGGACGGCTCTCTGGGTGGATGTGTGTTGTATTGCCCTGGGCTGCTAGGCCAGAGCCTGAGGCCTATCCCAGGGATATCTGGCTGCTAGGCTGTCTGAGGGCCTATCCAGAAACAGGAGAGCAGCGCAGGGTTGGGACTGCGGCTTGCAGTCCAACCAGAAGTGACAGTTCTGCCGGCCGGAGAACCTGTTGTGGTCGGAGGTAGAGGGGAAGCTGTCGCCACTAAGGGACCATCCACCTTGTTACCAGGGACCATCGTGAGTAGCTGAAGCAAGTACCAGAGCAGTATTCTCTCCAACCGGGGACGGTGAAGAATTGGGAAACTTCAGCAGGTGTCAAGCCAGGGACCCAGCCAGCGGAGGTGACGCTTGCAGAGCAGTCTTGTGTGCCAAGCCAGGGACCGAGCAGGCCAGTGGGGTGATGCTTGAGGAGTATCTGTGAGTGCCAAGCTAGGGACCCAGCAGGGGCGCAGGAGTGAAACTTGAGAAAGATACTCAGTGAGAGGATTGGAAGAGCTCAGGAGATCCAGTGGCAGTGGATCAGCGGGTCTAGATGATAGACTGGGAGCTCAGTTGAGTGAAGATCGAAAGAGGAGATTGTGGAGAAAGTTAAAGAGTTCATTGCAACCTTTGTTAGAAACTGTTCAAGATTGTTGCCATAGGAGACAGTGTGTCTACACATGCAGATGTGGCGTTCCTGTGGTTGTCTGCCTATAGAAGTCTCGGAGTCTGATAATTAACATTGCAACTACTAAAGGGTGTCCTGGCCCTAATCCCTCTCTCCCAAAGAACTGTTTAAGAGACAATAAAACTCTTTGCATTCAAGAAGTGTCTGGTGCCCATTCATCTTTTTTACATTGCACCCACCATGCCTCATAACCCACTCTACACAGAAGGATGTTAGCTGTCCGTAACTCTGGAGGTCACCATTAGGCCTGGAGAGGCCCGGGACTTAGCTACATTTGGCGCCTAACATGGGGCAAAGGTGTTATCCTTGCAGCAGTCGCCCATGGCAACCGGCTACAGCTCCATCGGGATTTCGTCTGGCTCCATGGGAAAGTGGCAAGTAACATCTCTTCTTATACTCTATTATACTCTACTCATACTTCTTATAGATTGTGTTATTATACATTCTAACAACGTGGGGAAGAACCAACAAGTCTCATTGCTCATGAGAGAGTATCAGCCTGGTCTTTTGTCCTGCCAGTGATGTGAGGGTTAAAACAAATTCTATTACAGATTTGGCATGCCACAAAAGCAAATGGGTGGGCGCTAAAGTTTCCAGAAAGTATCTCCACCAATCCGTTGGCAGGGGGAGGAGTCCCCACTGTGCAGAGGAGGATAAGGAAGTGCTGCCACGTGTGCCTGGTTGTGGGTTGGAGAATATGGTGGATTGGAAGATGTACGCTATGGGTGTTGGTTTCGGTCTGAGCAAGGCGAAACCTGTCCTGACTAGGGTTGCCACCTTTTCTTCAAGTCAAACCTGAACACTTTAGCGGCACACAGCATTTATTTTATTTTTTTAGATCAGCAGTCAGCAACCCCCACTAGAGACCCCCATTAGCTCAGAGTCCCCTTATATCAGTGCCCCCTCCCCCCATAGAGACCTCTATTATAGAGAGACCCACCTTATAGCGTCCCATTCTGTTGTATTGTCTAAGCCTTACCGGCAGGAGGGATAGTCACTAGAGCTGCTGTGTGAGTGGTAACCGGCCAAAGTTAGGGAGGGAACTGGCAAAGTGTGTCTGAACCGGCCGGAGTTAGGGGATGGAGCTGAATGGGAGGGGGAGCTGCTCTAAGAAAATCCCATGTGTGTGCACAGTGGCAAAAGTGTCATTGGTTGCTAGGACACCAGCAGACCTAGCAACCAATGACTGCAAAGCAAAGCATTCACAGACTGGCGGGGTGGCAGACACCCCACGGGGGAGAAGGCAGAGGGAGAGAGTGCACAGCAGAGGAAGCTGCAACCAGCAGGAATATATACTGAATTCAAGGATATCCCCCCACTGAGTTCCTGCACTGGCTCCATCCCCAGGACAGATACCTGATGGCTGTGCCGGGACAAGGTCATCCAGCACACAAGGCTAAGATGACAAACTGCGTCCACAGTTCACATCTGGGAATAAAGGCAGCTTCTCTGTCTTCCCCTCTCCAGTCATATGATATGTCACATGACAAGGAGAAGGCAGTCTGCCCTCACTCCCCAGTGGCACTGCGCTGAGCCTGAGGTATGTTTTCAGCATGCGTCCTCTTTCTTCTGCCTACAGTAGGTATATGTAGGCAATATGCTGCCTCCTCATCACCTGTTTTAAACCCCCCAAGCTGCACTATAACTGTGTGCATTGCATGCAGTTGCAGGGAGGTTTCAGTGTGGCCCCATTCACACGGTAGTGCATGCTGAAAGTGACGGGGGTGGGGTATAATTCCTGCAGCCACTGCAAATCCAAATATTGCAGCAGTGCCATCTGTACACCTCCAGTTGCTGCCTCTTCAGCTTAAATGGGGGGAGTGATAGGGAGCGGTAAAATGAGGCTCAGCAGCATGTTTTTTTGCCCCCAACCGCAAGTGTAAACGACCCAAGGCTAGGTTTACACTGTTGCACGTGGTTGCATGTGCAGGACAGCGTGTAAATGGCACCTATTCCCACACCAACAACCACTTGTAGGCAAAATTCCCAGTTTTTTTACAGACACGAAAGGCTGCCATTTATTCTTATTGGCACCCCCACGCCTCTGAAGATGCAGCACATTTTCAGATGTGGGAAATCGCATGGTGCAAAAGCACCATGCGATTTCCCTGCGGCTGTGTTTTCATGGAGGTGCAGGGACCTTTTTCCTGTGCTTCCTGCAGGTACAGCAGCCCATTTAAATGAATGGGCTAGTGTGCCCACACAAATGTGAGTCACAGAAAACACATTGGTGTGAACCTGACATAATAGTTAGCTAAAAGGAAATTCATATAGCACTGTGCCTCCAACATAATTCACCTAATAGCAAAAAGTCACTTTACTCTCCTATTTAGCAAACTTATCCACAGTGCTCTGCTGAAAAGAGCAGAACATAGTTGCTTTGTACCTGTAGTTCTTCTGTGTTCTTGGGTTTAGTCTCTGCATCTTCAGTCAGCTTCTGTCCCAGTCTGTCAGCCCGCCCACCACATGCATTGCTTTAGTATTCTTAGCTCTGTCAGGGATGCAGTCCCGACATTTTTTGCATCTTCTGCTGGTTTCTATCCCCGCCCACTGGCCTGCCCACCAGCTGAAGCACTTCCCTAGACTATATTCTACAGGTCTGATAGAAGGTGGGCGGGCCAGTGGGCAGGGACAGAAGATGCCGAAAATCCCGGGACTCAAACTAGACAGCGCTAAGAATTCTAAAGCAATGCAAACGGTGGGCGGGCTGACAGGCGGGGAGGAAAGCAGACAGAAGATGCAGGACTCAACCCGAGCAGAGCTAAGCCTTGCTGGTGGTGGGCGGGGGCAGCAGCCGACAGTTTTGATCATGTCACTAAGATGCACTGAGGGCGGGCAGGTGACCCTTCGGCTTCTCCCCTTGTAGCGGCTCTGCCTGACGGATTGGGACTAACTGTGTCCGGGTATCTGGAGGTCAGAGACCCAGACACAAGTGTCAAAACCCGGATAGTCTGGGTCATTCCCGTACAGGTGTAAAAAAGAGGGGATAGGTATGGCACTGCTCTTATTAAGAGGTGACCTACAACCTCTAAATATTAGAGGGATGTGTGTCACAGGTGCATTTAGTGTAAAAAGTTACTAAAAGTGCAGAAAATAAATATTTGTATATTCACAAAAATCCACAAAAAATCCTACTGTGTAAACTTCCTAACCGCTTATATATAATACATATACAACACAATCCTGTGCAAAACCTAATTTCACTATTCCCGTACAGGTGACAACCCTAGTCCTGACTAAAGCCCCATACACACGGTCGGATTTTCGCATGGATTCTGTCCTATCGGACAATGTTGTCAAAAAATCCGACCGTGTGTAGGTACCATCGGACAGTGTACGTCGGATTATCCGATGGACAAAGTCCTATCTCCTGCTGGATAGATTTTTCGACAACAAAGTCCGATCACACCAAATCCGATCGTGTGTATCGAATTCCTGACGGACAAAGTGCCACGCATGCTCAGATCACATTACAAGACCAAAGCTATTGGCTACTAGCCTCTACGTAGTCCCGTCGTACGCAACGGACGTCACCACGTTCAGAATGATCGGATTTTCCGACAACTTTGTCCGACCATGTGTATGCAAAACCAACATCGGACAAAGTACGACGGACATGATCCGACGGACCTGGTCCTCGGATAATCCGCGCGTGTGTATGGGGCTTTACACCGGAGTGCGGTATGTACCAAAGGGTAGTCTTGCCCTGTAAACGGCTGGAGGCTATGAGGCCTTGGGACTGATCTGCGGGAAATGTTCCAGTCTGGCCACACACCTGAGGCCTTGGATCGTTTGTGGATGTTGTGGGGAACACCTGCTGCCCCGCAGGGGTTATGGTGCTACAATTACATATAAAATAAAAAGAATGTTGTGCTGTGTGAAGCAAAAACCGATGTATGGTGAAAAATACTCCTCAGTTAGACCCCTTTCACACCGAGGGCGTATTGCAGGCACTATAGCGTTAGAAATAGCGCCTGCAATCCGCCCTCAAACTGCTGCTTTATTGTCTGCAGTGTGAAAGCCCGAGGGCTTTCACACTGCAGCGGTGCGCTGGCAGGGCGTCACAAAAAGTCCTGCCAGCAGCTTCTTTGGAGCGGTGAAGGAGCAGTGAACTCACCACTCCTCCACTGCTCCTCCAGCGCTGCTCCCCATTGAAATCAATGGGGCAGCGCTGTAATACCACCGGCAAAACGCTGCTATTGCAGAGTTTTTCCGGGGGATTAAACCCTTTCTCGGCCGCCAGCGGGGGGTAAAAGTGCCCCGCTAGCAGTCGAAATGTGCCGCAAATCCGACGGTAAAACGATTCTAAAAATAGCGGCGTTTTACCGCCGACGCTATAGGCGGATCAGTGTGAAAGGGGTCTTAAGAGCAGTCGAAGTCAGATCAAAGTCATAACCTTTAGGCTGGGTTCACCATGCTGTGCTGCGGCAACATGTGAATTATCACTATGCCTGTTAAAGCACTACTGTGCATTGCATTACGCAAACATTTTTGATGCGTTTTGCTGCAGTAGGCAGCTCATTCACATTAATGGACTACATTTGCAAAACACATATTAGCACGTGGCATAATGCATGTTAATGCACATGTGTGAACGCAGGCACAATGACTGGAAAAAAATGATATAATATTGTAAGAAACACAAGTCTCTTCATCAGAACTATTAATAAAATACTGACATTAAACAGGCTTAAATCCTGGATGTCTTACCAAAAGCCATCGATTTTCAAAAGCTTGCTTTATACATTTTTTTTTAATTAGCCTTTAAAAAGTGTCACATCCACAGTTTTCTTTGTTTCACCACTCAAAGCATTCTTCTGTAACCTATTAATGGTGTGAAATTCTTACAGAGTTTATAAACTGTTGAAGTGCGGACTCACTAACAGTAGGTGGAGATCTTAAGCCACAAATGTTTTCTTTATTCCACAGTAAGAACATCTTAACTAACCAGATTTTCATTTATATTCAGGTTATTTAATGCAAGTGTGTTACAGTATATTTTCATGTGAGTCAGATAATGCAGTCAGTTTTATAATTATCTACTGAATTTCATTATTATTATGTTGGATTACAGCAGTGCCATGAATATTTCACTGTATAGCTGATTATTTCTTGGAGCAGACAGAACAAGGGTCAGCAACTAAATATTGCTAACAAAATGCTGGACGGCAAAGAGAAACATATACAAGTGGGGTCATCCAAAGCTAGAGATATTTCACAAGCAAATAATGGTTGGTAGTTGGAGGAAAATGAAGAAAGACGTAAGAGTTCATTCACACGTTTAATGCAAGAGTTCTCAGTCATTACATTACAAGAGAAGTATTTGCCATAAACGCGTATGTGATAAGTCCTTTACTGTTTAAATTAGGCAAGCAGCTGCTAAATGCACCATTGAAATACATATATGGGAGCTGTTTTACGTATCAGAGCATTTTTTTTTTTACACTCCTTAGGTTTACACAGCCGTTATAGACAGCACAGGCAGCCTGGCGACCTGACACTTTTCTGCTGCAGTTAACCACATCAATACTGGGCACTTTCTCCCCCTTCCTTCCCAGACCAATTTTCAGCTTTCAGCTCTCTCGCACTTTCAATGACAATTGCGCAGTCATGCAATGCTGTACCCTAATGAAATTTTTATCATTTTGTTCGCACAAATAGAGCTTTCTTTTGGTGGTATTTATTCACGACTCCGGAAATTTGGAAAAAAAACTAAATTTTCTTTATTTTAAAAGAAATCCAATAAAATCTAATTTTGTCATAAATTTAAGCCAAAATGTATTCTGCTACATGTTTTTGGTAAACAAAATCCAGTTAAGTGTATAATAATTGGTTCGCGTGTACATATGTACGCAAATGATCATGTACAGATGTGTGCAGGTGATCACGGGCATATGTGTGCAAATGATCATTGGGACATGTGATTTTACTGTTATATATGTGGGGGCCATGTGTTTTGGGGATCATCACTATGTGGGGACATGTGTTTGGGGACATGTGTTTTGGGGACATTGTGTGGGGACCAGTGTTGGTCATCTTACTTTAAAAAAGTAATTAGTTAAGTTACAAATTACTTCTCCCAAAAAGTAATTGCGTTAGTAACTCAGTTACTAGATTGGAAAAGTAATTAGTTACGCAGCAAAGTAACTGTGACTTTTTTTTAAAAATATTCTATACGTGTAACTAAGGGGCCGGTCTAGTATTACTGTAAGCAAAGGGCGCATTTATTATTGTTATATATCGTGTAACCAAGGGGCTGCTCTATTATTACTCTAACCAAGGGGCAGATCTGTTATAGCGTGTAAGCAAGGGGCGGGTCTATTATTATTATATCGTGTAAGGGGCGGATGGCTACAGAATTGGGCGAATGTTAAATTAATGGGCAGAGCTCGATATATAACAATAATAATAAATGCGCCCCCTGGTTACAGTAATACTAGACCCGCCCCTTAGTTACACGATAGACGCCCCCGTGCAGAGTAGCACGAGCACCGGGAGCGTGCGGCATCGCCTCGTACAATTACATGTTAACTGCGCCTGCGCGGTGTAGAGATCACTCAGAGCTGTTTAGGTTCGGCAATTTTCGTAAGCCCTGTAGTCCTTCGTACTGCGCAAGCGCTGCGCCTGCACAGTACAGGGGGTCCTTATCCGGCGGGGGAACTTTTTCGTCAGGACACCGAAATTACACTACTGCCATCTAGTGGCGGTAGATGTAATTGCGGTAGCGCTGCCCAAGTAATGGGAACTGCGTTACCATGAGGGGAAAAGCAATCAGTTTGATTACTCGTCACCCTCTAAAGTAACTGCGTTAAGTTACTCCGTTTATTTTAACTCAGTTACTTACATCACTGGTGGGGACATTGTGTGGGGACATGTGTGTACTGTGGTGTGTTCTGTGTTTTACTAGACTGGTGATTAGTGAGTAAAAAGCTGTAAAAAACAGCTCATACTCGCTGATCACCAGCAGGCTGCAGAGATCTGCTCTACTCTCCTCAGCGACAACTTCCGCGTGAGCCGATCGCCTAGCAACTGGCTGTTTTTTTTACATCACATGACGGTTGTGATTGGACATGGCAGTCATGTGATCAGGAGCCCTCCTGCCGATCTAAGATGCGATCTAAGATGCGCCGTGTCCGGGTGACACAAGCTCATCGGGGACCACGCCGCTGTGCGGGAACGCACGCGATCCCGCTCTTTCTGAGGGACTTTCTGAACGTCCACTCAGTAGGAGAGAGCGCCCATCCGACCATACATGTGCAGTGGCTGGGTGGGAAGTGGTTAAACAATACAGCTTGTCGCCTCCTAGCCTGTAATTAGACAATGAAGTAGTATCAGTAGATGTAAAGGAGAAGTACAGCCAAAGGCCGTTTGTCTATACTTCTGTGGCTCACAGGAGTGCAGTTTGTTCTACACTTCTACAACCCATTTTCAGCCCCCTGTCAGCTGACGTCACAGAGCCGGTCCTGGCTGGGAGAAGATCGCGACAATATGGTCGGGATCCACCCACATGCCTGAACCGGCACCCGGCTCAGCCTCTCAGTGAGCCACTCGGAGCCTGATCCTGCTACTCCTGCCCTCTCCACAGCCCAGAACTCCAGTGAGCGTGGGGGGGGGGGGGTGAGGGGCAGAGCAGAGAGGGGTGACTGCTTAGGGAGCACTGAGAACTGAGCGATCAGCAGTGTTTGATCATTCTGTTCTCAGACTTACAGCTGGCAGGGGACAGATGCAGTATGGGACTTATGCTGCATCCACCTAGATAAGTATAAATCTTAAAAAATGTTTTTCCCATACTTCTCTTTTAAAAGCGTATTATCTCTCTCTGTGTAAATACAGGACATCTGAATGGTCCTATCTCTCCCTCTCATAGTCTGCATGTTGCTGTACAGGTGATTACAAGGGAATGAAATTAAGTCCAATTCAGATACCTTAAAGTTTTACTAAACCTAGGACTTTGCATTCACTATATCTGGTCAGTACCACAGTAAACAGAACATGGAAATGCAATAGTTTTAGTAAATATAAACTGCTAAATACCCTTTCTCATCAGCAGTTAGAGCAGTCTTGTGACTTTTATCAGTGTCTAGCTGAGCACTGGTTAAAGCTTTTCATTCTCCCCTGATTATCCTTTGAGGCTGCAGGACCCCTGACCCTCTTTCTGGACAGTGCTGATTGGCCCTGTGGCGATCATATGCACTCTCCCAAGAAAAGAAAATAACCTCTCTAGCAATACACACCAAACTTAGCATGTGCAGCTTGCCCCCAAGGCTCTGTTATATCAGCAGATGGATTGGGGACTGTGGAAGAAGGAGAAGGTCAGAGAAGTGCACCCACATATGTGCCACCATAGAAAGCAGATTCCTATGGTGGCACACAAAGAAGATGAGGAACCTAGAGTGCCGGCTGCTCTGTGCAATAACATTGCAGTGAGCAGTTAAGTATAAACCTATTTATTACTTTAATAACAAAAAAATTAAGGTTCACAACCCCTTTAACTGCTTCCGGACCGCCCTACGTACATTTACTGCACCAGCGTGGCCCGGGTGCACAAAATCACGTACCTTTACGTGATTTCGTGCATGCGGTTTAGGGAGCACAGCGGGTCCAGCAGCCACGATGGGCGCCACGACCAGCCAGTCGTTCTGTGGAGAGACGGATCAGCGCATTGTTGCAGTCCTGCTTAAAATTGCAGATTGCCACCATTACTAGTAAAATATAAATTACCCTAAATCTATCCCATAGTTTGTAGATGCTATAACTTTTGTGCAAACAATAAAAACTGCAGAGGTGATCAAATACCACCAAAGGAAAGCTCTATTTGTGGGAAAAAAGGACATCAATTTTTTTTTGAGTACGTCGCACGACCAAGCAATTGTCAGTTTAAGTGACACGTGCGGTATCGCAAAAAATGGCCTGGTCAGGAAGTGGGTAAAACCTTCCGGGGCTGAAGTGGTTAAGAAGGAAAGTATTTCACTTTATATAGACACAGTGCACATCCAGAAAGTATGTAAGGAATATCAGGTAGATTAATGCTGGAGGTTGTGAAGGACACTAATTAGTGAGCATCTCTGTTCTCTATTTCATCTTACTCAAATCAATATTATCTTACCTCATGAAGTAGAACAAATTAAGCATTCAGCTGAATGATCAGAGTGTGATTTTCAGTTTACCAAACAGGTGCAAAGTTAGAAGAAATAATGCAAAACAGGATCAGGGTGGTAAAGATTCACCGCAGAATAATGGAAAAGACTTGAAGTTTGCACAGTCATGGACTCTTCACAGCAATGTCTCTGTGGCTTGATGAGGGCAGCACGTGCCTGCAAAGCCTGGTCTCTATAAGATATCATAACAATAGGGAGTCTAGGTAGAATCACTACTACAGTAAAATAGAACACAAATAGCTAACTAGCACTGATAGGAATTGAGGAGGGTCTCCCCACAGTAGCTGGGTCTTTTCTAGGGCCTATCAACTGGCTGCAGATTTCCCCATCTTAAGCCCCATACACACGGTCGGATTTTCCGATGGATTTTGTCCTATCGGACAATGTTGTCGGAAATTCCGACCGTGTGTAGGCACCATCGGACAGTTTCCATCGGATTGTCCGACGGACAAAGTCCTATCTCCTGCTGGATAGATTTTTCGACAACAAAGTCCGATCACACCAATTCCGATCGTGTGTAGCGAATTCCGACGGACAAAGTGCTACGCATGCTCAGATCACATTACAAGACCAAAGCTATTGGCTACTAGCCTCTACGTAGTCCCGTCATAGGCAACAAACGTCACCACGTTCAGAATGATCGGATTTTCCGACAACTTTGTCCGACCGTGTGTACGCAAAACCAACATCGGACAAAGTACGGCGGACATGATCCGACGGACCTGGTCCTCGGATAATCCGAGCGTGTGTATGGGGCTTAACACTGTCTCATCAGATGAGGTACTGAGGGAGGGAAGTTGAGAAATGTATACTACCTGGGTGTGTCCAGGAACCCAAAAAGTTGTGGGAAACAGGGTTAAAGGGGTTTGTACCTTCATTTGAGCATGGTCGCATCCTATTGCCAGCAATCGCACAGTTTTAATCGGAGCAACGCCAACTTTGCGGTGCCACATCGATATGAAAAAGTAGTTCCTGCACTACTTTTGGTGATTTTAGGTGAGGCTTGCATAGACATCTGTGCATGAAGCCGCACAGATGTCTTCCAAGTTACACCCCAAGTTACACTGACATGCGGCTTTGATATTGCGCGATTTCAGATCTAGTCGCACAATTTTAAAGCCGCAGTCAATGTGAACGAGGGCTAAGTGTCTTGGGTAAATTATGAGGTCAGTCAACAGTGACTGGTACACATTCTCCAGCAGGGTAGTTTTTAAGCAAACATTGCTTATCAGGCTCTATAGTTTTGCGATTTACTGCCCTGGGCTATGAATATGACAATGAGTAAAATTTTTCCTGATCTTTAGACAATCTTTACATGACTAGAGTATGCCTACAAACACAGATAAGATAGAGCCTTCCAGATCTGTGAATGAAATCTGATACCCTGTACACACAAGAGGATTTTCCGTCGGAAAAAACATCCAAGATCCAAAATCCTCTATGCAAGCCAAGCTCAAGCTTGGCTTGCATACACACGGCCACACAAAAGTTTGCTGAACTTTCGACCGCCAAGAACGCGGTGACGTACAACACTACGACGAGCCGAGAAAATTAAGTTCAATGCTTCCGAGCATGCGTCAAATTGTTTCCGAGCATTCGTAGGAATTTTGCATGTCGGAATTGCTACAGACGATTGGAATTTCCGATCGGAACTTTTTCCAACCAAAAAATTGAGAACCTGCTCTCAAACTTTTGCTGGTGGAAATTCAGCCAGCAAAAGTCTGATGGAGCATACACACGGTCGCATTTTCCGACGAAAAGCTCTCATCGGTCTTTTTCTGGCCCAAATTCCGATGGTGTGTACGTGGCATGAGGCTCCATGCACACTAGCTTATGCTAGCAGCTCCTAGTAGCTATTTTTTTCTGCCCCTAAAAGCAAATAATGTTTATCTATGTGTCCATTAGGGATGAGCCGAACACCCCCCGGCTTGGTTCACACCAGAACATGCAAACAGACAAAAAATGAGTGCTCATTTTAAAGGCTTATTAGCAAGTTATTGCCATAAAAAGTGTATGGGGACCTGGGTCCTGTCCCAGAGGACATGTGTCAATGCAAAAAAAAGTTTTAAAAATGGCCGTTTTTTCAGGAGTGATTTTAATAATGCTTAAAGTAAAAAAATGTAAATCAAATATTCCTTTAAATATCGTGCCTGTAAAGTAGCGCATTTCACCCATGTTCATAATAGTCCAGTAGCAAAATTAAATTTCTAAAGGAAAAATTTCATTTAAAATTGCTTGCGGCTGTAATGTATTGCCGGATCCCAGCAATATACATAAAAAATCATTGAAAAAAATGGCGTGGGTTCCCTTTACCTTCGGGTCTGGTATGGATATTAAGGAGAACTCTGTGCCAAAATAAAAAAATGGCATGGGGGTCCCCACAAAATTCAAAGCAGACCCTTATCCGAGCACTCAACCTGCTGTCTTTTTGCTTTGACAGCTCTTATATAGCTAAGGATGTGCCACACGCTGACGTAACCGAGTGAGCCTGCCCCTTCTGATGTCATGTGACATCATGTGACTTCAGAGGGGATGTCATTTTATACATCAGCATGTCAGTATTTATTATTTTTATCCACATCCCCAGCGTCAGCAGCTTGTCATGTATCCAACGTCTGGCAATGAGTTTCCTCACGCCAAAAAATAGAATTCTAAGGAACAGTTTTGTGCATGTGTTTATCTCCTCTTGATCAAAGACACCAAGAAGGCATCGTAGGGGGGAGCAAATGTTAGGAAGATCAAACTGGTCTGAAATAAATGCGGTTACCTGCGACCATATTGGTCTTACTTTTTCACATTCCCAAACCATATGAAGGAAGGGGTCCTCTGCCCCCTTGCATTTGTGGCAGACTGCCGACTCCCTCCTCTGCATATGATAAAGTCTAGCTGGTGTATAATACTGTTGATGTAAAAAACGGAACTGGATCATTTTAGACGTAGAGGAGATAACCGACACCAGATATGTGTCCAATACCTCTTGCCACAGGTCTTCCGACAACTCCGATTATTGCCGCCCATCGAGCCATGGGCTTAGAGTTTGTGGTTATTATCCCCGGGCCCACTGCCCCATAGTACCTAGAGATTCGCTTAGCTGGATCCGGGTCAATCAGCACCTTCTCCAAGTCCGTATTCTGCACCATACTCACACCTCCCCCAAACCGCGGCTGATACAAAACATTACTTAACTTATGACCTACTACTCTTGACACACCTTGATGAAACAACCCAAAAGCGTTCTGGATTGGGGGTCTCAGGTGGCGCATCTGGGAGAGGGTAGCCAGTGGTTTCCCATCCCCTCTCCTAACAGGCCCTCATAGTCACCCCCCTTCTTTTCTTTTCTTCTCTACTTTTTCTTTTCTTACCCCTTTCTACCTACTGTAACAAATGGGGGATATGGGGTGGGGGGCAGACTTAGTCATCTGCTCATCTCCCCCATTCTCCCCATACCATATGCAATAAACAGAAAACAAGTTGGGGTGGCCGGGAGGACCCAGTCTCCTTGGTTGCTCTGATTTGGTTACAGATTAGAGAGATACCAATACCAGCAATGGATATGCATTGACATCCTCAGGAAAAATATATGACTGCATATGTCAGGCACTTAGATTGCATTTAATGCAGGAACTATGATTAAGGTTGTTGTTATTAATATATAGATGTGTATTACATTGTTGTGTAAACCCAGTCTTACTGTGATGATATCTCTTTATAGATGCCTTCTGTACTATCTGTTTGAAAATTCTAATAAAATCTTTATGGATAAAAAAAAAAATAGGTTCAGATGCAGCAAAATAGAATATGCTGTGTTTACAGAATTGTAAAGCAAATACAGCAAGAAGTGTACCATCTAAATTAGACTTTAAATCCTTTCATACTGCTTTACAAACACATCATACACAAATGGAAGCATTTATGTACATACAAACTTACACTATGATTAATGCTGACCTCTCTTTGGTTTAAACTCAGAAGCACAGAGACTATGTTTTCTGATATAATGCACAAGGTAAGCAAGCAATTTGTGAATGATAGAAATAAAGAAAATGCCCTTGCACTGTAAATATTATTGAAAGTGCTCACTGTATGTTAGTGGTCTATGAAACTGACTACTGCCTTCTGCTATTTCATGATCTTTAGAACTGGAATCCTAGAGCAAACCCAAAATCAAAATGTATATTTTGAAGCTTACTAGAGCTTAAATGTCTTGGGTGCAGTCATTTAAAGAATATGTTCACCTTTCTAAAAAAAATAATAATAAATGCGCATTTTTTGTGCAGGTAAAAAAATGTGCATTTATAATTTTTTCTTTAGCCGGTAAAGCATCCCCCCGATCAGCAGATCATGGGTGCAATCTCAGGCTCCTGCAAACTGTCAGTGTATCTGTCTGCACGTATGGGCAGGCAGATACACAATGACAGGAAAACTCAATGAACTACCTAGAGTGCTCACTAGCACCCTGGTACAGTAGTTAATTGAGAACTACTAGCCATCAGTTGCAAAGGCTGTCGGTCCTTGTAGTTCATTCATTCACATATCTCTGTGAATGAATGACGTGGTTGTGTGGACGGAGCCCTGCACAGCTGCGTTCTTTTCAAATTGTGACAGCAGGTGCAGGGAGAAGATCCCGGCCCCTCTGTCATAATGAGGGGGGGGGGGGTCGGCAAGAGGCTGCAGGAGTGGGCACATGTTCCTAAAAACGGATGGGACCTGTAGCATGTTCCCAAAGGTGGACTTGTCCTTTTAAATTTTTTTAAGCTAAGAACATTGTCAGCGGAAAGGCGCATGTGCGAAGCTGCTGAGCAGACATGGATGCTTAGAGCTCCGCTGTCACTGGTAGGAAAACAGCCTTTTCTCTTTGAGTCATGGTCGAATACCGCATCTCCACGGTAACCCACCTACTATTTAGCTTGCAGGGCACAAGTACATATAATGTTTAATGGGAAAAAGACTTAAACAACTATCAGGCAAAGAAAACCTGATGAAAAACGATTCTAAAATGGTGGCAGCGCAATCTTCCCACTCTGCATTACCTCAGAGACAGAAACAGAAAGGGAACTCTAACTCTTCTCCCTCACAACTTATTGACTCTGACCTTGAATTCGGATTAACCCCTATAACATTACAGAATATCCCTAATGGCTTAAATCTTCTTAGTCAGTTTGAACGTGTCTTACAAAAAGCCCTCCAAAATATCTCAGACACAATAACTGAAAAACTTACAAGGGAAATTCGTGAGGTAGGTCGCCATACATCAATATTAGAACACAAAATGGAGGAAATAAATTATATCACCAATACTCATGCTGATGAGTTAGAAGCCCTCAGAGAAGAAAATTCTTCCCTTTACACATGCCTGGAAGATTTTGAAAACAGAGCCAGGAGATCTAACTTGCGACTCCGTGCTATACCAGAAACCATAATAGATGTACAATCAACAGTAACAGTGCTATTTCAGGAGTTAGCCCCATCAATCCCCATTGAACGCTTGGAGATGGACAGAATACATAGAACTCTGCCCCCCCCCAAAAAAAGATGACCCCCCCAGGGATATTGTAATAAAATTACATTATTTCAGAATAAAGGAGCAACTGATGGAAGCTGCACGCAATAAGGTTGCATTGACCTTTCAAGGTCATCGTTATCAAATATTCCAAGACCTTTCATAACAGACTCTCCTCAAGAGAAAAGAGATGAAACCACATCTACAGATCCTCCAATACCACCACATCACCTATCGTTGGAGTTTTCCATTTGCTCTTCGCTTCACCCATAAAACCAGATACACCTGCAAGAAGATGGATGACCTTCTAACTGCAATCGATTAGCTTCGATTGACAATTCCAGAACATACATCAGAAGGTTCCAAACACCGAGCATCATCAAACACACCCAATACTCAACAAGATAATCCTATTCAACAAACCCACTCCAGTACCAACAAGCGGAGTCGTTTTGCATCATCGCCACCAAATCCTGAAGAACAAATGGACTGAAATCTTCTATGGTGATAGTGCATATATGAAACTTCTTACCTATTGTTACTATATTAATGGTGACCAATCTTAGATACTCTCTGAGGAAAGATCAAACAATCTTTCTCCTGATGAGATCTTCATCCTTATAAATTCATAAGTATAGGAGTTTATTAAGTTTATTGTAATATTCTACATATTACCAAACTTTAATGCACCAACACCATTCTTTAGGTTTATTACGTTTAATACACTGCCCTTGTTTATAGTGTATGAAGTAACGCAGAGCTACAGAAAAACACTTCTATTAAATGATCCTAATAATAACTAATGTATTATTAGTGACTGGTATTGTTTTATAATTGTTTGTATAACCTTTAAGGAGGCTGCCTTTGTCCCAGGGGCAATTCACTGCACCTCTCACTTGATCCTCGAGTAGCCAGACTTATTGACCTTGGACTACTTGTACCCACCGGCTGGTGATATTTCACCACCCCTTGGATACTAGCTCCACATAGGAGCTACATGGCTCTATATTTAACAACAACTTCTCTTCTTCAGTTCTAAAACCATAAATTTACTTTCTCTACTTAGCCTAATTAAACCTCCCTTAAACTCTTTTTTCCCATCCTTCCCTACCCCATTTTTCCTCCAGAGTACTACCTTATTGGACAATAACTTATTAAGAAGTTTTTATAATCCCATTCACTTTTTATAAAAATGCCTTTAAACGTACTAACACTCAATGTCCAGGGTCTCAACTCACCAACTGCACACGTAATATGTCTGCAGGAAACACACTTCTCAACACAGTCCTCCCCTAAATTTATAAGTCGCCAATACCCTCAAGTCTATATGGCCTCAGCCTTTACGAAACAAAGAGGAGTGCTGATCGCATTTCATAACACTACCCCCTTCACTCTACATAAGGAAATAAAGGATCCTGAAGGATGTTATACAGGTGTCATGTCCTGGGGAAAAAAGTGTGGGAACTCCCACCCAAGATCCACTTGCCCACCAAGAAAATATGCACGAACACTTCAAAAGTGGTATTTTTCATCCAATTTTTGTATTGTGTTTATGAAGCTTAACTGTTAGTACATAAAAAAAAACAATCCTCAATAAACATAAATACGGTAATTCTCTGAATAATCAGCATTCATTCAATTGTGCTTCCATGCAAATTAGGATATCATGTTCTGATCTTTATTGGGAAATTGTATTTTGTATATAGAGTGTTTATGTGGTGAGTTTACACTTTTCATTGAACAGAGTTTGGATAACACAGGGTTAAACGGAAAGGTCATAAATTAACTGCACATTATCTGGACAGAATGCTTGGGGAGATAGTGATGTGTTCCTGCTTAGGAGATGTATGTTAGCTTGGGGGCTGCAAACTCTGCAGGGCTCCAACACACACTCACTGCTATTCCAACCCTTCACATATTTCCACATAAAATTCCCTCCTGGCATTAAACTTTGCCAGGTATTGTGCTTAGCTTACCACCTCAAACTGAAGTTCCTCCCTCAGCTCACCTCTCTCCCTGCATGTCCTGTGAGCAGAATAGCTGTGCTCCTCCTCTGGGTTCTCTCATCATATGGCACTGACGATAGAGGAGGGGGGATTCAGCGGGACACACCAGTATGCAGGAGACTGGGGGGGGGAAGATGAGGAGACAGAAAATCAGGAGGGGCCGGCGGGGAGGAGCGCATCACGAGAGGTCTGACTAAATACAATCTATTAGCAGCAGGGACCTGATCTACCTGTCAGCTAGCTGTGATTGACAGGTAGATCAAAGCGGAAGCTGTCATTGGGCCCCCTACTAGCAATGCCTGAATGGTCAGGTGTGCGGCACTTACTATTGCGAGCTGTGTCAGCAGCTGCTGGTGTAGCACCTGCCACACAGCTCGCATACTTCAAAGTCTTGCAGGACACGGCTGCTAACGGGAACTGAGTTCCTGTTGTGAAAAAAGTACAGGAACTCCGTTCCCATGCGTTCCCGCAGGACTTGAGCCCTGATGTTATATAATAATTACTGGTCTTCTGTTAGATAATGAAATAACCATAGTTTCACACTATGCCCCCAATAGAAATCGTCTTTCGTTCCTCTCACATCCAGGGTGGCCATTAGGGGGGCACAGCCAGTACACATGAAAGGGGCCCGCCCGTCTGAGGGACCCCGAACCACAGTTCATAACCCGGACTATCCTTAACATGAGGCTGCTGCCGTCAGAGCGGACCGGCTGTCAGGATGCAGGGGAGGGTGGGGAGGTGGGCGGATCACACGTGTGTGCAGGCCGGGGGCCCGCTGTCAGACGTAGTGCGGGGTGGGGTGATGACGTCAGGTGCCAGGTCAGAGGGTCCCAGGTTGGTGGAGGACATCGGGGTGAGGAGTCCCTCACCGCTCTTTTGTGTGCATGTCGGAGGGACCCATGGAGGAGGAGGTCGGGTGGAGGAGCCCCCCTCTTTTGTGCATGTAACCTCTGCTCAGGTACCAGTGTGCGCTGGGCTGTGCGGGGTGGGTGGTGCCAGTTGTGCCAGCAGAGGGCCCCATGGAGGAGGAGGTCTGGATGAAGAAGCCCCCCTTTCTTGCAGCTGATGGGACACAGGCTCAGCTACCCCTCCTGGCACTGCTGGACATGTGAGAGCTGGGAGGACTGGTGCTTTCCTAGGTGTGTGCGTCACTCCCTCCCACCTGTTTCACTGCCCCCTACCTGTGACACTGCCTCCCACTTGTCCCGCTGCCTCCCACCTGTCCCGCTGCCCCCTACCTGTCCCGCTGCCCCCCACCTGTCCCACTCCCTCCCACCTGTCCCGCTGCCCCCCACCTGTCCCTCTGCCCCACCTGTCTCACTCCCTCCCACCTGTCCCGCTGCCCCCCTACCTGTGACACTCCCTCCCACCTGTCCCCCTGCCCCCCACCTGTGACACTGCCTCTCACCTGCCCCACTGTCCCCCATCTGAGACACTGCCTCTAATCTGTGATGCTGCCCCCTCCCCCACTTTTTTCCAGTGCCCCCCACCTGTCCCGCTGCCCCCTTCCATGACACTTCCCCCTTCTGTCCTGCTGCCCCCCTACTGTCCCACTGACCTCCTCCCATGACACTTCCCCCTCCAGTTCCGCTGCCCCCCCTTTTATCTGGCTGCCCCCTCCTGTCATGCTGGTCTTCTCCTGTGACACTCCCCCCTCCTGTCCCACTTCCCCATCCTAACCCACTGCCCCCACCTGTCCCCCTGCTCCCTTTCTGTCCCCCTTCCCCCTTCTGTGGTAGGAGGAGATGGGACTGGAGGAGGAGGACGTGAGATGGAGGAGATGGGATTGCAGGAGGACGAAGAGGACATGGGATGGAGAAGGAGTGCGTGGGATTCTCAGTGGGTGGATTCGATGGAACAGCAAGTGGGCGGGCCCTGGGGAATGTTGGCGGTCAGGCCCGGGGAGGGGGGGCCCAGGCCTAAAGCTGTGTAAGGGGCCCCACCATTTCTAGTGGCTGCCCTGCTCACATCTGTTCTCAGTAGTGGAATCACATAAAAAGGGTACCCTCATGATGTGTGGAGACTCAAATCAAGTAATATACCCAATTTTAGACAAATCCCCTATACTACTACATTCTCAACGCCTTAATTTCCGAAAGCTCCTTGATCAACATTCTCTTATTGACTCTTGGCGTGAACAAAATCCTAAAAGAAGACAATATACACATTATTATCATCCCCACAAAATGTTTTCACGTATAGACCACCTATTTGTACACATTAGTACTTCGCCACAAGTACAAAATTCCTTAATCATCCCATGTGCATGGTCAGACCACAATGAGGTCATGACAACCTTCTCATCCTTGATCCCAAGGCCTAATCACCGATCCTGGAGTATAAATGACAATTTATTAGTTGACCCAACATATCGTCTAAAAATTGAAAAAGCCATTCAAGATTACATCGCTAATAATTCACCAACAGGTACAAATCCACTGACATTATGGGAAGCTCTCAAACCATCTATCAGAGGAGTCTGTATCAGCATCTTACCGCCGCAAATTAAAACAGCAAATTCACAACAATTTAGAGGAAATGTTTTATAAAGCCTCTGAAGAGTTCCAAAATTTGCCTTCTCAATCTACTAAACTAATCTATGATACAGCAAACCTAATTTTTAACCTATTTTTAACAGACTCTGCAGTACAGACTCTTCGCAAAACAAAACATACACTATATATGAAAGCAAACAAACCAACCACAGTCTTAGCATTAACTCTACGTAGAGCTGACCACATTCCGAAACC
This sequence comes from Lithobates sylvaticus, assembly GCA_028564925.1. NCBI lineage: Eukaryota > Metazoa > Chordata > Amphibia > Anura > Ranidae > Lithobates > Lithobates sylvaticus. The sequence goes on from CM053026.1 coordinate 173,781,753, forward strand.
AATTCGACTACAAATAACCAAAAACACATATTCTAGTAATCCACAGAAAATTCTTAATAAGTTCCACAGAAAATTCAAAGATTTGTATCAAAATACACATATATTTGACCCAAAAAGCTTAGACACTTCTATTATCCTCTGTCCAACCCCCCCCCCCCCCCCCCCCCCCCCCCCCCCCTCTGCAACTCAACAAGAAACCTTAGATAAACAGATCACAAATTTGGAAGTTATATCTGCAATAAAATCCTTAAAACTACACAAACGCCCAGGCCCTGATGGATTCTCAGCCACCTATTATAAACACTTTACTACCCTACTATCCCCACTTATGACTAACGCATTTAATTCTCTCTTAGAAGGATATTTATTTTGCGCAGAATCCTTACTAGCTTCAATATCCATGATTCCAAAACCACATACTGATGACACTTCATGGTCTATCGATAGGCCAATCTCAATACTCAACATAGACATTAAAATATTAGCTAATATCCTATCTAACTGACTTAACCCAATTATAGGAACCCTGATTCATAAAGATCAAACTGGTTTCATTTCCTTCAGATAACATTCGTCGTGCTACCCTACTGGCCCATATAGCCAGAACTCGCAAAATCCCTGCTTGCTTCCTCTCAATCCACATACAAAAGGCATTTGACACTTTGTCATGGTCTTATCTTAACGCCATTCTTCATAGATGGGGATTTGGAGAGCGGTTTCTGAAATGAATTTATGTATCCTACTCAGGTTACCGCTCTGACCCCTTCAACATTGAAAGAGGAACCAGGCAGGGATGCCCATTATCCCCTCTTCTATCCTCCTTAGCAATCAAACCCCTAGCCCAAGATCCAAATATAAAAGGTCTTGAACTAGGTGGTCACCAGCATTATTATGCATGTTTGCCGATGATGTCTTATTATTTCTAACCTCGCCCCTACTATCAGCCCCAAACCTCATTGAAACACTTACTAAATTCGGTAAATTATCTGGCCTCAAGATTAATCAACATAAATCAAAAGCCCTAAATATTTTGTTATCACCTGAACTACAAAAACAATTACAAGACTCCTTTCCATTTACATGGTCGACAAAACATATATCCTACTTAGGGATTTCATTAACGGCTAATCCAGATGACTTATACTCAGCATATTATCCACCCATGCTAACTCAACTAACTGCCTTAATGAAAAAATTGTCTTGTTTAGCGTTAGCATGGATGGGTAGAATCACAGTGGTTAACCACTTGCCGACCAGCGCACGACGATATACGTCGGCAGAATGGCACGTACAGGCAGGAGGGCGTATATATAAGTCCCTCCTTTAAGCCTGTCCGTGCCATCGGGAGCGCGCCGGTCGGGACCCCTGTGAGTCCGGTCGTGGTCCCCCCGGACTCGATCGCCGCGGGGTCACCCGCGATCGTCTCACGGGAAGGCTGAACGGGGAGATGCCGAGATAAACAGCATCTCCCCGTTCTGCCTAGCAACTAGTGACGCCGATCTCTGCTCCCTGTGATTGGAGCAGAGATCAGCATTCACTAGCTGACAGCCACGCCCCCCCCACAGTAAGAAACACACACCCTAGGCATACTTAACCCTTACACTGCCCCCTTGTGGTTAACCCCTTCACTGCCAGTGTCATTTATACAGGAATCAATGCATTTAATTCCCCAATACCCCCCTCACTGTTTTCGAGGCTGTAGTGACCCAGGTACACATCTACACATTTGGTGGACTTTTCCCATAGCCCAGACCTTTTGGTCAAAAATATTTAACATTCTCTCTACAATGTTTGTATACCACTTTACAACTTGATCCAACGGTGGCTCTCCTAAATAATAAACCACGAAACAGCTCAACGCCAATTTAAACTTCTACTATATGTCACAACGGCTGCAAAACAATCTATAGCTAAATCCTGGATAGTTGACCTCTTAAGCCTCATACACACGATCAGGTTTTCCGCCAGGAATTGTGTGATGACAGACTGTTGGCCTAAAATCCGACTGTTTGTATGCTCCATCGGACAATTGTTGGTGGATTTTCCGCAGACAAATGTTGGATGGCAGGCTTATAAATTTTCCCCGTAAAAATGTCTCTTGTCAGATTTTCAGATCGTGTGTACACAAGTACGTCAGACAAAAGTCCAAAGTACAAACACGCATGCTCGGAATCAATGCTCACCAAACACATTAGTAGCACAAGGTGCCCAAAGGGTGGCGCTAAAGAGCTGAAAAGCCACGTAGTACGTCACTAAATTCGTGTTTGTTGGCTGACAATTGTGTGCCGTTCGTATGCAAGACAAGTTCATGGCCAACGCCTTTCGGACAAAAGTCTGACGTTTTGTCTGCAGAAAATCCGATCGTGTGTACGAGGCTTGATGCGAGATGCAAGAAAAAGTGTAGACAAGAAGGGGCAGGAAGTTTGTTGTTCACAAGATTACAAAGTAAAAATAAAGTATATAAAAAAAAACATTATTATATTAAACATATATTTGTAGTCTTTACAATACAGGTCTCTAAAATGGAGCCTATTTTAATAATTCCTTATATTTGTTATCATTCCCTGTACATCCTCCCAGTTCTGTCTAATGTCTATTTATTTGCTATTTTGATTAATACTAGCTTTCTGAATAATACAGTCAAGGAATAGACATACATTTGTTACTGTATACAAAAAAAAATGTATATAGAGAGTTTATAGGATTTTAATTTGTTGTTGGGAGTTTGCAATATCAGCCATCAATAGTGATGATTATAAAGACATGAATTCAGAGGGGGCGCATGCGCGCGAGCAACGGAGATGGCCGCCTGAATCCATTGCTCCGCGCCGTCGGACCGTAATACCTGGTCTCATCGGCACATAGGCTCACATCAATAGCGGCAAAGAGGGCACCGGAGGCTCCGGAACACCACAGACCCCGGAGGTGATGCGCAGATCGGCGAAAAAGCCCCCCAAGAGCCGGCAGCACAGCAAACTTTCTCCTGCATTGGGCAGAAACAAATCCAAGATGGCGCCCGACCCTCCGGAGCCTGACGACGAGACCCAGCTCTCTGCTGCAGGCCCAGGATCTCCTGCGGACAGCCTGCACCTATTCTCCATGGACCGGGTGAGTTCCCCTCCCGTGGAATCGGAGGACATGCTGGCCAAATTCCGCACCATAGTCAGGGATGAGATCACCACAGCCTCCCGCAAGCTTTCCTCTGACTTGGTGCGAGGCCTTAAAGAAATAGGCCACCGCACTAACCAGCTGGAAAACCGTATGGACCTGGTTACCACAGTACTAGAGGGCCACGAGGAAGAGGTAGATAAAATGTCCGGGGAACTGGAAGCCCTAAGGGACAAGTTAGAGGACGCCGAGAATAGGGCCCGGAGGGATAACCTCCGCGTCCGAGGTATCCCTGAGGCAATCACTGACCTGCAGGGTACAGCTACTGCATTTTTCCAGGAACTGGCACCAGAAATCCCGGTGGAAAGGTTGGAGTTCGACCGCATCCACAGATCCCTGGCCCCCAAACCCTCCGAAGGTCCCCCGAGGGATATCATCATTAAATTTCATTACTTCCGGACCAAGGAAAGACTTTTACAAGCAGCAAGAGAGCAACAGAACCTCTCCTTCCAGGGTAACACCCTCCAGCTGTTTGCAGACCTCTCCCCGGTCACTATTGCCAGGCGTCGTGGCCTGAAACCCTACCTCCAAATCCTACAAGCTCAAGGGATAAAGTACAGATGGGGGTTTCCATTTAAGCTCTCCTTCTCCCACCTAGGCCGCCAATTCCACGCCACCACACCTTCGGACCTGAAACGCCACTTCCTGGAACTTCAACTGGATTTGCCTCCATCTCAGCCTGAAGCCCCGTCCTCCTCCACCAGGCCCGGACCCTCCAAACAGAGCACATCCAGACCTTCTCGTCCACCCTCCCAAGCATCCCAGAAGTCCCGTTCTGGATCACAGGCGCTGCGAGACCTACAGGCCCAACGCTTCCAACTATCCAACAACGGATGAGGAGGCCCGGCTGGGCCCAACCTTTTTGTTTGCCTCTGCTCACCTTGATCGCCTGCCCCGGGCTGCCCAGAGCCCCTTGAAATGGATTGCTGGTCACCACGACACGTGAACCCGAGCGTCAAGTTTTGGTAACGGTACCCCACCATGATTTTCTGGACATTAGCCTTTGCCGCCTGGTCGGGGGAGGCCGCCCCGGAACAGGCTGCCCCGTTTGTGTGATGGCAGCCCGGGGCGCACCTTACCCCCTCCGGGTAACTAGGCGGAACTTCACCATGGACCTGTCTCCCCCGCCTTGCCACTGTCGTGAGTACCAAAACGGTTTAGGCTGCTACCCGTGGCTCATAGTATTTTTGTTTTTACTTTATTATGCTTTTTTCACCTTTTTTTTTTTCTCATATATGTGGCCTTTTTCAGTTCCAGCGGACTCGCGGGTTGTTGGGGGGTGGGGGGATCTCAGGCCAAGTTAGGTGGGGACAAGAAGCTACCATAATGTTTATGTTTATGTGACGCTCGGTATATCGCCGCAGGGTGAGATTTTCCAGCTTTCACGTGCGACCATCTGGGCAGGGGGGGGTGATGGGTGCCCGGGGCCTCGCCCGGCCCCTTGAGGGGGATGGTCATATGGCGGTCCCTCGCGAGGGGTCGGGGGGCCCTCCCTCGGGCACTAGGTCTGGCTCAGATTGTTTAGTTGTATTGTTGTTTTACAGCTCTCCCGTTTAATTGCCTTTTGTTGCAGGTACTGTTACTCAGAGCCTATGTCAATAATGTCTGAAATGTTTGATATCTTTCCACTAGAGACAGGTGGTTCCGACGGACCACTGCTACCCCCATGTGTTGGCACCCGGCAGAGAAGTTTTTCCTTGCCGGGCTCCCAACCCGAAGTGGGTTCCATAACCCACGTTATGCTGCATTAATGCAAAAAGCATTCGATCTCTTCCGAGTTCTACTCGGTATTCTCACCTTTTCTACTTCTCCTCTTTCCTCTCCGTTTTCCTCTCTTCTCCCCACCCCTCCCCCTCCACCTCCCCTCCTTCCCCCCTCCTATGCCCCCGGGGTGCGGGAACAGAACATTATGCTGCTTCTTGAGTTTGACCTAATGACCCTTCGCTGGCTTTCCCTGAACGTCCAGGGCTTGAACTCGCCTCAAAAACGGGTCAAGGCCTTCAAATACCTTAAGCAACTCAACATTGATATAGCTTGCCTACAGGAAACCCACTTTTCCGCTTCCTCTTGCCCCAAATACTTTGATGTAAATTACCCCCAAGTTTTCTTAGCCAACGGTCCCACTAAACAGAAAGGGGTTCTCATAGCCATAAGGAAATCAGTTCCGTTTATTTGCAGTAAACAAATTGCTGACCCGGAGGGTAGGTACCTTCTTCTGCAGGGCTCAGTTCAGGACAACGAAGTTACTATTATGACCTATTATGCCCCAAATGTTAACCCAGCCCCCTTTTTAACACATGTCTGCGCCCTGTTGAGGGACCACCAGAGGGGCATCCTCCTGCTGGCAGGGGACTCTAACGTCTCGTTAAATCCCTCTCTGGATAATTACCCATCGGACGATAGAGTCCCCTCCCCAGCCGCAAAAACCTTTTTGCGAACTCTACATGACCACGACCTAGTAGACACTTGGCGTGAATTACACCCCCGGGGTAGGGACTACACCCACTACTCCCATCCCCATCACTCACATTCCAGGATTGACCATATGTTCGTCTTACGACAGCATCTACACCTGATAGACGCAGTCTCTATCCTAGCGACCCCCTGGTCGGACCATGACCCAATTCTGACCATCTGCCACTCCCTGCTCAGCAAACCACAGCACAACTCCTGGGTGATGAATGACTCATTATTGTCATTCGAGCCTATTATCACCGAATTACACAAAGCGTCGATAGATTACTTTAAACTTAACGCAGGGACGGTCTCCTCGCCGGTAACCCTTTGGGAGGCTTACAAAGCGGTCCTTCGAGGCCACGTTATACGCATAGCGTCTAAACGTAAAAAAGAACGAACCCAATTACGGCGTAAACTTGAACATGACCTGGATGTTCTTTCCACAGCTTTTAAACAAGACCCTACCCCAACCAATCGTAAACTTTTAGATAAAGCCCGATCGGACTTAGACTTATGCGTGACGGACGACGCTGAACGCACCCTACGCTGGGCTCGACAGAAGTGGTACACTAAGGCCAACAAGCCAACAAAGATGCTAGCCAATAGACTGCGTACTTTCTCCCCGAAGTTCACACCCATAGCCTTACGCACCCGTCACAATATTCTTACGGGCAACCCGCGTCTAGTCCTGGACGAGTTCCGCCACCGCCTAACCAAGCTCTATTCTGCCCCCACCCATATTCCTCCCCAAGGCCTGACCCACTTCTTGAAAGATCTGTCCTTGCCGGCCCTATCTGACACTCACAGGTCCCTCATGGATAGGGATATACAGGTATCAGAAATTCTCCACTGCATCAAGGAATTAAAGGTAGGTAAGAGACCTGGCCCTGACGGCTACACAGCCCTATATTATCGGAAATTCGCTGAGGTCCTCGCACCACACCTGGCGGCTATGTACAACTCGGTAAAAAGGGGTCACCCGTTTACACCAGATTTATTGACCGCCAACATTGTAATGATCCCCAAGCCGGATAAAGATCACTCCTCCTGGGCCAATTTCCGCCCGATTTCCCTAATAAACATTGATATGAAAATCCTAACAAAGATTCTGGCCAACCGTCTAAATTCTTTTCTCCCAAGATTGATAAAAAAGGAGCAGGTGGGCTTTGTCCCCCGTAGGCAAGCAGGGGATGCCATTCGGAAACTTCTTCAAATCCAACACATAGCGCACGGCAGATCGCTGGAAACAATGTTTCTGTCCCTAGATGTCAACAAGGCCTTTGACACTTTGTCTTGGCCTTATCTGACACAGGTCTTAGGCCACTATGGTTTCGGCACCTCATTTTTGGGTTGGGTCTCTGCCATCTACGATTCCCCTCAAGCCAAGGTACGATATTACGGCCATGAGTCGCCCACCTTCCCTATAAAAAGAGGAACCCGCCAAGGGTGTCCATTATCCCCTCTTTTATTTATTCTGGCTTTGGAGCCCTTGGCGGAGGCCATCCGTTTGCATGCTGACATATCAGGAGTCGAGGTGGCGGGGACCTCGCATAAATTGTCCCTATTCGCAGACGACATCTTGCTGTCAGTTACCAAACCCAGAATCTCCCTCCCCAATTTGATGTCTCTCCTAGATACTTTCGCCACGTTGTCAGGCCTAACTGTTAATCCGGCTAAGTCCAAAGCCATGTCAATAAACCTTAGGCCCTCGGAACTAGAAGCGCTAAAATCGGCATTTTCCTTCCAATGGACGAACTCGTTACCCTACCTGGGGATTAAACTTACCCCTAACTACTCGGGTCTGTATCAAGCCAACTACCCCCCATTATTGCGCAAATTGACAAATCTGCTCGACTCTTGGTCCACCCTTCCTCTATCCTGGTTCGGTAGAATAACGACTGTACGCATGGCATATCTCCCGAAATTGCTTTACTATTTCCGAGTTCTACCGGTCCAGATTCCATCTCACATTCTCCGAATCCACCAACGCAAAATCATGCAATTCATCTGGGGGAAGATAAAACCCAGGATCAAGCGACAGGTGCTCTATGCACCTAGAATAGATGGAGGCCTCTCGGTCCCAAACCTGCAAGCCTACTATACAGCAGCCGGTATAGCCCCACTTGCCCATCTCCATGTAAAGCAACAAATGCCACTATGGGCCGTAATCGACTTAGTCGATTCCCACCCGGTCCCTTTAGCCTCCCTCCCCTGGCTCCCTAAAGCCCACCGGCCATCCACCCTGGGTCCATGCCTAGCCCACGCTCTACGATTGTGGGATTCAGTCAAGTTCTCTGCTGGCCTGATCTCTCCCCATCTCCCCTTACTCCGTCTTCTTTATTGCCCGTTGTTCCCGCCAGGATGTGATAATCCCTTACAGTTCACGTGGTGGACTGACCATGGCTTCGTAGACGTTCACTCTTTGCTCACCCCGACTAAAATAGTCCCGTTCGCAGCCCTACGCTCCTCACACGACATTCCCCTAAAAGAACACTATAGCTATACACAACTCAGACACTTTCTCCTAGGCCTAATAAGGTCCCGGCCTATTCCCTATGCCACGACTCCCTTTGAAAGTTTGTGCAGATCTCGTCCTCAATCCTCAGGTATGATATCACTTATATACAAGGCTATAATTAACACTAGAAAACCACCACTGAGACCTTATCATCTCCAATGGGAGGCGGAGCTGGGGAAACGGCTGGAGCCAGATGACTGGCGGGTAATGACCATGGCACTAACTAAGTGTTCTAAGAATGTCCTCTTTTTGGAGAACGCCTACAAAGTTTTCTATAGATGGTACTACACCCCGGCAAGATTAGCGAGCTTCATCCCATCTTATTCCCCATTGTGTTTCCGAGGGTGTTCACAAGAAGGCACGATGGCTCACATCTGGTGGTCCTGTCCCAGGGTTTGTAGACTATGGATCAGAGTATATGCACTGCTTCGTAACCTTTTTAATACCACAATAAAGAGGGATCCTTTTGAAGCCCTATTATGTAAGCCCATCCCAGTACTTCTTCGTCCTGAACGCCAACTGGCTGCACACATCTTTACTGCAACTAAACTGACCATAGCACGGGCTTGGAAAACCCCGGCCCTCAGCTTTGAAGCGGTTAAAAATAGAGTAAATGACATTATGGTGAACGAGAAACTTACTGCCGTGCTAGCAGATACCCATGCCAAATTCCTCCGGGTGTGGCAGCCTTGGGTGACCCATATCCGCCCATCGCGATTTGACTCATCGCTTCTTACCCTTTAAGAAGTTTCTGTTCCCCCCCACCCCGGGGTCCCCCCATCCTTTTTTCCCTTTTCCCCACATTTCCCCTCTTTCCTTGACTTTCCTCCTTACTTCATCCTCTACTTGGTCTTTACACTAAAGACATACGTCACCCCTTTTCTCTCTCTCCATCTTCTGGATTCACCTCCTGTATTCCCCCCTCAGGGGGCTCAACATCGACTTTCTTCTTATTCTCTCTTTCGATCTCCCCATCCTACGGGGCTGATCCTACAGGTGCTGGATACCTAACAAGACATACTATCTCTTCTCTGAGTTTTATCATCATTCCACCTTCCTTCTCCATTTTCTTCTTTTTCCTCTCTTTTTGTCCTCAGGACTCTACAAATTTTAGATACAATTTGCTCAAGTGGTCTTCCCTCGGGAATCTCACTTAAGATGGTTCCTAAGTCTAATGTCCCTATGGGATAAGGTTTGCTATACTGTTTCTCTGCCTCAGATACCAGAACCAATCCAGAATACGGTCTTACGTCCCAGTTTACCCTAGGTCAACTTTACTCCATCAAGTCGCAAGACCTACTGGTTTCTTTACAATGTCTTGCTGCCCTCACTTGTGATATTTTACAGTCTGTTCTATGGTTCATGTCCGTACTCCGGACTCAACTGCATGCACTGTTCTGTTGTAAGAATTTGCACACTGTTACTGTGTCCAGTTCCATTTTTTTTTTTTTTTTTTTCTGTTTTTTTCAGTTGTTTTGTATTCTTTTGTATTGATGTGTCTCTTCAATAAAAACCTTTGTACAAGACATGAATTCAGCACACCATTCTCCTCATATATAACACAAATTGTATTCTGTTTGGATGGATGAATGATCGTGCCAGTAGAAACAATGTATTGGCATAACAATCTTATGTTTCCAAAATAATCTATAAACAGATATCAGATATGCTGTATCAGAAAATGAGGTTACTGGTGCATTTACAACATATGTTACATTTTTGAAAATGTAATTGTTTGAATATCACAGGTGCAAGAGCCGTCAGGTTGCTCCTTGCTTACAACCTACTTGAACTACAAAAAAAAGCCTTTCAAATTGTTTATAATACACCAATGAAGCCAATATCTACTTCATCCAGCCCAGCGCCCGAGAATTTGAATATTCCTCAAAGCATTAGAATAAAATGAATAAAAAGAAAATAAGAAAAGAGGATTACTCATCAGTATTAAACAAACAAACAAATAGATACATAAATAACAACTCTATACAGTGACTACATGAAACTATAGCTGTTCTCCCACAGAACATGTAAATGCAATTATTTTAGTAAATATAAACTAGTAAATACCTTTTCTCATCAGCAGTATATAGCAGTCTTGTGATTTCTATCAGCTCCTAGTGAAGCTTGTAGGAGGAGTTTTCATAATGCACTAAGGTGTCCTATGAGACTGCAGGGCTCCTAACCCTCTGTCTGGACATGTCTGGACAGTGCTGATTGGCCCTGTGCTGATCACATGCACCCTCCCAAGAAAAAAAGAAAAACTCTCTAGCAAAACACACCAAACTGACTCCAAAGACTCTGTCTTAACCCGGGCATGTTTTGGAGTCAGTAGAAGAAGAGCAGGATCTGTATATACAGGATCAAGCAGCCTTTTTACACAATAGTTACTGTGGAACCTAAGGATTAACACCTTAGGTTCCACAGTGACTATAACAAGCATGCTTTACTGCATATACAGACTGTTTTTACGGTTGTGGGTTTAGTAACACTTTAACCACATTCTCTTTGATAAACCTAATTAAAGTGTCAATAAACATCCACATCATCCATTTAAATCTCTCAGTGACATTAAATAGTAACAGCTGCATTGTCCATTTAAATCTCTCAGTGACAATAAATACTCAGTAAATCTTCCATCCAGTACTTGTTCACTTTACAACGCCTGTCTTGTTCAGGAAGGGCAAAAGGGATTAAATTGCTGCCAGGCACACATGTTCAGTCTGCATGCGGTACTGCTTCAGGATCCTGAGATAGTAAAACGCCCCACCAGAAAGAGACCAACTGTCAGCGCTGGGCTCAGCCCTTCCTTCTCAAAGCTGGCCGCTCAGCTGTTGGCTAATTGCCACCTCCTTTCTCTCCACAGTGACTCACCTGTTGATGATATCCTGCTCGTCAGTCCCTAGCCCTAGAAGAAGTTCGACATGAATATTTGGAACACCTCTACACGATGTTCCCCACAAACTTTTTTATTAGCAACACCAGTGTTAATCAAGCAACATATGGAAAACTCTGCGCTATGTCCAGAAAAATAGAGGATAACATTATATCCCTAAACCACCAATGGTGGGACAAATTCTTTTTACAAAGATATCGGCTCTCTAAAATTACCCCTAGAGGCCTTAGTATCAAACATTGATGCTCATTTCTTACACCGGAACGACAAAAAGAGTGGGAATACGTATCTGATTTCTGCTCTCAAAAATGGATAGATATCATAATAAAACAAAGAGAAGAAAAAATTGAATCACTAACAGAGAAAGTCAAAGAGTATAATCACACTCTTCTAAACCAGATCAATCATCTCCCGATAACCTGGCTCCATATCCTAAAGAAAAAAAACAAAAAAGACGAAGACTACCTAATCAAAACAAAACTCAATAAAATAAGGCGTGATGTCGATGACTGCACATCATCAAAAGTTTTCAATTGGAAACCCAAAACAACCCCCCCCAATACCACCCTATTCCCCCTGATGCACCACACTGGTGCACCAGTTCCCCTGATGCATACATACCAACCCTGACCCAAAAACCAGTCCGGACCAAGTTCCACTAATCCACCCCACAGACCACAAAATCGTGAACCTATTCCTCCCCTCTGTACCCACACACAGAGGACGCACCAAACCCCTGGGATGAAGACTAAACATTCCACCCTGACGGCCCAACCTAAACCAAAAAGAGATCGAACCAAAAAACGGACAAACGCCACCTCAAGTGGAGGTTTCCCCACTAACATCAAACAAACCCCACACACCCCAGCCTTGTCAAAAATTGTAGATAGTACCCACCCAGATGCTCCTCCACCAGACACAATTACTACCACGTCTGAACCACTCACAATCCACTAAAATGCAGACAAGCCTACCTGGTCCAGCCACCACAGATCCCACATCCGCCCTAGACCTCTCTTTTTTAGTAAAAACCCCCCAACCTGCACAAAAAAGAAAATTAGAAGAAGAGGCAGGCGAGGAGGGGCGTAGAAGACACAAAGAGAAAGGGCAAACTCCTCAAACGATAAAAATCTATAACCTATCTGCACTAACCCTCAGTGCGCAAGACACCTCACTACTTAGCAAAGGCCTCAGCTTTGCACCCTCAGCCAGTCCCAATCCTTTCACACTGTTCGTAGATTTGAACAAATTCATACGTAATCTGACTGTCAAAAGGTTCTTCAACATCAAAGCCACAATAAAAACACCACTATATTGGATACCACAGAAACAACACACCCCGACCCCACCCCAGATTTTGAACTAGACGCCTCATGTCTAGCCCTTCTCGAAGATTTATACACTGGTGGTGGTGATGAAGAGACAGATATTTACTCATCATATCTCAATCAACATCTCCCCACCTCTCCACCAGTCCAACACACCACTTTCCACCCAAAATCCATCTTTAACCCTACCCACGTTAAAGGCCCGTACCTACAGAGCTTCTACCAAGTGGTCTTCTCTGATATTAAACGTCTGTGCAAAGACACTCCGGCATTCACACACAATCATAACCTCACAGCATCAGAAAGGGCTTGCCTCAAAGCCCTCACCCAAAACACAGATCTGGTCATAAAAACCGCCGACAAAGGGGGCGGAATTGTCCTGCAAAACAGAGCTGCCTACATCAAAGAGGCTCACAGACTTCTATCAGACAGAAACACATACACCATACTACCCAGTGACCCTTTACCCAAATTTCTCATTGAAGCTGACTTATTAGTCAACAAAGCCACCACCAATGGAATAATCACCAAAACTGAAGCTGCTTTTTTGAAACGGGACAATTACAATACACCTTATTTTTATCATCTCCCTAAAATCCACAAGAGCCTGACTGAGCCCCCTGGACGCCCTATAGTGGCCGCCATGGGCAGCATCACTAATCCCTTTTCCATGTATATTGATCATTTCCTGCAACCACTAGCCCAGAATCTGCCAGCATATATCCAAGATGGCATATATCTACTAAACACCCTAGAGAACTATCGCTGGGAACCTACGTACTTATGGCTCTCCCTCGACGTTTGCTCACTATACACATCAATCCCACACAATATTGGGCTAGAGGCGGTTGAGTACTTCCTCTCACAAAACCCTCACATCAACTCAAGACAGGCAGAATTCATTATAGAAACCACCAAATTCTGCCTGACCCACAATTACTTTCTATTTGAACAAAAACACTACCTGCAAACACAAGGCACAGCCATGGGGGCTAATTTTGCACCTAGCTACGCCAACCTGACTATGGGCCTCTGGGAACATCGCTCCATTTGGAACAATAACCCCTTCTCCAAACATATAGTTTACTTCGGCCGATACATCGATGACATCGTCATCATCTGGGACGGCTCCCGGTCTCAAGCAGACACCTTTGTCACTTATTGTAACGCCAACAACCTAGGCCTGTCTTTCACCTCAGTTTGTGATCCAGACACCTTAGCCTTCCTGGACCTAGAACTCAGCGATTTCAACAACCTTATTCACGCCAAAAACTATACCAAACCAACCGCAGGCAACTCCTACCTCCATTTTCAAAGCTGCCATCATCCAAGATGGATTTCGAACATACCTAAAAGCCAATTCTGCCGCCTAAAACACAACTGCACCCACTTAGAAGCATACACCGAACAAAGTACACTATTCAAAAATACATTTTCAGAAAAGGGATACCCCAGCACCCTAGTCAACGATGCCTACAATCACTTTCTCAGTGAAGTACCAAGTACAAACAAACCATCACCCATCACATCTTCCCGAGCACCTAGATTCATCACTCAATTTCATACACAACACAGAAAAATGGAAAAAATCTTCCACAAACACTGGGGTATACTATGAGAAGACCCCCACCTCAAAGACAGTCTGGACGAAAAATCAAAAATTACATACAGAAGAGCACAAAACCTAAAAGGAAAAATAGCACCCAGTAAATTGAAGACCCGAAAAACCAACCCAAATCGCACTACCACTTTCCTAGAAGTCAAAGGCATGTACCAATGCCGAAAATTCAACTGTCTTACGTGCAAATTTGTTCAACATAAACAGAAACATTTTACCACAAAAGAACAAACTTACAAACTTGACCAATTCTACAACTGTTCTACGGAATTCGTAAGTATACTGTCTTTCCTGCCCATGTAACCTACTCTATGTAGGCCGCACTACCCGAACACTACGAAAAAGATTTGGTGAACACAGGCGATCGATCGAAGAAAAGAAGAATTTGACCAATCCCAAGACACTTTACGGAATTCCACCAAGGCTCCACCAATGGCCTACATGTTTGGGCCATAGAAACCCTCCCTAACACTTTCCCTAGAGCGGGACGCATCAAACACTTATGTGAGAGGGAAACCTTCTGGATCTACACCCTGGACAGTCTCAAGCCAGGAGGACTCAACGAGGAGATCGAAATCCACTCCATTTTTTAACTACTACCCGTCGCCCACCATCATTTCCCCCCCCCCCCAAATAATCCTCCCCCCTCCCCCCCCAAGCGCCCCCCCCAAACAAACCCCCCCCTAAAAATCCCCACCTCCTTCTTCAAAACACCCCTCCCCCATTCAAAACTACCAGCCCCCATTGTGTGTGTATATATGTATATGTATATATATATATATATATATATATATATATATATATATATATATATATATGCTTGCAATAGCTTAAACACCCCCCCCCCCCTTCCCCTTATCACTTTTACCAGTTACATACAGTCGTCCGAGCAAGCGTTACTTTCCTCCCCCATTACACCTTGTTCCACCCCATAAATTTTCTCCAAATCATCTACATATGTTTTCTGAACATGAGCGTCATTGCACGTGTGTATATATATATGTATATATACACACGTTTTTTTGTATGTTTATATAAATGTACACTTTCAGGGAATTTTTCCTTATTATTCAAAAACATATTTTTTATATATATTTTTTTATATATATATTTCTTATATATATAATTTTTATATAGATTCTAGTTATACAGATCTTTTTATATATATTTTTAAATGCAGCATTGTAATTATCTCCTATTTTTTTTATTCTTATTCTTATTACATCTATACTCCTATCCTTCAGCACACTCCATTGCCCATATTATTTTATACACATTATAATCCTTCCCCCCCATATATTATTAATATATCCTCTGATTTTCACCAATCATCCCTCACCCCTCTCTCCATCTTTCCTTTTTTATTCCTTACCCCATCCACACAATTGTCATCCTCTAATATATTCACCCATCAAACTACAATCCCCATCAGCCCTCTCTCTCATAGTTCCGTTCACACTCACATTCCCTCCCCCTCCTCATGATTGCTTCTACATCATCACCTTTGCCACCCCCCTCCCTCATAATACACACGTTTTATACAGTCACAACATCTCAGCACAAACCACGTTAATAAACATGAATGATCCTTTTAAACTTTTTATAAAACTTCTACTACATGATCAGCGCTGGACAGTTTTTAAAGTTTTTAAAGCATAAACATAGATACCGCCCCCATTTTTTTATTTTTTTTTTTTTTTTTCTCCCACACTCCCCCTTCGCCCACTATAAAATTGTATCCACAAGCTGCGGCTGTTTACATCGCCTGATGAAGAAGCACGCATGCTCCGAACGCGAGCGCTTTCAACCACGCCCACCGACGTCATCAATCCTGCTGACGTGCCTATCCTGGGACGCACTCACCTCGGAACCCACGAGACACAAGGGACCGGGGTGCGTTTCCCCACCATGATACCGGATGACGGCCGAGGACTTCAGACAAAATAAAGATACCGCTACGTGCCTGATACTTTTAAACAAAGTGTGAGTACAATACTTTCTTTTAAACCTTACATACAGTTCCCACTGTAATCAGACCCACTACTCTCAGAGCGGCGCTGCTCTCTCTCTCTCTTTTCTCCTCTACAACACAGAGTCTCTTCTGCTCTATGGAGCCGGCTGCTGCATTCTACAAACACACACCGTCACTCCTGGACTGAAAAAACTGTCCAAAAAACACACTAGAGTGTTTCTCTCCTTCAGCCCCCACTCTCACTCCCGCCCACCCTCAGTGTCACTCCATCTGTGACCCCCCATACTCGCTCATCACTAGCGTTCGTCTGCGCTCCATCCTCCCCCTCTCCACTGCTCGTCAGTCCTGCCTACTTAAGCCGTCCAGACAAGATAATCTCTGCCTTTGCCTTGGTCACATCTCTAGAGACGCTCTCCTGTGTTCCTGTTAAAGACTTGCTTGACTGACATTACTTCTGGCTCCAGATCCTGCTTGCTGTTCTACTACGCTCATCTCTGGCTCCCTGACGTTTTGGCTTGTCTGAGTATCTGTTCCGCATCCTGAACTCTGACTATGTTTTGACTACGTTTACTCTGTTTACCCTTTTATTATTATTATTAAAACAAGTGTGATTTAACTGTACTTCTGTCTCAGTCTGATTCATGGTTTCTGACAGTAGGCGAAGGCCATGAATTCAGAAGATGCAGTCAATCCACTTGTTGGTAATTTTTCCAGATTGGATGAGCAGGATCAACGCATGGATCAGTTTGCCACGGCGTTACAAACGCTCCTGAGTCACACGGCTCACCTGGAATCTCCCACTGTGGCTGCTCCGGTACAACCTGTGTTACAGGCCATCCCTGCTGCTGCTCCAGTCTCTGTGCAGGCACACGCCTCGAGTATTACCTCTATAAGAGGTATGTCTGGTACTGCTCTGCTTCACCAGCGATTTGGGGGCGATCCAGTCCAATGCAAAGGTTGAGATATACTTATACTTATACTTTGAGATGCTGTCCCAGGTGTTTCTCACGGACAGAAGAAAAGTAGGTTTCGTGATATCTTTGCTTTCTGAGAAAGCCTTGGCCTGGGCAAACCCTGTATGGGAGACGCAAAAACCTGTTGTCTTGAGTTACCCAGAGTTTGTGACTTCTTTTAAAAGGGTATTTGACATTCCTGCACACTCCACTTCTGTACCAAGTGCCTCATGTCCATCAAACAGTGAGAGAACTTTTGCTGATTACGCCATTGAATTCCATACTCTGGAAGCAGAGGTTGCTTGGAACAATGAGGCCCTCGTGGCTGCTTTTGCTCATGGTCTCTCAGATACCATCAAGAATGAGATAGCAGCCTGAGATATACCCACTGAGCTGGAGAAGTTGATCACGTTTGCCATCCTTGACTCCAGACTCAGAGAAAGACTTCCTTTTAAGGATCGCTTGCGGAAGCCTCCTGTACATTTGTCTCCGAAATTTGCAGTCCCACCCTTGCCTCCCTCACCTCTCATGACTCCTGGTACAGAGTCGGTCTGTGAAGATGAACCCATGCACTCGGGCTTCAGGCATCTCTCTGCAGATGAGAGAACCCTTAGGAGGAGGGAGAGATTGTGTCTTTATTTTGGCCAGGCAGGTCACTTTTTGAAGTCTTATCCTACCAGTCCAGGGAATGCCCGTCATGGACAGACCTTAGGTGGCGTTGTTTCGTCCCCAGTTATCCAGAAGGATAAGCCCCTGGTTTTGGTTACCCTTTCTTGGCTTAGTCATCTGTCGACATACAGGCTCCAAATGACTCTGGGGCTGCAGGCCTGTTCATTGATGCTGCCTTTGTATCGAAGCACTTCATTCTGCTGCAGCTGTGTGACATTCCACTTGCCACTGTGGCTCTTGACGGGAGACCTCTACAGCCTGCCCATGTGACTCATGAGACTGTTCCATTGTCCATAGCCGTAGGGGCTCTTCACCATGAGATAATTCAATTTCAAGTTATTTCCTCACCTAAGTTTCCGCTGGTTATTGGTTATCCTTGGTTACAGAGGCACAACCCCTTTTTTGATTGGCTCCGTGCTGAGGTCCTCTCCTGTTTGCCCCAATGCAGTAAGACATGCTTCCAGAAGGTAGCCAAGGTCCTGTGCACCTTTTCACTCTCCTCCCTGCCAGAGTACCGTGATGTTAGCGATGTCTTTGACAAAGGTCAAGCCGGTAGTTTTCCTCCACACTGGCCATATGATTGCGCAATTGACCTTCACTCTGGTGCCATACCCCCTTGTGGCCGGGATTACCCTTTGTCGGTCTTGGAGGATAGGGCCATGGAGGAGTATGTTGCCGACGCACTTTCTTGAAGTTTAATCCGCAAATCCTCATCTCCTGCTGGTGCTGGTTTCTTCTTTGTGAAGAAGTAGAGTGGTGAACTGAGAACTTATTGATTATAGGGGCCTCAATTGTTTCACAATTAAGAATGGCTATCTGATTCCGTTGATTACAGAGTTATTTGACTGCCTCAATGGAGAAACGGTTTTCTCAAAGCTTGATTTGAGAGGGGCATACAATCTTGTGAGGAGTAAGGAGGGCGACGAGTGGAAAACTGCGTTTAATACCAGAACAGGCCATTATGAATACGTCGTAATACCTTTTGGCCTTTGTAATGACCTGGCAGTTTTCCAGGAATTTATTAACAATGTCCTCCGAGATTTGTTGCAGTTATGTGTGGGGGTTTATCTCAACGATATCCTCATATTTTCCAAGTCCCTGGAGAGCCACT
Organism: Lithobates sylvaticus; assembly: GCA_028564925.1. Classification (NCBI taxonomy): domain Eukaryota; kingdom Metazoa; phylum Chordata; class Amphibia; order Anura; family Ranidae; genus Lithobates; species Lithobates sylvaticus. Next base: position 173,800,440 of record CM053026.1, read on the forward strand.
ACACAGATGTATGTCGTTTGCTTCAGAAACTAAGAGAGAACAATCTCTATTGTAAATTGGAGAAGTGAGAATTCCATCATGAACAGGTTAAATTCCTGGGTTATGTAATTTCCACTCTCGGTTTTTCGATGGACACAGAGAAACTTTCAGCAGTCCTACAGTGACCCTGACCCATGGGTTTATGTCCTCTGCAGCGTTTTCTTGGCTTTGACAAGTATTATCAGTAGTTTATTTGTAACTTCTGATCTCTGGTCAAGCCCCTGACTGATATGACCAGAAATAATGGTAAACCACAGAGTTGGTCTCCGGAGTCCATTAAGGCCTTTGAGAGTCTCAAGGCTGCCTTTGTTTATGCTCCTGTGTTGGCACATCCTGATCCTACGTTACCTTTTTTCCTTGAGGTTGATGCTTCTGAGACTAGAGTTGGCGCCCTTCTGTCGCATATTGCAGGTAATATCAATAAAAGCCTTTTTGGCTATTTATATTTATATTACTATATTGATAAACTGAAAAATTTCCCCTACTATTATTCTACAGAGATTTTTGAAACTATCCTCTGTTTAAAGTCCAATATCGCCAGGGGCCGATTTTGAGGGTCCCTTTAGACTGTCTGGATTTTTTCCCAAATTAAAACTTATAGGTAGGTGTTCCAATTTGTTCATCTTATGCTCTTGCCTTTATTACAATCCTGATCGCTATTTAAACAAAATCTCCCTATATAGATCCAATAGACGGACTCAGATACGTGATTGTCTTGGTTGTTATCTCCCTCTCTGTGGTGCATCATTAATTAACCCCACTTATTCAACTTTTGGTGGACTGCGGGATATCTCTCCTGAATACTCAGGTCAGCTTTGGAGTAACCTCTCCTCCCACTTATTATCTTCTAAGGCAGTTATATTATTTTTGATATTGATGTGTTTTGTTTAGTTTTGTGTTTTGTATCTGATCTTTGTTCTCTCATTACAGTGAATATAGCATGTATGATACTAGTCAGTTCTCCTGAGGAAGCCCTATTGAGGGCGAAACATATTGAGACATACAAACATCTGCCAACTTCCACCTGTATTCAGAGATGTATTTCTTTTCAAAATGTCCTTTTAGATGTATGATGTGTCTATGTTCTATTTTTCAAATAAATTTATATTTTTGTATTAATTTGTGTCTATGAGCTTAAAAAGTCCCAATCTCTTGTCCTTAAATTTTTTTTAAAAAATATATAGTTTATTACAAAGTGTACATGATACAATAATAACATTCGGTCATATATGTTTGTGACCAAAGTTGATACTCAATTCCAGAAGCTTAAACAGATGCTTGTGTGTATGGATAACTGACGCGTTTCACAGACTAGTTAGCAGTTTCTTCGGGGCTGTTTACCATGCATCTATATCATTGTCCAAATTATAAAAAGATATTATTAGTAAACAAGATATAACATTAGTATCAAACATAAACAAGATTTAATAATCGTATTAGCAATATTAACAATATTTAATTTTATTAACCACTTAAGGACCGGGCTGTGTTGTTTACAAGTTAAAAACATTTATTTTGCTAGAAAATGACTTAGAACCCCCAAACAGTGTACTTTGTAATACCCTAGAGAATAAAATGGCGGTCGTTGCAACACTTTCTGTCACACCGTATTTGCGCAGCGGTCTTACAAGCGCACTTTTTTTTTTTAAAAACATACACTTTTTTGAATAAAAAAATAAGACAACAGTAAAGTTAGCCCAATTTTTTTTTAGATTGTGAAAGATAATGTTACGCAGAGTAAATTGATACCCAACATGTCATGCTTCACAATTGCGCCCGCTCGTGGAATGGCGACAAATTTTTACCCTTAAAAATCTCCATAGGCAACATTTAAAAAGTTCTACAGGTTGCATGTTTTGCATTAAAGAGGAGGTCTAGGGCTAGGAGGAGGTCTAGAATTATTGCTCTCGCTCTACCGATCGCGGCGATACCTCACATGTGTGGTTTGAACACAGTTTTCATATGCAGGTGCTACTCACGTGTGTGTTCGCTTCTGCACGCAAGCCCGGCGGGACGGGGCGCGTTTAAAAAAAAAGTTTTTTCTTATTTATTTTACCTTTTATTTTTACACTGTTTAAAAAAAAAAAATTGTGTTTTATTCCTATTACAAGGAATGTAAACATCCCTTGTAATAGAAAAAAGCATGACAGGACCTCTTAAATATGAGATCTAGGGTCAAAAAGACTATTTACACTAAAATGCAATAAGAAAAATTGCACTTTAAGAGCTATGGGCAGAAGTGACGTTTTGAAGTCGCTTCTGCCCTGCAGTGTCATGGAGATGGGTGGGGGCCATCTTCCCCTCACTCTTTTCCATGCACATCCGGAAAGCGACGGAGGGCACCGGATCACGGCGGGGGGGCCCCTCTCCTGCCGCCGATAAAAGTGATCTTGCAGCGAATACGCAGCAGAGAGCACTTTTATCTTGTACCGGACCGCCGGTCAAACACGGGAATACCAGGGTTATGGCAGCTAGCTGCTGCCATAACAATGATATCCGTCTTCAAAGTGAGGGCATATATAGGCGTGCGGCGGTCCGGAAGTGGGTAAAGTACTCACCAAAACATCCTGGCATTGATCGAAAAGGTAAACGCAACATTAGAGAGAGCAGAAAAAAGGTCAGATCCAGTGACTATCAGTCGATCTCAGAATCACCAATATGGTCTTGTGGACATCGGACCATATACAGGGTCTTGGTAGTTGGATCAATAATAATCTAAAAATTCAAGACATATATGTTGAGATGCAAGAGCATCATATATCGACATTTATGTACCTAATAGATACAAAACTGGTTTTAAATACAGTATTTATCTGCATATAACACGCACCAGCGTATAACACGTACCCCAAGTTTAGAAGGGAATTTTAAGGAAAGAAACTTTTAGGAGGGAAGTTTAAGGAAAAAAAAACTTACATTTAAATGCCCATCAATGCAGCCTTATCAGTGTCCATCTGCAGCCTTTATCAGTGTCCATCTGCAGCCTTGTCAGTGTCATTGCAGCCTTGTCCAGTGTCATTGCAGCCTTGTCCAGTGTCATTTGCAGCCTTGTCCAGTGTCATTTGCAGCCTTGTCAGTGTCATTGCAGCCTTGTCATTGCAGCCTTGTCATTGCAGCCTTGGCTCAGTGTCAAATGGCACCGCCGAGATACAGGCGGCTCTCGGCTCCTCTCGCAATCCAGCCCAGTCCCGCCCTATGATGGACCTAACACAGGTCCAATGGCGGGACTGGGCGTGACAGTGAGCAGAGCCAAGAGTAGCTGAGAGGAGCCGAGTGCCGCCGAGATACACATAGCCGAGTGTACTTGGCTAGGCTCAGCTCCACTCGGCTATGTGTATCTCGGCGGCTCGCTCCTTTCGCTCACAATCAGCGGGGGATCGGCGTATAACACACACCCACGATTTCCCCCTGATTTTAAGGGGAAAAAAGTGCATGTTATACGCCGATAGATATGGTATGCATATAATAAGCTACATGATCAGTGTCCGCCAGGGAGAGCAAGGGGCCAACCATAGAATGCTGATGGTCAAAAGTGCAATAGCACCGCGGTCTAAGGCCGTTACTTTCTCGTCAACAGTCTGTGCGTCCTTGCTGGAGGCTGATGGACCGCTCATCTGGACTGCCCTTAAGTATATGATCCCACTGAAAGTGAATGAGCAACGAGCGGCTCACCGACATCACTTCGGTTGCGAGTGCCCCTTGTGTTGCGCATGCGTTATGACCCCGCAGCCACCATAACGAACAGCGGACGAAGGGCCAGAAGCAGAGCACCAAACTGGCAGAATGGATAACAGATGGTTGTCGAGGAGAAGGAAGCCTCCTCATCCACAGGGGGCACCCGAACGTCACAACTATTTAACCAACACCGATACATGACCCATCCGCTCTCAATGATGCATATACAGTCCAAAACCGTAAGCAAGAATATTTTTACGGTATTAAGATAAATATCCATCATGGTAAAATACAGTTAAATAACTAAAGAGATAGCAATATAACAATAGTGAGCTTCAGTGGCTGCATGGAGATCGCAACAATCGCATGATCGTAAACTTTCCAGGGAGACAATCAAAAATATAAAGATTTCCAATTGAACAACTCCTATAAAAAAGGATTTAAAGGATAATGCTGTTTTCATTCCTGGTGGACTAGTTGCTCTTTGGTTATAAATCCATTTAGTCTCTTGTTGAAGATTTTTTTTATCAAAATCACCTCCCCTCTCCTGTTGAGGGATGACCTCAAGGGCAAAAAATGAAACGAATGAGGGATCAAAGCCATGATTGAGACCTACAGATAGGTGTGTAAAGCAGGCCAGCATCAAGATAGTATAGTATATTACACTATATATTATACTATGATAATATAGTATATTAAATATGCATCTGTGAAAATGCCATCATTCTTTGAGGGATAGATTTCCTCTCTCATTTCTTCTCTTGATTTTAATATATACAACAGGGATATGGATGCAATATTCTGTCCCTTGAATCTGTCCAACAAAACTATTTATATATATTCTAGTATCAAGGTGATCGCAAATAAAAGTTAGTCCAGCATGCATGCATAGTCACAGAGTGGCAGAAATTAAACAAGTGATGAGAAGCAGCAGCCATGCCATGCATTTTATGTTAGCAGTGTAAACAGCATCTGGCATAGACCTGTATATGAAGTTCTACATGTCACAAGGGTCCTGAAATATTTCTCCTCTTCCTCAAGAGAGCAATGGATATACTCACAGCCCAACTTTGCTGCCTGATAGGCATGTACCACCCAGGTTTGCTTATCCAATGTATGTTTATATACATAAGGCAATCTCCATCGTAGTTTCTGTGTATAGCAATGTAGCCTGCCCACACCGTGCTGGTATTCCCATAGAGAAAGGGAGGGGAGATGCGACATGCCAGATGCTTTTTAGTCTATCATCTGGTCATTCCGTGTGACTGTGAGGGATGCGTCTGGTGACATTGATGCATCTTGTCTTATAATGGACTTTGTCAGGATGTTTTGTTCTTCTATGATCTCTGTTACAAAGGACTGCCCAATTTTTCGCCTAAAAGGAGAGTCACATATAGAGGGGTAGCAGGTGTATTATACAGTAGATCACAATGTATCTAATGGAGCCCATAGATGTTACTTATGCATCTTCAATTAGTAATCTATTTCCACATCATAAAATGATAGAAATGGCTGACGTTTCAGTTCATTGTTAGGACCAAGGGAAGTCAGTGTATTGAGAGTATAAATCCATTGTGCCTCCTTTTGGAGGAGGATTTTTTTTTTTATCTCCTCTCCATGCAGGTAATTTAAGGTAGTAAATGCCACAATATTTCAACCCTGCTACTGAGTAATTATGACGTGGTTTAAGATATTTTTCTAAGGAACATTTTTCTTTCTTGGTCAAGATATCACATACATGTTCTCCTATACATACCTTTAATTCACGTTTAGTCTAGCCTTTACACATTTTTGTGAAAGGTCATGTAATCAAACACACCACAAAAGAAGCAGAACAATTTATAAACGGCTGAATCAAACTGGACTTGCAATGTGTGCTGTCCCAAAAGATCCTAATATACTCAATTTATCTTCACATATTGTAATGCTTGCATTTGAACATAACCAGTTGGAGTACTCAAAACAAGGAGGTAGAGGCATTTTTTGGGACATACTCACTATATATTAGTATGTCTCTAAGAGCAGTAGCCCTTTAGTCTATGAGGTTGTGTTTGTTCCCAAGGATCTTGGTTGTCCTTTTAACCAGTATGAGTGTGGGCCAGTGTTTTAGTGATAGACTTTGTAATTTGCCTCAGTGTGACCCGAATTATGCGACTAGGCCTATCTTGTCAAGCTTCTTCTATATCCTATCACATTTTAGGATGTCTGATCTTTCATAGAAAATATTGCTTTCATTCGTGTTCAATGCCCTCATAAATAACTTGAATTATTTAATGGTACCCCTCTACACCACTAGCACATGGTCATCTATGTAACGAATGTCAACACATGCACCGCAAACTCAGACCCTGTATATACTTGGGTCTCCTTCCACCACCCCAGACTGCACCTCTTTTTTGTCAAAAGTATTTACCATCGAAAACAAAAATATGTTATTCAATACAATTTCAAGCAATTCAATCAACAATTCATAATGGGATCTGGTCAGAGGGTCTTGTATATCCAACCACTATGCCACCACATGTACCCCCACCCCATGGAGCATTGATGTGTGCAGGGACTCAACGTCAATGTGTACAAGAAGCCATTCTTCAGGAATGAACATATTTTTCAACCTACAGAGCACATCACTGGTCTCTAGCATAAATGAGGTAAAATCTGCTACAAGATGCTCAATTCTCTTATCAATGTACTTCCCAAGATGACCCAAGAGACTACCCACCCCTGATACTATTGGCCTCCCTGGTGGTCTATTCAGACTTTTATGCACTTTGGGCAAAATAAAGAAGGTAGAGATATAATATTACTCCACTTTCATATGTTCAAATTCATGCTTAGACGGGGGCGTGGCCTGACGCAGCATGGAGTGGGACGTGTATGCCCTGAGCTCCGTCCATTACTCCTATGAAATCTCATTCTGAACTCCACAAACTCCGGCATCCACCTGCAAAACCTCCCTGGGCACTCTCCACACATTAAACTCTGCAGGCCTTCAGCCATACGGTGGCCCAAACGGAGTGGCGATCTCCCACGTGGCGGCCGCCGCATTCAGGAAAGTCCGCAGCTTCGGCCTACTCCCGGAGGTCCGTGGCCATCTTGATACACCGGATCCTCCGGCCAGCGCTGTATTCTGACCCTGCTACCTTCTGAACCAACCTACACAGGATTGAAAATACACAAAACGACACCCCAGACCCCTGAGGCATGTCACTGATGAAATTGCAGAAAGTGGCGGTGGCGAAACTCGAACAGTACCGCCGACAGGAAAAGGAGGGTATGGAAAAAGATGGCGCTCCTGAGAAGGTGGGGGGGAGAACGAATGGCAGGTGACACTGACTGCTTGAAGCAATCACTCTTTGCAGAACTTCCCTCACAGCGCAAATTGAGGAGGTAAAGATGCATATTTCCCTTATAATGCAGAACTTCCAAAAGCTCAGAGACCGGGTGAAGGAGACAGAGACCAGGCTGAGCACAGTGGAGGACGCCATTCCACCTCTACAGACATCCGTAGACCGCATGCAACAGCAATTACACCAACTCCTCACTAACTAAGATGATATGGAGAACAGGCTGAAAAGATGTAATTTGCGCCTTATAGGTCTGCCAGAGGGGACTGAAGTTAAGGACACTACCATGTTCTTAGAACAACTCCTAATCACCACCTATGGGAGAGAGGCCTTCTCCACCGTGTTTGCAGTGGAGTGAGCACACCGCATGCCAGCCAGACCCCCCCCGCAGGGAGCCCCCCCGCACATTTATAGCAAAACACCTTAACTATAAAGACCGAGATGCAGCTCTGAGAATGACAAGGGAGAAAGGCAATGTCAGGGAAATACTGTGTCTCACCGCCGGGTTCCAGGGTTGCGCACGCGCGGTAGAGCAGCGCAACGAATGGTACAGGTACGCCGGGTAACGGGTGCGCATGCGTGGGTCCGCGGCACTCGGGTATCTGACACAGCCCAGCCAGTGCGCCTCACCGTTGTGCGCGGCGCTGACAGAAGACGAGTGCGCATGCGCACTCGTCCGGGTATCCCACCTGACCACTCACCTGGCCTATAAAAGGCTTCCCCTGTTTGCTCTCAAATTGCTGGTTTGTTGTCTCTTCTGAGTCCTGTCTCCAGTCCTGTATCCTGTATCCTGTATCCTGTATCCTGTATCCAGTACCCTGTATCCTGTACCTGCTTGACTACCTGTGCCGACCCGGAATCCGTCTGACCACCGCTGCCGTTACTTACCTGTGTTTGAACCCCTGGCTTGCTTCCTGGATACTTCTACTGCCTGATTACCTGTGCTTGACCCTCGGCTTGCCTACTGGACATTCTCTGAGTTACTTACCTGTGTTTGACCCCTGGCTTGCTTCCTGGATACTTCTACTGCCTGATTACCTGTGCTTGACCCTCGGCCTGCCTACTGGACATTCTCTGAGTTACTTACCTGTGTTTGACCCCTGGCTTGCTTCCTGGCTACTTCTACTGCCTGATTACCTGTGCTTGACCCTTGGCCTGCCTACTGGACATTCTCTGAGTTACTTACCTGTGTTTGACCCCTGGCTTGCTTCGTGGATACTTCTACTGCCTGATTGCCTGTGCTTGACCCTCGGCCTGCCTACTGGACATTCTCTGAGTTACTTACCTGTGTTTGACCCCTGGCCTGTTCCCTGGAGACTCCTGCTGCTGGACCACCTGTGTTTGACCCTCGGCCTGCTTGCTGGACTATCTCTTGCTCCTTGTGCTTGACCCCCGGCTCGGTGTTCTGGACTTGCAGTTCTCTCATGCTCCCGAGGGTCCTCCTTCAGCATATGCTCTGGTACCTCTGCAACCTCTGCCTGATCACAGCCCTGCCAGGTGTCTACTTCCAGTGCAGCATCAGCCTCTCCTGGTCAACGTCGCTACTGCACACCACCTGCAACACTCCTGCTGGCAACCCGTGCATATTTGTATCCGGTGTCCTCTGTACCCACTCCAGAGGCATCGTGCGCCTAGTCGCAAGGGGAGCAGCTCTCAGCATATCGGCCCGGGTGAGTACCTGTGACAGTACAAACCAGCCAATGTCCGAGGACGACAGAGCTGGTTCACCCCTTGAGGCCTTATGCCAGCAGGTGACAGCCCTTACTCAGGCTGTACAACGCCTCCAAGATGGGTACTTTCAGATCGAAGGACGTCTTCAGCACTTGACCTTGTCTCCAAACCAAGCGGACCTGTCACCCCCTGCAGCCAGCACCTCCACTCTCCCTCCAACACCTGGAGGTGCTCTCCCTGCCTATGACATGTCTCATCCTGATCCCAGGGTCCCCACACCAGAACGTTTTTCCGGGGATCGAAGGAAATTTCGCTCTTTTAAAAATTCTTGTCTGCTACACTTAGCACTACAACCCAGGACTTTCCAGTTGGAATCCATCAAGGTGGGTTTCATTATCTCCTTACTTTCAGATGACCCTCAATCCTGGGCATACCATTTGATGGAACAAAAGAGCCCGCAGCTGAATTCTGTAGAGACTTTCTTTTCCGCTATGGCAGCACTCTACGAGGACTCCCAACGCACAGGTACGGCAGAATCTACCCTGCACACCCTATCCCAGGGGAGAAGGCCCGTAGAGGACTATGTAGTAGATTTCCGCAAATGGGCCGCAGATACAGACTGGAATGAGTCTGCTCTAAAGTACCAATTCCGTTTGGGGCTATCCGAGGTATTGAAGGATGAACTGGCCCGAGGAGAGATCCCAACCACTTTCACAGACCTCTGCCAACTTGTCATTAAACTTGATCGTCGATTGCGGGAACGACGGGCAGAGAAACTTCAGAGTCCTCGTCCCACCTGGATGATGCCCCGGGTCCCTCCGGCACCTGCTCCTTCTTGGAACTCCCGCTCTCCTCCTCATGGGGAACCTATGCAGTTGGGCTTGGCACGGTCCCCCCTATCTGCTGAAGAAAGGCTCCGCCGTCGACAAGCTAACCTCTGTCTCTACTGCGGAGGCACGGGACACTACCTACAGAAATGCCCGTAAGACCCAGTAAGTGTCCTTCTCGGTCCCTCTCGAGTTCACACACTGCTGGAATTCCGCATTTTCACTTGACTGTTCCACTCTCCCTACAGGTAGCGGGAGAGTCCTTCCAGTTGGGAGCCATCCTTGACTCCGGAGCCTGCAGTTGCTTTATGGACCTGACCTTGGCACGACACTTGAACCTTCCTTTAACTACCAAGAAGCAACCTCTTCAAATCCAGCTGGCTGATGGCTCTCCACCTTGTTCAGGACCGGTTACCCAGGAAACCGCTCCCATCATGACCTGCACCCAGTCAGGTCATCACGAACTTTTACGTTTTGACCTTATCCACTCTCCTATGTTCCCCATCATCCTGGGGTACCCCTGGCTACTGGCTCACAATCCTCGGATCGACTGGGTCAACAGGGAAGTGGAGTTCTCCTCCCCTTACTGCCTGCAGCACTGCTTTCCGGATAAGCCCGCAGGACCTCTTACTCATCTTGCCATGCAACCCAGTACCAAGGACCTGCAACATGTTCCAACACCCTACCGAGACTTCATGGACATTTTCGATGAAAGAAAAGCCGAAGTTCTTCCCCCTCATCGCTCATATGATTGTCCGATTGATCTCCTACCAGGGGCTGAGATCCCCTTCGGAAGAATTTTCCCCTTGTCCGAAACTGAGCTTGAAGCCCTACGGGTGTATATTGACGAAAATCTCGCTAAAGGGTTCATTCAGCCATCTTCTTCGCCAGCAGGGGCTGGGATTTTCTTTGTTGAAAAAAAAGACGGTTCCCTCAGACCCTGTGTGGATTACAGGGAACTCAACAAAATTACTATCAAGAACAGGTACCCACTCTCACTCATCCCCGAACTCTTCCAGAGGCTCAGGACTGCCAAGGTCTTTACCAAGCTTGATCTCCGTGGGGCCTACAACTTGGTTAGAATACGCTCTGGGATGAGTGGAAGACGGCTTTTAGGTCCAGATTCGGCCATTTCGAGTACCTGGTCATGCCGTTTGGACTTTGTAATGCCCAGCTACCTTCCAGCACCTTGTCAATGACATTTTCCGTGAGTATCTGGATAACTTCCTCATTGTATATCTTGATGATATTTTGATTTTTTCCGACTCCCTAGAAGCTCATCGTCAACATGTCCGGAAAGTTCTTCTCATTCTCCGTAAACACGGGCTCTACGTCAAAGGAGAGAAATGCGAGTTCGAGACCGATACCATCCAGTTCCTGGGCTTTATCATAACCACCGGAGGAGTACTGATGGACCCGCAAAAGGTGAAGGCCATCCAGGATTGGCCTGCCCCCACAGACAAAAGGTCAGTCCAACGTTTTATCGGCTTTGCCAACTTTTATAGACGGTTCATTCAGGGGTTTTCTGCCATTGTGTCCCCAATCACCCAACTTACCCGTCAGCAAGTCAAGTTCCAATGGACACCCCAAGCGCAAGGCGCATTTGAGAAGCTCAAGGAACTTTTTTCCTCTGCACCCATTTTACAGCACCCTGACCCTGAACTTCCTTACGTCTTAGAAGTGGACGCTTCAGATTCTGCTATGGGAGCAATCCTATCGCAGAGAAGTGGCCCAAAGGCCCTACTCCACCCGGTCGCCTTTGCCTCCCGAAAATTGAGTCCCCCTGAAAGGAATTACGACGTAGGCGACCGGGAATTACTTGCGATTAAGTTCGCTCTTGAGGAATGGAGATACCTGCTAGAAGGAGCCTCCCAACCCATTCTTATCTTCACAGACCATCGCAACTTGGAGTACCTCAGGGCTGCAAAACGCCTTAGACCCAGACAGGCCCGCTGGGCCTTGTTCTTTTCCCGGTTTAATTTCCACATCACTTACCGTCCTGGCTCCAAGAATGGCAAGGCGGATGCCTTATCCCGTATGTTCCTGGACACTGAATCCTCTAAAGAACCTGCTACCATCCTGTCCGCCCACAATTTCCTCCATGCTATTCAGCCTGACTTGACTACAGCCCTTAAACAAGCTTCCAACCAGTTCTCCTCTCCTACGTTACCTTTTCTTGAAAGGAAACAGGACTTACTTTGGGCCCATGCCCGAATCTTTGTTCCTCCTCCTGTCAGACTCCAAGTCCTGCAGACCCTTCATGACCACACGATGTCCGGCCACTTCGGAATACAGAAGACAGTGGACTTGGTAGGTCGGTCTTACTGGTGGCCGGGCTGGAGAAAGGACTGCCAGGAATACGTTCTTTCTTGTAACACTTGCCAGAGGAACAAGGGGTCCAACATCAAGTCCTGGGGTCTGTTACGTCCACTACCCATCCCGGAACGTCCATGGAAGGAAATTTCCATGGACTTCATCGTAGACTTACCCCCCTCGGATTCCTTTACCACAATTCTGGTTGTCATTGACCGTCTTTCAAAGATGGCCCACTTCCTGCCCATGAAAGGTACCCCTTCGGCTTCCGCTACCACAGACATCTTCATCAGAGAAATTATAAGGTTACATGGAGTACCAGCTAACATCACCTCAGACCGGGGGGTACAGTTCACCTCCAGATTCTGGAGAGACCTCTGCAAATCCCTTGAAATCAGGACTTCCATGTCTTCAGCATACCATCCACAATCCAACGGCCAAACTGAACGCACTAATCAGACCCTCGAACAGTATCTGAGATGTTTTTGTTCATACTCCCAAGATGACTGGTCAGGCCTACTACCCTACGCAGAGTTTGCCTATAATAATTCTCTGCATTCTGCCATTAACCAAACGCCCTTCTGGGCAAACTACGGCTATCACCCTTCTTTTCTTCCAGATTCCATCCCAGACGTCCCTACTCCAGCTGCACAGGACCTAGTCAAACATATCCAGGACAACTTTCTCCGGATCCAACAGGCCATGAAGGAAGCACAGAGGGGGTATGAGGTACAGTACAACCGGGGCAGGAAGGAATGCCCGCCTTTCCAGATTGGTGAGAAAGTTTGGTTATCAACCGCTAATTTGAAACTCCCCTGTCCTTCTCGGAAACTGGGTCCCACACCCTTAGAAAGCCTGAAGGCGGTGATTGGTTTTTGGGGTTCCGAACGCAGCTAGGCTCCCAAAAAGTCCCACACATGTGGTATCCCCGTACTCAGGAGAAGCAACAGAATGTATTTTGGGGTGTATTTCCACATATGCCCATGACATGTTTGAGCAATATATCATTTAGTGACAACTTTTTGTAAAAAAAATATATATATATTTTTTTTTTTTTCATTATTCAATCTCTTGGGAAAAAAAAAAAAATAATTAAATGGGCTCAACATTGCTCTCATCAAATAGCTTGGGGTGTCTACTTTCCAAAATGGGGTCATTTGGGGGGGGTTTGAACTGTCCTGGCATTTTATGCACAACATTTAGAAGCCTATGTCACACGTCACCCACTCTTCTAAACCACTTGAAGACAAAGCCCTTTCTGACACTTTTTGTTTACATGAAAACATATTTTTTTTTTGCAAGAAAATTACGTTGAAACCCCAAACACTATATATTATTGTTAAAGCAAAGGCCCTACAGATTAAAATGGTGGGTGTTGCATTTTTTTTTTCCACAAAGTATTTGCGCAGCGATTTTTCAAACGCATTTTTTGTGGAAAAATACACTTTTTTTTATTTTAAATGCACTAAAACACACTATATTGCTCAAATTTTGATGAAATAAAAAATATGATCTTAGGCCGAGTACATGGATACCAAACACGACATGCTTTTAAAATTGCGCACAAACACGCAGTGGCGACAAACTACATACATTTTTAAAAGCCTTTAAAAGCCTTTACATGATACCACATTAGATTCACGGAGGAGGTCTACTGCTAAAATACTGCCCTCGATCTGACCTTCGCGGTGATACCTCACATGCATGGTGCAATTGCTGTTTACATATGACGCCAGACCAACGCTTGTGTACGCCTTTGCGCAAGAGAAGGGGGGGCAGGGGTGCTTTTTTTTTTTTTTTTTGTTTTTTTTTTTTATTTTTTTAGCTTTTTTTATTTTATTTTTAAAACTGTTCCTTCCATTTTTTTTCTTTGTTATGATTTTTATTGTTATCTCAGGGAATGTAAATATCCCTATGATAGCAATAGGCAGTGACAGGTACTCTTTTTTTGAAAAAATTGGGGTCTATTAGACCCTAGATCTTTCCTCTGCCCTCAAAGCATCTGACCACACCAAGATTGGTGTGATAAAATGCTTTCCCAATTTCCCAATGGCGCGGTTTATATCCGGGAGGGGGGACATTCCCTCCCACTGCTTGTAAAAGCAGTCTAGAGGCTAATTACCCGCTAGAATTGCTTTTACATGAAAGCCGATCACTGGCTGAAAAGAATGATACCAAGATGATACCTAAACCTGCAGGCATCATTCTGTATAACCATTCAAAGTCCAGCAACATACTGGACATATATTGTAATCTTTTTTTTTTCATGCAGCCTCTTGGCTGAACGAAAAAAAGAGATTGATTGGTGGGTATGCCCACCATTAGAATACCTCCCTTCATCCACCCACTTCTAATGATGGGCATACATGCACCATTTATATATGCCGATGCATGGGGGCATCCTCCCGCAAAAGTTATGCCGTGTACACACGGTCGGAATTTCGACCGTATGTACGTGGCATTAGGAGCCAATCGCTCCTCCCCCCCCCTGCTGCCCCCATGCTTCGGCATATATGCTCTTTTTTTAACTGTGGTGGTGAAATCACCTCCTACAGCGTTGGAGTCGCGGCTTTATGTATCGTGGGAGCAAACGCTGTTGCTGTCAAGATAAATAAATCCGCGTTGCAACTGAATGGCGCACCTGAAAACAAAAAAATGCTCAACACTAAAACACAGTAAACAAAATTACATACCTGAAAAGCAAGCGTGATAAAACATGATAAAACATAATAAAACATTGCAGAATAGAATGGAGTAAAAAAAAGAGCAACAATAGAGAGAGAATAGAGTGAGAGAGAGAACAATAAAACGACAACTATTTTATTTTTTTTATTTTTTTGAGATTCACAGGTAAAAAAGCTCCTGACTGAAGCGACTGAATCAAAACGCTACCACAAAAAACTGTTAGCGATCGCAGGGATCAGGCCTGACTCTGCGAACGCTGCAGTTATGTGTGCTTAGTGTTTTGTAAGTGACAGTGATCGATCGATACTGCACTTGGGTGGGCTGGGCTGGGCGGAGGGGGAAAACGCAGGTGCTAGCAGGTATCTGGGCTGATCCCGCTAACATGCGTTTTTTTTTTGGAACCCTAAACTGCTGGGACGCTAGTATAGATCTGATCAGATCAGATATCGATCTGTTCAGATACTGTGCCACTAAGGGAGGTGTATGCTTTGCGCGTGGGTGTTTGCGGTACTGGCACTAACCTGGGGCGACGCAGACCTTATTTGACCCTAAAAACCTAATTGATATCACCCGCCGGGCGATCAGGGGGTTAAACCGTTATTGGGTAATAAATGGCGGGTGCCCTGACAGTATAAAAAAACAAGCTAACTAACCAGCGTCACCCGTAACAGTAATACAAAAAAAAACTGGTTACCTAGCGACACTAATGCAGCGATCAGAAAAACGATCGCTTAGTGACACTGGCAAAAGGGGGTGAAAGGGTTAACTAGGGGCAATCAGGGGGTTAAACCTTTATTAGGTAATATATGGGGGTACCTGACGCTATATAAAAACCTGACGGGGAACCTAAATAACGAAATAACTAACTGGCTAACCAGCGTCACCAGTGACAGTTATACAGTGATCACTGGTGAAAGGGTTAACTCTAGGGGCAATCAGGGGGTTAAAACCTTTATTTAGGTTGTAATATGGGGGTACCTGACCTATAAACCTATTTATGAACCTATATAAACATGGCGGTTACCTAAAAAAAAAAAATGGTTACCTAGCGACACTAATGCAGCGATCAGAAAAACGATCGCTTAGTGACACTGGCAAAAGGGGGTGAAAGGGTTAACTAGGGGCAATCAGGGGGTTAAAACCTTTATTAGGTAATATATGGGGGTACCTGACGCTATATAAAAACCTGACGGGGAACCTAAATAACGAAATAACTAACTGGCTAACCAGCGTCACCAGTGACAGTTATACAGTGATCACTGGTGAAAGGGTTAACTCTAGGGGCAATCAAGGGGTTAAAACCTTTATTTAGGTTGTAATATGGGGGTACCTGACCTATAAACCTATTTATGAACCTATATAAACATGGCGGTTACCTAAAAAAAAAAAAATGGTTACCTAGCGACAGCAGTGACACTAATACAGCGATCAGAAAAACGATCGCTTAGTGACACTGGCAAAAGGGGGTGAAAGGGTTACCTGGGGGGCAATCAAGGGGTTAAACCTTTATTAGGGGGGGGTAGGGGGCTACCTTGGACCTAAAACTAACTGCCCTGACAGTTATTACAGTCACACTGACACTAAATGCAGTGATCAGTAAATAAATGATCACTGCAATTAGTGACACTGTGACTGGGGGGGAGGGGGTGATCTGGGGGGTGATCAGGGGGGTGACAGGGGGGTGGAATATGTGCCTAACTGTACTGGTGTCAGTGTAGTGTTGTGCACTAACCTGTACATGTTCGCCGCTCGGCGTCTCCGGTCACATAGACCGGCGCACCGAGCGTGACATCACTTCCGCCTTCCTGTCTATACAATAGACAGGAAGGGGAAGTTTCTCATTGGCCAGGAGCGATCGCGAGGGGGTGGCCAGAAACCACTGGCCGTCCCCTCGTCCCGGATCGCTCCTGAAGCGATCCCGACCGTCCCTGCCGGCGGAGGGGGGTCCGATCGGACCCCCCAACCGCCGGAAGAATGTCACGTACAGGTACGTGATTCTGCCTGTACGTGCCATTCTGCCGACGTAAATATACAGGGGGCGGTCGGGAAGTGGTTAAACGTGCAGTAATACACTAATATATACGGCATTAAACATGCAGTAACGCACTGAAATATACTGCGCTAAAAATGCAGTAATGCACTGAATATACTGTATTAAATGTACTGTAATGCATGAATGGTCACACTACACTCACACTGAACTATCACTAGATTCACACTAAACTGATATTCTAAACTGACGATAGAAGCACAATAGTACACTAATCTCCACGCCAATATCACACTGCAAATGGCCGCTATGGGGAAAATATTTTTATAGTGTTGGACAGGACTAAGAGCAATGAGCCATGATTGGATATAGTCATCATTACTTTCTCCAATCATGGCTCTGACAGTGCTCTGTGCCCTGATTGGGCAAAGCTTTCCTTGCACCAGCCCATCACGGCTTTAAATGCACTGTGGCGCTGTGGCGCAGTGCATTGTCGTCGTTTGGTGGGCCTAACAAATGGTTGAACGCCCCGATAACTTGGGTGTTCGTCGAACTGGTGAACAGTCAATGGAGTGGGAATATAGCCCAGTAAAAGGGAAACCGTTTACAGGGCAACAATAAGACAAAGCCAGGGGAAATGGTCCTCGGAAAAGTAACAGCAGGGGCGGTAAGGGTTGAAAGACTCATGCTGCGGAAGTTCAACTGTCCTGAGTAGTGGATGTAGTGGTCTTGGCATCAGGGGATCCAAGTAGGGAAATCCGAGAAGGGCTCTGGCACACAGCAGAGAGAGCAGACAGGGCAATCCGAAGAGAGCTCTGGGCATACAGCAGAAAAAAACAAGCAGGACAATCTGAGGAGGGCTCTGGGAACACAGCAGAGAGAGGCAGTGCAATCAAAGGAGGGCTCTGGGCAAACAACAGTCCTGGGTCCCCACAGGCAGAACATGGCTCCCTCAGAAAAGGTTCTACAAAGTGGGAAAAAAGGGGGTTTCCAGTTTCTGGAAAGAAGCGCAGACCAGGGTCCAGGAAGTAGCACACTGTCCATACTGAACTATCAGACTCAGCAGTTTTAAACACCTTCCAGTCTACTTCCAGTGGAACAGGCAAACAAAAGTTCCCCTGTGTCCATTAGGGATGGGCCTAACACCCCCCTGTTTGGTTTGCACCAGAACATGCGAACAGGCAAAAAATTTGTTCAAACACGCGAACACCGTTAAAGTCTATGGGACACGAACATGAACAATCAAAAGTGCTAATTTTAAAGGCTTATATGCATGGTATTGTCTTAAAAAGTGTTTGGGGACCTGGGTCCTGCCCCAGGGGACATGTATCAATGCAAAAAAAAAGTTTTAAAAACAGATGTTTTTTCGGGAGCAGTGATTTTAATAATGCTTAAAGTGAAACAATAAAAGTGTAACTTTTCTTTAAATTTCGTACCTGGGGGGTGTCTATAGTCTTTAGAACAGTCCGAGAGCAAAATTACATTTCTAAAGGAAAAAAAGTAATTTAAAAGTACTAGCGCTAGCTATAGTACAGGCTATAATGAATTGTTGGTCCCGGCAATACATATAAAAGTTCATTGATAAAAACGGCATGGGATTCCCCCACAGGGGAACCCCGAACCAAATTTTTTTTAAAAAAAGTGTGGGGGTCCCCCCAAATTCCATACCAGGCCCTCCAGGTCTGGTATGGATATTAAGCGGAACCCCATGCCAATTTTTTTTTTTTAAATGGTGTGGGGGTCCCCCTCAAAATCCATACCAGACCCTTCAGGTCTGGTATGGATTTTGAGGGGAACCCCCCACCAAAATAAAAAAAAATGGCTTGGGGTCCCCCCAAAAATCCATACCACACCCTTATCCGAGCACGCAACCTGGCAGGCTGCAGCCAATGAGGGGGGATGAGAGAGCGCGGGGGGGGTTTGGTGTAGCCCCCAAAGAACCCTGTCCCCATGTTGATGGGGAGAAGGGCCTCATCCCCACAACCCTTGCCCGGTGGTTGTGGTGGTCTGCGGGCGGGGGGCTTATCGGAATCTGGAAACCCCCTTTAACAAGGGGACCCCTAGATCCCGCCCCCCCTGTGTGAAATGGTAATGGGTACAAATGTACCCCCTACCATTTCAAAAAAAATGTGTGAAAATGGTAAAGAAAAAAGACAATATACACCTTGGGACAATTTCTTTATTAAAAAAAAATTTAAATAAAACTGTCCCATGGAGTCTTCTTCTTCTTGTGCTCTGACAAACTGAAAAAGAAAAAAAAAGAAGCATGCCACCTATGATCTGACAGTTCTTTCATAACTGAAGTCGGGGCCACATGATGATGTTGCTGGGTGACCCAGCCCCCCTCTGATGCACGGGGACATCCCTATGGCTTCCCGTAGCATCAGAGGGGGCGGGCCACCCAGTCTGCCCCCCATCTGATGCATGGGGATTTCCTGTAGTGTCAGAGGGGGCGAGGTAACCGAGTGACCCCGCCCCCTATGACGCTACGGGAAAGCCAAAGGAATGTCCCTGTGTGTCAGAGGGGGCAGGTCATCCGGCAATGTAATCGTGTGGCGCCGCCCTCAGTTATAAAAGAACTGTCACCCAAGAGGCCCGTCATTACGGTGGGTGCCTCCCATGGAGGCAGATCATAGGTGGCTTGCGACTTTTTTTTTTTTTTGCTTTTTCGGTCCATCGGAGCAAGAGAAGAAGAAGACTTTGTGGGACAGTTTTATTGTTAAATTTTTTTAATAAAGGATTTGTGCCAAGTCCTGTATTGTCTTTTTTTTACCCCGTTACCATTTCACACGGGGGGCTGGGATCTGGGGGTCCCCTTGTTAAAGGGGGCTTCCAGATTCCGATAAGCCCCCGCCCGCAGACCCCTACAACCACTGGGCAAGGTTTGTGGGGATGAGGCCCTTCTCCCCATCAACATGGGGACAATGTGCTTTGGGGGGCTACCCCAAAGCACCCTCCCAATGTTGAGGGCATGTGGCCTGCTACGGTTCAGGAGGGGGAGTGCTCTTTCGTCCCCCCTGTTTTCCTGAGGCCTGCCGGGTTGTGTGCTCGTATAAGGGTCTGGTATGGATTTTTGGGGGACCCCACTTCATTTTTTTATTTTGGTGTGGGGTTCCCCTTAAAATCAATACCAGACCGGAAGGGCCTGATATGGAGTTTGAGGGGACCCCCACGCATTTTTTTAAATTTTGGTTTGGGGGTTCCCCTGTGGGGGAATCTCATGCCTTTTTTATCAATGAACTTTTATGTGTATTGCCAGGACCGACAATTCATTATAGCCTGTACTATAGCTAGCGCTAGTACTTTTAAATGACTTTATTTCCTTTAGAAATGTAATTTTGTTCTCGGACTGTTCTAAACATGGGAAACATGCGTCACTTTACAGGTATACTATTGACAACCCCCAGGTACGAAATTTAAAGGAATATTACACTTTTATTGTTTTACTTTAAGCATTATTAAAATCACTGCTCCCAAAAATCGTCCGTTTTTAAAACTTTTTTTGCATTGATACATGTCCCCTGGGGCAGGACCCAGGTCCCCAAACACTTTTTATGACAATACCATGCATATGAGCCTTTAAAATTAGCACTTTTGATTTCTCCCATAGACTTTTAAAGGGTGTTCCGTGACTATGAATTTGCAGTGAAAAACCCAAATTGTTCGCTATTTGGCAAACAGGAGAACACCCGATGTTCGACTCGAACTTACGTTCAACTCGAACATCGGGACCATCCCTACTGATCAGCAATGTAATGAAGAATTTACACTGACGACCAATGTAATGGGGTATTTTAAATCAACAACTAATAAAGGGGGATTTCTACACTGGCCACCAATGTAAGGGGGGATTTACACTCACCACCAATTTAAAGGGGGCTTTTACATGGACCACCAATGTAAGGGAGGATTCAAAACTGATTACAAATGCAAGTTTGGATTTTTTTTACTGATTACTAATATAAAGAGGAATTTCTATATTGGCCACCCATGTAATGGGGATTTACACTGACCACTAATGTAATAAGAGCATTGACAGATTTACACTGACTACCAATGTAAGGGGGACCTTCACACTGGCCACTAGTGTGAATGAAAGGATTGTACACCAAGTCCCAATGTAATGAGAAAATGTATACTGACCACCAATGTAAATGAGACATTTAGCCTGCGTTCACATTTGTGTGTATCAGGAACGCATGCAAAATCGCTTTCTTGACACCACAGAAATGTGCTGCCCTTTAGCAGATACACAGCACTGCCATTAAATGTTCATGACATCCGATTCCTCACACATCTACTGAGATTTGCATATTCACATGCACCAAAATTTACAGTGCTGTGGCACCATGTTATTTTAAAAAGGGGTTCCACCTCCAGTTTGCTTACCTTTACAGAACAGGCTGATGTTAGGCTTAACCGCCAAAGTTGTAGGCAGGGCTTTTCAGCAAGCCCCTTTACCTTTCCATTGGGCAGCTTTCAGCAGAAGTGATGGTGGATATGGGTGAAAGTGATGGTGGAAGTGATGTCCCCTCAGGGGGGGCATGACATACATATGAATGTCGCTCCTATTTACATATCAATGCCGCCAGTCAAAGGCTATTTACATATTAACCTCCTTGGCGGTAATCCCGAGCGTGACTCGGGTCTGACTTTTTCTGTCAGGAGCGGTAACCCCGAGTCACGCTCGGGGTAGCAGTGCAGAGCATACAGCGGAGCCCTTACCTTGTCCTGGGTTCCAGCGATGCTCTCCACTGTCCTCGGCTGTCCTCGGCTGTGATCGCCAGCGCGATCACGGCATCTCACTTCCTAGTTCCGTTCCCTGCGAGCAGCAGCGGTCCACGGGAGCGGAACTGGGCGGGAGATTCAAAAGTTCAAAAGTTCAACACAACACACACACATATAAATAGAGGTGATACAGTGTAATCTGAGAGGATTACAGTGTATCATCTCAGATCTTACTGATACAGTGCCCCTTGCCCCAGTGCCCCTTGCCTCCAATAAAATTTTTAAAAGATGGAATCCAAAAAGCGCCATCTCGCTACAAAATCGCCTTTGGAGCAGTTGAATGACAGCGACACGGAATTGCTCCCAGAACTGAGCGATAGCGAGTCGTGGGGAGATTTGTCGTCTGACACGGATCTGACAAGTGACAGCGGTGATGATCCTGCACCTGACATCAGCGATGTGCGCACTTGGTGCCCTATTGAGTGCGATACTGTCAGGGATACCCTGTGGCAGGACAGGCACAGGGACGTGCGCGCGTGCGCACACATGTTCCCACGAGAACAGGCCGCACTGGGCAGCGGCGCATGAACGTGCGCAGTGACACACGACAGGCACGCGTGCGCAGGAATGAACAACAGGTGCATGTGCACACGCGCTAACTCAACTTGTTGCCAGTTCCCCTTTAAAAGGACAGCAGCTGCTCCAGTGCAGTGCTGTCTGATCTGCAGCTCTACCTGAGTCTGATCCTGTACCTGCTGTTGTTATCTGATCCTGCTACGTTTGACTACTGCTGCCTTCTCCTCTCCTGACCCGGCCTGCCTTGACCCTGCTATTTCTGAACCTGCTGACCTTCTGTTGCCAAATCTCTGCCTGCCTACTGACCACTCTCTGCCTGCTGTAGCTACCTGATTACCTGTGTTTGACCCGGCTTGTCTCACCTGCTTCAGTCTAGTCCTGATCCAGTCTCTGCCTAGATCCAGGGATCACTGACCTACACCTGTTACCACTGCTGCTACTGCCTCACCAGTCCAGTTCATCAGGTGGATCTTCTCTACTCTGTATCAGCTACTACGGATCATACAGGCACTCCTACCTCGCTGCGCTCCTGTACCACTGTTGCAACCCCAGTGGTCCTCGAGCCAGGGCTGTAAGAGAGGTCTCCTTCTACAGTTGGGCTCTGATACCAGGTACGTTACAGTATCAGACAGCCATGACTGAGCCTACAGAAGGAGCCTCACAGATGGAGGAAGTGGGCCGCCACCTCTCAGGGGTATCTTAAGTTGGAAGGACAAATTCAGGCACTTCCTGTCAGCTCAGCTCCAGTATCCTTCACTACACCCCCACCTGAGCCCAGAGTCCCCATTCCTGAGAAGTTCTCTGGGGAACGCAGCAAGTTTCGGGCCTTCCGCAACACATGTCACCTGCATTTTTCTTTGCAACCTCGGACTTTCACGCTGGAATCCACCAAGGTAGGATTTATAATTTCCCTGCTGCAAGGGGATCCTCAAGCCTGGGCTCACCGGTTGCTGGAAGGAGATGACATACAGACGCATACCATGTCATCTTTTTTCGATGCTATGTCTCTATTGTATGACGATCCACTACGCACTTCCACGGCAGAAGCCACGCTCCATGCACTCCAGCAGGGCCACAGAGCAGCTGAGGACTATATTGCAGACTTTAGATGCTGGAGCGCAGACACCCAGTGGAACAACGCAGCTCTGCGGCACCAGTTCCGCATGGGTTTATCTGAGAAGTTAAAAGATGAACTTGCTCGAGTGGAGATACCTGATACCTTGGAAGGACTTATCAGTCTAGTAATTCAGATTGACCGACGGCTCCGTGAGCGCCAATCAGAGAAAAGCACCCAGCGAATCACCCTGTATGGATGACACCCAAGATCCCAGTTCAGCTCCCTGCCAATTCAAGTTCTGTCTACCCTGCACCTGCCACTCCCAGGCCCATGCCACTCGGAGTAATGGGACACACATTATCCCCAGAGGAGCGTTCATGCCGCTGGCAGAGGAATCTTTGTCTTTATTGTGGAAGAACCGGCCATTATGTTCATGGGTGTCCCACAAAATTCAGCAGGCTCTCTCCCACTAACCTCACAATGCTGCCTGCCCAGGCGAACCACCTTACTCTTCCTCTGCTGGTCCAGCTTCCAGGAAAGACTATTCCAGTTAACGCTATTGTGGACTCCGGAGCTTGTAGTTGCTTCGTTGATTTAAATTTTGCCGCTCAGCAACATATTCCCTTGCGGCCAAAAACGCATGGACTATCCGTCTTTTTAGCTGACGGCTCACGTATCAGATCTGGACCAGTAACCCAAGAAACACCTCCTTTGCCTGTTACTTCCTCATCTCAACATAAGGAACTATTGACTCTTGATGCTATCACCTCCCCTTTGTTTCCGGTCATCCTGGGTCTACCTTGGCTCCAGGCCCATAACCCCCAGATCAACTGGGTGTCCGGGGAGATCAAGTTTTCATCATCATATTGTCAAAAGCATTGCCTGCCAGAACCTATAAGCACACCAGCAACCCTACTCTGCATGGACTCTGATCAAGATGTTCTTCAGTCTGTACCTAAAGCCTATCACCAGTACCTTGATGTCTTCAGCAAACAGGGAGCAGATACCTTGCCGTTTCACCGCTCATATGACTGTACTATTGACCTCTTACCCGGAGCTGCGATCCCGTTTTGGACGTGTATTCCCATTATCAGAACAGGAACAAGAGGCATTGAAAGAATATGTCGATGATAACCTCAAGAAGGGGTTCATCCGGCCCATCCACCTCCCCGGCCAGAGCCGGGATATTTTTCGTAACTAAGAAAGATCACTCTCTCCGTCCTTGTGTGGATTATAGGGAGTTAAATAAAATTACGGTAAAGAACCGCTATCCTCTGCCCCTCATGACTGAGTTGTTCCAGAAACTGAGATCTGCACAAATTTTTACTAAACTGGACTTGAGAGGTGCCTATAACCTGATACGCATTCGAAAAGGAGATGAGTGGAAGACGGCCTTTCGTACCAGATTCGGGCACTTCGAGTATCTGGTCATGCCCTTTGGGCTTTGCAACGCCCCGGCCACCTTCCAACATTTCATTAATGACGTGTTCCGAGATTTACTGGATATCTTCGTAATTGTCTACTTGGACGATATCTTAATTTTCTCTGGGTCCCTTGCTCAACACCGAGAGCATGTCAGCATCGTCCTAGGCTGACTTCGCCAACACAAACTATATGCAAAACCGGAGAAATGTGAATTTGAGCGGCAGAGCATCCAGTTCTTGGGATTAGTAATTTCTACAGCAGGAGTTGAACTGGATCCCCAGAAGGTGTCCGCCATACTGGAGTGGCCTGTACCCACAGACAAGAAGGGGGTACAACGCTTCGTAGGTTTTGCGAACTTTTATAGAAAATTCATTAAGGGGTTCTCTGCCATAATCACCCCAATAACACAAATAACTAAACAAAACCTGCGATTCTGCTGGAACTCTGAGGCGCAGAGCGCCTTCAAAACGCTAAAAAAGCTTTTCACCTTGGCTCCTATCCTCTAAACCCTGTGGCCTTCTTTTCACGGAAACTTTCTCCAGCAGAGAGAAATTACGATGTAGGAGATCGTGAACTACTGGCCATCAAAGCAGCACTGGAGGAGTGGAGATATTTGTTGGAGGGCGCTAACCATCCCATACTAATATATACCGACCATAAAAATTTTGAGTATTTAAGAACTGCCAAAAGACTGAAGCCACGACAAGCTCGATGGGCCCTATTTTTCACTCGTTTTTCCTTCCATATAACGTACCGACCTGGATCAAAAAACACAAAACCGGACGCTCTATCCCGTATGTACGATGATCCCAAGGACTTATCAACACCAGATACCATCCTACCTACAGGGAACTTCCTACTGTTGCAAACGGATCTCTTGTCTCAAATCAAACCGGCTTCCAGGAACATGCTCAGCCCCCCCCCCCCCCCCCCCAGAGTCATGCTAACCTCTAGAGATGGTCTGCTTTGGAAAGAAAACAACATTTTTGTTCCTGAGAATGTGCGAGTTGGGGTCTTGAAGATGTTCCATGACCATCCGCTGGCAGGCCATTTTGGCATACATAAGACCCTTGAACTTGTACGACGTACATTTTGGTGGCCTGATCTAGATACTTTCTGTAAGAAATATGTGAACTCATGCTCTGTTTGCAGTCAGAACAAGACAGCAAGAAGTAAGTCCTGGGCCCTGCTGAAACCTCTACCCATTCCTGATAAACCATGGAGGATGATCTCCATGGATTTTATAGTAGAACTTCCACTGGCCGAGGGATGCACGGCAATCTTTGTAGTAGTGGACCGATTAACCAAGATGGCTAATTTCTTACCCTTAAAGAGTACCCCATCTGCTATGGAGACGGCCCGAGTATTTATTAAGGAGATCGTGAGGTTGCATGGGGTCCCGGCAAACATTACATCTGATCGTGGTGTACAGTTCACCTCACGTTTCTGGAGAGCTTTATGTAAAGCGTTGAAAATTGAGTTGGCATTGTCCTCAGCTTACCATCCCCAAACCAATGGGCAAACAGAAAGGACAAATCAAACGCTCGAACAGTACATCAGTTGTTTCACTTCCTTTACTCAGGATGATTGGGTATCTTTACTACCACTGGCAGAATTTGCCTACAACAACGCCAATCACTCAGCTACAGGTCAATCCCCTTTCTTTTCTAATTATGGTTTCCATTTATCATTTCTGCCTGATTTCATTTCAGAATCTACAGTTCCGGCAGTACAAGATACCATGGATTTCCTCAACCACAACAACAAGATCTTTCAGGAAGCAATGGCCAAAGCACAAGCCGACAACAAGAAGGCTTTTGATAAAAAGAGGAGAGGAGAACTGAACCTGCAGCCGGGTGACCAGGTATGGCTTTCTACAACCAATCTTAAGTTAAAATGTCCGTCTAAAAAGTTGGCACCCAAATTTACTGGTCCCTTCCCGGTGAAGAGGAGGTTAAATGAGGTATCATATGAACTTTCCTTACCTGACTCATTTAAAATTCATCCTATATTTCATGTTTCACTACTAAAACCTGCAGTACCTGATCCCTTCCTTGACAGAGGACCCAAGCCACCGGAACCTGTTCTGATTGATGGGAATGAGGAGTTCGAAGTGGAGGCTATCCTGGACTGCCGGAGAAGGCGAAATCAGGTACAATTTCTGGTTAAATGGAGAGGATATGGCCTGGAGGATAACTCCTGGGAACCCGCATGCAATATCCATGCAAGAAGGTTAGTTCGTGCCTTTTTCCTTGCTCACCCTGAAAAGAAGAGCCTGTTGGGCATCCGGAGGCTGCCCCTTTGGGGGGGGGGGGCAATGTCAGGGATAGCCTGTGGCAGGACAGGCACACGGACGTGCGCGCGTGCGCACACATGTTCCCACGAGAACAGGCCGCACTGGGCAGCGGCGCATGAACGTGCGCAGTGACACACGACAGGCACGCGTGCGCAGGAATGAACAACAGGTGCATGTGCACGCGCGCTAACTCAACTTGTTGCCAGTTCCCCTTTAAAAGGACAGAAGCTGCTCCAGTGCAGTGCTGTCTGATCTGCAGCTCTACCTGAGTCTGATCCTGTACCTGCTGTTGTTATCTGATCCTGCTACGTTTGACTACTGCTGCCTTCTCCTCTCCTGACCCGGCCTGCCTTGACCCTGCTATTTCTGAACCTGCTGACCTTCTGTTGCCAAATCTCTGCCTGCCTACTGACCACTCTCTGCCTGCTGTAACTACCTGATTACCTGTGTTTGACCCGGCTTGTCTCACCTGCTTCAGTCTAGTCCTGATCCAGTCTCTGCCTAGATCCAGGGATCGCTGACCTACACCTGTTACCACTGCTGCTACTGCCTCACCAGTCCAGTTCATCAGGTGGATCTTCTCTACTCATCTGTATCAGCTACTACGGATCATACAGGCACTCCTACCTCGCTGCGCTCCTGTACCACTGTTGCAACCCCAGTGGTCCTCGAGCCAGGGCTGTAAGAGAGGTCTCCTTCTACAGTTGGGCTCTGATACCAGGTACGTTACAGATACGGACCAGGTAGCGCCCCCAAGATTTCCCTTCACTGGATCACCTGGGATGAAGGTCGAAGTTGAGCGTGGCCACCCTCTGGCATACCTGGAATTATTTCTCACAGAGGAGGTAATTCAAAAAATTGTGACCGAGACAAATCGCTACCAAGAGCAGCAATCCGCTACGCTGCATGCCAGGTTTTCCCGAAGCAGAAGGTGGGAACCGGTGACTAAAGAGGACATCTGGCTGTTTCTCGGACTCATTATTCTTCAGGGCGTGGTGGGGAAACCGCGCCAGAAATGGTACTGGACCACCAACAAGTTACTGGCCACTCCGTTTTTGGTACTGTGATGTCGGAATACCGTTTTTCCCTCATCATGAAATATTTTAACTTCACTAACAATGAAGAGTTTGATGAGGCCACGCATCCTGCGCCCAAGCTAAAAAAAATCTGGGAGGTATGCCAAATTATTGGAAACAATTTCCAGCGGGCCTACGTGCCAGAAAGGGACGTCAGCGTGGATGAGAGTTTGATGGCCTATAAGGGACGCCTAAGCTGGATCCAGTATATTGCATCCAAAAGAGCGCGGTTTGGCATCAAAACATACATGCTCTGCGAGTCATCCACTGGGTACATATGGAACTCGGTCATTTACACTGGTAAAGGCACGAAATTCAACCCAAGGTACAGCGGCTATGGGATGGCCACATCATCTGTCCTAACACCACTGGAGCCATTACTGAACCAGGGATATTGTGTCACCATGGACAATTTTTATACGTCGCCGGAGCTGTTTGAGGTTTTGATCCAAAACAAAACTGATGCTTATGGTACGGTTAGGCCTAACCGACGTGACATGCCATCTAGGTTTGCCAAAAAAAAAAACGAAAAACCAGTGAAAGTGTTGCCTGGCAGAAGGGGAAGATGATGGCAATACGTTGGCGAGACAAGAAGGACGTGTGTCTCATGAGCACTGTGCACAGTACCTCCACTGCCACGGTCCACACAAAAGGTGGGAAAGATGTGCTGAAGCCGCAAGTCGTGATCGACTATAATTGCACCATGGGAGGTGTCGACCGAGCTGATCAGGCAATGACCTTTTATCCGACGGAAACAGCAGAAAAAATACTACAAAAAGATTTTCAGGCATCTTCTGGAACAATGCCTTTGGAACGCCTACATCTTGTACCGAGCAGGGAGTGACAGGCCTTTTGTTCATTCGGATTTTATCTGGAAGGTGGCTGAGCAAATTTTCCTCAAACACCAGATGCCATTAGTGGATGCGAACAGAGCTGGACGATGTGCTGTTGGTGTTGCCAACCCAGAACGCCTAACAGGTCGTCACTTTATGGACTATATACCACCAACCGCAAAAAAGGCAGCACCTACCAGGATGTGCGTGGTTTGCTGTTCCAACAGAGATGACAAGGGAAAAAAAATCAGAAAAGAAAGCCGGTTATATTGTCCGGATTGTGACGTCGGACTGTGTGCTGTACCCTGTTTTAAAATTTACCACACTCAGGATGTTTATTAAATTGTCTTTGTCTGACAAATTTCTTTAGTTTGTATTATATTATTGAATAAAATGATATTATTTAAAAATTTAAAATCATGATTTTGTGTTTTAAACTTTATCACATCTGGGATGTCTACTAGAGTCTTGTTTGGTCAGGTTTAAGTAAGTAATTACTAAGAATTGCAGGCCTATAATACATAGCATCAAATTTCCATGCAAAATAATTGTACCGCTTTCAGCACAAAATTCCAGCCAGAATCATACCGCCAGGGAGGTTAATGCCGGTTGTTTACATGTAAACACAGGGTCTTCAGGTGAGTCATCTGTACACGGCAATAGGACAGAGCTCGGCAGCTTTAGTAACAGAACTTCAAACTGAGATAGTGGGACACAGCATGGGACTAAAACTTCCAGGGACAAGGGAATTTAAACTGGGATAGTTGGCAAGTATGAGGCAGCTGCTTTGGGCCCAAGGGCAGCTGCCCATTTTGCCCTGCCTTAAAGACAGCCCTGTATATGCATACATTTCTATTTAGTGTATATTATCTGAAGTTTATTCCCTTAAAATCATACTAATGAGCTGTTTATACACAGTAAACAGCATCTAACTATAACAAGAGCAGTCATAACATGCTGATTTAAAATATGCACCATCTGTGAGCCATGCCAAATAGCTGTTTTTATGAAAATGTTGCTTCAAGAGGTAGTTTTATACAGTATGTTCTTTTTTAAGAAATTAATTTTCTTGGAAATCATTTATTTAATAACTGTTATATACAGTATATACAGTATCTCACAAAAGTGAGTACACCCCTCACGTTTTTGTAAATATTTTATTATATATTTTCATGTGACAACACTGAAGAAATTACACTTTGCTACAATGGAATGTAGTGAGTGTACAGCTTGTATAACAATGTAAATTTGCTGTCCTCTCAAAATAACTCAACACACATAAATTAATGTCTAAACCACTGGCAACAAAAGTGAATACAGCCCTAAGTGAAAATGTCCAAATTGGGCCCAATTAGCTATTTTCCCTCCCTGGTGTCATGTGACACGTTAGTGTTACAAGGTCTCAGGTGTGAATGGGGAGCAGGTGTGTTAAATTTGGTCACAGGAAGTTCAACATGGCACCTTATGGCAAAGAACTCTATGAGGATCTGAAAAAAAGAATTGTCGCTCTACATAAAGATGGCCTAAGCTATAAGAATAATGCCAAGACCCTGAAACTGAGCTGCAGCACGGTGGCCAAGACCATACAGCAGTTTAACAGGACAGGTTTCACTCAGAACAGGCCTCGCCATGGTCGACCAAAGAAGTTGAGTGCACGTGCTCGGCGTCATATCCAGAGGTTGTCTTTGGGAAATAGACGTATGAGTGCTGCCAGCATTGCTGCAGAGTTTGGAGGGGTGGAGGCTCAGCCTGTCAGTGCTCAGACCATACGCCACACACTGCATCAAATTGGTCTGCATGGCTGTTGTCCCAGAAGGAAGCCTCTTCTAAAGATGATGCACAAGAAAGCCCTTAAACAGTTTGCTGAAGACAAGCAGACTAAGGACATGGATTACTGGAACCATGCCCTGTGGTCTGATGAGACCAAGATAAACTTATTTGATTCCGATTGTGTCAAGCGTGTGTGGCAGCAACCAGGTGAGGAGTACAAAGACAAGTGTGTCTTGCCTACAGTCAAGCATGGTGGTGGGAGTGTCATGGTCTGAAGCTGCATGAGTGCTGCCCGCATTGGGGAGCTACAGTTCATTGAGAGAACCCTGAATGCCACCATGTCCTGTGACATAATGAAGCAGGGCATGATCCCTTCCCTTTGGAGACTGGGCCGCAGGGCAGTATTTCAACATGATAACAACCCCAAAAAAATCTCCAAGACGACCACTGTCTTGCTAAAGAAGCTGAGGGTAAAGATGATGGACTGGCCAAGCATGTCTCCAGACCTAAATCCTATTGAGCATCTGTCTCTAACATCCACCAGCTCCATGATGTCGTCATGGAGGAGTGGAAGAGGACCCCAGATGTAAACTGTGAAGCTTTGGTAAACTCCATGCCCAAGAGGGGAGCCTAAAATGGATTTATCATTGAGCCCAGAAGGTCCATGCAAGTGGAGACCAGAGTGACTGCCCCATTAATATCTTCACCCTTAGAACCTGTTTGGTAACATATACTGTGTATATTGGAATTATGAGTGCACAACTAGCACATTTTTTAAACATTTATTGACTGTAAATATATTGCACCCAGGATGTGGAGCTTCCACTGAAATGTAGATTACACTGCAATTTTTCCAACTGGAAGAATGACACAGGTGTTGTGATACAGGGATACAGGTAAGGCAAACAGTCAGCATACAAGTGAAAAAATATATATACTCTTTTTGCAGGGAAAATTTCTAGGTAAATGTTCTCTTTTGTTGTTGTAATTGTAATCCACAGTA
Organism: Lithobates sylvaticus; assembly: GCA_028564925.1. NCBI lineage: Eukaryota > Metazoa > Chordata > Amphibia > Anura > Ranidae > Lithobates > Lithobates sylvaticus. The sequence goes on from CM053026.1 coordinate 173,831,751, forward strand.
TCCATGTCTTTGCTAGTTTTATAAAACACTATAGAATAAGCAGAAAGCACAAATGCATTGTGTGACATATTCAAAGAACCTTTAATATAAAAAAAATAGCAAAAACTGGTACTCAAATCTATTCTTTATATACTGACTTTGTGATATAAAATACCCCCAAAAAGAGACCTTCTCAATACTCAATGCACAGGAGAAATCCCTACAATAGATCCTGTTAGAGAGCATCCAGGAGTTAAAATGTATTGAATCCAAAATATGTAAGAAGTGCACACAATTTCATGCAGGACATAGATGTAAAAGTAGGTCTAGGAGTGGATATAAGGACAACTCTAAAGATGTGGAGGAGGGAAATACAGAAATACAGAAATTTTTTATGAGAGGACCAAAGAGGAGAAAAATAAAAAGAAATAGATCAAGGACAAGGGAAACAAATAGCGAAAGGGAAAAGAAATAGTGAAAAGATCAGATTAGATCAGTACTCAAAAAGCCCCCGTCCCCACATGTATTCGGGAGAACTTGCAGATACTGATTTGAGACCGTACAATTATTAATCGTAATATTACTATTCTGACTGAGATGGAACTATATATTGACCACATTTCACTTCTGACTAGAGGCCTGAGTTTCTCCCCTATGTGTGGAGGTAACCAATTTGATATATATATATATATATATATATATATATATATATATATATATATATATATATATATATATATATATATATATAAGGATTTATGTCTGTTCCTTAGAAGGGTCAGGAGAAAATAATTTAAAGTGTAGGTCCGCCCAAAATTCTTTAATAAAAACCAGCAGCAACACATACTGAAGCTGCTGGCTTTTAATAATAGGACACTTACCTGTCCTGGAGTCCAGCGATGTCGGCACCGCAGCTGATGTTTCCATCAGCTGTCAGGTGCTGCCGCCGCCATTGCAGGTAAGTGTACCTGGCAGTGTAGCCTTTCAGCTTCACAGCGGGAACCCTACTGCGCATGCGCGAGGCTGGCTCCTCTCTCCTACTGGCCCGGCAACAGGGGAAGGAGGAGGGAGGAGGAGGGAGCCCCAGCTGTGACGTCAATAGCCGCAGCTGAGGCTCCCAGAAGTGGGAAAGGATACCTGTCAAGGACAGGTGTCCTGTCCCCCCTCCACCTCCGAAAGGTGCCAATTGTGGCACCAGAGGGGGGGAGGAATCAGATGAATGGAAGTTCCACTTTTGGGTGGAACTCCGCTTTAAGTGGTTATGACAAAGTATGACCTTTAGGATTTACATACTTTGGAATATCTTCAAGAACAAACATGGCTGACCAAGAATGTGCTAGATCCTCCCCCACCCTTGGGTTCAAAAAATACATTTAAGACCATCCCTCCCCTTACTAATGATAAATACCTACAGACGTTCTTTGAATGAGTATCACGTGACATCCAAGAAACTGACTGGGGACCTAAGGACCAGGAACATGACAATTTGACTCAGAGTGAGAGGAATGCCCACCAGGAGTTAAGAAATGGCAGGATATTTTCATTAGGGCCTATTAAAAGAGTCAGGTTACCTCAATGAGATCTATGGGCAATTGAATGATGAAACACATTATTAAAAATGTACAGCAAATTATTTTACCGCATTGGTAAATGGATGTAACTCTGTACTGAGTTTGGCTTCCCAGAAAGTTCTTTTATCTAAACATGAATTTTTATGTTGAACAAAGGTTTTATTAATCAAATGGGGCATACATGTTATGTTTGCTTTTGCACATAAACTTGGTAGCTGTTACATTGAATGTTATACATTTTGTAGGTAAGATAACAGGTACATCATTTTTGCCATGTGGGTATGTTCTACGAGTACACATATTACAAAATAAAGATTAGACAGTGAGGTATGTGTCTGAATATTCATTCCAGACTGATATGTTTTTGCTACACACAGGTGTCAGACTCTTGTAGCCAGCGGTCCTATACCTTGTTATATTTGTTTGGACAACCTCTGTTAATATATATACATTTCTTGTATGGTAGGGTATTATTCACTTCTAGTTTCCATTCTACTATCTTGGGAGGTGTTTGTTTTATCCATTTTTTAGCTATAATTTTCCTGGCTAAAAACAGCGTCTCATGAAGAAATATTTTTGTATATTTCTTAATTGTGTCTGGTAATATTCCAAGGAGGCATTGTTTGGGGTCTAATGCTAGGGGTGAGCCCATTGTATCATGTAGAAATGTCATAATTTGCTTCCACAGTCCTTGTATCTTGGGGCATGTCCAAATAAGGTGGAAAAATGTGCCTGTCTCTTACCCACACATCAGACATGTTGTAGATTGAGTAAATTTGTATCTTGTCACTCTGAGGGATGTGAGGTATGCCCTATGTATAATATAAAGCTGTGATAGTCGATCAGATAGTTTGGGGGATACAGCCTTGCAGGACTGGATGGACTGATGTCTTTATTCAACCTTACTAACTATGAAACTATGACTCCAGTGCCTTCCCCCACTCCTCATCCTCAATTGATCCCACCTCTCTCTCCCATCTGGGTTTCAGATTGTATGCTATTTTGGTAGAAATGGGGGTGGAAAGCATATTGTATATGCTGAGATTAGTTTGTGGGGGGTCTGTGCTCTTAATTACTGCCATAATTACATTGGGTGTAGGGTGTGGGACGGAGTCAGGAAATTGTGTCGCGTGACAAAGTGGTAAAAATCAAAAAAATCTAAAAAACATTCGGTTTTAGATTGTAAATTCTTCTCTAAATGAATCGAAAAATTTGAGGTGCCCGCCTTTAAGGATGTGATGTAGATAAAATACTCCCTGCGTGGACCATATGCTTGCGTCATATATTTTGGTGAATTCGGGGAGATTCTTTGTTATGCCATATCAGCGTGTAATCGCTGTATTGTGTAATTTCGAGTTTGGAAGAGGCTAAGTCCCATATTTTCCTGTAGTGATATAGCATGAATTGTCTATTTCCCCCTGACTCTGTTCCTCCCGAGCCCGATGCTATTGCGTATATCGAATCATTGGTGTGTTGGGCCCACTTTGGACAAAGGAGAGTGAGGAATCTCTCGCTATCCATCTTGTCTAAGTGGAATGGCTGTGACAACTGTGATGCAATGTAATATAGATTGAGTTCAGGGAGAGCCGTGCCTCCAAGGTCAGTTGGGTTATTGAGAGTTTGCCAGGCTAGTTTGTGTCTGTTGGTTCCCCACACAAAGGGTTTTAGAAGGGCCTCCAAGGATTTGAAATGTTTCAGGGGTAGGTATACTAGGGTATGCCACAGAACATATAGTATCTTAGGAAGTAGGACCATTTTAATTAAATGTATGCGACCCCAGACCCCAAGTGGGAGTCGGGACCAGATCCATACTTTAGTTTAAACCAGGGAGAGGAGAGGTTCTATGTTGAGGGAAATGTAGTCTGCAGGGAATCTGGATATATGAATCCCTAGGTATTTGATGACATTAACTCGCTGTAATGGTAGACTGGTTTGGGATTCCGAGGGTGGGAAGCTGTCGATTGGCAGAATTTGGGACTTATCCCAATTGATTTTCAACCCTGAAAATACTAGAAACTGTTCAATAGTGTGAAGTGCAGTATGTAAAGATGGGCCTGAATCTGCCAAATATAGCAGCGTGTCATCTGCATACATACTGATTTTTTCAAACAGGGAGCCCATTTTCAGTCCCCTGATCTCTGGGTTTGCTTGGATGGACGTTGCAACGGGTTCTGCCGCAAGGGCATATAGCAGTGGGGATAGAGGGCAGCCCTGTCTCGTTCCTCTACTGAGATCAAACATGGCTGTGGGTGCCTGGTACAGTAGTTGGACCCGCTTAATGTATTTGGGACCGAAGCCATAGCCCTCCAAGCATCTCCAGAGATACCTCCACTCCACCGAGTCGAAGGTTTTTTCTGTGTCTAGAGCCACTGCGACTCATGACCCAACCTCCTCATGTGTGGCTTGTATATTTATGTATAGTTTCCTGAGATTAAACAAGGTATTGCGACCAGGCATGAAGCCTGCTTGGTTCATGTGTATTAAGGATAAGATGACCCGATTGAGCCTGATGGATAGTACTTTGGCCAGTATCTTGATATCAACCCTTAATAGGGGCATGGGGTGGTAAGTTTTTGGGTATCCTGGGTCTTTTCCTGGTTTAGGGATGAGGACTATTGTTGCCTCTGTCATGGATGGAAGTAATGTACAAGATTTGAAGAAATGGTTGTATAAAGCTAGTAATTTAGGGGTGAGTATTTTGCTAAATTGGGAATAGAATTAAATTTGAGTCCATCTGATCCTGGGGATTTAGACCTGGCAAAACTGGCAATGGCAATCTTGATTTTGTCTGTGGTGAGGGGTGCCTCTAGGAGGTCCATCTGTTCTTTTGTCAGCTGTGGGAAAGTGATCCCCTCAAGAAAGAGGGACATCGATTCCATCTCAGTGGGAGCTGTCATTTTGTACAAGTCAGTGAAGAAGTCTCCAAACATGGAAGTCACTGTAGGTGGGTCTGTGATTTGTTGTCCTTCAGCGCCATGTAGTGTGATAACCACCGGGGGCCTATCTTCACTGTGTACCAAGTACGCCAATAACCTGCCCGCTTTTTCTCCATGTTCAAACATTTTTTGTTTATAGAAGAATAGTTTTTGTCTTACTTTTTGAAACTGGAGCTGGGTGACTACTCTAGTTTGTGGTTTAAGCAGGTTTGCCTTTGCGGGAGTCGGGGTGATGGCAAAGTCTCGCTCAGAGGAGGACAGGTCCGCCATCACCTTATCAAGGGTCGTGGCGGAGTCTGGCATAATTTTATTGATACTTGTATTTAGCGTTGAGTGAGCAAATAGTTTAAAGGAGTCCCATACTGCAGAGGGTGATGCTGAGTTGTCATTCCCCGCAAAGTATAGTTTCCATTTATTCGCAAGCTCATCATCCTCTGGTAGGAGTGAGAGCCAAAATGGGTTTAAACGCCAAGATCTTGGTGGTTTATTAATGGGGATGCTTAGAGTTATCCAGTAGGGACTATGATCTGAAAGTATTTTGGGGAAGAATGTGGCCTCTAGCAGTCGCGGTGTTAGTCTGTGAGACATAAGTATAAAATCTATACGAGACTGGAATTATGAGTGGATGAGAAACAAGAGTATGACTGTGCATGTGGGAATTTGTGGCACCATGAGTCTGTTAAATGAAAGGTGGAAATGAGCTTAGAAAACTTAGTTTCATTGGTTGCGTTCGGGGTGGGTGGAATCAGTTGTAACCTGTCTAGAGTTGGATTTAGTGTGGTGTTAAATTCGCCCAGCCAGACTGCAGATATTGCAGGGTGGTGGGCCATAAACAATAGTCCCTCTTTAATTATGGTGAGGTTAAATGGGAGTGGCCCATAAAAGGCCAGTATGAGGATGGGTTCACCGTACAGTTTAGCTAGTTACGTATCGCCCCTGTGGGTCAGTGGATAGTTCACATAACTCAAAATGTACAGATTTAGCTATCAAGATTGAGACTCCTCTGGGATGGGATGTGTGGGCAGAATGAAATATCCACCCAACCCACGGACGGCGGAGTGCCATCTGGATGCTTCCCTCAACATGTGTTTCCACCAAGGCTATCACATCAGCATATGGTCTCTTAAGGAATGTGAAGACTTCTGCAAGCTTAACTTTCTTGCGCATGCCCCTCACATTCCACGTAAGAAATTTTAAAGATGCCATGGATAGAACTTTTCGGAATCAAATAAAACAGTCATGTTATACAATTTTTCCTCGGTGTGTGTAGCACTTAGGTTCCAATTATCTTTTGGTATTGGCAGGGGGCAGGCCTCCCATATAAGTTGGGGTCACATGCTGCCAGGGGGGAGTCTGTAGTGCAGGAAAAGGCAGCATGGAATATTGAGGTGCTGTTTTCCGGGCGTCCCCACGCAGGGATGCGCCGAGCGTGGAGGAGGGATGAAGGAACCACTGTTAAAGATCTTCGTCTTTGAAAAAAAGGTATCAAGCTGCTGAGACCGGGGAACACAGAACTTAAATGCTGGACAAGATCAATACAGAAAAGTAACAGGAAAGCAGAAGAGAGTAGATCAGCGTTCTGTGAGCAGTGACACAGAACGGCCAAGTAGTCAGAGGTCAGTGTGAACAGAACAAGAGAAGCTATCAAGAATAGTGCAGAATGCTGTGGCTGTGGAACGCAGCATTGATAGTGAAGGACTGGCTGGGAACAGTAGTATGCCTATTACCATGTGTCAGGCCATCGGGGGAAGATACCGTGTTATCTCTGCTCTGGTTAGCACATTGGTAATCTATTCCAAAGACTGCGTGGCTGTCTAACTCATTCATCCATCGGGGAGAGGCTGTGTTAGGCCTCTGGTTCTTTGATTCTCGGAAACCGTCATAGCCTGCAAGGTGGGATTATTCAGAGTGATTCTTCCTTGTTAAAATTGGAAGTGAAGAAGTAGTGTTTCAATAGTTTGCTGAGAATACTATGTCTTAACTGATCGTGGGGAGTCTGGCAGCAGGGTGATTGGCGAATTGCTAAGTAACCAAATCAGCAGCCCTTACGAGGGTACCGCTACACATATATGAACACTCACATAGACATAGTTACCTGTTTTCTGAAGTTAGTATGCACAATCAAGTTCAATAAAACTGTAACCAAGTTAACCCCCCCCCCCCTTTCCAGCCCTGCACCCTTCTCAACTGGTGTGGGCTTGTTTCCCTTAACTTGTGTGTTCCAACTGGGAAATACACCATCTTCCAAATTGTGTAGAAGAGGTAGTACAACTGGTTGAGTCTCTGGGGTATGAATAGGTCAAGGGATACCTCCCATATCAATAGGTTAAGGTGAACCAAAGTTATTCTATCCCCTTGTTTTCTGCAAAAGGCATCAATCGAGCTCCAGAGAAAACTCCAGCAAACATGATAGTGACTCCCAGTGGTGTGTGGGGCAAAGTCTCGCTGCACGATGCATGTTACTGATAGGACTCCTGTATCTCCAGAGCTCCTGTGATCAGTATGGTATGGAGTAGTATGTAGGGTTCCAGTGATGTAGTGGGCAGGGGTAGTAAGACTCCTGTATAGCAAGTGTCTGGGGTTTGTGTTTTGTACTCACATCGGTGCATAGCTGGTTCCATATCGCATGCAGGAGCTTGCTGCATGTGGCACGAGACGTTCCATATCCAGAAGTGGGTAGTTCCAAATAAAATTCCATGCGACTTCAGGGAACAGTACATGTGACTCTGGAGAAAAATAGCACTAGAAATGATTGTGAGCACAAAAAGTCTGAGCTGTATACCTGGGACTTGATCAATCGGCTCTTTCAGGGATAACGCGGTGCTCCAGCCAGGAAATAACTTCTTCCGGATCCTCGAAGAAGACTGCACGGCCGTCATATTTCACTCTGAGGCGGGCAGAGAAGAGCATGGAGTATTTGTAATGTTGATTCCTCAGCCTGCGTTTGGCCTCCATAAAGCTCTAGCGAGGGCGTTGTACCTCTGCTGAGAAGTCTGGGAAGATGACTACTCTAACATTCCCCACTGGTATATTGCCTGTCACAGGTACTCACCCGGGCCACAGGTGGTCCGGCAGCAGGAGTCTCCAGGGAACAGGCCAGGGGTCAAACACAGGTAAGTAACTCAGAGAATGTCCAGTAGGCAGGCCGAGGGTCAAGCACAGGCAATCAGGCAGTAGAAGTATCCAAGAAGCAAGCCAGGGGTCAAACACAGGTAAGTAACTCAGAGAATGTCCAGTAGGCAGGCCCAGGGTCAAGCACAGGTAATCAGGCAGTAGAAGTAGCCAGGAAGCAAGCCAGGGGTCAAACACAGGTAAGTAACTCAGAGAATGTCCAGTAGGCAGGCCGAGGGTCAAGCACAGGTAATCAGGCAGTAGAAGTATCCAGGAAGCAAGCCAGGGGTCAAACACAGGTAAGTAACTCAGAGAATGTCCAGTAGGCAAGCCGAGGGTCAAGCACAGGTAATCAGGCAGTAGAAGTATCCAGGAAGCAAGCCAGGGGTTCAAACACAGGTAAGTAACGGCATCGGTGGTCAGACGGATTCCGGGTCGGCACAGGTAGTCAAGCAGGTACAGGATACAGGGTACTGGATACAGGATACAGGATACAGGATACAGGACTGGAAACAGGACTCAGAAGAGACAACAAACCAGCAATTTGAGAGCAAACAGGGGAAGCCTTTTATAGGCCAGGTGAGTGGTCAGGTGGGATACCCGGACTAGTGCGCATGCACACTCGTCTTCTGTCAGCGCCGCGCACAGTGGTGAGGCGCACTGGCTGGGCTGTGTCAGATACCCGAGTGCCGCGGACCCGCGCATGCGCACCCGTTACCCGGCGTACCTGTACCATTCGTTGCGCTGCTCTACCGCGCGTGCGCAACCCTGGAACCCGGCGGTGAGACACAGTATTTCCCTGACAGTGCCCCCCTCCTAAGGGCAGCCTCCGGATGCCCACTTCAGGGTGTCTTTGATGATATTCTCATATTAAACGAGGGGCGTGGATGTTTTCAGATGGCTCCCAGGAGCAGTCTTCTGGGGGATAACTCTTCCATTTGACTAGGTACTGCACCTGACCTCTTCTTTTTCGGAGATCCAGAATCTTTTTAACCTCGAATTCTTCCTCTCCTTGGATGGTGATGGGTGGAGGAAGTGGCATCTGCCTGTCAGGGAAAGAATTGGCAATTACGGGTTTCAGCAAAGAAGCATGGAAAACTGGGTGGATCCTATAGGAACTGGGGAGATCTAGTTCGAAGGCCACTGGGTTGATCACCCTCTTGACCTCAAAGGGGCCGATGAACCTGGGACCCAGTTTCCGAGAAGGACAGGGGAGTTTCAAATTAGCGGTTGATAACCAAACTTTCTCACCAATCTGGAAAGGCGGGCATTCCTTCCTGCCCCGGTTGTACTGTACCTCATACCCCCTCTGTGCTTCCTTCATGGCCTGTTGGATCCGGAGAAAGTTGTCCTGGATATGTTTGACTAGGTCCTGTGCAGCTGGAGTAGGGACGTCTGGGATGGAATCTGGAAGAAAAGAAGGGTGATAGCCGTAGTTTGCCCAGAAGGGCGTTTGGTTAATGGCAGAATGCAGAGAATTATTATAGGCAAACTCTGCGTAGGGTAGTAGGCCTGACCAGTCATCTTGGGAGTATGAACAAAAACATCTCAGATACTGTTCGAGGGTCTGATTAGTGCGTTCAGTTTGGCCGTTGGATTGTGGATGGTATGCTGAAGACATGGAAGTCCTGATTTCAAGGGATTTGCAGAGGTCTCTCCAGAATCTGGAGGTGAACTGTACCCCCCGGTCTGAGGTGATGTTAGCTGGTACTCCATGTAACCTTATAATTTCTCTGATGAAGATGTCTGTGGTAGCGGAAGCCGAAGGGGTACCTTTCATGGGCAGGAAGTGGGCCATCTTTGAAAGACGGTCAATGACAACCAGAATTGTGGTAAAGGAATCCGAGGGGGGTAAGTCTACGATGAAGTCCATGGAAATTTCCTTCCATGGACGTTCCGGGATGGGTAGTGGACGTAACAGACCCCAGGACTTGATGTTGGACCCCTTGTTCCTCTGGCAAGTGTTACAAGAAAGAACGTATTCCTGGCAGTCCTTTCTCCAGCCCGGCCACCAGTAAGACCGACCTACCAAGTCCACTGTCTTCTGTATTCCGAAGTGGCCGGACATCGTGTGGTCATGAAGGGTCTGCAGGACTTGGAGTCTGACAGGAGGAGGAACAAAGATTCGGGCATGGGCCCAAAGTAAGTCCTGTTTCCTTTCAAGAAAAGGTAACGTAGGAGAGGAGAACTGGTTGGAAGCTTGTTTAAGGGCTGTAGTCAAGTCAGGCTGAATAGCATGGAGGAAATTGTGGGCGGACAGGATGGTAGCAGGTTCTTTAGAGGATTCAGTGTCCAGGAACATACGGGATAAGGCATCCGCCTTGCCATTCTTGGAGCCAGGACGGTAAGTGATGTGGAAATTAAACCGGGAAAAGAACAAGGCCCAGCGGGCCTGTCTGGGTCTAAGGCGTTTTGCAGCCCTGAGGTACTCCAAGTTGCGATGGTCTGTGAAGATAAGAATGGGTTGGGAGGCTCCTTCTAGCAGGTATCTCCATTCCTCAAGAGCGAACTTAATCGCAAGTAATTCCCGGTCGCCTACGTCGTAATTCCTTTCAGGGGGACTCAATTTTCGGGAGGCAAAGGCGACCGGGTGGAGTAGGGCCTTTGGGCCACTTCTCTGCGATAGGATTGCTCCCATAGCAGAATCTGAAGCGTCCACTTCTAAGACGTAAGGAAGTTCAGGGTCAGGGTGCTGTAAAATGGGTGCAGAGGAAAAAAGTTCCTTGAGCTTCTCAAATGCGCCTTGCGCTTGGGGTGTCCATTGGAACTTGACTTGCTGACGGGTAAGTTGGGTGATTGGGGACACAATGGCAGAAAACCCCTGAATGAACCGTCTATAAAAGTTGGCAAAGCCGATAAAACGTTGGACTGACCTTTTGTCTGTGGGGGCAGGCCAATCCTGGATGGCCTTCACCTTTTGCGGGTCCATCAGTACTCCTCCGGTGGTTATGATAAAGCCCAGGAACTGGATGGTATCGGTCTCGAACTCGCATTTCTCTCCTTTGACGTAGAGCCCGTGTTTACGGAGAATGAGAAGAACTTTCCGGACATGTTGACGATGAGCTTCTAGGGAGTCGGAAAAAATCAAAATATCATCAAGATATACAATGAGGAAGTTATCCAGATACTCACGGAAAATGTCATTGACAAGGTGCTGGAAGGTAGCTGGGGCATTACAAAGTCCAAACGGCATGACCAGGTACTCGAAATGGCCGAATCTGGACCTAAAAGCCGTCTTCCACTCATCCCCAGAGCGTATTCTAACCAAGTTGTAGGCCCCACGGAGATCAAGCTTGGTAAAGACCTTGGCAGTCCTGAGCCTCTGGAAGAGTTCGGGGATGAGTGAGAGTGGGTACCTGTTCTTGATAGTAATTTTGTTGAGTTCCCTGTAATCCACACAGGGTCTGAGGGAACCGTCTTTTTTTTCAACAAAGAAAATCCCAGCCCCTGCTGGCGAAGAAGATGGCTGAATGAACCCTTTAGCGAGATTTTCGTCAATATACACCCGTAGGGCTTCAAGCTCAGTTTCGGACAAGGGGAAAATTCTTCCGAAGGGGATCTCAGCCCCTGGTAGGAGATCAATCGGACAATCATATGAGCGATGAGGGGGAAGAACTTCGGCTTTTCTTTCATCGAAAATGTCCATGAAGTCTCGGTAGGGTGTTGGAACATGTTGCAGGTCCTTGGTACTGGGTTGCATGGCAAGATGAGTAAGAGGTCCTGCGGCTTTATCCGGAAAGCAGTGCTGCAGGCAGTAAGGGGAGGAGAACTCCACTTCCCTGTTGACCCAGTCGATCCGAGGATTGTGAGCCAGTAGCCAGGGGTACCCCAGGATGATGGGGAACATAGGAGAGTGGATAAGGTCAAAACGTAAAAGTTCGTGATGACCTGACTGGGTGCAGGTCATGATGGGAGCGGTTTCCTGGGTAACCGGTCCTGAACAAGGTGGAGAGCCATCAGCCAGCTGGATTTGAAGAGGTTGCTTCTTGGTAGTTAAAGGAAGGTTCAAGTGTCGTGCCAAGGTCAGGTCCATAAAGCAACTGCAGGCTCCGGAGTCAAGGATGGCTCCCAACTGGAAGGACTCTCCCGCTACCTGTAGGGAGAGTGGAACAGTCAAGTGAAAATGCGGAATTCCAGCAGTGTGTGAACTCGAGAGGGACCGAGAAGGACACTTACTGGGTCTTACGGGGCATTTCTGTAGGTAGTGTCCCGTGCCTCCGCAGTAGAGACAGAGGTTAGCTTGTCGACGGCGGAGCCTTTCTTCAGCAGATAGGGGGGACCGTGCCAAGCCCAACTGCATAGGTTCCCCATGAGGAGGAGAGCGGGAGTTCCAAGAAGGAGCAGGTGCCGGAGGGACCCGGGGCATCATCCAGGTGGGACGAGGACTCTGAAGTTTCTCTGCCCGTCGTTCCCGCAATCGACGATCAAGTTTAATGACAAGTTGGCAGAGGTCTGTGAAAGTGGTTGGGATCTCTCCTCGGGCCAGTTCATCCTTCAATACCTCGGATAGCCCCAAACGGAATTGGTACTTTAGAGCAGACTCATTCCAGTCTGTATCTGCGGCCCATTTGCGGAAATCTACTACATAGTCCTCTACGGGCCTTCTCCCCTGGGATAGGGTGTGCAGGGTAGATTCTGCCGTACCTGTGCGTTGGGAGTCCTCGTAGAGTGCTGCCATAGCGGAAAAGAAAGTCTCTACAGAATTCAGCTGCGGGCTCTTTTGTTCCATCAAATGGTATGCCCAGGATTGAGGGTCATCTGAAAGTAAGGAGATAATGAAACCCACCTTGATGGATTCCAACTGGAAAGTCCTGGGTTGTAGTGCTAAGTGTAGCAGACAAGAATTTTTAAAAAAAAAAAAAACGTTCTGGTGTGGGGACCCTGGGATCAGGATGAACATGTCCTGGGTTGTAGTGCTAAGTGTAGCAGACAAGAATTTTGGTTTGGAGACAAGGTCAAGTGCTGAAGACGTCCTTCGATCTGAAAGTACCCATCTTGGAGGCGTTGTACAGCCTGAGTAAGGGCTGTCACCTGCTGGAATAAGGCCTCAAGGGGTGAACCAGCTCTGTCGGCCTCGGACTTGGCTGGTTTGTACTGTCACAGGTACTCACCCGGGCCGATATGCTGAGAGCTGCTCCCCTTGCGACTAGGCGCACGATGCCTGGAGTGGGTACAGAGGACACCGGATACAAATATGCACGGGTTGCCAGCAGGAGTGTTGCAGGTGGTGTACAGCTAGAGTAAGGGCTGTCACCTGCTGGAATAAGGCCTCAAGGGGTGAACCAGCTATGTCGGCCTCGGACATTGGCTGGTTTGTACTGTCATTCTCAAGGAGCAAGAGATAGTCCAGCAAGCAGGCCGAGGGTCGCACGGTGCCTCTGGAGTGGGTACAGAGGACACCGGATTTTGCATAGTTAAGGTGTTTCGCTATAAATGTGCGGGGGGTCAAACACAGGTAAGTAACTCAGAGAATGTCCAGTAGGCAGGCCAAGGGTCAAGCCACAAGGAAGCGGGGGGGTCTGGCTGGCATGCAGGCCGAGGGTCAAGCACAGGTAATCAGGCAGTAGAAGTATCCACGAAGCAAGCCAGGGGTCAAACACAGGTAAGTAACTCAAAATGTCCAGTAGGCAAGCCGAGGGTCAAGCACAGGTAATCAGGCAGTAGAAGTATCCAGGAAGCAGGTGGTAGTAATTAGGAGTTGTTCTAAGAACATGGTAGTGTCCTTAACTTCAGGATACAGGATACAGGACTGGAGACAGGACTCTGAAGAGACAACAAACCAGCAATTTGAGAGCAAACAGGGGAAGCCTTTTATAGGCCAGGTGAGTGGTCAGGTGGGATACCCGGACGAGTGCGCACTCGTCTTCTGTCAGCGCCGCGCACAACGGTGAGGCGCACTGGCTGGGCTGTGTCAGATACCCGAGTGCCGCGGACACGCATGCGCACCCGTTACCCGGCGTACCTGTTCCATTCGTTGCGCTGCTCTACCGCGCGTGCGCAACCCTGGAACCCGGCGGTGAGACACAGTATTTCCCTGACATTGCCTTTCTCCCTTGTCATTCTCAGAGCTGCATCTCGGTCTTTATAGTTAAGGTGTTTTGCTATAAATGTGCGGGGGGGCTCCCTGCGGGGGGGGTCTGGCTGGCATGCGGTGTGCTCACTCCACTGCAAACATGGTGGAGAAGGCCTCTCTCCTATAGGTGGTGATTAGGAGTTGTTCTAAGAACATGGTAGTGTCCTTAACTTCAGTCCCCTCTGGCAGACCCATAAGGCGCAAATTACATCTTTTCAGCCTGTTCTCCATATCATCTTAGTTAGTGAGGAGTTGGTGTAATTGCTGTTGCATGCGGTCTACGGATGTCTGTAGAGGTGGAATGGCGTCCTCCACTGTGCTCAGCCTGGTCTCTGTCTCCTTCACCCGGTCTCTGAGCTTTTGGAAGTTCTGCATTATAAGGGAAATATGCATCTTTACCTCCTCAATTTGCGCTGTGAGGGAAGTTCTGCAAAGAGTGATTGCTTCAAGCAGTCTGTCAGTGTCACCTGCCATTCGTTCTCCCCCCCACCTTCTCAGGAGCGCCATCTTTCTCCATACCCTCCTTTTCCTGTCGGCGGTACTGTTCGAGTTTCGCCGCCGCCACTTTCTGCGATTTCATCAGTGACATGCCTCAGGGGTCAGAGGTGTCGTTTTGTGTATTTTCAATCCTGTGTAGGTTGGTTCAGTAGGCAGCAGGGTCAGAATACAGCGCTGGCCAGAGGATCCGGTGTATCAAGATGGCCACGGACCTCCGGGAGTAGGCCGAAGCTGCGGACTTTCCTGAATGCGGCGGCCGCCACGTGGGAGATCGCCGCTCCGTTTGGGCCACCGTATGGCTGAAGGCCTGCAGAGTTTAATGTGTGGAGAGTGCCCAGGGAGGTTTTGCAGGTGGATGCCGGAGTTTGTGGAGTTCAGAATGAGATTTCATAGGAGTAATGGAGGGAGCTCAGGGCATACACGTCCCACTCCATGCTGGGTCAGGCCACGCCCCCCGTCTAAGCATGAATTTGAACATATGAAAGTGGAGTAATATTATATCTCTACCTTCTTTATTTTGCCCAAAGTGCATAAAAGTCTGAATAGACCACCAGGGAGGCCAATAGTATCAGGGGTGGGTAGTCTCTTGGGTCATCTTGGGAAGTACATTGATAAGAGAATTGAGCATCTTGTAGCAGATTTTACCTCATTTATGCTAGAGACCAGTGATGTGCTCTGTAGGTTGAAAAATATGTTCATTCCTGAAGAATGGCTTCTTGTACACATTGACGTTGAGTCCCTGCACACTTCAATGCTCCATGGGGTGGGGGTACATGTGGTGGCATAGTGGTTGGATATACAAGACCCTCTGACCAGATCCCATTATGAATTGTTGATTGAATTGCTTGAAATTGTATTAAATAACATATTTTTGTTTTCAATGGTAAATACTTTTGACAAAAAAGAGGTGCAATCTGGGGTGGTGGAAGGAGACCCAAGTATATACAGGGTCTGAGTTTGCGGTGCATGTGTTGACATTCGTTACATAGATGACCATGTGCTAGTGGTGTAGAGGGGTACCATGAAATAATTTAAGTTATTTATGAGGGCATTGAACACGAATGAAAGCAATATTTTCTATGAAAGATCAGACATCCTAAAATATGATAGGTTATAGAAGAAGCTTGACAAGATAGGCCTAGTCACATAATTCGGGTCACACTGAGGCAAATTACAAAGTCTATCACTAAAACACTGGCCCACACTCATACTGGTTAAAAGGACAACCAAGATCCTTGAGAACAAACACAACCTCATAGACTAAAGGGCTACTGCTCTTCGAGACATACTAATATATAGTGAGTATGTCCCAAAAAATGCCTCTACCTCCTTGTTTTGAGTACTCCAACTGGTTATGTTCAAATGCAAGCATTACAATATGTGAAGATAAATTGAGTATATTAGGATCTTTTGGGACAGCACACATTGCAAGTCCAATTTGATTCAGCCATTGTTCTGCTTCTTTTGTGGTGTGTTTGATTACATGACCTTTCACAAAAATGTGTAAAGGCTAGACTAAACGTGAATTAAAGGTATGTATAGGAGAACATGTATGTGATATCTCGAAAGTAGCAGGGTTGAAATATTGTGGCATTTACTACCTTAAATTACCTGCATGGAGAGGAGATAAAAAACAAAATCCTCCTCCAAAAGGAGGCACAATGGATTTATACTCTCAATACACTGACTTCCCTTGGTCCTAACAATGAACTGAAACGTCAGACATTTCTATCATTTTATGATGTGGAAATAGATTACTAATTGAAGATGCATAAGTAACATCTATGGGCTCCATTAGATACATTGTGATCTACTGTATAATACACCTGCTACCCCTCTATATGTGACTCTCCTTTTAGGCGAAAAATTGGGCAGTCCTTTGTGACAGAGATCATAGAAGAACAAAATATCCTGACGAAGTCCATTATAAGACAAGATGCATCAATGTCACCAGACGCATCCCTCACAGTCACACGGAATGACCAGATGATAGACTAAAAAGCATCTGGCATGTCGCATCTCCCCTCCCTTTCTGTATGGGAATCCCAGCATGGTGTGGGCAGGCTACATTGCTATACACAGAAACTACGATGGAGATTGCCTTATGTATATAAACATACATTGGATAAGCAAACCTGGGTGGCAGCAAAGTTGGGCTGTGAGTATATCCATTGCTCTCTTGAGGAAGAGGAGAAATATTTCAGGACCCTTGTGACATGTAGAACTTCATATACAGGTCTATGCCAGATGCTGTTTACACTGCTAACATAAAATGCTTTGCATGGCTGCTGCTTCTCATCACTTGTTTAATTTCTGCCACTCTGTGACTATGCATGCATGCTGGACTAACTTTTATTTGCAATCACCTTGATACTAGAATATATATAAATAGTTTTGTTGGACAGATTCAAGGGACAGAATATTGCATCCATATCCCTGTTGTATATATTAAAATCAAGAGAAGAAATGAGAGAGAGAGGAAATCTATCCCTCAAAGAATGATGGGATTTTCACAGATGCATATTTAATATACTATACTATCATAGTATAATATATAGTGTAATATACTATACTATCTTGATGATGGCCTGCTTTACACACCTATCTGTAGGTCTCAATCATGGCTTTGATCCCTCATTCGTTTCATTTTTTGCCCTTGAGGTCATCCCTCAACAGGAGAGGGGAGGTGACTTTGATAAAAAAAATCTTCAACAAGAGACTAAATGGATTTATAACCAAAGAGCAACTAGTCCACCAGGAATGAAAACAGCATTAACCTTTAAACCCTTTTTGATAGGGCAGCCACTGAAGCTCACTATTGTTATATTGCTATCTCATTAGTTATTTAACTGTATTTCACCATGATGGATATTTATCTTAATACCGTAAAAATATTCTGGCTTACGGTTTTGGACTGTATATGCATCATTGAGAGTGGATGGGTCATGTATCGGTGTTGGTTAAATAGTTGTGTCGTTCGGGTGCCCCCTGTGGATGAGGAGGCTTCCTTCTCCTCGACAACCATCTGTTATCCATTCTGGCAGTTTGGTGCTCTGCTTCTGGCCCTTCGTCCGCTGTTCGTTATGGTGGCTGCGGGGTCATAACGCATGCGCAACACAGGGGGCACTCGCAACCGAAGTGATGTCGGTGAGCTGCTTGTTGCTCATTCACTTCCAGTGGGATCATATACTTAAGGGCAGTCCAGATGAGCGGTCCATCAGCCTCCAGCAAGGACGCACAGACTCTTGACGAGAAAGTAGCGGCCTTAGACCGCAGTGCTATTGCACTTTTGACCATCAGCATTCTATGGTTGGCCCCTTGCTCTCCCTGGCGGACACTGATCATGTAGCTTATTATACTTTTTGCCCTCTTTTTTGTACCTGTATTTCGTTCCTATGTGAATGCTATCTGGCTTTATGCAATACCAATGGCTGTGCATTATAACAATCAGTAGTGCATCTATTCTCCTCTTTCTTTTTAGCCTGCTTACCATATTAATTATGATATTATGGGGATGTGGGATGATTGTCTGATTGACGATCCCCATATCCCGTCTTTGTTATTTGATAAAAAAAGGTATGATAGGAGTTCTTTGCCATTGATCATATGTGAGCTGGTTGTATGCTGAGGCATTTAACCCTCACTTATGGCCACATCAATGCATGCCACCGGACAATGCATACCATATCTATCGGCGTATAACATGCACTTTTTCCCCTTAAAATCAGGGGGAAATCGTGGGTGCGTGTTATACGCCGATCCCCCGCTGATTGTGAGCGAAAGGAGCGAGCCGCCGAGATACACATAGCCGAGTGGAGCTGAGCCTAGCCAAGTACACTCGGCTATGTGTATCTCGGCGGCACTCGGCTCCTCTCGGCTACTCTTGGCTCTGCTTACTGTCACGCCCAGTCCCGCCATTGGACCTGTGTTAGGTCCATCATAGGGCGGGACTGGGTGGGATTGCGAGAGGAGCCAAGAGCCGCCTGTATCTCGGCGGCGCCATTTGACACTGAGCCAAGGCTGCAATGACAAGGCTGCAATGACAAGGCTGCAATGACACTGACAAGGCTGCAAGTGACACTGGACAAGGCTGCAAATGACACTGGACAAGGCTGCAATGACACTGGACAAGGCTGCAATGACACTGACAAGGCTGCAGATGGACACTGATAAGGCTGCAGATGGACACTGATAAGGCTGCATTGATGGGCATTTAAATGTAAGTTTTTTTTTCCTTAAACTTCCCTCCTAAAAGTTTTTTTCCTTAAAATTCCCTTCTAAACTTGGGGTACATGTTATACGCTGGTGCGGGTTATATGCAGATAAATACTGTAGTTAAAACCAGTTTTGTATCTATTAGGTACATAAATGTCGATATATGATGCTCTTGCATCTCAACATATATGTCTTGAATTTTTAGATTATTGATCCAACTACCAAGACCCTGTATATGGTCCGATGTCCACAAGACCATATTGGTGATTCTGAGATCGCCTGATAGTCACTGGATCTGACCTTTTTTCTGCTCTCTCTAATGTTGCGTTTACCTTTTCGATCAATGCCAGGATGTTTTGGTGAGTACTTTACCCACTTCGGGACCGCCGCACGCCTATATACGTCCTCACTTTGAAGACGGATATCATTGTTATGGCAGCAGCTAGCTGCCATAACCCTGGTATCCCCGTGTTTGACCAGCGGTCCGGTACAAGATAAAAGTGCTCTCTGACGCGTATTCGCTGCAAGATCACTTTTATCGGCGGCAGGAGAGGGGCCCCCCGCCGTCATCCGGTGCCCTCCGTCGCTTTCCGGAGCCGGCGGCAGCGGCGGAGGCAATCAGATCCTTCCCGTGGATGTGCATGGAAAAGAGTGAGGGGAAGATGGCCCCCACCCATCTCCATGACACTGCAGGGCAGAAGCGACTTCAAAACGTCACTTCTGCCCATAGCTCTTAAAGGGCAATTTTTCTTATTGCATTTTAGTGTAAATAGTCATTTTGACCCCAGATCTCATATTTAAGAGGTCCTGTCATGCTTTTTTCTATTACAAGGGATGTTTACATTCCTTGTAATAGGAATAAAACACAATTTTTTTTTTTAACAGTGTAAAAATAAAAGGTAAAATAAATAAGAAAAAACATTTTTTTTAAACGCGCCCCTTGCGTGCAGAAGCGAACACACACGTGAGTAGCACCTGCATATGAAAACTGTGTTCAAACCACACATCTGAGGTATCGCCGCGATCGGTAGAGCGAGAGCAATAATTCTAGACCTCCTCCTAGCCCTAGACCTTCTCTTTAAACGCAAAACATGCAACCTGTAGAACTTTTTAAATGTTGCCTATGGAGATTTTTAAGGGTAAAAATTTGTCGCCATTCCACGAGCGGGCGCAATTGTGAAGCATGACATGTTGGGTATCAATTTACTCTGCGCAACATTATCTTTCACAATCTAAAAAAAATTGGGCTAACTTTACTGTTGTCTTATTTTTTTATTCAAAAAAGTGTATGTTTTTAAAAAAAAAAGTGCGCTTGTAAGACCGCTGCGCAAATACGGTGTGACAGAAAGTGTTGCAACGACCGCCATTTTATTCTCTAGGGTGTTACAAAGTACACTGTTTGGGGGTTCTAAGTCATTTTATAGCAAAATAGATGTTTTTAACTTGTAAACAACACAGCCCGGCCCTTAAGTGGTTAATAAAATTAAATATTGTTAATATTGCTAATACGATTATTAAATATTGTTTATGTTTGATACTAATGTTATATCTTGTTTACTAATAATATCTTTTATAACTTGGACAATGATATAGATGCATGGTGAACAGCCCCGAAGAAACTGCTAACTAGTCTGTGAAACGCGTCGGTTATCCATACACACAAGCATCTGTTTAAGCTTCTGGAATTGAGTATCAACTTTGGTCACAAACATATATGACCGAATGTTATTATTGTATCTATTTTAATCATGTACACTTTGTAATAAACTATATATTTTTTTTAAAAAATTTTAAGGACAAGAGATTGGGACTTTTTAAGCGCATAGACACAAATTAATACAAAAATATAAATTTATTTGAAAAATAGAACATAGACACATCATACATCTAAAAGGACATTTTGAAAAGAAATACATCTCTTAATACAGGTGGAAGTTGGCAGATGTTAGTATGTCTCAATATGTTTCGCCCTCAATAGGGCTTCCTCAGGAGAACTGACTAGTATTATACATGCTATATTCACTGTAATGAGAGAACAAAGATCAGATACAAAACACAAAACTAAACAAAACACATCAACATCAAAAATAATATAACTGCCTTAGAAGATGATAAGTGAGCGGAGAAGTTACTCCAAAGCTGACCTGAGTATTCAGGAGAGATATCCCGCAGTCCACCAAAAGTTGAATAAGTGGGGTTAATTAATGATGCACCACAGAGAGGGAGATAACAACCAAGACAATCACGTCTCTGAGTCCGTCTATTGGATCTATATAGGGAGATTTTGTTTAAATAGCAATCAGGATTGTAATAAAGGCAAGAGCATAAGATGAACAAATTGGAACACCTACCTATAAGTTTTAATTTGGGAAAAAATCCAGACAGTCTAAAGGGACCCTCAAAATCAGCCCCTGGCGATATTGGACTTTAAACAGAGGATAGTTTCAAAAATCTCTGTAGAATAATAGTAGGGGAAATTTTTCAGTTTATCAATATTGTAATATAAATATAAATAGCCAAAAAGGCTTTTATTGATATTACCTGCAATATGCGACAGAAGGGCGCCAACTCTAGTCTCAGAAGCATCAACCTCAAGGAAAAAAGGTAACATAGGATCAGGATGTGCCAACACAGGAGCAGAAACAAAGGCAGCCTTGAGACTCTCAAAGGCCTTAATGGACTCCGGAGACCAACTCTGTGGGTTACCATTATTTCTGGTCATATCAGTCAGGGGCTTGACCAGAGATCAGAAGTTACAAATAAACTACTGATAATACTTGTCAAAGCCAAGAAAACGCTGCAGAGGACATAAACCCACGGGTCAGGGTCACTGTAGGACTGCTGAAAGTTTCTCTGTGTCCATCGAAAAACCGAGAGTGGAAATTACATAACCCAGGAATTTAACCTGTTCATGATGGAATTCTCACTTCTCCAATTTACAATAGAGATTGTTCTCTCTTAGTTTCTGAAGCAAATAACATACATCTGTGTGGTGGCTCTCCAGGGACTTGGAAAATATGAGGATATCGTTGAGATAAACCCCCACACATAACTGCAACAAATCTAGGAGGACATTGTTAATAAATTCCTGGAAAACTGCCAGGTCATTACAAAGGCCAAAAGGCATTACGAAGTATTCATAATGGCCTGTTCTGGTATTAAACGCAGTTTTCCACTCGTCGCTCTCCTTACTCCTCACAAGATTGTATGCCCCTCTCAAATCAAGCTTTGAGAAAACCGTTTCTCAATTGAGGCGCTCAAATAACTCTGTAATCAACGGAATCAGATAGCCATTCTTAATTGTGAAATGATTGAGACCCCTATAATCAATAAGTTCTCAGTTCACCACTCTACTTCTTCACAAAGAAGAAACCAGCACCAGCAGGAGATGAGGATTTGCGGATTAAACTTCAAGAAAGTGCGTCGGCAACATACTCCTCCATGGCCCTATCCTCCAAGACCGACAAAGGGTAAACCCGGCCACAAGGGGGTATGGCACCAGAGTGAAGGTCAATTGCGCAATCATATGGCCAGTGTGGAGGAAAACTACCGGCTTGACCTTTGTCAAAGACATCGCTAACATCACGGTACTCTGGCAGGGAGGAGAGTGAAAAGGTGCACAGGACCTTGGCTACCTTCTGGAAGCATGTCTTACTGCATTGGGGCAAACAGGAGAGGACCTCAGCACGGAGCCAATCAAAAAAGGGGTTGTGCCTCTGTAACCAAGGATAACCAATAACCAGCGGAAAATTAGGTGAGGAAATAACTTGAAATTGGATTATCTCATGGTGAAGAGCCCCTACGGCTATGGACAATGGAACAGTCTCATGAGTCACATGGGCAGGCTGTAGAGGTCTCCTGTCAAGAGCCTCAGTGGCAAGTGGAATGTCACACAGCTGCATCAGAATTAAGTGCTTCGATACAAAGGCAGCATCAATGAACAGGCCTGCAGCCCCAGAGTCATTTGGAGCCTGTATGTCGACAGATGACTAAGCCAAGAAAGGGTAACCAAAACCAGGGGCTTATCCTTCTGGATAACTGGGGACGAAACAACGCCACCTAAGGTCTGTCCATGACGGGCATTCCCTGGACTGGTAGGGTAAGACTTCAAAAAGTGACCTGCCTGGCCACAATAAAGACACAATCTCTCCCTCCTCCTAAGGGTTCTCTCATCTGCAGAGAGATGCCTGAAGCCCGAGTGCATGGGTTCATCTTCACAGACCGACTTGGTACCAGGAGTCATGAGAGGTGAGGGAGGCAAGGGTGGGACTGCAAATTTCAGGGACAAATGTACAGGAGGCTTCCACAAGCGATCCTTAAAAGGAAGTCTTTCTCTGAGTCTGGTCTCAAAGAGGATGGCAAACGTGGTCAACTTCTCCAGCTCAGTGGGTATATCTCAGGCTGCTATCTCATTCTTGATGGTATCTGAGAGACCATGAGCAAAAGCAGCCACGAGAGCCTCATTGTTCCAAGCAACCTCTGCTTCCAGAGTATGGAATTCAATGGCGTAATCAGCAAAAGTTCTCTCACTGTTTGATGGACATGAGGCACTGTAAGGGGAGGAATGGTCTTAAATGTATTTTTTGAACCCAAGGGTGGGGGAGGATCTAGCACATTCTTGGTCAGCCATGTTTGTTCTTGAAGATATTCCAAAGTATGTAAATCCTAAAGGCCATACTTTGTCATAGCCACTTAAAGCGGAGTTCCACCCAAAAGTGGAACTTCCATTCATCTGGTTCCTCCCCCCCTCTGGTGCCACAATTGGCACCTTTCGGAGGTGGAGGGGGGACAGGACACCTGTCCTTGACAGGTATCCTTTCCCACTTCTGGGAGCCTCAGCTGCGGCTATTGACGTCACAGCTGGGGCTCCCTCCTCCTCCCTCCTCCTTCCCCTGTTGCCGGGCCAGTAGGAAAGAGGAGCCAGCCTCGCTCATGCGCAGTAGGGTTCCCGCTGTGAAGCCGAAAGGCTACACTGCCGGGTACCCTTACCTGCAATGGCGGCGGCAGCACCTGACAGCTGATGGAAACATCAGCTGCGGTGCCGACATCGCTGGACTCCAGTACAGGTAAGTGTCCTATTATTAAAAGCCAGCAGCTTCAGTATGAGTAGCTGCTGGTTTTTATTACATTTTTTTTGGCGGACCTTCACTTTAAATTATTTTCTCCTGACCCTTCTAAGGAACAGACATAAATCCTTTTATATATATATATATATATATATATATATATATATATATATATCAAATTGGTTACCTCCACACATAGGGGAGAAACTCAGGCCTCTAGTCAGAAGTGAAATGTGGTCAATATATAGTTCCATTTCAGTCAGAATAGTAATATTACGATTAATAATTGTACGGTCTCAAATCAGTATCTGCAAGTTCTCCTGAATACATGTGGGGATGGGGGCTTTTTGAGTACTGATCTAATCTGATCTTTTCACTATTTCCTTTCCCTTTCGCTATTTGTTTCCCTTGTCCTTGATCTATTTCTTTTTATTTTTCTCCTCTTTGCTCCTCTCATAAAAAATTTCTGTATTTCTGTATTTCCCTCCTCCACATCTTTAGTTGTCCTTATATCCACTCCTAGACCTACTTTTACATCTATGTCCTGCATGAAATTGTGTGCACTTCTTACATATTTTGGATTCAATACAATTTAACTCCTGGATGCTCTCTAACAGGATCTATTGTAGGGATTTCTCCTGTGCAGTGAGTATTGAGAAGGTCTCTTTTTGGGGGTATTTTATATCACAAAGTCAGTATATAAAGAATAGATTTGAGTACCAGTTTTTGCTATTTTTTTATATTAAAGGTTCTTTGAATATGTCACACAATGCATTTGTGCTTTCTGCTTATTCTATAGTGTTTTATAAAACTAATCAAAACTAGCAAAGCATGGATACTGTGGATTACAATTACAACAAAAAAAGAGAACATTTACCTAGAAATTTTCCCTGCAAAAAGAGTATATATATTTTTTCACTTGTATGCTGACTGTTTCCTTACCTGTATCCCTGTATCACAACACCTGTGTCATTCTTCCAGTTGGAAAAATTGCAGTGTAATCTACATTTCAGTGGAAGCTCCACATCCTGGGTGCAATATATTTACAGTCAATAAATGTTTAAAAAATGTGCTAGTTGTGCACTCATAATTCCAATATACACAGTATATGTTACCAAACAGGTTCTAAGGGTGAAGATATTAATGGGGCAGTCACTCTGGTCTCCACTTGCATGGACCTTCTGGGCTCAATGATAAATCCATTTTAGGCTCCCCTCTTGGGCATGGAGTTTACCAAAGCTTCACAGTTTACATCTGGGGTCCTCTTCCACTCCTCCATGACGACATCATGGAGCTGGTGGATGTTAGAGACAGATGCTCAATAGGATTTAGGTCTGGAGACATGCTTGGCCAGTCCATCATCTTTACCCTCAGCTTCTTTAGCAAGACAGTGGCCGTCTTGGAGATGTGTTTGGGGTTGTTATCATGTTGAAATACTGCCCTGCGGCCCAGTCTCCAAAGGGAAGGGATCATGCTCTGCTTCATTATGTCACAGGACATGGTGGCATTCAGGGTTCTCTCAATGAACTGTAGCTCCCCAATGCCGGCAGCACTCATGCAGCTTCAGACCATGACACTCCCACCACCATGCTTGACTGTAGGCAAGACACACTTGTCTTTGTACTCCTCACCTGGTTGCTGCCACACACGCTTGACACAATCGGAATCAAATAAGTTTATCTTGGTCTCATCAGACCACAGGGCATGGTTCCAGTAATCCATGTCCTTAGTCTGCTTGTCTTCAGCAAACTGTTTAAGGGCTTTCTTGTGCATCATCTTTAGAAGAGGCTTCCTTCTGGGACAACAGCCATGCAGACCAATTTGATGCAGTGTGTGGCGTATGGTCTGAGCACTGACAGGCTGAGCCTCCACCCCTCCAAACTCTGCAGCAATGCTGGCAGCACTCATACGTCTATTTCCCAAAGACAACCTCTGGATATGACGCCGAGCACGTGCACTCAACTTCTTTGGTCGACCATGGCGAGGCCTGTTCTGAGTGGAACCTGTCCTGTTAAACTGCTGTATGGTCTTGGCCACCGTGCTGCAGCTCAGTTTCAGGTTCTTGGCATTATTCTTATAGCATAGGCCATCTTTATGTAGAGCGACAATTTCTTTTTTTCAGATCCTCATAGAGTTCTTTGCCATAAGGTGCCATGTTGAACTTCCTGTGACCAAATTTAACACACCTGCTCCCCAGTCACACCTGAGACCTTGTAACACTAACGTGTCACATGACACCAGGGAGGGAAAATAGCTAATTGGGCCCAATTTGGACATTTTCACTTAGGGCTGTATTCACTTTTGTTGCCAGTGGTTTAGACATTAATTTATGTGTGTTGAGTTATTTTGAGAGGACAGCAAATTTACATTGTTATACAAGCTGTACACTCACTACATTCCATTGTAGCAAAGTGTAATTTCTTCAGTGTTGTCACATGAAAATATATAATAAAATATTTACAAAAACGTGAGGGGTGTACTCACTTTTGTGAGATACTGTATATACTGTATATAACAGTTATTAAATAAATGATTTCCAAGAAAATTAATTTCTTAAAAAAGAACATACTGTATAAAACTACCTCTTGAAGCAACATTTTCATAAAAACAGCTATTTGGCATGGCTCACAGATGGTGCATATTTTAAATCAGCATGTTATGACTGCTCTTGTTATAGTTAGATGCTGTTTACTGTGTATAAACAGCTCATTAGTATGATTTTAAGGGAATAAACTTCAGATAATATACACTAAATAGAAATGTATGCATATACAGGGCTGTCTTTAAGGCAGGGCAAAATTGGCAGCTGCCCTTGGGCCCAAAGCAGCTGCCTCATACTTGCCAACTATCCCAGTTTAAATTCCCTTGTCCCTGGAAGTTTTAGTCCCATGCTGTGTCCCACTATCTCAGTTTGAAGTTCTGTTACTAAAGCTGCCGAGCTCTGTCCTATTGCCGTGTACAGATGACTCACCTGAAGACCCTGTGTTTACATGTAAACAACCGGCATTAACCTCCCTGGCGGTATGATTCTGGCTGGAATTTTGTGCTGAAAGCGGTACAATTATTTTGCATGGAAATTTGATGCTATGTATTATAGGCCTGCAATTCTTCGTAATTACTTACTTAAACCTGACCAAACAAGACTCTAGTAGACATCCCAGATGTGATAAAGTTTAAAACACAAAATCATGATTTTTAATTTTTAAATAATATAATTTTATTCAATAATATAATACAAACTAAAGAAATTTGTCAGACAAAGACAATTTAATAAACATCCTGAGTGTGGTAAATTTTAAAACAGGGTACAGCACACAGTCCGACGTCACAATCCGGACAATATAACCGGCTTTCTTTTCTGATTTTTTTTCCCTTGTCATCTCTGTTGGAACAGCAAACCACGCACATCCTGGTAGGTGCTGCCTTTTTTGCGGTTGGTGGTATATAGTCCATAAAGTGACGACCTGTTAGGCGTTCTGGGCTGGCAACACCAACAGCACGTCGTCCAGCTCTGTTCGCATCCACTAATGGCATCTGGTGTTTGAGGAAAATTTGCTCAGCCACCTTCCAGATGAAATCCGAATGAACAAGAGGCCTGTCACTCCCTGCTCGGTACAAGATGTAGGCGTTCCAAAGGCATTGTTCCAGAAGATGCCTGAAAATCTTTTTGTAGTATTTTTTCTGCTGTTTCCGCATAGTTGGATAAAAGGTCATTGCCTGATCAGCTCGGTCGACACCCCCCATGGTGCAATTATAGTCGATCACGACTTGCGGCTTCAGCACATCTTTCCCACCTTTTGTGTGGACCGTGGCAGTGGAGGTACTGTGCACAGTGCTCATGAGACACACGTCCTTCTTGTCTCGCCAACGTATTGCCATCATCTTACCCTTCTGCCAGGCAACACTTTCACCGGTTTTTAGTTTTTTTTTTGGCAAACCTAGATGGCATGTCACGTCGGTTAGGCCTAACCGTACCATAAGCATCAGTTTTGTTTTGGATCAAAACCTCAAACAGCTCCGGCGACGTATAAAAATTGTCCATGGTGACACAATATCCCTGGTTCAGTAATGGCTGCAGTGGTGTTAGGACAGATGATGTGGCCAACCCATAGCCGCTGTACCTTGGGTTGAATTTCGTGCCTTTACCGGTGTAAATGACCGAGTTCCATATGTACCCAGTGGATGACTCGCAGAGCATGTATGTTTTGATGCCAAACCGCGCTCTTTTGGATGCAATATACTGGATCCAGCTTAGGCGTCCCTTATAGGCCATCAAACTCTCATCCACGCTGACGTCCCTTTCTGGCATGTAGGCCCGCTGGAAATTGTTCCCAATAATTTGGCATACCTCCCAGATTTTTTTTAGCTTGGGCGCAGGATGCGTGGCCTCATCAAACTCTTCATTGTTAGTGAAGTTAAAATATTTCATGATGAGGGAAAAACGGTATTCCGACATCACAGTACCAAAAACGGAGTGGCCAGTAACTTGTTGGTGGTCCAGTACCATTTCTGGCGCGGTTTCACCACCACGCCCTGAAGAATAATGAGTCCGAGAAACAGCCAGATGTCCTCTTTAGTCACCGGTTCCCACCTTCTGCTTCGGGAAAACCTGGCATGCAGCGTAGCGGATTGCTGCTCTTGGTAGCGATTTGTCTCTGTCACAATTTTTTGAATTACCTCCTCTGTGAGAAATAATTCCAGGTATGCCAGAGGGTGGCCACGCTCAACTTCGACCTTCATCCCAGGTGATCCAGTGAAGGGAAATCTTGGGGGCGCTACCTGGTCCGTATCTGTAACGTACCTGGTATCAGAGCCCAACTGTAGAAGGAGACCTCTCTTACAGCCCTGGCTCGAGGACCACTGGGGTTGCAACAGTGGTACAGGAGCGCAGCGAGGTAGGAGTGCCTGTATGATCCGTAGTAGCTGATACAGATGAGTAGAGAAGATCCACCTGATGAACTGGACTGGTGAGGCAGTAGCAGCAGTGGTAACAGGTGTAGGTCAGCGATCCCTGGATCTAGGCAGAGACTGGATCAGGACTAGACTGAAGCAGGTGAGACAAGCCGGGTCAAACACAGGTAATCAGGTAGTTACAGCAGGCAGAGAGTGGTCAGTAGGCAGGCAGAGATTTGGCAACAGAAGGTCAGCAGGTTCAGAAATAGCAGGGTCAAGGCAGGCCGGGTCAGGAGAGGAGAAGGCAGCAGTAGTCAAACGTAGCAGGATCAGATAACAACAGCAGGTACAGGATCAGACTCAGGTAGAGCTGCAGATCAGACAGCACTGCACTGGAGCAGCTTCTGTCCTTTTAAAGGGGAACTGGCAACAAGTTGAGTTAGCGCGCGTGCACATGCACCTGTTGTTCATTCCTGCGCACGCGTGCCTGTCGTGTGTCACTGCGCACGTTCATGCGCCGCTGCCCAGTGCGGCCTGTTCTCGTGGGAACATGTGTGCGCACGCGCGCACGTCCGTGTGCCTGTCCTGCCACAGGGTATCCCTGACATTGCCCCCCCCCCCAAGGGGCAGCCTCCGGATGCCCAACAGGCTCTTCTTTTCAGGGTGAGCAAGGAAAAAGGCACGAACTAACCTTCTTGCATGGATATTGCATGCGGGTTCCCAGGAGTTATCCTCCAGGCCATATCCTCTCCATTTAACCAGAAATTGTACCTGATTTCGCCTTCTCCGGCAGTCCAGGATAGCCTCCACTTCGAACTCCTCATTCCCATCAATCAGAACAGGTTCCGGTGGCTTGGGTCCTCTGTCAGGGAAGGGATCAGGTACTGCAGGTTTTAGTAGTGAAACATGAAATATAGGATGAATTTTAAATGAGTCAGGTAAGGAAAGTTCATATGATACCTCATTTAACCTCCTCTTCACCGGGAAGGGACCAGTAAATTTGGGTGCCAACTTTTTAGACGGACATTTTAACTTAAGATTGGTTGTAGAAAGCCATACCTGGTCACCCGGCTGCAGGTTCAGTTCTCCTCTCCTCTTTTTATCAAAAGCCTTCTTGTTGTCGGCTTGTGCTTTGGCCATTGCTTCCTGAAAGATCTTGTTGTTGTGGTTGAGGAAATCCATGGTATCTTGTACTGCCGGAACTGTAGATTCTGAAATGAAATCAGGCAGAAATGATAAATGGAAACCATAATTAGAAAAGAAAGGGGATTGACCTGTAGCTGAGTGATTGGCGTTGTTGTAGGCAAATTCTGCCAGTGGTAGTAAAGATACCCAATCATCCTGAGTAAAGGAAGTGAAACAACGGATGTACTGTTCGAGCGTTTGATTTGTCCTTTCTGTTTGCCCATTGGTTTGGGGATGGTAAGCTGAGGACAATGCCAACTCAATTTTCAACGCTTTACATAAAGCTCTCCAGAAACGTGAGGTGAACTGTACACCACGATCAGATGTAATGTTTGCCGGGACCCCATGCAACCTCACGATCTCCTTAATAAATACTCGGGCCGTCTCCATAGCAGATGGGGTACTCTTTAAGGGTAAGAAATTAGCCATCTTGGTTAATCGGTCCACTACTACAAAGATTGCCGTGCATCCCTCGGCCAGTGGAAGTTCTACTATAAAATCCATGGAGATCATCCTCCATGGTTTATCAGGAATGGGTAGAGGTTTCAGCAGGGCCCAGGACTTACTTCTTGCTGTCTTGTTCTGACTGCAAACAGAGCATGAGTTCACATATTTCTTACAGAAAGTATCTAGATCAGGCCACCAAAATGTACGTCGTACAAGTTCAAGGGTCTTATGTATGCCAAAATGGCCTGCCAGCGGATGGTCATGGAACATCTTCAAGACCCCAACTCGCACATTCTCAGGAACAAAAATGTTGTTTTCTTTCCAAAGCAGACCATCTCTAGAGGTTAGCATGACTCCGGGGGGGGGGGGGGGCTGAGCATGTTCCTGGAAGCCTGTTTGATTTGAGACAAGAGATCCGTTTGCAACAGTAGGAAGTTCCCTGTAGGTAGGATGGTATCTGGTGTTGATAAGTCCTTGGGATCATCGTACATACGGGATAGAGCGTCCGGTTTTGTGTTTTTTGATCCAGGTCGGTACGTTATATGGAAGGAAAAACGAGTGAAAAATAGGGCCCATCGAGCTTGTCGTGGCTTCAGTCTTTTGGCAGTTCTTAAATACTCAAAATTTTTATGGTCGGTATATATTAGTATGGGATGGTTAGCGCCCTCCAACAAATATCTCCACTCCTCCAGTGCTGCTTTTATGGCCAGTAGTTCACGATCTCCTACATCGTAATTTCTCTCTGCTGGAGAAAGTTTCCGTGAAAAGAAGGCCACAGGGTTTAGAGGATAGGAGCCAAGGTGAAAAGCTTTTTTAGCGTTTTGAAGGCGCTCTGCGCCTCAGAGTTCCAGCAGAATCGCAGGTTTTGTTTAGTTATTTGTGTTATTGGGGTGATTATGGCAGAGAACCCCTTAATGAATTTTCTATAAAAGTTTGCAAAACCTACGAAGCGTTGTACCCCCTTCTTGTCTGTGGGTACAGGCCACTCCAGTATGGCGGACACCTTCTGGGGATCCATTTCAACTCCTGCTGTAGAAATTACTAATCCCAAGAACTGGATGCTCTGCCGCTCAAATTCACATTTCTCCGGTTTTGCATATAGTTTGTGTTGGCGAAGTCAGCCTAGGACGATGCTGACATGCTCTCGGTGTTGAGCAAGGGACCCAGAGAAAATTAAGATATCGTCCAAGTAGACAATTACGAAGATATCCAGTAAATCTCGGAACACGTCATTAATGAAATGTTGGAAGGTGGCCGGGGCGTTGCAAAGCCCAAAGGGCATGACCAGATACTCGAAGTGCCCGAATCTGGTACGAAAGGCCATCTTCCACTCATCTCCTTTTCGAATGCGTATCAGGTTATAGGCACCTCTCAAGTCCAGTTTAGTAAAAATTTGTGCAGATCTCAGTTTCTGGAACAACTCAGTCATGAGGGGCAGAGGATAGCGGTTCTTTACCGTAATTTTATTTAACTCCCTATAATCCACACAAGGACGGAGAGAGTGATCTTTCTTAGTTACGAAAAATATCCCGGCTCCGGCCGGGGAGGTGGATGGGCCGGATGAACCCCTTCTTGAGGTTATCATCGACATATTCTTTCAATGCCTCTTGTTCCCGTTCTGATAATGGGAATACACGTCCAAAACGGGATCGCAGCTCCGGGTAAGAGGTCAATAGTACAGTCATATGAGCGGTGAAACGGCAAGGTATCTGCTCCCTGTTTGCTGAAGACATCAAGGTACTGGTGATAGGCTTTAGGTACAGACTGAAGAACATCTTGATCAGAGTCCATGCAGAGTAGGGTTGCTGGTGTGCTTATAGGTTCTGGCGAGCAATGCTTTTGACAATATGATGATGAAAACTTGATCTCCCCGGACACCCAGTTGATCTGGGGGTTATGGGCCTGGAGCCAAGGTAGACCCAGGATGACCGGAAACAAAGGGGAGGTGATAGCATCAAGAGTCAATAGTTCCTTATGTTGAGATGAGGAAGTAACAGGCAAAGGAGGTGTTTCTTGGGTTACTGGTCCAGATCTGATACGTGAGCCGTCAGCTAAAAAGACGGATAGTCCATGCGTTTTTGGCCGCAAGGGAATATGTTGCTGAGCGGCAAAATTTAAATCAACGAAGCAACTACAAGCTCCGGAGTCCACAATAGCGTTAACTGGAATAGTCTTTCCTGGAAGCTGGACCAGCAGAGGAAGAGTAAGGTGGTTCGCCTGGGCAGGCAGCATTGTGAGGTTAGTGGGAGAGAGCCTGCTGAATTTTGCGGGACACCCATGAACATAATGGCCGGTTCTTCCACAATAAAGACAAAGATTCCTCTGCCAGCGGCATGAACGCTCCTCTGGGGATAATGTGTGTCCCATTACTCCGAGTGGCATGGGCCTGGGAGTGGCAGGTGCAGGGTAGACAGAACTTGAATTGGCAGGGAGCTGAACTGGGATCTTGGGTGTCATCCATACAGGGTGATTCGCTGGGTGCTTTTCTCTAATTGGCGCTCACGGAGCCGTCGGTCAATCTGAATTACTAGACTGATAAGTCCTTCCAAGGTATCAGGTATCTCCACTCGAGCAAGTTCATCTTTTAACTTCTCAGATAAACCCATGCGGAACTGGTGCCGCAGAGCTGCGTTGTTCCACTGGGTGTCTGCGCTCCAGCATCTAAAGTCTGCAATATAGTCCTCAGCTGCTCTGTGGCCCTGCTGGAGTGCATGGAGCGTGGCTTCTGCCGTGGAAGTGCGTAGTGGATCGTCATACAATAGAGACATAGCATCGAAAAAAGATGACATGGTATGCGTCTGTATGTCATCTCCTTCCAGCAACCGGTGAGCCCAGGCTTGAGGATCCCCTTGCAGCAGGGAAATTATAAATCCTACCTTGGTGGATTCCAGCGTGAAAGTCCGAGGTTGCAAAGAAAAATGCAGGTGACATGTGTTGCGGAAGGCCCGAAACTTGCTGCGTTCCCCAGAGAACTTCTCAGGAATGGGGACTCTGGGCTCAGGTGGGGGTGTAGTGAAGGATACTGAAGCTGAGCTGACAGGAAGTGCCTGAATTTGTCCTTCCAACTTAAGATACCCCTGAGAGGTGGCGGCCCACTTCCTCCATCTGTGAGGCTCCTTCTGTAGGCTCAGTCATGGCTGTCTGATACTGTAACGTACCTGGTATCAGAGCCCAACTGTAGAAGGAGACCTCTCTTACAGCCCTGGCTCGAGGACCACTGGGGTTGCAACAGTGGTACAGGAGCGCAGCGAGGTAGGAGTGCCTGTATGATCCGTAGTAGCTGATACAGATGAGTAGAGAAGATCCACCTGATGAACTGGACTGGTGAGGCAGTAGCAGCAGTGGTAACAGGTGTAGGTCAGCGATCCCTGGATCTAGGCAGAGACTGGATCAGGACTAGACTGAAGCAGGTGAGACAAGCCGGGTCAAACACAGGTAATCAGGTAGCTACAGCAGGCAGAGAGTGGTCAGTAGGCAGGCAGAGATTTGGCAACAGAAGGTCAGCAGGTTCAGAAATAGCAGGGTCAAGGCAGGCCGGGTCAGGAGAGGAGAAGGCAGCAGTAGTCAAACGTAGCAGGATCAGATAACAACAGCAGGTACAGGATCAGACTCAGGTAGAGCTGCAGATCAGACAGCACTGCACTGGAGCAGCTGCTGTCCTTTTAAAGGGGAACTGGCAACAAGTTGAGTTAGCGCGCGTGCACATGCACCTGTTGTTCATTCCTGCGCACGCGTGCCTGTCGTGTGTCACTGCGCACGTTCATGTGCCGCTGCCCAGTGCGGCCTGTTCTCGTGGGAACATGTGAGCGCACGTGCGCACGTCCGTGTGCCTGTCCTGCCACAGGGTATCCCTGACAGTATCGCACTCAATAGGGCACCAAGTGCGCACATCGCTGATGTCAGGTGCAGGATCATCACCGCTGTCACTTGTCAGATCCGTGTCAGACGGCAAATCTCCCCACGACTCGCTATCGCTCAGTTCTGGGAGCAATTCCGTGTCGCTGTCATTCAACTGCTCCAAAGGCGATTTTGTAGCGAGATGGCGCTTTTTGGATTCCATCTTTTAAAAATTTTATTGGAGGCAAGGGGCACTGGGGCAAGGGGCACTGTATCAGTAAGATCTGAGATGATACAGTGTAATCCTCTCAGATTACACTGTATCACCTCTATTTATATGTGTGTGTGTTGTGTTGAACTTTTGAACTTTTGAATCTCCCGCCCAGTTCCGCTCCCGTGCGCCGCTGCTGCTCGCAGGGAACGGAACTAGGAAGTGAGATGCCGTGATCGCGCTGGCGATCACAGCCGAGGACAGCCAAGGACAGTGGAGAGCATCGCTGGAACCCAGGACAAGGTAAGGGCTCCGCTGTATGCTCTGCACTGCTACCCCGAGCGTGACTCGGGGTTACCGCTCCTGACAGAAAAAGTCAGACCCGAGTCACGCTCGGGATTACCGCCAAGGAGGTTAATATGTAAATAGCCTTTGACTGGCGGCATTGATATGTAAATAGGAGCGACATTCATATGTATGTCATGCCCCCCCTGAGGGGACATCACTTCCATCATCACTTTCACCCATATCCACCATCACTTCTGCTGAAAGCTGCCCAATGGAAAGGTAAAGGGGCTTGCTGAAAAGCCCTGCCTACAACTTTGGCGGTTAAGCCTAACATCAGCCTGTTCTGTAAAGGTAAGCAAACTGGAGGTGGAACCCCTTTTTAAAATAACATGGTGCCACAGCACTGTAAATTTTGGTGCATGTGAATATGCAAATCTCAGTAGATGTGTGAGGAATCGGATGTCATGAACATTTAATGGCAGTGCTGTGTATCTGCTAAAGGGCAGCACATTTCTGTGGTGTCAAGAAAGCGATTTTGCATGCGTTCCTGATACACACAAATGTGAACGCAGGCTAAATGTCTCATTTACATTGGTGGTCAGTATACATTTTCTCATTACATTGGGACTTGGTGTACAATCCTTTCATTACACTAGTGGCCAGTGTGAAGGTCCCCCTTACATTGGTAGTCAGTGTAAATCTGTCAATGCTCTTATTACATTAGTGGTCAGTGTAAATCCCCATTACATGGGTGGCCAATATAGAAATTCCTCTTTATATTAGTAATCAGTAAAAAAAATCCAAACTTGCATTTGTAATCAGTTTTGAATCCTCCCTTACATTGGTGGTCCATGTAAAAGCCCCCTTTAAATTGGTGGTGAGTGTAAATCCCCCCTTACATTGGTGGCCAGTGTAGAAATCCCCCTTTATTAGTTGTTGATTTAAAATACCCCATTACATTGGTCGTCAGTGTAAATTCTTCATTACATTGCTGATCAGTAGGGATGGTCCCGATGTTCGAGTTGAACGTAAGTTCGAGTCGAACATCGGGTGTTCTCCTGTTTGCCAAATAGTGAACAATTTGGGTTTTTCACTGCAAATTCATAGTCACGGAACACCCTTTAAAAGTCTATGGGAGAAATCAAAAGTGCTAATTTTAAAGGCTCATATGCATGGTATTGTCATAAACAGTGTTTGGGGACCTGGGTCCTGCCCCAGGGGACATGTATCAATGCAAAAAAAGTTTTAAAAACGGACGATTTTTGGGAGCAGTGATTTTAATAATGCTTAAAGTAAAACAATAAAAGTGTAATATTCCTTTAAATTTCGTACCTGGGGGTTGTCAATAGTATACCTGTAAAGTGACGCATGTTTCCCATGTTTAGAACAGTCCGAGAACAAAATTACATTTCTAAAGGAAATAAAGTCATTTAAAAGTACTAGCGCTAGCTATAGTACAGGCTATAATGAATTGTCGGTCCTGGCAATACACATAAAAGTTCATTGATAAAAAAGGCATGAGATTCCCCCACAGGGGAACCCCCAAACCAAAATTTTAAAAAAAAATGCGTGGGGGTCCCCCAAACTCCATATCAGGCCCTTCCGGTCTGGTATTGATTTTAAGGGGAACCCCACACCAAAATAAAAAAATGAAGTGGGGTCCCCCAAAAATCCATACCAGACCCTTATACGAGCACACAACCCGGCAGGCCTCAGGAAAACAGGGGGGATGAAAGAGCACTCCCCCTCCTGAACCGTAGCAGGCCACATGCCCTCAACATTGGGAGGGTGCTTTGGGGTAGCCCCCCAAAGCACATTGTCCCCATGTTGATGGGGAGAAGGGCCTCATCCCCACAAACCTTGCCCAGTGGTTGTAGGGGTCTGCGGGCGGGGGCTTATCGGAATCTGGAAGCCCCCTTTAACAAGGGGACCCCCAGATCCCAGCCCCCCGTGTGAAATGGTAACGGGGTAAAAAAAAGACAATACACGACTTGGCACAAATCCTTTATTAAAAAAATTTAACAATAAAACTGTCCCACAAAGTCTTCTTCTTCTTCTCTCGCTCCGATGGACCGAAAAAGCAAAAAAAAAAAAAAAGTCGCAAGCCACTTATGATCTGCCTCCATGGGAGGCACCCACCGTAATGACGGGCCTCTTGGGTGACAGTTCTTTTATAACTGAGGGCGGCGCCACACGATTACATTGCCGGGTGACCTGCCCCCTCTGACACACAGGGACATTCCTTTGGCTTTCCCGTAGCGTCATAGGGGGCGGGGTCACTCAGTTACGTAAACTGGGTGACCCCGCCCCCTCTGACACTACAGGAAAGCCTTATGGATGTCCCCATGCATCAGATGGGGGGCAGACTGGGTGGCCCGCCCCCTCTGATGCTACGGGAAGCCATAGGGATGTCCCCGTGCATCAGAGGGGGGCTGGGTCACCCAGCAACATCATCATGTGGCCCCGACCTCAGTTATGAAAGAACTGTCAGATCGTAGGTGGCGTGCTGCTTTTTTTTTCTTTTTCAGTTTGTCAGAGCACAAGAAGAAGAAGACTCCATGGGACAGTTTTATTTAAAAAAAATTTTAATAAAGAAATTGTCCCAAGGTGTATATTGTCTTTTTTCTTTACCATTTTCACACATTTTTTTGAAATGGTAGGGGTACATTTGTACCCATTACCATTTCACACAGGGGGGGCGGGATCTAGGGGTCCCCTTGTTAAAGGGGGTTTCCAGATTCCGATAAGCCCCCCGCCCGCAGACCACCACAACCACCGGGCAAGGGTTGTGGGGATGAGGCCCTTCTCCCCATCAACATGGGGACAAGGTTCTTTGGGGGCTACACCAAACCCCCCCGTGCTCTCTCATCCCCCCTCATTGGCTGCAGCCTGCCAGGTTGCGTGCTCGGATAAGGGTGTGGTATGGATTTTTGGGGGGACCCCAAGCCATTTTTTTTTTATTTTGGTGGGGGGTTCCCCTCAAAATCCATACCAGACCTGAAGGGTCTGGTATGGATTTTGAGGGGGACCCCCACACCATTTAAAAAAAAAAAAAATTGGCATGGGGTTCCGCTTAATATCCATACCAGACCTGGAGGGCCTGGTATGGAATTTGGGGGGACCCCCACACTTTTTTTAAAAAAAATTTTGTTCGGGGTTCCCCTGTGGGGGAATCCCATGCCGTTTTTATCAATGAACTTTTATATGTATTGCCGGGACCAACAATTCATTATAGCCTGTACTATAGCTAGCGCTAGTACTTTTAAATTACTTTTTTTCCTTTAGAAATGTAATTTTGCTCTCGGACTGTTCTAAACAGGACTATATTACACAAACCCCCCAGGTACGAAATTTAAAGAAAAGTTACACTTTTATTGTTTCACTTTAAGCATTATTAAAATCACTGCTCCCGAAAAAACATCTGTTTTTAAAACTTTTTTTTTGCATTGATACATGTCCCCTGGGGCAGGACCCAGGTCCCCAAACACTTTTTAAGACAATACCATGCATATAAGCCTTTAAAATTAGCACTTTTGATTGTTCATGTTCGTGTCCCATAGACTTTAACGGTGTTCGCGTGTTTGAACAAATTTTTTGCCTGTTCGCATGTTCTGGTGCAAACCAAACAGGGGGGTGTTAGGCCCATCCCTAATGGACACAGGGGAACTTTTGTTTGCCTGTTCCACTGGAAGTAGACTGGAAGGTGTTTAAAACTGCTGAGTCTGATAGTTCAGTATGGACAGTGTGCTACTTCCTGGACCCTGGTCTGCGCTTCTTTCTTTCCAGAAACTGGAAACCCCCTTTTTTCCCACTTTGTAGAACCTTTTCTGAGGGAGCCATGTTCTGCCTGTGGGGACCCAGGACTGTTGTTTGCCCAGAGCCCTCCTTTGATTGCACTGCCTCTCTCTGCTGTGTTCCCAGAGCCCTCCTCAGATTGTCCTGCTTGTTTTTTTCTGCTGTATGCCCAGAGCTCTCTTCGGATTGCCCTGTCTGCTCTCTCTGCTGTGTGCCAGAGCCCTTCTCGGATTTCCCTACTTGGATCCCCTGATGCCAAGACCACTACATCCACTACTCAGGACAGTTGAACTTCCGCAGCATGAGTCTTTCAACCCTTACCGCCCCTGCTGTTACTTTTCCGAGGACCATTTCCCCTGGCTTTGTCTTATTGTTGCCCTGTAAACGGTTTCCCTTTTACTGGGCTATATTCCCACTCCATTGACTGTTCACCAGTTCGACGAACACCCAAGTTATCGGGGCGTTCAACCATTTGTTAGGCCCACCAAACGACGACAATGCACTGCGCCACAGCGCCACAGTGCATTTAAAGCCGTGATGGGCTGGTGCAAGGAAAGCTTTGCCCAATCAGGGCACAGAGCACTGTCAGAGCCATGATTGGAGAAAGTAATGATGACTATATCCAATCATGGCTCATTGCTCTTAGTCCTGTCCAACACTATAAAAATATTTTCCCCATAGCGGCCATTTGCAGTGTGATATTGGCGTGGAGATTAGTGTACTATTGTGCTTCTATCGTCAGTTTAGAATATCAGTTTAGTGTGAATCTAGTGATAGTTCAGTGTGAGTGTAGTGTGACCATTCATGCATTACAGTACATTTAATACAGTATATTCAGTGCATTACTGCATTTTTAGCGCAGTATATTTCAGTGCGTTACTGCATGTTTAATGCCGTATATATTAGTGTATTACTGCACGTTTAACCACTTCCCGACCGCCCCCTGTATATTTACGTCGGCAGAATGGCACGTACAGGCAGAATCACGTACCTGTACGTGACATTCTTCCGGCGGTTGGGGGGTCCGATCGGACCCCCCTCCGCCGGCAGGGACGGTCGGGATCGCTTCAGGAGCGATCCGGGACGAGGGGACGGCCAGTGGTTTCTGGCCACCCCCTCGCGATCGCTCCTGGCCAATGAGAAACTTCCCCTTCCTGTCTATTGTATAGACAGGAAGGCGGAAGTGATGTCACGCTCGGTGCGCCGGTCTATGTGACCGGAGACGCCGAGCGGCGAACATGTACAGGTTAGTGCACAACACTACACTGACACCAGTACAGTTAGGCACATATTCCACCCCCCTGTCACCCCCTGATCACCCCCCAGATCACCCCCTCCCCCCCAGTCACAGTGTCACTAATTGCAGTGATCATTTATTTACTGATCACTGCATTTTAGTGTCAGTGTGACTGTAATAACTGTCAGGGCAGTTAGTTTTAGGTCCAAGGTAGCCCCCTACCCCCCCCCCCTATAAAGGTTTAACCCCTTGATTGCCCCCCAGGTAAACCCTTTCACCCCCTTTTGCCAGTGTCACTAAGCGATCGTTTTCTGATCGCTGTATTAGTGTCACTGCTGTCGCTAGGTAACCATTTTTTTTTTTTAGGTAACCGCCATGTTTATATAGGTTCATAAATAGGTTTATAGGTCAGGTACCCCCATATTACAACCTAAATAAAGGTTTTAACCCCTTGATTGCCCCTAGAGTTAACCCTTTCACCAGTGATCACTGTATAACTGTCACTGGTGACGCTGGTTAGCCAGTTAGTTATTTCGTTATTTAGGTTCCCCGTCAGGTTTTTATATAGCGTCAGGTACCCCCATATATTACCTAATAAAGGTTTTAACCCCCTGATTGCCCCTAGTTAACCCTTTCACCCCCTTTTGCCAGTGTCACTAAGCGATCGTTTTTCTGATCGCTGCATTAGTGTCGCTAGGTAACCATTTTTTTTTTTTTAGGTAACCGCCATGTTTATATAGGTTCATAAATAGGTTTATAGGTCAGGTACCCCCATATTACAACCTAAATAAAGGTTTTAACCCCCTGATTGCCCCTAGAGTTAACCCTTTCACCAGTGATCACTGTATAACTGTCACTGGTGACGCTGGTTAGCCAGTTAGTTATTTCGTTATTTAGGTTCCCCGTCAGGTTTTTATATAGCGTCAGGTACCCCCATATATTACCTAATAAAGGTTTAACCCCCTGATTGCCCCTAGTTAACCCTTTCACCCCCTTTTGCCAGTGTCACTAAGCGATCGTTTTTCTGATCGCTGCATTAGTGTCGCTAGGTAACCAGTTTTTTTTTTAGTTAACCTCCCATGTATTACTGTTACGGGTGACGCTGGTCATAGTTAGGAGCTTGTTTTTTATACTGTCAGGGCACCCGCCATTTATTACCCAATAACGTATTACTGTTAGTCCCAGGAAGGATCAGCCCAACTTCTGGCAGATAAAGGGGGAGGATAGTCAAAGAATGAAATAAAAAGGATATGAAGCTGAGATAGCACTTAGATAAGCATAAATTGACAGAATCTGAAGCTTACATTAAAAATGGTAAAGAACAAGAATACTAAGCAAAAAGATAGCGCACTACCTTATATCAGAATCAGCTAAGACACCATTAAATTACAGTAATAATGCCTAAAATTCATAAAAGGGTTATCACCACCTGGTAGACCAAGAAGTATGCATTAATTCAACTATTTTTCACACTTAGGGTGAATACCCGGGACCATTATCTAAAACCGGTGTACAAACTAGGGAAATCCTACTTAAGAGACAGCATGCAAGCTATCGAAACCTCCTAAAGGTTACTCGGGCCCACATATGCCTGTGTGCCACTATATACGTCCATTCACTCTACATAAGCATAGTAAGAAGGAAGGACGATATGGGAGTGGAGAAAGTATAAATACCCGCGCTACACAAGATACCGTGATTGAAACGAACAATTGCATTCATCTTAAAGTCTCAATTAGCCATGGCAATAACTACTTTTGGTACAAGAAGGATTATAATGTCCAAACCCAAGAAGTAGCTATTGGAGGCGACCTAAAGCGCCAATCGAGCAAACCTCTACATGAATATATGGGGGAGGAACACATCTATGGAGAGAAATACCCCAATACTTAAACTGTACCGTCAAAGACATAGACGACCTGCTACATCTAGCTATGGAAGGTAAGGCTGATAACCTTTGAGAGTTCTCCTCGAGATTTTAAACAAAAAGGTATGGAATCACTTTCCCGTTGTAAATGGAGTCACCAAAGATTGAATATCGGAACTGCAGCTAGGCAAAAGTGGGGAAACCCAGCATACCCAAAACTTACTTCAAGGTGACTGACCAGCAATGCATATATACTAACCTCCAGTTGCACCATCCCACCTGCTAGCACCCCTTATGCCCCTATTCCACTATGGTGCCCCAATATGACTTGGGCCATAGCTTGAATTGATGACTGTCACATACATCATATCCTTAGCGTTTCCCAAGTAGGCTCCCCCCTCCCTAGAGGGACTTCCCATTTAATGCCAGGAATTGGTTGCGGTCTCATTAGTTTAAATAATGATAATATTAAGTCTCATGAATCTTAACCAATAACTATCACACACTCCATAGCCCCATTTTGGCAATACGATGTCCCTATTAAGGCCAAGCCCACTCATAATTTGGTGGCACTGATGTTACTGGGAAATACTGATTGGCCCTGAATTTTATCAAATTGGCAGAAGGGTTGACCAAGTTATTCCGTTTCTCTTCGCTCCCACTAGTTTAACCCCTATAATCACTCCCTCTACCCAATTTTATGATAGATCCGGGTTTAATCTATATATCCGGAATGCATAAATGTATTTGAATTATTGGATGAGAATAGCGGCACTTAGCTATTCCCAGTCCTATTCACTATTCCAAATTTTATTAACAAGCCAATCTTTACCCCATCTTTGGCTCAACCAGTTTGTACACAGGTAAAATCTGGATTGTATAAACCACTTGATCAGATGTGTTAAAAGGGATTTATGTTGCGATTCCCTTCTCCGCCACTGGGAGCAATAGAATGGTTGGAGGGTAATTAAGATGTAAAGTGATTGGAAGTCTTGAGTCAATATTAGTATATTTTAGACAAAGCCTATAGTGTTGAACAATTATGTCTGTTTTACTTGTAAAACCTGGAGTATTAAGTAGAGCAGCGCTATTCGGATAGTAATTTACTCCTAACCAAGGAAGTTTACCTAATTTAGAATCCTAGGAACATTTGTTGGAAGTTTTGAGACAGTTCTGAACGCTGAACCGTCATTGTTTAGATTACTATGATCGTATATAGCATTTGAATCAGTGTAACATACCATCCGCCCGACTTCAATAGTATTAAAAGTGGGGGAGTGATCCTTCAAAAAAGCTGGCCCTCTATAAATGACAGGGTGTACCAAGATGCACGGCGCAACGACTTCTCTATGAAAACGCGTAAGGCGAGCTACGCACACATGGCTCATCCTATCCGGGACTGAACTCCGCTGCATGAACGCATGCAGTCCGAGAAACGCTCGTTTAAGATTCATGATTAAATTTGACGACCAATCTATTCAAAGACCTGGATAGTGCTGAATTTTAAGTTTCGCTTTACTACTTTGTTTGCATTTTTATTTTAATAAAAGTCTAACCCGAAGTACACCATTGGGATCCTAGCCCAGCCCAGCCCCCTTTGGACCAAATTTTTTATTTATTTTTGTAACCCTAAATTCCACATAAGTGCAGTATCGATCGATCACTGTCACTTACAAAACACTAAGCACACATACTGTGACGCTGGTTAGTTAGCTTGTTTTTTTACAGGGAAAGAGCAATCATTATAATTTGTTTCTTGTCTGTTACTTTATACTGTCAGGGCACCCGCACCGCTCCTACAGCACCCCAAAGATGTTGCGTTTATTACCCAATAACGGTTTAACCCCCTGATCGCCCGGCGGGTGATATCAATTAGGTTTTAGGGTCAAATAAGTCTGCGTCGCCCCAGGTTAGTGCCAGTACCGCAAACACCCACGCGCAAAGCATACACCTCCCTTAGTGGCACAGTATCTGAACAGATCGATATCTGATCTGATCAGATCTATACTAGCGTCCCAGCAGTTTAGGGTTCCAAAAAAAAAACGCATTGTTAGCGGGATCAGCCCAGATACCTGCTAGCACCTGCGTTTTCCCCCTCCGCCCAGCCCAGCCCACCCAAGTGCAGTATCGATCGATCACTGTCACTTACAAAACACTAAGCACACATAACTGCAGCGTTCGCAGAGTCAGGCCTGATCCCTGCGATCGCTAACAGTTTTTTTGTGGTAGCGTTTTGATTCAGTCGCTTCAGTCAGGAGCTTTTTTACCTGTGAATCTCAAAAAAATAAAAAAAAATAAAATAGTTGTCGTTTTATTGTTCTCTCTCTCACTCTATTCTCTCTCTATTGTTGCTCTTTTTTTTACTCCATTCTATTCTGCAATGTTTTATTATGTTTTATCATGTTTTATCACGCTTGCTTTTCAGGTATGTAATTTTGTTTACTGTGTTTTAGTGTTGAGCATTTTTTTGTTTTCAGGTGCGCCATTCAGTTGCAACGCGGATTTATTTATCTTGACAGCAACAGCGTTTGCTCCCACGATACATAAAGCCGCGACTCCAACGCTGTAGGAGGTGATTTCACCACCACAGTTAAAAAAAAGAGCATATATGCCGAAGCATGGGGGCAGCAGGGGGGGGAGGAGCGATTGGCTCCTAATGCCACGTACATACGGTCGAAATTCCGACCGTGTGTACACGGCATAACTTTTGCGGGAGGATGCCCCCATGCATCGGCATATATAAATGGTGCATGTATGCCCATCATTAGAAGTGGGTGGATGAAGGGAGGTATTCTAATGGTGGGCATACCCACCAATCAATCTCTTTTTTTCGTTCAGCCAAGAGGCTGCATGAAAAAAAAAAGATTACAATATATGTCCAGTATGTTGCTGGACTTTGAATGGTTATACCA
This sequence comes from Lithobates sylvaticus, assembly GCA_028564925.1. NCBI lineage: Eukaryota > Metazoa > Chordata > Amphibia > Anura > Ranidae > Lithobates > Lithobates sylvaticus. The sequence continues at coordinate 173,875,872 of CM053026.1, forward strand.
GAATGATGCCTGCAGGTTTAGGTATCATCTTGGTATCATTCTTTTCAGCCAGTGATCGGCTTTCATGTAAAAGCAATTCTAGCGGGTAATTAGCCTCTAGACTGCTTTTACAAGCAGTGGGAGGGAATGTCCCCCCTCCCGGATATAAACCGCGCCATTGGGAAATTGGGAAAGCATTTTATCACACCAATCTTGGTGTGGTCAGATGCTTTGAGGGCAGAGGAAAGATCTAGGGTCTAATAGACCCCAATTTTTTCAAAAAAAGAGTACCTGTCACTGCCTATTGCTATCATAGGGGATATTTACATTCCCTGAGATAACAATAAAAATCATAACAAAGAAAAAAAATGGAAGGAACAGTTTAAAAATAAAATAAAAAAGCTAAATAAATAAAAAAAAAAACAAAAAAAAAAAAAAAAAAAAACCCCAGCCCCCCCATCTCTTGCGCAAAGGCGTACACAAGCGTTGGTCTGGCGTCATATGTAAACAGCAATTGCACCATGCATGTGAGGTATCACCGCGAAGGTCAGATCGAGGGCAGTAATTTTAGCAGTAGACCTCCTCCGTGAATCTAATGTGGTATCATGTAAAGGCTTTTAAAGGCTTTTAAAAATGTATGTAGTTTGTCGCCACTGCGTGTTTGTGCGCAATTTTAAAGCATGTCGTGTTTGGTATCCATGTACTCGGCCTAAGATCATATTTTTTATTTCATCAAAAATTTGAGCAATATAGTGTGTTTTAGTGCATTAAAATAAAAAAAAGTGTATTTTTTCCACAAAAAATGCGTTTGAAAAATCGCTGCGCAAATACTGTGTGGAAAAAAAAAATGCAACACCCACCATTTTAATCTGTAGGGCCTTTGCTTTAACAATATATATAGTGTTTGGGGGTTCAACGTAATTTTCTTGCAAAAAAAAAAAAAAATATGTTTTCATGTAAACAAAAAAGTGTCAGAAAGGGCTTTGTCTACAAGTGGTTAGAAGAGTGGGTGACGTGTGACATAGGCTTCTAAATGTTGTGCATAAAATGCCAGGACAGTTCAAACCCCCCCCAAATGACCCCATTTTGGAAAGTAGACACCCCAAGCTATTTGATGAGAGCAATGTTGAGCCCATTAAAATATTTTTTTTTTTTGTCCCAAGAGATTGAATAATGAAAAAAAAAAAATATATATTTTTTTTTTACAAAAAGTTGTCACTAAATGATATATTGCTCAAACATGTCATGGGCATATGTGGAAATACACCCCAAAATACATTCTGTTGCTTCTCCTGAGTACGGGGATACCACATGTGTGGGACTTTTTGGGAGCCTAGCTGCGTACGGAACCCCAAAAACCAATCACCGCCTTCAGGCTTTCTAAGGGTGTAATTTTTTTATTTCACTTCTCACTGCCAATCACAGTTTCGGAGGCCATGGAATGCCCAGATGGCATAAAACCCCCCAAAATGACCCCATTTTGGAAAGTAGACACCCCAAGCTATTTGCTGAGAGGTATTGTGAGTATTTTGCAGATGTCGCTTTTTGTCACAAAGTTTTGAAAATTGAAAAAAGAAAAAAAATTTTTTTTTTTTCTTTACTTTCTTCATTTTCAAAAACAAATGAGAGCTGTAAAATACTCACCATGCCTCTCAACAAATAGCTTGGGGTGTCTACTTTCCAAAATGGGGTCATTTGGGGGGGTTTTGTGCTATTTTGGCATTTTATGGCCTTCGAAACGGTGATAGGTAGTGAGGAGTGAAATCAAAAATTTGCACCCTTAGAAATCCTGAAGGCGGTGCTTGGGTTTCGGGGCCCCGTACGCGGCTAGGCTCCCAAAAAGTCCCACACATGTGGTATCCCCATACTCAGGAGAAGCAGCAAAATGTATTTTGGGGTGCAATTCCACATATAACTATGGCATGTGTGAGCAATATATCATTTAGTGACAACTTTTTGAAAAAAAAAAAAATCTTTTTTTTTTTTTTGTCTTTATTCAATCACTTGGGACTAAAAAAAAAAATATTCAATGGGCTCAACATGCCTCTCAGCAAATAGCTTGGGGTGTCTACTTTCCAAAATGGGGTCATTTGGGGGGGTTTTGTACTTCTCTGCCATTTTAGCACCTCAAGAAATGAAATAGGCAGTCATAAATTAAAAGCGGTGTAAATTCCAGAAAATGTACTCTAGTTTGTAGACGCTATAACTTTTGCGCAAACCAATAAATATACGCTTATTGGCATTTTTTTTACTAAAGACATGTGGCTGAATACATTTTGGCCCAAATGTTTGACTAAAATTGAGTTTATTAGATTTTTTTTATAACAAAAAGTAGAAAATCTCTTTTTTTTTTTTCAAAATTTTCGCTCTTTTTCCGTTTATATCTCAAAAATAAAAATCACAGAGGCAATCAAATACCATCAAAAGAAAGCTCTATTTGTGGGAAGAAAAGGACGCAAATTTCGTTTGGTTACAAAATTGCATGACCGCGCAATTACCAGTTAAAGTAGTGCAGTGCGAAATTGAAAAAAGACCTCTGGTCCTTTGGCTGCCAAATGGTCCGGGGCTGAAGTGGTTAAGGCAGTATATTTGAATGTGTTACTGCATGTTTAAGGCAGCATATTTTAGTGCACGTTTACCACAGTATATTGCAATGCATCAGTGCAGTTTTACTGCAGTATATTGTAGTGTGTCAGTGGAGTGTGTCTGTGTAGTGAGTACTCTACTCTAAGTATTATTACATTTTATACTTTTATTACATATTTTCATGCTTGCGTTTAACACAACTCTAAAAGAGAGAGATATCAAAGAGAAAGTTGGGAAAAACATTAACTCTACCAGTTGTAGGAATCCCTGACAGTGGAGTTTAACGTATATATTTTGTCGCTTTTACTGGACTGTGCTGAGACAAGAAAACCTGCTTTCTGTTTTTCACAGCTGGCAACTCTCTCTCTCTCTTTCTTATGTCTGTTATTATCATACATTTCTTTACCCAGTCTAGCTGAAATATTCTATATACATGTCCCAATGTAGACAGATGGCACATGTAGCCTGCAAAATCTCCTGTCCAAATTTTGAACTGTATGATTATGGATGTTAAATGGCAAGCATTATGTTAATTATAAAACCCCTATTTTATGTTTTAAGAACTCCAAATAATAATGTTCAGTAACTATTCCTTTTCAGCTTGCATAATATTGGTTTTGGCTTCCTGCTTCAAAAACCTTTTTATCAATGGAAATATCTTTGTTTTAATAAATTCCATGTGGATAGAATGTGATAATGTCTGTGTATTTTCCGATTTTTCTCAGTGTATGGAAAATCACTCCACAAAGCTTCAGGTAATCTGAGAAAATTCTGTTTAAGAAACCAAGGCCACTAAATCTGATGAAATAAAAGTAGGATTGGCCATGTTGTTGAAGCAATCTTCTCTACTAAAGAAGATAAGAAGATAAGTAAATAAGCACTGAAGAATTTACCAGACTGGACCAGATGGGATTTAACCTGCATTGCCCTGATTTACACAAGAATAAGGGGGCAAGAGGATTTTAACAGCCAACTTATCTCCTATTGATTATAGAAGGAAAACAGGAATAATGAAGGACTGAGAGTTGACCAACTTCAATTATTTTCTTGTGCTTGTAGCAGATTTTTAAAGAAAAACCCAGGGCTTATTAAAATAAATATAACACACATAGTTGCTCCACATATCTTATAATTTAACATTGCTAAATGTTACTTTCCCATTGCAAAATGGGATCAAAACTTCTCAAAATTTATATAATTTTCTTGTGTCATTAATAATTATATTCCCAGGAATATGTACAGAACATAGGTAAAATTTCAGCTATATCCAGCCATATCCATAAGGTGTATTACCAATAATACCATACAGCTCCTGCCCTTGTTCCACCCACTAATGCCATCCTGGATTCCTACCCACCAATGCCATGCCTCGAATAAAAGTGCCCTCATTCAGGACCAAATTTGTGTATTCTTCTCCTTCAGACCAGCTATTTTATAACCGACTTTGTCTGCTGTCTCTCCTCAAAATCATATTTAAGGAAGTCAAAATTTGCTGACAAAGACAACCAGATACATGGTAGCAGAACCAGATTAAGTGCCATACTGACAGAAACAGATGTAGTATATTTCCACAAAGAAAAAATTAGTATGCTATTGCCATAACCAGATAAATGTTTGCAGAGACAGAATTACTAGTAGAAAGACCAGGATAAATATCACTAAATCTGCAGTCACACCTGTATCGAAAGCCACTGGAAAAATTTTAGGTACTAAGAATGACAACAGATTACCGTAGTTAAAATGAAATATACCAACTAATATTAAAGTTTGAATACCCATTAGACACTGGTGCTCAGTGACTTAAAAATATGAACTCAATGACCAAGAATATCAGCTGTTGTGTGTAACACCTGATGTGTTTGAATAAAATTTTGTCCTTAACCACTTCAGCCCCCGGAGGATTTACCCCCTTAATGACCAGGCCATTTTTTGCGATACGGCACTGCTTTAACTGACAATTGCACGGTCATGCAACGTTGTACACAAACAAAATTTATGTACTTTTTTCCCCATAAATAGAGCTTTCTTTTGGTGGTATTTGATCACCTCTGCGGTTTGAATTTTTTGCACTATAAACAAAAAAAGGCCAACAATAAAAAAAAAAAAAAAAAAAAACACAATATTTTTTACTTTTTGCTATAATAAATACCCCCCCCCCCCTTAAAATTTAAAAAAAATACACATTTCTTCATCAATTTAGGCCACTATGCATTCTTCTACATATTTTGTCGCAATAAGCATATATTGATTGGTTTGGGCAAAAGTTATAGCGTCTACAAAATAGGGGATATATTTATGGCATTTTTATTATTCATTTTGTTTTTTACTGGTAATGGTAGTGATCAGCAATTTTTAGCAGGACTGTGACATTGCGGCGGACAGATCAGACACTTTTGATTTTTTTTTGGGACCAGAGACATTTATACAGAGATCAGTGCTAAAAAGAAGCCACGGATTACAGTATAAATGACACTGACAGGGAATGGGTTAACACTGGGGGCGATCAAGGGGTTAAGTTTTCCCTAGGGAGGTGCTTCTAACTGTGGGGAGAGTGGACTGACAGGGAGTAGAGAGAGATCGCTGTTCCTGATCACTAGGAACAGCAGATCTCTCTATACTTCTCTGTTTGTTTACATTAAAAGATCCCCGCTCTGTCTCTCTGGGGATCGATCACGGGTGGCCGGCAGACATCGCCGTCGCCTGCCATGTGCATCGGCTCCGGCGTCATGCCACTGAGGCCCACGCGTGCCAGCTATTACTCTCAAAGCACCTGACGTACACCTACGGCGATTCGTGCAGGCGTGCCGACCTGCCGCAGTATATTGACGGCGAGTGGTCTGCAAGCAGTAAATCACAGTGCATAAACCATCAACCACAAATTATACCAAATAATACTAAATTATAAAATTATAATGTTCTGTATAGTGCAAAATCCATATAGTGCAACTTTAAATAGAAAGTCCATTAATGAATAACATCCTTCAAGTGCTATTTGCAGCTATAATTTATCATGTGCAATACTGTCCAAAAAAGTGCTTTGTGCAATTTGTGCAAACCAATTTGAATTGATCATAAAATGTTCTTTAAAAAATGCTCTTGAGTTCAGCAATAAGACACCACCACATATGAGAACTCACCAGACAGGATTGACACCCTAGGTCAGTCAGTCAATCATCCAAGGTAACACTGTTCCTTCCTCACTGTCAGGAATTTCATAAAATCAGAGGAGATAAACGGATCTAATAGTTTAAAAAAAACTTTTTTATTTAGGCGACTGACATATACAACTTTAAAAATCCATTAGCTATCATGCTCACATTTAACTGTGCATTTTTATCATACAACACTGCCTTCACTAACATGTGCAAGCCCTATTTGTAGCTCAGATCACTCGGGCCTCTCACCACATCCGAGTGTATCCAGCAGACCAGCTTTCCTTCCTGTAACCTCACCTGGACGTAGGTTTCTTCGTGCTGATGTCTTCACGAGGCGATACAGGAAGTGGTACTTGCATCTCTCCTTTATGGAGCCATTTTAACCCTTTACATTTGTAAATACTACTTTTGTCATTACACAACCTTTTAAAACACTTTTTTCAGGTAACTGCTGAATCACTCTGGTATTCAACCGACCAATTTGGTCTTCAACCAACTAAATCTGTCAAGGTATGGTGTTTTTTTTCTATTGATTTAGATATTCAGATTTTTTTTTATTGCATTGTATGAATAATGAGCTTGCTGTATCCTCAATACACATATAAAAGTAGAGCCGTTACAAAAAATATAAAATAAATGTAAAATAGATATCATCTTAAAAGTTAGCAATAAAGCAGTTCAAATCAATATATACAGTATCTCACAAAAGTGAGCACACCCCTCAACGACCCCAAACACACCTCCAAGATGACAACTGCCTTGCTAAAATGCTGAGGGTAAAGGTGATGGACTGGCAAAGCATGTCTCCAGACCTAAACCCTATTAAGCATCTGTGGGGCATCCTCAAACAGAACGAGGAGGAGCGCAAGGTCTCTAACATCCACTAGCCCCGTGATGTCCTCATGGAGGCGTGGAAGAGGACTCAAGTGGCAACTGGTGAAGCTCTGGTGAACTCCATGCCCAAGATGGTTAAGGCAGTGCTGGAAAATAATAGTGGCCACACAAAATATTGACACTTTGGGCCCAATTTGGATATTTTCACTTAGGGGTGTACTCACTTTTTTGCCAGCGGTGTAGACATTAATGGCTGTGTGTTGAGTTATTTTGAGGGGACAGCAAATTTACACCTATACAAGCTGTACACTCCCTACTTTCCATTGTAACAAAGTGTAATTTCTTCAGTGTTGTCACATGAAAAGATATGTTGTTCTCCATGCCACACATTTTGAGCACTGGAAATTCTTTTGTACTTAACCCCTTCACGCCGACCATATGCAAATATGCGTCCTTGGCCTGAAGGGGTTACCGGAATGATGCCTGCAGCTGCAAAAAAGCCGCTAAAAAGCCCCTCGGCTGTTATCCCAAGCAGTGGAGACCCAAACAAAGACGGAATCGGCTTTGATCGTGTCTCGGATCTAGTAACCCGGAAGCGATTGCGTTAACATCACTCCCAGTTTACAGAAGACTTAAACACACCAAATTGAAAAAAATTACAGTATTCAAAACAGCCAAATTTGGCGTTTTGAATACTTTTAAGTGCAATGGAGGGATTTGGGGTCCTTCCATAAAGAGTACCTGTCACTGCCTATTACTGTCACAAGGGATGTTTACATTCCTTCTGACAGCAATAAAAGTGATCTGAATTTTTCTTCAAAGGGACAGTGTAAACAAAAAAAAAAACAAAAACATTTTTATAGCGCCCCATCCCTCCGTGCTCACAGAAGCAAATGCATATGTAAGTCGCGACCGTAAATGTAAACAGTGTTCAAACCGCACATGTGAGGTATCGCCATGCTCATTACAGTGAGAGCAATAATTCTAGTAAAATACCTCCTCTGTAACCACAAAGTGGTATCCTGCAGAAATGTTTAAAAACATTGCTTATGGAAATTTATATGTACAGTAGTTTGTCACCATTCCATGAGTGTGCGCAATTTTAAAGCATGACATGTTAGCTATCTATTTACTTGGTGTAACATCATCTTTCACATTATACAAAAAAATTGGGCTAATGCCTTGTACACACGGTCGGACATTCCGACCACAAAATCCATCAGATTTTTTCCCACGGATTTTGGCCGAAACTTGTGTTGCATACACACGGTCGCACAAAGTTTTCGGAAAATCCGATCGTTCCGAATGAGGTGACGTACAACACGTACGATGGGACTACGTAGAGGCCAGTAGCCAATAGCTTTCGTCCCCAAATTTATTCTGAGCATGCGTGGCACTTTGTTTGTTGCAATTCTATACACACGATCGGATTGGATTTTGTTGTCGGAAAATTTCAGGTCCTGCTCTCAAATTTTTTCGGACAGAAAAAGCCCACTACAGCCCACACACGATCGGATTTTCCAACAACATAAACCGATCGGACTTTTCCCGTTGGAATTTCCGACCGTTTGTACAGGGAATTACTTTGCTGTTGTTTAGTTTGTCATTTTATTCTCTAGGGTCTCTGCTAAAATATATATATATAAATGTTTGGGTGTTCTAAGTAATTTTCTAGCAAAAAATATGGATGTTAACTGCCTAGCTTAGGCAGGAAGGGCTTAAAAAGGAACGCTCTGGGCTTATCACATTTAAAAAAATCATATTACTAAGGCCAGCTGGATAACTCTTTTTTCAATATTTTATCCTTAAACAAAATGGGCCAATGATTTTTTATAATTTTCTCTACTTTTATATAGTGTCCAATGTGGCGGCCCGTTCATTAAAGTTGCATGGGCGTCTCCCCCCATCCATGCGTCCGGCACCCTTATCTACATACAGGGCAGATTCCAATGGAAGGGGGTGAATTTTTTTTAAGCACGTGATTGGAACCAGAGGCTCTAATAGGCTTCAAAAAGCACTGCAAAGCACTGCGCTCCGAGCCCACCCAGTTGTGTGACAATAGCGAATGAACATTCCCTATGATCACACTGATTCTGCTCTCGGACAATCAGGAAATTAGACCCATTTCACGATTGGCCGAAAGGAGAGGCCATACTATTGGCCTATGAGGAGGAAGGAGGAGGAGGCATACGGCCAACAAGATGCATGGGCCTGACCGCCGGAGCTGGGGCATGAAGACTGAGGGGGAAAGCCGCTGCCACCTGTCAGCAGGGTGAGTGAGCTGGCAACGGGTGGGGTGGGTAAGGTGCACGCTGCGAGGGGGTAGGTGGTCAGGTCCGTCTGCCGCCCCCCCAACCGATGGAGAACCAGCCGCCACTGGTCTCCATTAAACTCAGCGACAGACACATATTCCATAGATTTGTTTTTATTTATGTCCTTGATTCTCTTTTTTCCTTCCACTATTTGGTCTCTATCCATCTCACATATGCCCCGTACACACGGTCGGAAATTCCGACCACAAAATATGTCAGATTTTTTCAGACGGATTTTGTCTAAAATGGTGTTGCATACACACGGTCGGACAAAGTTGTCGGAAAATCCGACCATTCTGAACGTGGTGACGTTCGTTGCGTACGACGGAACTATGTAGAGGCTATTAGCCAACAGCTTTGGTCTCGTAATTTGATCTGAGCATGCGTGACACTTTGTCAGTCGGAATTCTCTACACAAGATCGGAAAAAGTCCGATCGGATTTTGTTGTCGGAAAATTTGAGAGCAGGATCTCAATTTCCGACGGAAAAAGTCAGATGGAGCCCACACACGATCGGATTTTCCGACAACATGGTCCGATCGGACATTTTCCGTCGGAATTTCCGACCGTGTGTACGGGGCATTACTCTTTCTTTTGCATGCATCATTGCTTCTTTTTTTATATCCTTTTTTAATGATTTTTTTCTATTAAATTACTACTCTGCTCATTAAAATCGTTCTCAAAGTTGCAGTTCTTTTTAATTCTTATTAGTTGCCCTTTTGAAATGTGTAAAAAAAATCCCCATTCACTTGTCTTAATGGAGTTTAATTGTAAATTCAACACACAAACTATTTTAAACATAATTAAATATTAAAAATTGTCTGTTTACTGAGGAAATTATCTGACTAGTTTTTACATTTCCTTTTGGATGCCTAGCCTTAACTTGTCTCTTTTCCAAAGCCTTTATTTCAAATTTCTGTAAGTCAACACTTTTCCTGTGCAATTAGAAATGTGAAGTATTAGGGGCGTGGCGACCGGACTCCAGGATGGCCGCTTAACCTGGAGCTCCGCTCGTCCGCAGGAGACATTCGTCAGCCACACACTATTTCCGGCGGAAACATACCTCCACAAAAGGTCAGTGCGATCCCGAGAACCGGAGGCAGTCACTAGGGATGGGCCGGCACAGGAAAAACCCGCCACAGCCACCGAAAATAGCGAGCTACTGCGCCACGAACGGCGCCTCACAAGATGGCGACGGCGGCGGCGGGAATGCTGACACTCATACCTTACCTCAGAGTCTGGGAGAGGACGTGTCCGGAACCTACCGCACCGATGGCCACACACTACAGACTCCCAGCGACTCATCCTCCGGTCCCGCAACGCCTACCACACGGAGCCCAGTGAAATCCAGGCCGAGGAGAGAATCCCCATTTAGGCCGCAAAACGCTCCGGCCATGGAGGTAAGCGAACCACACTCATACCAAACTAGCCAGCATACCATGAAAGGAGAATCAATTATGGACTTTCCTACAACAGATGGGCCCGTGTCTGACACTATAATAAAAGACATGTTGATTTCACTGAGATCATCACTACAGGCTGATATGGTCAGGGGGATTAATCAATGTAAAAGAGAAGTGCATTCACTAGGCCTAAGAGTGGACAGAACAGAGCACAAAATGGAGGAATTTACCTCAGCTTATAATGTAATGGTCGACTCAAATGCAGCTCAGGGGGAAGAAATAGGATGGATTAAAGACAAACTAGCAAGTCTAGAGGACCGCTCCAGGAGGAACAACCTCAAATTGAGGGGTATCCCTGAAGAGGTACCCCCGAATCAGTTACTACCATTTGCCCAAGCTTTATTTTCAACTTTTTTACCTCAGGCTACAGCACAGGACCTCATTGTGGACAGAATTCATAGAATTCCTAAACCGTCATTTCTGCCTGCAGAAATTCCCAGAGATGTTCTTCTAAGAGTCCACTATTTCCACATTAAAGATCAAATTTTGCAAATTTCTAGAAAACAAGAAAATTTACCCCCACAATTTGCTAATGTTAAATTGCTCCCTGACCTATCTAGACATACTTTACAACGCAGACGCAATCTTATAACTATTACAAAAGCCCTAAGGAATCATAACATCATTCACAAATGGAAATACCCTGCCACTCTATCCATTGTTCACAATGGCACCACCACCATGATCTCCTCGTTGGATGAAGGTCTAAATTTACTACGTAGATGGAAAATACTACCTGATGCAAGCACCAACTTTCCCGCCATAGCAGGCCCATCACATATCCCTAATGAATGGCAAGCAGTGACTCATAAAAAATCTCTTAAAAAATCCGCTGGTATACCAAGCACAGAATTTCAACAGATTACTTGAATGTCTCCTAGGAAGAGTGCCTTATACTCTGTTCCTTGTTACCCTCAGGTTACCATTAGCAGTTCCATCTGCTCTTGGATCGCTTTATGGATCCTTTTTTTATCTATATTTTCTTTTTTTATTTCTTTTTCCTTGATATGCACAGATCTCTCAAGAGCAATTTATCGTCCTACATCTACTCCAGAAATCCATATGATGACTGTCAACAACCAGGAAAATTCACACCAATTGTAGTGAGTACTTTATTGTCTATCCTCCATATCCTTTATACAATGGACCAATGACGATCTCTTGCTTATCAATCAACGCACATGGTTTGAACCACCCGGCCAAACGATTTTCCTTATGGAAGGAGGTTCATAAACACAAGGCAGATATTGTATGTGTACAAGAAACGCACTTCCAACTAGACAATACCCCGCAGTGTACCCACAAAGACTTCCCACACATCTACTTAGCATGTAATCCTCTCAAAAAAACTGGAGGCGTTCTAATAGCCCTGAAGAACTCACTTTCATTTCAACACAGAGATTCGTTTACTGATGAAGCTGGCAGATTTATCATTGTCTCAGGCGACATAAATTCTCAACCATTCACTCTGGTTAACCTATATTCACCAAATACACATCAAATTCGCTTCTTCAATAAGGTCCTTCGCAAACTCAAGTCTATGCAGTATGGTAAAGTCCTGATATGCGGAGACTTTAATGCTACTGTAGACCCCCAAGTGGACACATCTTCGGCCAAAATCCGCTCAACACCAGCTCTACAAACCATTCTTCACAAAGAGGAACTGTTCGATGCGTGGAGATGTCTCCATGCTGGTGAAAAGGACTTCACTTTTTTTTCCAACAGGCATCGCTCATACTCCCGTATTGACATGTTTCTAACTGATAAATGGTTGTTACAAGATATAACCACAGCTGCCATTCACGAGATTACGTGGTCTGACCACGCAGCGATTTCCTTATCCATTATGGAGAAGGGTGTCTCTTCTTCACCTCCCATCTGGCGGTGTAATAATAGACTAGTACAAGAACCTTCATCTAACAAACTACTGACACAACACATCACCAATTTTTTCTTAGATAACTATGGTTCAGTTACGAAAACACATGTTTTGTGGAACGCCCATAAGGCATACATGAGAGGTATTCTAATACAAATGGGGGCTAGAGCCAAACACCAGAGGTCTCAACAAATTCAAACTATACTCCATGATCTTAGAAAATTTGAAACACAAAATAAAACATCCCCTACCTCAGTAATAACTCACAAACTTTCTATCCTTAGGGAAAAACTTAGAGAAATTTTATCTCAACAATATGACAGACATATCAGAAGCTTAAAATTGAATTTCTACCATAATGCTAACAAAACAGGTAAACTATTAGCCAACAGATTGAAAGCAAAACGCACTAAGACAAGGATAGCATACTTAAAACACCCCACGTTACACCACAAAATTATTCATCCTAAAGATATAGTTGACCAATTTGCAGAATACTATAGTTCACTTTATAATATACATAAGGATACCGCTACGAACCAACCATCTAAGGAAAACATAAATGATTTCCTACAACGCATTCATTTACCCTCGCTATCTACTGAACAATTAGAATATCTTAATACCCCCTTTACCACTTCTGAAGTTGAGAAAGTTATTTCTTCTCTTCCTAACGGTAAATCCCCTGGCCCTGATGGCTTCTCAAATGAATATCTTAAAGCATTTAAACATGTCATAGCACCTTATCTCACACATTTATTTAATGACACTGCCGATAGTGCTAGTATGCCCCCAGATATGCTTAAAGCATATATAATCACATTACCTAAACCTGGTAAGGAACCAGACACTCCGGCCAATTATAGACCGATATCACTGCTTAACTCTGATACCAAAGTATATGCCAAATTATTAGCCAATCGTTTATCAAATATTATTCCTTTACTAGTCAAAAATGATCAGATGGGATTCGTGAAGGGGAGACAAACTTCTGACGCAACCAGGAGAATTATAAATGTTTTGTATCATGCTAAATTGCACCGAACGCCTTCTCTGCTGTTATCTATTGACGCAGAGAAGGCGTTCGATAGAGTCCACTGGACATACATGGAGATGACGCTTAGTAAGTTCGGATTCCGGGGTCGTATACTTCAAGCTGTTTTGGCATTGTACTCTTGCCCCACTGCACAGGTATACTCGACAAATGCTTTATCTTCACCCTTTGATATTAGAAATGGAACTAGGCAGGGATGCCCCCTGTCTCCTTCCATTTTTAACCTTATGATGGAACCTCTTGCAGAAACTATAAGGTCTCACCCGCTGATTTCGGGTTTCCAGTTCGGCAACACTAAACACTCCATTAATCTTTTTGCTGATGATGTCATTCTGCTATTGACTAATCCAAAAATTTCTTTACCACATGCTCATGAGGTCCTGCAAGAATTTGGTAAGATCTCATACTATAAAGTGAATTTTTCTAAGTCTTTGATCCTCGCCCTCAAAATTCCACCCAAACTTAAACTTGATCTCCAATCACAATTTCCATATACATGGAGTACTGAAGGTGTTCCATATCTGGGGATTGTCTTGAAAGCCAAAGTTTCTGAACTCGTCAAATCTAATTTGAAACCACTCATTGCCAAACTGGGAATTCAACTCAAAGACTTTTCAATGAAAGAGGTTTCATGGTTTGGTAGGATTGCTGCATTTAAAATGTTGATATTGCCTCAAATATTGTATGTTTTTCGCTCTCTACCACTTCATATCCCACAACATTTTATTAAAAAACTTACTACTATGTGCTGGAAGTATGTGTGGAATGGTAAAAAAGCCAGATGCTCCAGGAACAATCTTATCTCACATAAGAGATTCGGTGGGGCAGGGCTTCCCGATATTCAAGACTACTACTGGGCAGTTAGACTGGACCAACTTAAACATTGGTTCCCGACTAAAGACCCACCAGTTTGGGTAGACATTGAAAATTCATTAATCCCACTATCCATATCCAACGTATGCAATCTTTTACTGACTGATAGCTGGGCTACTTGGGACCTACGTAAATTATCCCCTACAATTCAAATTTCCTTAAAAGCATGGAGACATGCACTAACTACTAATCAAGATGACGTTATAGACTTACCATACAATATACCTCTTTCTATTCTTAGGACGAAACTTCCCGACATCCCTATAAATGACTTCATTAATATAGGAATTACGATGCTATCTGACTTCTTCGATGTCAATAAGCTCAAATCTGTAACACAATTGACCTCGCAGTATAACCTTACTACTGATATGGCTCCTTACGCATTTCGGATATTAGAGTTACTTCAAACCTTACCTTCTCCTTTAATTACCATTCCACGCAGACTATGGCAGTTTTATTATCCAAGTAGTAAAGAAGTGAAAGGAATTTCTTATTTTTACAATCTTCTACATGATAAATTACAATTTATCAAAACACCTGCCATGCTCAAATGGGAAGCAGAACTAGGCTCTGACTTTTCGGAGGTTCAGTGGCGCCACGCCTTCTCTGAAATTCATTCTGCATCTCATTGTGCCAAACACTGGGAACTTACTATTAAACTCTCCAATAGATGGCATTACACTCCTTGTCGATTGGCATCTTTCTTTACAGGTTTTTCTCCGAACTGTTGGAGGGAGTGTGGCCACTTAGGTAATCTATTACATATGCTTTGGTATTGCCCTACGGTTAAAAGCTTATGGAATAGTGTTTTTCAACATATATCTACCATTACTGGTATACTCACTAAACCAGACCCTGCCTTAGGTATTCTTCATATGAATATCGACAAATTTCCTAAATCATTTAGATCAGTTATAACTCATATTCTGTTAGAAACCAGATTGCTGATTTTATGCAATTGGAAGTCTAACACTGCTATCAATTTATCAGATGTCATTTCTGCAGTACGTAGAAACTATACTTTTGAACGTTTGATGGCACTTAAGAATTCCAAATGTGTACAATTTGATAAATACTGGTCTATATGGCCTAAAGTTTCCTCTCAGGATGATATATAATTCTGTAGATTGTTTGTTATAAATGCTCTATATACGTTCTTTGAACATGTCTTATCTTTTATATGTTATATAGTCGATGGATACTGACACATATCCCACGTTGTGCATATCCTATTATTTATTTCTTTTAATGTTTATTTATTTTCTGTATGATTTCATGAAAATACTCAATAAAAATTGAATGATTCAAAAAAAAGAAATGTGAAGTATTTTTTACATCAGTAAGATTTGAAAAAAATATATATGTATATATGTATTTCACATTTTCATAAAATATGTATTCAGCATTTTCGTTTGCAGAAAAGCTCTCTAAAAGCTAATTAAAATCAAGGAACAGAGAAGATAATTAAGATTTAGAATTAATTCTGAACTCAAGGCCAATCAAGCTTACATTTTCAAAAATATTACTGGTAAAATTCTGCATACCTAAAAAGCCTCTGAAAGTTGTAATCTTTATAATAAAGAAGATGTATAGTACCTGTCATAATTATTTTTTTCTTGTTTAGTTATTGGTTGCAGAAAGGCAAGTTATTTTTTTAAATGCATTAATCAGGATGAAGCCTATTTTAATACCATGTATATAATCTAAAATGAATAATACATGTTGTTGTTTTAGCAAAGATCTTAATCTAAAAACAATTGTGTCCTTAAATTTTTGTTAATTTCTAATACATACTTAACTTGGTCACATGCTATTGTTGACAAGAGTAAAATAAGACAAATTTCTAACCAATTGAACCTTTTACAAGCTCCAAAGTCAAAGGTACTTTATACCATGTCACCTACTATGTATCCAATTCTGCCCCACAAGGGGTAAAAAAAATCCTTTAAGTCCCCTAAAATTAGTCACATCAGTTCCTTGTGTCTAAATATTACCAAACTATCCTTAATAGTTAGGATTGTGAAGATAATTCAAGTGGACCTAGCATAAAAAAGGAGGGTCCTTTGTAATGACAGCCCCCCACCCCATGGCTTTGGTTATTATGTCTTATGCACTGTTGTCCCTGGAAAACTGGGTGTTCAACAATCCTACAAGAATGCACTACAGCAGTGCAGTTGAGTACATTACCATTGGATTTACAGTGTCCAGAATTGAAATGCAGTGGTAAGGGCATAGTGACAACATTGGTCCCTCGGGACTGAAGGCATGATCTAAGAATATTTTTTTCACATTTTTCTACAATGTCTTACTTTGGCAGTTTTTTTTTTCAGGGGGAGGGTCTGTCATTAAAGTAGACCTTAATTTTCATGCAAGGTCCATTTAAGTAGTATGAAATGATCTAATTATTTTATTGATGTATTACTAATTTTACCATTTTATCTCACATGGGAAATTATTCCATGACCTTATTCTCTGCTGATGTTAAAATTTGGCCTCCATATAAAGTTATTAGCGTGTAGACTCCTTTTTTTAAAAAGTTTATTTGACCTATATCTGTAAATAATAATTTCCTTTTTGTTGTCTTTTTTCTCAGACTCAGCAAGTCTATATTTACTTAACTTTCATTATAAGTGAAACTTCCTTGTATTTAAATATCCTATGTATAGTCTTGCATTAACAATTATATTCCATATTCAAATGTGACCGTAAGAATTATCTATACAAAACAGCTCTCCTTTTTATACTTAAAATGTATTTGCTTTTGTAGCTACTGCTTGATATTAAAGAGGAAGTAAACCCTTGATAAAAAATGTTTCTTCTCCCTCCCCTGCAAAGTAAATAAATAATGTGCTAGTATGCATCGCATACTAGCACATTATGTGATAACTTATGTTATGTGACACTTACCTGCAAACGAAGCCCACGCCGTCCCTGCTGCAGGCTGCGTCCATCTTCGCCCCTCTTCATCGGCGCAGTATACTGTAAATATCTCCTTAACGGCACACATTTAGGAGATATTTACAGTACCTATAGGTAAGCCTTATTCTAGACTTACCTATAGGTAAAGAGTGTAAAGGGAGGTTTACAACCTCTTTAAATTCTGCTACATAGCTTACTGTTAGAGGGAGATCCATGCAACCCCGGAAGAAAATTTGAAGCAACTGGGTAGTTTTCTTCAGTAGAGCACTTAAAGTGAAAATAATCTGTATAAATTATTTACATTTTTTATTTACAACTACCTAGGTACCCCAGATACAGTCGAATCACCACCACCACCACATTACTAACAAAAATAATTTTGGAAAGGGATACCTATACCTGAAATATGCCCAACCCATAATTCTAAAACCAATTTTAACCAGTATAGCCTTTAAAAACCCAGAGACCCCTGCCTTGACAGTTAAAATAACCAAAATGAATACAACTGACAAGAAATAAGTGCAATGTCACAAAACCATTGCTAAAAGGATCAATTCTGGAATTTGAAAATGGGGAGGAGACAAAAGAGGGGCCGCTGTCGATGGAGGGTGGGTGAAACCTGTCTGACTGGCTAAGCAAAGACTGATCATAGTTAGGAACCTCTCTTCTTACAGCCACCCTGACCCATTCCCCATGACCTCCACCCTTCCAATCAAGTAAGTACCTCTTATGCAAGATCCAGTCATGTTGGCTTTTCCCTTAGCTGCCCTTACAGCTCCAGGTTTGTTCTTTCTTACTATTTTGTCCCTCTTGGAGTACAGTTACATTTTCCCCTTAAGTGTCAGAAAAATTACACATGTGACAATACTCACTAATTGGAAAATCCAGGAATAGTGCTTTTATCAGGTTTATGTTCACAATAACATAACTTCGCACAAAGCATTTTGCTTACAACTGAAAAGGATATGGCAGTTAAGTAGCTTTCTCCTTTCATGAAGATGAAGGTCAAATCATGCATTAACATTATTTTTTTAATTCTAAAGTGACATTTCCCTGCCAGAAATGCAAATATCCTGCATACAAATGAAAGCTGGCAATAGAGGATATGTTGTGCGTCCTATTTCATGGGTATTTGATTGCTCAGACATCTCTATGCAAAAGAAGAGGTGATTCTAATAGAAACAGGAGAGGCAATCTCAAAGTGTTGATGAAGTGACATTGATTCAGCAGAGATACATGAGCAGATACTAAATGTAATCAGTCCACATGCAAATCAACCCCCTGGTGTAGCATTTTAATGACAACTTGAAATAACTATCACTCTTATTCAAGTCACACTTATTTCAAAGATTAAACTAGTCTGCATTTTAAATCAAACAAAACACAACCTGTCAACAGTGTGTGAGTCATTGGGCTTCTTTCACACAGCTTATATTTAATTTCCTGGAAAGAAAAGACATTGAAAGCATACCATTTTAAAAAGGTGTGTGTGTGTGTGTTTATATATATATATATATATATATATATATATATATATATATATATATATATATATATATATATATATTCACACACATACATCATTTTTAGGAGTGTGTGTGTATACAGTATATATATAAAATGTCAACATTGCTGGTTGCTGATGCATGCTGGCCACACAGAGCAGTTCCTGATTCTTGGCCACCACAGTGAAGTTTAGGATTAGCTTCCAGATGGCTCACTTGGCACTTATTAATTAAACAAACTTGGCAGCAGAGACTACAGGGGATTCACAGAATGTAACCACCAGGGCTCAGGTTCCCATTCTCAACTACAGAATGAACAATTACTGCTATACCCATGAGGTCAAAAGGAATGAACACCTTGAGCTGCAGCTGTTACACTGGATGACCTAACCAGGACTCATGTTGGTTAGCTCACAGTAATTGTACAGAGTGATTGGTATTAAGTACATCCATTACAAAACCATATACCATAGTTCCACTGGCTGAAATCATACATAGTATGGGGTTCCAAAAGTCCCAGCAGCAAATGGAAGAGCTCTTTTGATAAGCACTGATGCAAAATAAAGCAAGCTAGTCTTCCACACAAATAAAATTAGGTACTATATCACTGACAGGATTTTACTCACTAAAGGGGTATCTCAGTCCTAGAACATTTTGGGTATTTCCCAGCATAGACAGCTATCAGTGGTGCTCAGTAATTCAGTATCTCAAACTTCTTTCAGACACCTGTCTACCTCTCCGTACTCCTGAATGCATGTTTTGTGGAGTGTTCTGAATAAAAACCTCATCTGCAGGTACACCAACCTATACTGATGAGCTGAATGTACCTGGATTTGGTTTGCAGATGGTTTGTTGAACTGCTTATAGGTTTGAATGTTAATCCAGACCTAATTTTCAAGGCTAATAGGCAAGGGATTGTCAAATATACTGAACAGGGAGCTGGGCACTGCCCTGAGGAACATGTACCAATGCAAAAAAATATATATATATTTTAGCAGGTAGCATCTCTTTTAAAAATGCTTGAAGTGAAACATTAAAAATGCAGAATTCCTTTAAATAACATATTTGGGGATGACTAAATGATAGCTAAATGATAACTTATTCCCTGTGCTTATATATGTAAAATATTTAGGGATGCCTTAAACCTGTATGTGTACAAAATGTACTACAGGAAAATGGACAAAAGAGGAGTTTATTAAAAATATTAAAAGAGTTGTTTACTTTCGTTTGTGGCTTCACAACTAGGTTCCCACTGTGCATGCGCGAGCCATGCTGTGAATGGATCCCTTAATGGCCTTATAGAAACATGTCCCCTTTTGGGTGGAGCTCCTCTTTCAAAGAAAAAAAATATTTTACAATTTGCAGCGGTTTAATTTATTAGGCCCTTATCCTTGATGGATGTCAAGGTGGAACCTCATGCAAAAACAAGAGAAAAAAGCATGGGGTTGCCCCACTAAAATCAACCCCAAACCTGCCTGTTGGGATCTCTCCAGAGCCTGGACCTGCTGAGGGATGTCAGCCGACAGTGGACTTCAGCCCTCTGTCGGCTGAATAATGGTCACAGGAGTGGAGAACGAAGTGCACTCCTGTGATCCCCAGAAGAAGTAGTGGCAAAAGAGCTTTGACCCTACTTCTCCTTTACACTGCCCCTCACAAAGGTCAAGGGGTACAGTGCAAACCTTTTTTTACATAAAAAGATACCCTGGTTCTGCATTGCAATGGCTGCTCCTGTAGTGGACACTGGGTTTGAGTATGCCTGGGTGGTGACGTCACAAGGGGTTGGGTCTCTAGATGATGTCACTGGATGGCCACGCCCCATGGCTATATAAGACATGGCACATTCCGGAGCTAATACAACAGCGGGAGTTAGCATTGGGAGAAGGCATAAGTGGAGGGAGAAGAACCGGAGGATGAACCAGAGGAAGAATACATCAGTGGAGGAAGTGCTGGAGGGAGAAGACCAGAGGAAGAAGAACCAGAGGGAGAAGACCTCACCGGAGAAAGAAGACATGTTGGAGCCTAAGACGGGGACATTCTTTATTTTTAATAAAGGACTTTGTCAAAAACCTGTGTACTTGTCAGAAACCATAAATCAGACTGAGACAGAAGTACAGTCAATTACACTTGTTTAATAATAAAAATAAAAAGGTAAACAGAGTAAACATAGTCAAAACATAGCCAGAGTTCAGGAACCTGAACGGATAGTCAGACAAGCCAAAACGTCTGACCTGCCAGATTGTGTGTTCAGATAAGGGTCTGGTATGGATTGGGGGGGGGGGGCATTTTTTTCAATTGGCATGGGGTTCCCACTTCCAGATTCATACCAGACTCAAAAGGGTCTTGTATGGCCGGATCAAAGTCAAATCCCGTTCATTGAAGTCAGACATGAAGTCGTAGGGCAAAGTCGGATCAGAAATTGTCTGACTTCCATGTCAGAGCAGTGTGAACCCAGCCTAAGAGAAAAACACATAATTATTACTCGGTATTTTGACACAGATGGCAAAAGTACTGTTTTGTAATTAAGGCTGTGACTTTATGTTACCTTTTTTAAACTAGATACCTAGTAAAAATTATTTTTTCATCTTTTAAAAGATACATGTGATTCAGTGATCGTGGCACTTACACACACATTTTTAATTGAAAAAGGGCAGGAACTATCAAAATTGTATTTCATTGATGTGCATTGATTTCTCTTGTCACATCATTGAACATTCCACTTGGTGCATGCACCTGTGCATGAATTGGGTTAACAATCAATACATGCAACTCACCCGTTGATTATTTATTACATTTTCATTGTAAACTTGTCCTAATAGAACCAGGAAGTATTTCCAATTTGAGTGGAGTGTTTTCATTCGCTGTGGAGGAAGCAACATGCATTGTTTCACAAGTGGCTGCTTCAAGACAATTTTTACCTAGTTCTACACTGCTATACAACACATGTATGAGGGACAAACTTAAAAGAAAACCTGTAGCATTGGAAATAGGTGGTCTCAATCTTGTGAAATACCACTCTTGTGGAATACCATTGTGTTTAAAGAATTCCAAGAAGACGAGACTAGAACCCCCATTAATACCGTCAGCGAGGAATATAAAAATACATAAATGCAAGTTCTCACAAAGTGATCATCCAATTTGATAGCCTTAACAATATAATTTCTTCAAAAAGATATGTCCTTAATGTAGTAGAGCTTTGTACAGTTACAAAAAAACAATGTAGCCGCTCTAATAAATGTGAAAAAATTATTAAATAAGTCCAAAACAAATGTCTGAAATGAACAATTGAATGTGATTAGGATGAATATTGAAGACACAGTCCAAAAGAGCACATATGTGAGTGATGACCAAAACACCTCTTGACGACAGTGCACCACCACCACATAGATATGCGCTTACCAGAGGCAAGCTATAAGAGAGCCTGAATCTAATACCCAGCCAGGGCCTTTTCGACAAGGAAGTTGATGTCACACCACCAGCAGAGGGAAACCTGGACCACACTCCAAATGGCTCAAAGATCGAGCGTCAGCCACCAGGGGTTAGTAAAGATATTGCCCAGAAAATAAAGGAGAGAACTCCATAGTGCAGACTGTACCACAATACAATTTAATGTAATAAAAGTAGTACACTTATATTGTAAAGGATAAAAACAAACATGTAAAAATGGCCGGCCAGAAAGCGAACACCTGTCACTGAGAAGCGCGATGATGTCAGTACGTCCACCTCCCTACCTGCGTTTCATCATCAACAGACGTCGTCTCGGGGACGACACCCTGCTTGTGCGGGATGCTGGAGTAAAGAGCCTCCACATCTGAAGTCACGAGCAGGGCATCAGGAAGCACGACCATCCCCTCGATCTGTTTGAGGAGATCCAATGTATCTTTCGTATAAGATGGTAGGGATATAACATTGGGCATTAGCACCGAATCCACAAGTTTACTAGCGTTCTCTGTAAGAGATCCAATACCTGAAATTATCTGTCTACCAGGGGCGACAGAGGATTCTTATGCACTTTGGGTAGTGCATAGAATGTCACCACCCTGGGAGACCGAACATTCAAGTATTCATAAAGGTCTTGGTCAATGAGTCCTTCATGTAGGTAGGTAGGTATGGTATGTAGGTATTCGACAATACCATTGGGGATTGGACAGGATGTTGAAACACATTACTTCATAATTGGATTTAGTCATTAATACAACATTTCCTTCCTTATCCACAGGCCTTATTATTAAATTGGGATGGTTCTGTAGTTTGGATAGAGTCTGCCGTTGTGCAAATGTCAAGTTACTCCCTTTGGGAGTAATATCAAGCCGTTTGATGTCACTAATTACATTACGCAAACATTTCCAGGCTTGGGGATTAGTAGTGAGATCAGGAAAGTTTTTAGATTTAGGTTTGAATTTGTTTAAAGGGGTAGGTGTTATAGCCTGCACTACAGTATTTGAAGAATCAATGTCCTCATTTTCATCTTTCGGTAGCATAAGATCACAGAGGGCTCTAAAGTCCTCCATTTTGAAGTGCTTAATAGTCTCTGGAAATTCTCATTCTTGTTTAGATCGTAAACGATCTTTATGAAAAATAAATTTATATGTAAGATTTCTAATGAACATGTGGACATCTTTGATTGCTTCAAATCTGTCTAGTTTTTGGGAAGGACAAAAACTAAGACCATATTTGAGTACATCAAAATCTTGGCAAGTGAATTGAAAAGGGTTAAAATTTAGTATGTCTAAGTCATCATCTCATCACGCTGAACTTAGAAACATTATGGCCACTCATTGGCATTTTCTTCAAGAAGACCCAGTTTTGAATAAATACATCAGCCAACTCCCTGAAATAACTTTCAGGAGAGCCAAATTGTTTTGTGACAAACTTGTCTCTAGTCACTACACTGGGGGCAATGCGTGCCCGTCACACCTACTTCAAGGTGTTTCAAGGTGTGGTAGATGTACGTTTTGCCCTTGGGTATTATCGGGTAAGAGATTCACACTTCCGAATGGTGAAATTTTTAACCCTAAATTTGCTGCAACATGTGCTACACAGGGCTTGGTTTACCTTATGGTCTGTAGGTGCGGGGCCGTCTTTGTGGGGAAGACAGACAGACGGTTGAGACAGAGGATAAATGACCATGTGTACTTCTCGGGTAATGGCAAAATGCTCACCCAGTTAGTCAACATTTGGACCTTTACCATAGGTTCGACACATCCCTTGTTTCGTTCTTTGTTCTGACCATCGTCCCCAAAAATCCATGAGAGGGAGAGTGGGATAAACTCATTCTCCAGCAGGAAACCCTCTGGATTGAACGCATTGCTACCACTTACCCTCCAAGATTGAATGAGACCCAATCCTACAAACCAATCCTATAGTCATGCAGTGTTCTAATTAATGATTGTTGGCTCCCGCATTGTGATTATGTTGGTCTGCTCATATTTTATCTTACTCTATTTTATTTATTTTTATTTTTTATTTTACAGTTTTATTGATTTATTTAATCATTTAAATATAGTTTGTACCAAACCATTTTGAGCACGCCACCATCAGCAATGTGGAAACCATTCTTCTGATTGTATTTCTATCACCTTGTTGGTCTAGCAATAATCTCTTCAAAACCTACATTCCAAAAAATGTAATATAATTAACAATCTATTGCAGCCTGTTGCAATGTATATGTCTTTGTACCGAACTTAGGGTTATGGATTTATGTAAATATGTTATGTATTCTAATTGTTTTAGGGGACGGTCATGTTACCTTCCCCTTTTGCATTGTATTTTTTATGGTTGTCGCTCTGTTCTAGTTCAGCATGTTTGTTGCCCATTCTTGCGACCTGGGGAGACATTGAAGCTTTTTGTCCTTCCTTGTGTGGCCACCCAGCGCTGTGCACCTTGCCCCCCCTTTTTGACCAGGTGTGTGGCGATTAGCAGATCTTTTGGGTGTCTCTTCACCCTTTTCTATCCATTTCTGCTGCCTTCGCTTTGGCCATCTATCGCCGTGTTTTCGGCGCCCTTTGGTGCATGCACGGTAGCCTGTGGCCAGGCCGGATGGTGCTTTTCCGGTTTGCGGTTTGCGCTCGTGCACTTTCGGTTTGCGGCCGTGCACTTCTGGTTTGCGGTGATGCACTACTGGTTTCCGGTTTCCGTTTTGTGGCTGTGATCTTCCGGTTTCCTGTGACGTGCTTCTGGTTTGCGGTGACGTACTTCCAGTCGGGGCCCATATATATGGGGCTGCTTTTTGGCTCAGTCAGTCAGGCTACTACATCTTCACTTGACCATATTGGCCATCATTTACCACAGCTTTTGTCCACAAAGGTAAGACTAGTGGCTAATATTTAGCACATATATTTTTGTATTTTTTCTATCCTTTAGCCATGTTGGTGCTACTATCAATACTTTATTGCTCTCTTTTCATTTTCCCCTGGCTATTAGGTGAGTTAGCCAAACACACTCCTCTCTACCATTGGTTATTGTTATAACAATGTATATTAAGATCAGTTCACTCATTCCGCCGTTGTGTATAAGTATCTACCATTGTGTGTCTATCACCTCTTGTTTGGTGGTGACACTTATTAGCCATACATGGTTTTATCTACATGCCTGTACTTAGCCTATGGTAAGCCACCCTTTAACATCTGTCTACGTAATTTGTTTGAACATTTTTAAACCAAATGGCCATGTGTACGATACCTGTTGTGTCTTCTGTTTTTTTTTTTTTTCTTTGCCAGTTTGCTGAATAAAGCCATTTTTATTTTACTGGACTATCTCTGAGCCAGTTCCTTTGATCCCCTACAATATATATACACACACATATATATATATATATATATATATATATATACACACAGTATATTATAGCCAGTTTATTGAAAGCAGTGCATTTATTTCAGTCACAACTAAACAAAATGACAGCTCACTTCAGCCATAGTAAATAACAGTCCAAAATCTTGGTATCGATAATTTAACCTCCCTGGCGGTATGATTATGTCATATTTTTGATGCTGAAAGCAGTACAATTATTTTGCATGGAAATTTGGCGTTTTAAATTGTAGGCCTGTAATTCTTAGGAATAACTCACTTAAATCTGTTCAAACCAGAGTCTAGTAGACATCCCCGGTATGATAAAGTTTGAAACACAAAATCATAATATATAATATAATAAATAACTATAAATAATAACAAATAATAATATAATAATAATACATTTTATTCAATACATTTTAGTCAGTAATATAATCAAATCAAAAAACTGACATTTTTTTGGGCCAAACAAGGGTGCAATATTAATAATCATATTGCTTCGGTAAACATCCCGGGTATGGTACATTTTGAAACATGGGACTGCACAAAGTCCGACATCACAATCAGGACAATAGAAACTGTTTTTCTTTTCAGATTTTCCTTCCAGTGTCATCACGCTTTGAGCAACAAACCACGCACATCCTTGTGGGTGCTGATTTTTTTTCAGTTGGTGGGATGTGGTCCATGAAGTGACGACCAGTCAGGCGTTCCGGGTTGACAACACCAGCAGCATGACGTGCAGCTCTATTTACAGCCGTTGGTGTTTGGTGGTTCAGAAAGCTCAGTTCGGCAACTTTCCAAACAAAGTCAGCATGAACCACAGGCTTGTCACTCTTTTTTTTGTAGAATGAAGGCATTCCATAAGCATTGCTCAAGAAGATGCCTGAAGATCTTCTTGTAATACATTTTTTGGTGTTTTCTCATTGCTAGATAAAATCTCAATGCCTGGTCGGCTCTGTCAACACCTCCCATGGTGTTGTTGTAGTCTATCACCACTTGTGGTTTCATTATGTCTTTCCCACCTTTTGTGTGTACCATGACAGTGGAGGTGTTATGAATTGTACTCATTAGGCACACATCTTTTTTGTCACACCATCGCAGTGCCATCAATTTGCCTTTCTGCCAGGCAACCATTTCTCCCGTCTTGAGCTTCTTATTGCCAAAGGTTGGCAGCATGTCATGCCGGTTAGCCCTAACGGTTCCATAGGCATCCGTTTTGTTCTGTAGAAGGAACTCATAGAGTTCAGGAGATGTGTAAAAATTGTCTGTAGTTACACAATAGCCGTGAGTTAGCAATCGTTCAATCAATAAAAGAACTGAAGATGTTGCCATTCCATAATTACTGTATTTTTGGTTGAATTTGGTTCCTTTCCCGGTGTATGGGACAGAATTCAAAATGTAACCAGTGCTCGATTCACATAGCATGAAGGATTTTACGTCAAATCATGCTTTTTTTGACGCTATATATTGTATCCAGTCTTCCCTTGTAGGCCATTAGACTTTCATCTATGCTGATGTCTCTATCTGGCACATAGCTCTGTTGTAAATGTTTCATAATCATTTGATATACCTTCCAAATCTTCTTGAGTTTGGGTGCTGAATGAGTCGTTTTGTCAAATTCTTCATTATTTTCAAAGTGCAAATACTTCATTATCAGGGAAAATGTGTACTCCGACATGACCATGCCAAAGAATGTAATGGCTAGTAATTTATTGGTTGTCCAATACCAGGGGTTTCCCCACCATTCCCTGAATAATTTTTTGGCCCAGAAATTTCCAAATGTACTCTTTGGTCACTGATTCCCACTTTCTGCTCCTTGAAAACCTCAGATGCGGAGCAGCTTGTTGCTCCTGGTAGGGGTTTGTCTCCGTAACTATTTTTTCAATAACCTCATTGGTCAAAAATAGTTGGAGGTATGCCAAGGGGTTGTCATCCTCAACATCCACTATGATACCAGGTGCTCGGGGGTGCTGCGTGATCCATACCACAGTCAATAGAGCACCAAGTCCGCACATCACTGAGGTCAGTCGCAGGAGTGTTGCAGAAATCACTTTCTGTGTCTAATGATGAACTTCCCCAACAATCGCTATCACTCCATTCTGCAAGTGATTCTGTGTCGCTATCGCTGTTTTCCAGCACGTCATAAACCTATTTTGAGGTAGAGGCGCGTTCTCCAGTTTCTCCATTTCCCAGCAGAAAGTACAGTAAAACTGCAGGCAGGGGCACTGGACAAAGCACTGTGGTTCAAACTGAAGTCAATTTATTTGATACAGTAATGTAATCTAATAATATTAAAATGTATGGTGTGTGTTGTGTTTTACAGTTTTTGAATCTACCGCCGGTTCCACCCCCCTGTGTCGCAACGCTTGCAGGGAAGGGATGCCGGAACACACAGAGGATTGGGCGGAGGATCTGGCCGCCATACACAGTGGGAGTACATCACGGGATCCCAGGAACAAGGTAAGTAACCTCTTCCAAGATCCAGTGATGCAATCCTGAGTATGGCTCGGGGTTATCGCTAATGGTACTGAATTTTCACCCCGAGCCACACTCGGGAATACCACCAAGGAGGTTAAGCAGGCTCACCGCTAGTTTTTTTTGGTCCCATATAGGGGGTTAGGCTTCTCCAGAGCAAGGGTGCCAGGCAGGTCAGCCAGAGGGGGTCAGCAGCTTGTGTCTCCTAGGTAAAAGAGCTCAAACTGGCTGCACAGCTTGTGAGACTATGTCTCGCTCACTTCCTTGACACAGGTGCATATTTCCCTCTGCTGCCTTTCAAGCCTTCCTCCCCTGGGGCTTAACCCCTTCAGTACCAAAGTCCTAGTGAACAGGGTTTGAAGACTCTGCAACTGTCCCCTTAAAGGGACCATGACTCAAATATTGGGGGAATGTACAGTACCTGCCATCCAGGACACATTCCCGGTGTCCTGTACATATCCCCCCTCTGCCTCGATGTGGAGGTGTCCGAGGCTATTCGGGACATCCTACAGTGTACCCTAGAGAGGGCATCCGTCTTCTGGTGTTTCTGTCATGGCATGTGTTCAACTACAAACTTGAACTCTTGCAATGCCAAAAAAACACCTGGTAACTCTGGCATTCATGTGTTTATTCTGTCTCATTCAGGTCAATGGGGCATGGTCCGACACCAGGCAAAACTTCCTACCGAGGAGAAAATAGCGTTGTTATGCCCCTCACTACACGTAACTGAGGTGTATTTGGGCACACTGATAACTCCTCTCATACCAATGCATTCCAGTAGGTGCAGAATCCTTTTGAACGTTTATTGATACAAGATAGAGTAAAACTGTAACAGATACAAACAAATGCAATTAATAAAACATCATACAATTAGTGCCTCCCTATCTATCTATCTAGCAGAAGACACAAATAGTAAACATACCGAAGATGGATCCGGATGGCTAACCTAGAACTTAGCAGCAGGTGGGTTTGCTTCCTTCCAGGTTGAAAGGGAAAAGGAAATGGCAGGAGAAGCTGCCGCAGGGCCTGATGGGAAAGCAAGTACGGAGGCTTGCATGTACCAAATCTAACCAGCCTTTCTAAATTACTACATTAGAAATAGGATATAACACAGTTATACAAAATGGCCACTAGATGGCAGGGTAGATTAATCTAATTAAACCAAAGGTAAATAAGAGGATTTCAAGCCTTATTAACAAAGGCATGACATGCGTAGTGAGCCCAGGGCCCACTTAATGGCCAGACACTCCTGCTCCATCACAGCATAATTTCTCTTGGCGGCTGTCAATTTTCTACTTTTTTCTACAGCCTTCACTGGAAGCATCTGTTTGGTCAGGAGCGACCAGTACTGGGTACTGACACAAGGCTGTCTTAAACTCCTGGAAGGCTTTTCAACCTTGTCATTCCATTTCACTATAACTGACTTTTTAACCTTTGTCAGGTCTGTGAGAGGTGCAGCAATAGTGGCAAAGTTGGAGACAAACCTTTGGTAGTACCCCAAGATGGCCAAAAAGGCTTGCACCTGTATCTTCGTGACTGGGTGGGGCCAGGCCTGGATAGCCTTCACTTTGTTCATCTGTGGCTTCACCAACCCTCTACCTACAATGTATCCCAAGTACTTGGTCTCTTCCATAGCAATGACACACTTTTCAGGGTTCACAGTGAACCCTTCTTTCTTCAGAGTGTCTAAGACTGTCTGCACTCTGGAAAGATGAGATTCCCAGTCTGTACTAAAGATGACAATATCATCTAAATAAACTGTAGTGTATTTCTGATGTGGGCATAAGGTTTTGTCCATAGCTCTCTGGAAAGTAGCTGGAGCGGAATGCAAAACAAATGGTATTCTTTTGTACTGGAAATGGCCATCTGGGGTAGAAAGTCTTTTCCCTGCTTCATTGGTTAAGGGTATTTGCCAGTAGCTTTGGTGAGGTCTAAGGTGGTAATGTATCAGGCTGGTCCCAACCTCTCTATCAGTTCATCTACTCTCGGCTATATCTCGGATATCTGGTGGCATAATCAAGTACCACGAGGATGTATTGGTGGCCCAGAGCTGATTTTACCAAAGGGCCCACCAAATCTATCGCAATGAGCTCAAACGGTACCTCGATAATGGGCAACAGCACCAATGGATTCCTCAAGTGGGGCTTTGGTGCAGTCAGCTGGCAGGTGGGACATAAACTGTAATAACATCCCACATCTGCTGTCACTCCTGGCCAGTAGAACCGGTCCATTATTCGTGCCTCTGTCTTGTCAGCCCCCAGGTGACCCCCTAATGCATCATTGTGGGCCAGGTCGAGCACTGTACGTCTGAAAGGCTGGGGAACCAGTAACTGGTTGACCACATCTCCCCTAACCTCAGTAACCCGATATAGCAGCTCACCAATGAACACAAAACAGGGAAACCTTTTTTTGGGTGCCAGGCAGGTCAGCCAGAGGGGGTCAGCAGCCTGTGTCTCCATAGGTCAAAGAGCTCACATTGGCTGCACTGGCTCACTCCTTTGACACAGGTGCATATTTCCCTCTGCTGCCTTTCAAGCCTCCCTCCCCTGGAACTTAACCACTTCAGTACAAAAGTCCTAGTGATCAGGGTTTGAAGACTCTGCAACTGTCCCCCTTGAAGGGACCACAACTCAAATATTGGGGGGAATGTACCTGCCATCCAGGACATATTCCCGGTGTCCTGTACTATATATATATATATATATATATATATATATATATATATATATATATATATTAGGGATGGGCCTGAACATCGGGCGTTCGCCCGCTCGGCGAGCCCAGAACTATTTGGGCCGCTCGCATCAAATTCGTGTGATGCGAGCGGCCCGCAATGCATTGCGCTAGTCGCAGTGCAATGCTGGCTGATGATTGGCCAAGCATGCACTGTGACCCCGCATGCTTGGCCAATCACAGCCCCGGCTGCGATGAGAGCCATAATTGGCTACAGGCAGGATGCGCCAGGATGCGCCCCACTGTATAAGAGGCCACCGCGGCGGCGGCCTCGCATATTATGTTTCAGTGTCAGCGTGTCAGTGTGTTGCTGACTGCTGACAATATGTGCTTTATTTCTGGGGATTTGTGTGTGCGTGCTGTTAGTACAGCATTGCAGTATCACATCTGGGGGGTGTCTATAGGTGGCCTGTGAAGGGGGGCAGGTTTCCTGTGCTTAGAACTGTCCCTGCAAAAAGTGTCATTTTTGCAGGAAAAAAGCTATTTAAAAGCACTCGCGGCTAATGAATTGATGTCTCCTGTAACACAGAGAACTGTCATTCATTGATAAAAAACAAAAAAAAAAAGCGTGGGGGTCCCCCCAAATTCAATAACCAGGCCCTTCGGGTCTGGGATGGATATTAAGGGGAACCCCAGCCAAAAAAAAAAAAAATGGCGTAGAGTCCCCCTCAAAATCCATACCAGACCCTGGAGGTCTGGGATGGATTTTAAGGGGAACCCTAGCCAAAAAAAATGGCGTGGGGTCCCCCTCAAAATCCATACCAGACCCTTGAGGTCTGGGATGGATTTTAAGGGGAACCCTAGCCAAAAAACCTGGCAGGCCGCAGGAAAAGAGGGGGGGACTAGAGCGCCCCCCCCCTCCCGCCTGAACCGTACCAGGCCACATGCCCTCAATATTGGTAGGATGCTTTGGGGGTCTAAGACCCCCAAAGCACCTTGTCCCCATGTTGATGAGGACAAGGACCTCTTCCCCACAACCCTGGCCATTGGTTGTGGGGGTCTGCGGGCGGGGGGCTTATCGGAATCTGGAAGCCCCCTTTAACAAGGGGACCCCCAGATCCCGGCCCCCCCTGTGTGAAATGGTACGGGGGGGAAAAAGTACCCCTACCATTTCACCAAAAAAGTGTAAAAAAATGTAAAAATGACAGGAGACGGTCTTTGACAATTCCTTTATTAAAATCTTCTTTCTTCTTTCTTCATCCTTCGGTTTCTTCATCTTCTCCTTCCGTCATCTTCTTCCATCTTCTTCTTCCATTTTCTTCTTCCTCCGATGCGCTTCTTCTTGCGCTGGTCTTCTCGTCCTTCTCGTCCGGCATCTTCTTCCATGGCGTCGGCGTCGTTGTCGGTGCCTCTTCTTGGGCCACTCCTCGCAATGGGAGGCTCCCGCTGTGTGAGGCTTTGCTGCGTCTGACAGGTCTCTGACAGGCTCTGACACACGGGGACATCATGGGGAATTCCCTATGGCTTTCCCCATGACGTCAGAGGGGGGCGGGGTCACCAGGTGCCCTCCGTTATAAAAGACCTGTCAGACGGAGGGAAGCCTCACACAGCGGGAGCCTCCCATTGCGAGGAGCGGCCCGACAGAAGAACAGATGCCGACGCCATGGAAGAAGATGCCGGACGAGAAGAACGAGAAGACCAGCGCAAGAAGAAGCGCATCGGAGGAAGAAGAAAATGGAAGAAGAAGATGGAAGAAGATGACGGAAGGAGAAGATGAAGAAACCGAAGGATGAAGAAAGAAGAAAGAAGATTTTAATAAAGGAATTGTCAAAGACCGTCTCCTGTCATTTTTTACAATTTTTGACACTTTTTTGGTGAAATGGTAGGGGTACTTTTGTACCCCCTTACCATTTCACACAGGGGGGGGTGGGATCTGGGGGTCCCCTTGTTAAAGGGGGCTTCCAGATTCCGATAAGCCCCCCGCCCGCAGACCCCCACAACCACCGGGCACGGTTGTGGGGACGAGGCCCTTGTCCTCATCAACATGGGGACAAGGTGCTTTGGCGGTCTTTGACCCCCAAAGCATCCTCCCAATGTTGAGGGCATGTGGCCTGGTACGGTTCAGGCGGGAGGGGGGGGCCGCTCTCGTGCCCCCCCTCTTTTCCTGTGGCCTGCCAGGTTGCGTGCTCGGATAAGGGTCTGGTATAGATTTTGAGGGGGACCCCACGCCTTTTTGTTTGGCTAGGGTTCCCCTTAAAATCCATCCCAGACCTCAAGGGTCTGGTATGGATTTTGAGGGGGACCCTACGCCATTTTTTTTTTGGCTGGGGTTCCCCTTAATATCCATCCCAGACCCGAAGGGCCTGGTTATTGAATTTAGGGGTACCCCCACGCTTTTTTTTTCATTTTTTTTATTTTTTATGAATGACTTTTTTTTTATGAATGACTTTCAATGAATGACTGTTCTCTGTATTACGGGAGCCGTCAATTCACATTAGCCGCGAGTGATTTTAAATAGCTTTCTTTTCTGCAAAAATGACACTTTTTGCAGAGACAGTTCTAAGCACTGGAAACATGCGCCCCTTTACATGCATACTATAGACACCCCCCAGGTACGAAATTTAAAGGAATATTACACTTTTATTGTTTCAATTTAAGCATTATTAAAATCACTGCTCCTGAAAAAAAAATTTTGCATTGATACATGTCCCCTGGGGCAGGACCCAGGTCCCCAAAGACTTTTTATGACATTAACATGCATATTAGCCTTTAAAATTAGCACTTTTGATTTCAAACGTTCGCATCCATTATAACTAATAGGGTTCTAAAGCTCGCACGGACTTTAGGTCCGTTCGCGGGTTCTGGTGCGAGCCGATCGGGGGGGTGTTCGGCTCATCCCTAATCTATATATATATATATCTATCTATATATATCTATCTATATATATGTATATAGACATACATACATACATACATACATACATACATAGAGAGAGATAGAGAACGAGTCTTTGTAAATGAACACTACAGTCTCAGAAGGATTTACCCTCTTAATGACCAGGCCATTTTTCACGATACAACACTACGTTGCTTTAACTGACAATTGCGAGACGTTGTACACAAATAGAGCTTGATCACCTCTGCGGTTTTTACTTTTTGCGCTATAAAAAAAAAACGT
This sequence comes from Lithobates sylvaticus, assembly GCA_028564925.1. Classification (NCBI taxonomy): domain Eukaryota; kingdom Metazoa; phylum Chordata; class Amphibia; order Anura; family Ranidae; genus Lithobates; species Lithobates sylvaticus. The sequence continues at coordinate 173,909,547 of CM053026.1, forward strand.
AAATTTTGAAAAAAAAAACAATATTTTTTACTTTTTGCTATAATAAATATCCCCCCCCCCCAAAAAAAAATAAAATGTCTTCATCAGTTTAGGCCAATATGTATTCTTCTACATATTTTTGGTAAAAAAATCACAATAAGCATATATTGATTGGTTTGCGCAAAAGTTATAGCTTCTACAAAATAGGGGATATATTAATGACATTTTTATTAGTAATGGCGGTGATCAGCGATTTTTAGTGGCACTGCGACATTGTGGCAGACAGATCGGACACGTTTGACACTTTTTTGGGACCACTGACATTTATACAGTGATCAGTGCTAAAAATAGCCACTGATTACTGGCAGGGAAGGGGTTAACACAAGAAGGCGATCAAGGGGTTAAGTGTTCCCTAGGGAGGTGTTCCTAACTGTGGGGGGGTGGACTGACTGGAGGAGGAGAGAGATCGCTGTTCCTGATCACTAGGAACAGACGATCTATCTCTACTGTCAGAACCGTGATCTGTTTGTTGACATTGACAGATCCCCATTCTGGCTCTCTATGGAGCGATCAGCCACGCAAACCTGCACCGGCGACGCACCTTGGGCATGCACGCCTGCTATTGCTCTTAAAGCGGCAGATGTACGCCTACGGCGATTTGCGCAGCCGCACCAACCTGCCCCAGTATAATGACGGCGGCTGGTTGGCAAGCGGTTAATTATTACAAAATCGGCTGTTGCCTGGATTGTTTCCGGTATCTTAACAGAAATACAGAATTAAAGATTTGAACTGTGACTGCAAAAGATAAGTGCTAAACTATTTTTTTTATAACCATCAGGAGTGAATTACTGTACTGAGACCAATTAGGTAAAGCACAGTATTTGCATTCTTGCAGGTGTATGCAAACTTAAATTATAAGCAGATGGAAGTTTCATTTATGAAATCACATGTACAGTATATCTACAGAAAATACCACCAGAATGTATTTGAAAAATGAAAAACTACAATTGCATTTTCTAATAACTCCATTTTTGAATAAATGGGTAATGGGGTGCACCCCCATGCATCATTATGCGTTTTTCAAATAAAATTAGATCTGAAAAATCTGCCTATTATAGCGAACTAATGTAAATGTAGTATTATTCATGTTCATGCTTTCCTTTGCTCCAAGTAACCCTTTTGCTGATTGTTTGAAATTGTGAATGCTAATACTAACTTTGTCCCCATGTCTTTGTCAAACTATCATAGCGATAACCAGGGGCGGACTGACAACTCATGGGGCCCCCGGCAATAGGAGATTATGGGGCCCCCAGGCAATCAGAGATTATGGGGCCACACAGTATAAACACGCGCAGTATACAATCACACAGTATACACAGACATGTTTCTATTGTCTGAGAAGGTACTGGAGAGGTGGGGCAGCTATAATCTCAGGATTTCGGTAAGGGACATTTCAGAGACAGATGTAAAAAAAACACAGATTTTTACATACTGTCCCTGGTTTTACTGAGGCTGGCAACCCTGATGGGGCCCCCTAGTGGCCCAGGGCCCGAGTGGCTGAATGGTCAGTCTGCCCCTGGCGATAACACAACAGCCTCTATAGACATGATTTGATCACCTATGCTATGTGGTTGCTTCATAGATGATGCCATTTTGCAAAGATATATGCTTTTTAGCTGGCGATCCTCATCATTATCAATAGTTATCACCACAGGTTTTCAAACCTACCCAATAAGATGTTTCCCCATGACAGTTAGGCAGAAGTAATTCCTGGGACTCATAAACATTATATTGTCACTCAATCCAGCTAAAAGCTAATAAATAAAACAACTATCATCACTTATCTACTGTATGTGTAGCTTCAAGTGAAGTGAAGGCACAGAACATTCTTGGGACAAATAAAACTAGAAATGAACATAAAGGTTTTGAGCTCTGCAATTGGTGTCAGAACTCTGGGACTGGGGTTTTGTGCTGCAGTGAAGAACGATGGACTTTGACAGGTTGTTTTGAATTGTAGGCTTTGGTTTTAAGATATATGTACTGATCATTTCACAAGGAATGGTATGATTGTGTGATACATTTTGCCTTTCCCAGTCACATTTGTGTATCCAGTTTCGATACATTTCTCAGTGACACATTTATGATATATAGTAATATTAATAATAATATATTCCTTTTGGCTTTCATATGGATGAAAGATGATGTGCAGGAGGTGAGGATCTGTGTCTAAATGCAACATAATCAAAAGAAGAAAAATAAATCATAATTCTGCGTGTGATTTCTTTTGCAAAACTATTCCCATATTGAAATTGGAATTAAACCTTACAAGATCTGTGCAGGTATAAGAAGTGCTTTTAGACAGGTCACTTAAGTGAGCAGCAAAAACCATAAACCCCCTTAAACTTTCAAAAAACAACACTGCCCTGCTTTAAATTAAAATTCCTAAATGACTGTATATGTCCAGCCTAAACTTATTTTTTTTTAGTTTAAGCTAGAGTTGGGATTCGGAAACATTAGAACCTCATGTTTTTCTGCTTTTTAGGGCTTTGTAAAAGGAATTGCCCTTACTTACCAGATGGCAATGGTTCCAAGTGATAGTAAAATCTTCAACATGGAGACAAACAAAAATAAAAAGCTAACTGGGGCTCTAATCTTCCCACACTCAACTAATAAAAAGTATTTTACACTTACTGTGTTATTTTCGTTGTCTGTTTTTTTTCTGAGATTTTTCCTCACTTGTCTACTAAAATCATTATCACTGAAATAGTAAATTAGGGTATATCTCTCTAACCATGTAGCCATGTATAAAAGTAATGTAGCATGCCATCTTTAAAATAGTGGTTCAGAATGACCCCCAGAATGGTGCGGATGGCTAACATTTGACCTTTATGCCCTGTACACACGTTCGGACTTTCCAATGGAAAATGTGCGTTCGGAGCGTGTTGTCGGAAATTCCGACTGTGTGTAGGCTCCATCGGACTTTTTCCATCGGAATTTCCGGCACACAAAGTTTTAGATCTGGATCTAAAATTTTCCGACAACAAAATCCGATCGCATATTTTCTGATTGCGTGTAGACGATTCCGACACACAAAGTGCCACGCATGCTCAGAATAAATTATGAGACGGAAGTTATTGGCTACTGGCTATTGAACTTCCTCTTTATAGTCCCGTCATACGTGTTGTACGTCACTGCGTTCTTGACAATGAGAATTTCCGACAACTTTGTGCGATCGCGTGTATGCAAGACAAGTTTGAGCCAACATCCGTCGGAAAAAATCCAATGGATTTTGTTGTCGGAATGTCTGATCGTGTGTACAGGGCATTAGTGTTGGTGTAAATAAGTTGGGTGTCAGTCACCTCTGTCTTTATTTGTAATTTTACAACTGAACTAGAAAAGCTACAATTTCTGGGGAAAGTGTTCTTGCCTCCACCTACTGGAGTGGGCAGGGTAACTGGGTGGAGTGGCTGGAGTAACCTTGAAAAGTGTTAAAAAGCTTAATATTTTAAAAAAAAAGTATAAATACTAGTAAAAAAATTGAAGATTTTTTTTTTTTCAAAATTTTGGCCCGCAATGCATTGCGCTAGTCGCAGTGCAATGCTGGCTGATGATTGGCCAAGCATGCACTGTGACCCTGCATGCTTGGCCAATCACAGCCCCGGCTGCGATGAGAGCCATAATTGGCTACAGGCAGGATGCGCCAGGATGCGCCCCACTGTATAAGAGGCCACCGCGGCGGCGGCCTCGCATATTATGTTTCAGTGTCAGCGTGTCAGTGTGTTGCTGACTGCTGACAATATGTGCTTTATTTCTGGGGATTTGTGTGTGCGTGCTGTTAGTACAGCATTGCAGTATCACATCTGGGGGGTGTCTATAGGTGGCCTGTGAAGGGGGGCAGGTTTCCTGTGCTTAGAACTGTCCCTGCAAAAAGTGTCATTTTTGCAGGAAAAAAGCTATTTAAAAGCACTCGCGGCTAATGAATTGATGTCTCCTGTAACACAGAGAACTGTCATTCATTGATAAAAAACAAAAAAAAAAAGCGTGGGGGTCCCCCCAAATTCAATAACCAGGCCCTTCGGGTCTGGGATGGATATTAAGGGGAACCCCAGCCAAAAAAAAAAAAATGGCGTAGGGTCCCCCTCAAAATCCATACCAGACCCTGGAGGTCTGGGATGGATTTTAAGGGGAACCCTAGCCAAAAAAAATGGCGTGGGGTCCCCCTCAAAATCCATACCAGACCCTTGAGGTCTGGGATGGATTTTAAGGGGAACCCTAGCCAAAAAACCTGGCAGGCCGCAGGAAAAGAGGGGGGGACTAGAGCGCCCCCCCCTCCCGCCTGAACCGTACCAGGCCACATGCCCTCAATATTGGTAGGATGCTTTGGGGGTCTAAGACCCCCAAAGCACCTTGTCCCCATGTTGATGAGGACAAGGACCTCTTCCCCACAACCCTGGCCATTGGTTGTGGGGGTCTGCGGGCGGGGGGCTTATCGGAATCTGGAAGCCCCCTTTAACAAGGGGACCCCCAGATCCCGGCCCCCCCCTGTGTGAAATGGTACGGGGGGGAAAAAGTACCCCTACCATTTCACCAAAAAAGTGTAAAAAAATGTAAAAATGACAGGAGACGGTCTTTGACAATTCCTTTATTAAAATCTTCTTTCTTCTTTCTTCATCCTTCGGTTTCTTCATCTTCTCCTTCCGTCATCTTCTTCCATCTTCTTCTTCCATTTTCTTCTTCCTCCGATCCGCTTCTTCTTGCGCTGGTCTTCTCGTCCTTCTCGTCCGGCATCTTCTTTCATGGCGTCGGCGTCGTTGTCGGTGCCTCTTCTTGGGCCACTCCTCGCAATGGGAGGCTCCCGCTGTGTGAGGCTTTGCTGCGTCTGACAGGTCTCTGACAGGCTCTGACACACGGGGACATCATGGGGAATTCCCTATGGCTTTCCCCATGACGTCAGAGGGGGGCGGGGTCACCAGGTGCCCTCCGTTATAAAAGACCTGTCAGACGGAGGGAAGCCTCACACAGCGGGAGCCTCCCATTGCGAGGAGCGGCCCGACAGAAGAACAGATGCCGACGCCATGGAAGAAGATGCCGGACGAGAAGAACGAGAAGACCAGCGCAAGAAGAAGCGGATCGGAGGAAGAAGAAAATGGAAGAAGAAGATGGAAGAAGATGACGGAAGGAGAAGATGAAGAAACCGAAGGATGAAGAAAGAAGAAAGAAGATTTTAATAAAGGAATTGTCAAAGACCGTCTCCTGTCATTTTTTACAATTTTTGACACTTTTTTGGTGAAATGGTAGGGGTACTTTTGTACCCCCTTACCATTTCACACAGGGGGGGCGGGATCTGGGGGTCCCCTTGTTAAAGGGGGCTTCCAGATTCCGATAAGCCCCCCGCCCGCAGACCCCCACAACCAACGGGCACGGTTGTGGGGACGAGGCCCTTGTCCTCATCAACATGGGGACAAGGTGCTTTGGCGGTCTTTGACCCCCAAAGCATCCTCCCAATGTTGAGGGCATGTGGCCTGGTACGGTTCAGGCGGGAGGGGGGGCCGCTCTCGTGCCCCCCCTCTTTTCCTGTGGCCTGCCAGGTTGCGTGCTCGGATAAGGGTCTGGTATAGATTTTGAGGGGGACCCCACGCCATTTTTTTTGGCTAGGGTTCCCCTTAAAATCCATCCCAGACCTCAAGGGTCTGTAATGGATTTTGAGGGGGACCCCACGCCTTTTTGTTTGGCTAGGGTTCCCCTTAAAATCCATCCCAGACCTCAAGGGTCTGGTATGGATTTTGAGGGGACCCTACACCATTTTTTTTTTGGCTGGGGTTCCCCTTAATATCCATCCCAGACCTGAAGGGCCTGGTTATTGAATTTAGGGGTACCCCCACGCTTTTTTTTTTCATTTTTTTTATTTTTTATGAATGACTTTTTTTTAATGAATGACTTTCAATGAATGACTGTTCTCTGTATTACGGGAGCCGTCAATTCACATTAGCCGCGAGTGATTTTAAATAGCTTTCTTTTCTGCAAAAATGACACTTTTTGCAGAGACAGTTCTAAGCACTGGAAACATGCGCCCCTTTACATGCATACTATAGACACCCCCCAGGTACGAAATTTAAAGGAATATTACACTTTTATTGTTTCAATTTAAGCATTATTAAAATCACTGCTCCTGAAAAAAAAATTTTGCATTGATACATGTCCCCTGGGGCAGGACCCAGGTCCCCAAAGACTTTTTATGACATTAACATGCATATTAGCCTTTAAAATTAGCACTTTTGATTTCAAACGTTCGCATCCATTATAACTAATAGGGTTCTAAAGCTCGCACGGACTTTAGGTCCGTTCGCGGGTTCTGGTGCGAGCCGATCGGGGGGGTGTTCGGCTCATCCCTAATCTATATATATATATCTATCTATATATATCTATCTATATATATGTATATAGACATACATACATACATACATACATACATACACAGAGAGAGATAGAGAACGAGTCTTTGTAAATGAACACTACAGTCTCAGAAGGATTTACCCTCTTAATGACCAGGCCATTTTTCACGATACAACACTACGTTGCTTCAACTGACAATTGCGAGACGTTGTACACAAATAGAGCTTGATCACCTCTGCGGTTTTTACTTTTTGCGCTATAAAAAAAAAACGTAAATTTTGAAAAAAAAAATATATTTTTTACTTTTTGCTATAATAAATATCCCCCCCCCCCCCCAAAAAAAATAAAATGTCTTCATCAGTTTAGGCCAATATGTATTCTTCTACATATTTTTGGTAAAAAAATCACAATAAGCATATATTGATTGGTTTGCGCAAAAGTTATAGCTTCTACAAAATAGGGGATATATTAATGATATTTTTATTAGTAATGGCGGTGATCAGCGATTTTTAGTGGCACTGCGACATTGTGGCAGACAGATCGGACACGTTTGACACTTTTTTGGGACCACTGACATTTATACAGTGATCAGTGCTAAAAATAGCCACTGATTACTGGCAGGGAAGGGGTTAACACAAGAAGGCGATCAAGGGGTTAAGTGTTCCCTAGGGAGGTGTTCCTAACTGTGGGGGGAGTGGACTGACTGGAGGAGGAGAGAGATCGCTGTTCCTGATCACTAGGAACAGACGATCTATCTCTACTGTCAGAACCGTGATCTGTTTGTTGACATTGACAGATCCCCATTCTGGCTCTCTATGGAGCGATCGCAGGTGGCCAGTAGACATCACGGCCACCAGCCACGCAAACCTGCACCGGCGACGCACCTTGGGCATGCACGCCTGCTATTGCTCTTAAAGCGGCAGATGTACGCCTACGGCGATTTGCGATTTGCGCAGCCGCACCAACCTGCCCCAGTATAATGACGACGGCTGGTTGGCAAGCGGTTAATTATTACAAAATCGGCTGTTGCCTGGATTGTTTCCGGTATCTTAACAGAAATACAGAATTAAAGATTTGAACTGTGACTGCAAAAGATAAGTGCTAAACAATTTTTTTTATAACCATCAGGAGTGAATTACTGTACTGAGACCAATTAGGTAAAGCACAGTATTTGCATTCTTGCAGGTGTATGCAAACTTAAATTATAAGCAGATGGAAGTTTCATTTATGAAATCACATGTACAGTATAGCTACAGAAAATACCACCAGAATGTATTTGAAAAATGAAAAACTATTGCAATTGCATTTTCTAATAACTCCATTTTTGAATAAATGGGTAATGGGGTGCACCCCCATGCATCATTATGCGTTTTTCAAATAAAATTAGATTTGAAAAATCTGCCTATTATAGCGAACTAATGTAAATGTAGTATTATTCATGTTCATGCTTTCCTTTGCTCCAAGTAACCCTTTTGTTGATTGTTTGAAATTGTGAATGCTAATACTAACTTTGTCCCCATGTCTTTGTAAAGTGCTTTTAGACAGGTCATTTAAGTGAGCAGCAAAAACCATAAACCCCCTTAAACTTTCAAAAAACAACACTGCCCTGCTTTAAATTTAAATTCCTAAAGGACTGTATATGTCCAGCCTAAACTTATTTTTTTTAGTTTAAGCTAGAGTTGGGATTTGGAAACATTAGAACCTCATGTTTTTCTGCTTTTTAGGGCTTTGTCAAAGGTATTGCCCTTACTTACCAGATGGCAATGGTTCCTCAATACAGTAAGTGATAGTAAAATCTTCAACATGGAGACAAACAAAAATAAAAAGCTAACTGGGGCTCTAATCTTCCCACACTTAACTAATAAAAAGTATTTTACACTTATGCCCCATACACACGGTCGGATTTTCCGACGGAAAATGTCCTATCCGACCGTGTGTAGGCTCCATCTCCTGCTCTCAAATTTTCCGACAACAAAGTCCTTTTGGACTTTTTCCGAACGTGTGTAGCGAATTCCGACGGACAAAGTGCCACGCATGCTCAGATCACATTACAAGACCAAAGCTATTGGCTACTAGCCTCTACGTAGTCCTGTCTTAGGCAACAAACGTTACCACGTTCAGAATGATCGGATTTTCCGACAACTTTGTCCGACCGTGTGTATGCAACACTAGTGTCGGACAAAATCCGTCGGAAAAAATCCGATGGATTTTGTGGTCGGATTTTCCGACCGTGTGTACGGGGCATTACTGTGTTATTTTTGTTGTCTGTTTTTTTTCTGAGATTTTTCCTCACTTGTCTACTAAAACCATTATCACTGAAATAGTAAATTAGGGTATATCTCTCTAACCATGTAGCCATGTATAAAAGTAATGTAGCATGCCATCTTTAAAAGAGTGGTTCAGAATGACCCCCAGAATGGTGTGGATGGCTAACATTTGACCTTTATGCCCTGTACACACGTTCAGACTTTCCGATGGAAAATGTGTGTGCCGAGCGTGTTGTCGGAAATTCCGACTGTGTGTAGGCTCCATCTGACTTTTTCCATCGGAATTTCCGACACAAAAAGTTTTAGATCTGGATCTAAAATTTTCCGACAACAAAATCGGATCGCATAAATTCCGATCGTGTGTAGACAATTCTGACACACAAAGTGCCACGCATGCTCAGAATAAATTACGAGACGGAAGTTATTGGCTACTGGCTATTGAACTTCCTCTTTATAGTCTCGTCGTACGTGTTGTACATCACCGCGTTCTTGACAATCGGAATTTCCGACAACTTTGTGCGATTGTGTGTATGCAAGACAAGTTTGAGCCAACATCCGTCGGAAAAAATCCAATGGTTTTGTCGTTGGAGTGGCTGGAGTAACCTTGAAAAGTTAAAAAGCTTAATATTTAAAAAAAAAAGTATAATACTCGTAAAAAAGTTGAAGATTTTTTTTTTCAAAAATGTTTTTTTTCTAAAATGTTTTTTTTCTTTTCCAAAATTATATATTTTTTTCAAAAATGATTTATTTAATTTTTTTAATGTTTTTTTTTTAAATATTATTTTTTTCAAAAAAGTTTTTTTTTGTTCAAAATTTTTTTTTTTTTTTTTTTCCAAATTTTTTTTTTTTTTCAAAAATGATTTCATAATGTCATAATGTTTTGGCTGATAATGTTGTGGTCATAATGTTTTGGCTGATCATGGGGGGGGGGGGGGGTCATAATGTTTTGGCTGATAATGGGGGGGGTCATAAATTATTTGGCTGATCATGGGGGGGTCATAATGTTTTGGCTGATAAAGTGGGGGGTCATAAATTATTTGGCTGATCATGGGGGGGGGGGGTCATAATGTTTTGGCTGATCATGGGAGTTGTCAGCTTTTGTCACCTCCCACTGCATTTCACCATTCATTCCTATGGGACAAATTTTGCCGCAAAAACTATGATATTTCGTGAACTGTTCGGCGAAACATTCCACAAAGTAATAGCACACCAATCGGGAACAATCCGCACGTTTCGGTATATGTCTATGTAGTGTAAAAGCTGTGGGAGGAGTTAGAGTGGTAAATTTGGCTATAATAATAATAATATATATATATGTGAGATAACAGTAAGTGGTCTTGCTATGCAAGAACACTTAATAAACTTTGGGAGGGCGGACTTTTGTTAGAGAAGTCATAGCCTCCCAAGATCTTATACTTGTTTAGAGTACTCCCTATACAAGTGCCAGCATACTTCATGCGCATCCTTCAACGCAAAACAGCTCAATTCATATGGGGCAAACTTAAACCCTGCCTATCACAACACACTTTATACACACCCCGGAACCCTGGGAGGATTGAGTGTTCCTAACTTTTCAAAATATTACTATGCAGCTCAACTAGCCCAACTACCCAAGTACCACGCCACCAAAGAAATTCCCCTCTGGGTTTCGATTGAATCGGTTGAATGTGACCCACTTTCCATTGCAAACCTACTATGGCTCTTACCTTCCCAACGCCGTTCAATCAAGAATCCTATCACGAAACATAGTCTCGCAATTTGGGATAGACTCAAAACACGTTTTAGCCTTCAATCACAACATAATCCCCTTCTCTCCTTCCTTAAAAATCCCTCCTTCTACCCAGCCTGGATCTCTCCATCCTCGTTTGCTGTCTGGAAAAAAGCAGGACTAACAAGAACACATCAATTCAAAATGCTCCTTCGCATTCAACAGCCCCTGAATATACAATCTTTGAACAAGCATGTAAATCAGACCCCCATAGACGAGGACTTATCTCTGATATATATGCTCAACTACTGTCACACACAACCACCCCCCCATCTTATACTACCAAATGGGAAACATAAACTTCCAATCAAACACACTGAACCGGCCCCAAATCTGGCAAGCTACTAAATCAGCAACACCTAATATCACAGCCCTTGAAACGAATTATAAGGTACTTACCAGGTGGTACCTTGTTCCCGTAAGAATTTAAAAATTTCACCCTCAATATCCAGCACATTGCTTCAGAGGCTGTAGTGACCCTGGTACTCACTTACATATTTGGTGGACCTGTCCCATAGTACGTACCTTTTGGTCTGAAATATTTAACATACTCTCATCCATGTTCCAATGCTTCATACCACCTGATCCAGGGATAGCTCTTCTAAATAATAAATCACAAACCTTGACACAATGTCAATTCAAACTTTTATTATATGTTACTACTGCAGCAAAAAAAATTCATAGCAAAATCTTGGAAATCAACCACACTATGCATAGTATCGGCCAAACACAGAGTGACACAAGCAATGATTCATGCTAAAACTGAAGCGATCTTACTAGATAAATTTTCCAAATTCCAACCATTCTGGCGTCCATGGATAAATCACCACCTACCACCAGGTTTTGATTGTACACTTTTACTACCCTGAAGATGTCTGATATTTACTATTACTTGTTTTAATATAAAACAATATGTGATTAACCAAAGTATCAATTCCCTCTGGAGACCTCTCCCTTATTCCAACCCCCCTCCATTTCCCGTTCTTCCACTTATTTTACATCTACTCTTAAAATTTTCTTCACATCAAAGACTTAATGATATTTTAATACATTGTAATCTAATCTAATTTATCACAAATCAAATATTTTTCCTCTAGAACATACCTATAATATACATAATTGAGATAGTCAATTTTTTTTTTATTTTTTTCTTCTCCAGGATAAGCCAAGCCATATGGCCCGATCTTGGCCCTGGTTATACTAAACCATTATCCATCTCATTATTTACTAACTAATAGACTAATAGATTACATTGTTGTTATTCAACTCAAACTAAGGTTATTCTATAAACAATGAATTACTTTCTTTATTTAACTTTATACTACATTTGTTGATTGTTTGAAAGATATTGATTAAAATCATATATGAATAATATCTATTATATTAAGAATTATAAAGAAAATAGCAAATCATATATGTTCATCTATATATGATGTTCGAGAAGCCTTTCACACATATATATATATATGTCCATCTTATTTAACTTCAAAATTTGTACTAATAATATGTACTGTATTGTTATTAATAAAATATTTTAAAAGAGAAAAGAGAAGTCATAGCCTCTTTCTTAAATTGCAATTGGATTTTTCTCTCTCTAGACAATATGGCTCTTGACTTTTTGATAGCAGCCACAGGTATTTTCATTTGTGAGCAGTGAAACCTTGTTGTAGTATTGAGAGGCAACTACTTTCACTCAGCTCTCCCTGGTCACCATCCAGCATATAATATTCCTTTAAATATGTTCCCTGTAGGCAGACATCTACCTGCC